>JARHVA010000231.1:1137500-2337500 GCA_037957365.1 Torreya grandis | reverse complement strand
TTCCTTTTGTGCTGAAATGTGACACATCAGGTGAACGAATAGGGACTGTTTTAATGCAAAAAGATCACCCAATTGCTTTTGAGAGCCGAAAATTGAAAGATACAGAGCGTGGGTTCTCTATTTATGACAAAGAGATGTCGGCAATCATGCATGCATTGGCAAAGTTAAGACAATATCTAGTTCATGGTAGATTTGTGGTGAGGACAAATCACAATAGCTTAAAGTTCTTCCTTAACCAAAAGGATTTGAATGATAGACAGCAAAAATGGGTGAGTAAACTTCAAGCATAATGGCTTTGATATAGAATATATGAAAGGGAGAAATAATGTTGTAGCTGATGCCTTATCATGGAAGCCATTTCTTTGTCCCATGTCTGAAATTTCTAATGATTTGAAGGCCGTAATAATAGCTGAATATGCAAAGAATGCTTTCACCAATGATGTCTTTGAAGGTAAGGTACAAGATGATAGGTACAAGGTGATGGAATACCCCATCCTATACAAAGATAGGATCTATTTAGTTCCAAAATCTAAGGTAAAAGGCAAGGTGTGGAGGGCTGTTCATGACATACCCTTGGCTGGTCATCCAAGGTTTTAAAAGTCTTATAAACAAGGGACAAATTCTTTTGGAAAGGGCTTAAAGGATAAGTTCTCCAATATATTAGAGAATGTGCGACTTGCCAATAAAACAAAGCAGAGCATGTATTTCCAGTTGGTCTATTGCAACACTTGTCCATTCCAAGCCTTCTCTATGGACTTCATTACAAGCCTTTCCCAAAGTCCAAGGTAAGAGTTGTATTTTTACAGTGGTTGATAGACTTACAAAGTATGCTCATTTCTTTGCTATCCCAACTGAATATAAGGCACCACAGGGAGCTGATTTATTCTTTAGAGAGGTTTTTGGACTTCATGGGCTGCCTAAGAACAGTATGAGTGACAGGGACCGCCGGTTCCTTAGTTTGTTTTGGCAAGAGCTATTTCACTTGATAGGAATTGAGTTAACTCCAAGCACAAGCTACCACCCTCAAACAGATGGGCAAATGGAAATTGTTAATAAATGGATTGAGGGGTATTTGAAAAATTAGGTGACAAGGCAGCAATCAGCTTGGGTTAAATGGCTATACATGGGGGAGCATTGCTACAATACCCACCTATCACATGTATATCAGTATGACGCCTTTCAAAGCTTTATGTGGGTATGATGTTTTATTTTTCATGGATTTGGTCATTACTGATAGCAGAGTACCAGGGGCTAGAGATTTGGTAGCATAGAGCCAAGAAATCTTAGAAATGTCCATGGTGAACCTTCAGCATGTACAGAACCAGCAAAAGTTTTATGCAGATCAGTACTGTGTTGAGAGGTCTTTTGAGGTTGGAGACATGGTTTACTTGAGATTACAGCATTGCAAGCAGTCTTCTCTTAAGCAGAGTGGCACTGAAAAGCTCAAGCCACACTTTTATGGGCCATACAGGGTTAAACAGAGGATTAGAGAGGTTGTTTATGAGTTGGAATTCCCTGAGCATAGTAAAATTCATAAAGTGTTACACGTTTCATGCCTCAAAAGGGCATTGGGACAACATATTACTCTTTCCATTGCGCTGCCTCCTTTGGATGATGAGGGCAAACTAGTGTTGGATCTTGAGGCTATCATCAGTTACAAAGTAAAGAAGTTGAGGATCAAGGTTATCACCGAATACTTGGTACGTTGGAAGGATCTACCAATGGAAGATGCAACATGGGAAGGAGTTGGAGCACCCTAATTTGCAATTGCTTGAGGGCAAGCAATTCCAAGAAGGGCGGACTATAATGTCCCCTTTCTTGAACTAAGCATAGCAAAGACCCCTAAGCCTATTTTATTTCCCGTAGACTAGAGGGGGCAAAGAGAAAAGGGAAGTTAATTTAATAATATTGGCTTAAGTTGTTCCCCAATCTCACTTAAACGTTGTAACTTAAAAAGGGGGCATCTAAACCATATTATTAATTAGGTGGGGGCCAAAGGTGCTAATTGTAAAGTCAAAAGAGGTAATAAACAAAAAAGAAAAGTAATTATTAATTACTTTTGGAGCAAAAAGGGAATAATAAAATTAAAAGTAATTTTTACTTATTTTTAGGGTTTCAAGAGGAAAGATAATTATTAAAAAGGTGAAACAAAGGAAAAGGACAGGGATTATGATCCATCACTTATCAAAATCTATTAGAGAGCTTAAGCAACACCTGTTCAACCACCACCACCCGAAGACGAAAACCCTCGAGTGGAATAGCATATAAGACGAAAACCCTCACACCCAAAGGGTGATTCCACACGAGAATCATGTTTGTGCTTTTAGATTGAAGGAGAAGGTTAGTTTTAAGGAGTTTTTGCAATAGACCAGCTTAGGGCTCAGCGCCACCCTCTCTAAACCCTAGCCGCCAAGGTTAGCAGGTAGATTTTAGGGGTTTCATGTACCATACAAACCATACGATAGGCCATACCACCTCTGTGTCAAATTGTACCTTCAACTGGAAGGGGATTTTACTCATCTTAATAGGTCGCTAGGGTTTGGTAGTAAAAACTCGAACTGTGGTGCTCCTACAACAATTTTACCCCTGAAACACAATAGTACTATAAAACAGGTAAAATTCTAGGGTTCCATGTACTGTACGACCGTACATCAGACCGTACAGGTGACAGACACAGTGGGTTATCATATTCAAACCTAATCACTATTTTTTTTGGAAGCCTAACAAGAGGGCGACACACTTACCAACTACAAAGGAACCCTTTTGATCGTCTAAAACCAAAATCACTTTTCATAATCTATTGAAGAGCTTAAGCAACACCTGTTCAACCACCACCACCTGAGGACGAAAACCCTCATGAGGAATAGGATATAGGACGAAAACCCTCACACCCAGAGGGTGATTCCACACAAGAATCATGTTTGTGCTTTCAAATTCAAGGAGATCGGTTTTGGGGAGTTTTTGCAATAGACCAGCGTAGGGTTCAACGCCACCCTCTCTAAACCCTAGCCGCCAAAGTTAGCAGGTAGATTTTAGGGGTTTCATGTACCATGCAGACTGTACAGTAGGTCATATGACCTCTATGTCAGATTGTACCTTCAATTGGAAGGGGCTTTTACTCTTAACAAGTCGCTAGGTTTTGGTGGTAAAACCTCAGCGTATAGTGCTCCTACAGCAATTTTACCCCCTAAATCATAACAGTACTATAAAGCAAGTAAAGTTCCAGGGTTTCATGTATCGTACAGCCGTACATCAGACCATATAGGTGATAGACACAGCGGGTTATCAAATTCAGACCTGATCGCTATTTTTTTTAGAAGCCCAGCAGCAAAAAGGCACACTTAGCAACTGGAAAGGAACCCTTTTGATCATCGAAACCCTAACGCCAGCTTCAGCAAGTCGCCAAACAATCAAAAAGGGAAATTCCGCTTGCATGCAACACTACAGCACTATCCCAAGGCAACCGTACAACTTTTGAACCAAATCGCTTAGGGTTCTTCACAAAGATTGCAGTATTATGCTCTCTTTCATAACCCACAAGTTAGAGTTTGTTCAAAACTCATACATTCATTGCTTGAAATAAATCTGACTACTGTAGTTTCATTTAATAATTGTTTGGATTAAAGAGATTGTTGTACTTTACCTAGAACTACGTTTTTTTTTTTGCATAATAAGTTTCATTTGGCTTGACAAAGTGCAACTTCTTGTTTAAATTCAGCAATATTATAAGTAATTTTCCAAAATTCAGACTTTTTGTGTAAGTGGGTCCTTACACAGAGCATGTGCTCTAATACTTGAAGATCACAGTTCATTACGGCATGACGCATGTGGGAGATGGCGAGTTGTGTTGCATGGTTTTGTTGATTATGACTAGGTAGGGATGCATGTAGTAGGAAGAGCACTTTGGGATTTTGTTTCAGCTTGGACACATGCATGATTTCCCGATTCAGCAGAAATTAGTTGTCAGTTGCACTCAGTTCAGCAAAGGTACATTATATAGCAGCCTCAAATGCTAGTTATGATGTCATATGCCTACACAAGTTGATAGCATAATTGACCAACAAGATCTTGGAACCTACAGTTCTCTGTTGTGACAATCATAGTTGCATCACGTTCTCTGAGAATCCAGTGTTTCATGATCATTCCAAGCACATCAATATTCGGTACCATTTTATCAAAGACAGAGCTCAAAAGGAAGCAATGATCGTGGAGTATGTTCCTTCAGATTTGCAGATGGCAAATATTTTGATGAAGCCCTTGCCTAAGAGGAGGTTTGAGATGTTAAGGGAAAGACTTGACTTGGTAGAGAACACCTTCCTCACAAAGGAGTGTTAGAATTTACTTGTGATAGTAAATTTGTTATTCTCCTCAGCATGGCGCACTCAAAAAATTCAGAACACGGTTTTATAGGCATCCAATGTTATTATTAAACATGCTAAATTTAGAGTTGTTTTTATTATTTGGCATGCTAAATTTAGACTTGATGTTATTATTAGACATGCTTTTTCAAATTTAGAGTTGATTTTATTATTAGATTGTTTAAATATATTGTAGCTCTAGCCTTCTTCATCTATAAAACCAAGGCAGAAGGAGTGAGTGATTCATTCAGTTAGGTGCAATATTTTGCAATTCTTTCTTTTTGAGTAACTATATAGAGTTGATGTGTGTTTCAGTGAGAAATCTGTTTGCTTTATAGCATTTTTTATCAATCTTCCCCAGGGACGTGTCCCTCCCATTTTTGGTAAGTCCCGGAAGTCCTAGACGTTTTCGGGACTTGGGGAATCCTAGGAAACGTCCCCATGGAATTTCCAGAAAATTAAAATCTTCAAAAACTTCCGAGGGATGTTTTGGCCTTTTTTAGAAGTTCTAGAAACGTTCTATTTTTGGGAGCTTGTAGAGGACGTCCCTAGGACTGTCAAAAGACGCCCTTGGGACGTTGTGGACGTCCTCTACGACTACGTAAAGTTTGCAGCTAAAAAAAAAACTTATAATAAAATTAAATAAAAATAAAAGTTGTTAAATGACTTAAAAACAAAAAATAACATAAATATAACCCTAAAAGTGACTTCCAACTTATAAATAGACCAATTTCTATCATTCTAAAACACACTTGAGTATTGAGCAAAGCAAAGAGCTTAGAGAAGAAGAGGAAAGAAGGAGAAGGCGGAAGAGAGAAGAGGAGAACAAGGGCAAAGAACAAAGGCAAGAGAATAGCGAGGGCAAGAGCAAACATCAAAGGCACAAGAAGAGCAAGGGCAAGGGCAAAGGCAAGGGCCAAGGAAAAAGAGAAGATTCAAAGGCACAAAGACAACAAAGGCATAATGAGAGCAGGGGAAAGAGCCAAGGAAAGAGGTATGTACATTCACATCGTTGGTTGTTTTTTTTAAATGGGTGAGCTAGGGCTTAGTGGTTCGAAATTGCAAATAAAAATGTATAATAGAAATGGGTGGGCTGCTGGGGTTTGGTTGTAGCCTTATAGGCTGTTTTTTAATTTATTTGGTTCAAAATTGCAAATAAAAATGCAAAATCGAAAATGGGTGGCCTGCTAGGGTTTGATTGTTTTTATTTTTTTAATTTTGGAAATGAAAATGCAAATAAAGTAGAGAATAGGTGGGCTGCTTGGGTTTGGTTGTTAAATGTTTTAATTTTTTTGGTTCAAAATTGCAAATGAAAATGCATAATAGAAATTGGGTGGGCTGCTAGGGTTTGGTTGTACAATGCTTTTTATTTTTATTTTTAAGTTTTTTAGTTCAAAATTGCAAATAAAAATGTAAAATAAAAAATGGGTGGACTGTTAGGGTTTGGTTGTTTTAATTTTTTTTTTTTTTAAATTGTTCAAAATTTCAAATGGAAATGTAAAATAGAAAATGGGTGGGCTGCTAGGATTGTGTTATAGGCTGTTTTTATTGAAACTTAAAATATTTATTATTTTTTAATTTTTTAAATATTCCCAAATTTCAAAAATGAGTTCTATTTCTTCTGATAACAATAGTGATTATGAGATAGATGTTAGTGATGATCTTAGTGTGGGGAGGCAAGAAGAGAGGGAAGATGTTGCGGTAGTGCAAACTGATAGATCAATTGTGAGTGCCAAAAAGACTAATTGCCCCTCTACTTTATTGGTTGAATATGCCAAAACACCATTCAACCCAAAGAAACCTTTGTAACAATCTGCTCATGTTTTTCAAAAATCCAACAAAGGAGGGGGGAGAAAAAAATGGTAGTGCAATTTTTGTCCATTGACTTGGCATGGCCGCATCACTAGGACAAATGCACAATTACCACACTTCCTGGAAAAGGGGTAAATAAGTGTGACAACCTCAACCTTATGCAGAAGGTAGCGATTATCAAGCTTTATAATGGCGATTTTGTGCCCAACATTCCAATAATTCGTGGAATTGGCACTGGTAACTCTAGTAGGACTTCTAGGGGTTCTTTATCTCATGCTACAACAAGTTTTGGGGTGACTGAATTGGAGGGGAAGGGTAAGAGGAAGGTTGTGGGGCAGGCCCCAATGCAGTTCTAGACATGTTTGATGCACATGTTAGGGAGGATCCCAATAATGGAATTGGAAAATTCTTCTACACCACAAGGATCCCTTTTAATGCCGCTCGCTCACCTTATTACAAGGTGGCCATGGCTAAGGTAGCCAAAGCTAGTCCAAGTTATGTGCCCCTAGGAAATAACAAATTGGGGACTATAATCTTGGATAGGAACTATTCAAAGGTTAACTTATTGATATAGGAAATGAAAGGCACATGGGTGTCCCATGGATGTAGCATTATCATGGATGAGTGGACGGATATTAGACACCATTTACTCATTAATGTCATTGTGTCATGCAAAAATGGACCATACTTCTTGAGGTCAATTGACTGATCTAGGAATCACAAATATGCAAAATTTCAGTTCCAAATTTTTAGGGACATTGAGGAGATTGGCCTTGCCAATGTTGTACAGGTAGTCACAGATGTAGCTTATGTGTGCAGAGCAACAGGGAAGCTAGTGGAAGCTACATACAATGATATCTTTTGGACCCCATATTGTTTGCATGCCATGAACAATGCACTGAAAGACATTGAAAAAATTCATTGGGTCAAACAGATAGTTGATGAGGCTAAGGAGGTGCAAATGTTCATCTGCAATCACCAGACATCACTGGCACTCTTTCGAAGCTTTTCGAGAAAGCAATTCCTCAAGCCTATTGACACCTATTTTGCATCCTGCTTTGTTTTGTTGGATAGGATTCTTGAGTTGCAAGAGCCCTTGCAACTTATGATTACGACACAGGAGTGGACTCAGTCGCTAGAGTCCAAGACAGAGCAAGGGAAGAGGGTGAAGGAAGTGGTGGTGAGAGACACATTTTGGTCCGATGCAAAATACATCACATCTATTATATCTCCAGTTTTCAGCATCATCAAATATGGGGATTCTAATAGCCCCAACCTTGGTGAGATATATGAGTACATTGACAGCATGCTTGGCCAGATGAAGGTCGTTATTTGGGTGAGGGACCCCACCTAGACTTCTACAATGAGCATACTTAACCCATCTTTCAAAATAGGTGGGAGAAGCTAAACGCTCCACTACTATGGCCGCATATGCCCTTAATCCAAAATGATATGTGGACAAACCTAGAATATGCACCCCTTGGGAGGATGACGAGGTGAATGGGGGCTTAATGAAGGCCCTAAAAAATGAATACTGCAAAGGGGGCTTCACATCTCATAATCGAGTGGATCAAGTTTACAGAACTTGATCGCTACAAAACATCAGTGTGGATAAATAGGGCAACATTGGCACAAGAGAAGCCAATGAGTTGGTGGCAACTTTATGGGCATCCAGGACAGCTATGGACACTTGCAATTCATCTCCTTTCACGAGGTTCTAGTTCCTCTATTGTTGAGAGGAATTTGTCGACATAGGGTTGGATCCACTCTCTTAAGAAAAACAAACTTACCTCTAAGAAAGCAAAGAAGATTGTTGTTGTACACAATGCCTTGCATTTGATGGATCGCAAGACTCCTCGGTAAATGCAAACCCCAGCATTACGATTGGATGTAGATCCTCAAGAACCAAGCTAGGTCGAAGAGGAGCATAATGCACAACAGGGATTGATTGGGATCCACTTAGAAGACGAGGATGAGGACAACACTTCCAACAAGGAGCAATTCATGGATGTTGTTTCAGATATGATTCTGATTTTTGAGTTGCATACTTGGATGTTCATGAACTATGTTTTTTCATTTTGTTTTAGTCCTCGAGCAGCGTGTTGAATAGTTGATGTATTAATCAAAAACTTTAAAACTATAATGTATGATCATTTAATCTATCACTGATGTATCTAGTTCTACATTTTTTTGGTTTATTTGTATATTTAATATTTAAATATTTGTATATTATTTTAATTAGCCGTCCCCCCACTGTCCCAAAAAATTTGATAAAAAATTGTCGTCCCGAAAACCCTATCCCCCTATCCCGGAGTCTTGGGTAACTATGGTTATTATGCAGATTTAGTTTACAAAATCCATTGTATTGAATTTTTCAATTAAATGCAGTCTCCACTTGTGAATTTTCAGCTCAGACTTCTAAGTAACAGTACGCTGTTTTGAGAGGTGTTTAGTTAAGGTTTTGTTAACTGTAAGAAAAGATCTACACACCATGAATTAAAATTTAACAATTCCAATAAAAATTTGATTGTCAGACCGAGGTGGTCAATAGGATATCAATGCAACACTTGAGACAATATAATAGGAAACATTCTTAAAATGGGATGAGAACTTGTCATATATTCAGCCACATCAATAAGTCACCTTTTGATGTTGTGATGTAGCAACCATAGTAGCAAAAATAATTTGGGAAAAAAATCATTTTTTCAAAAGTGTGTCTTTCAAAAATCGTAATTAATCAGGAAAAAGTCAAAAAAACATAAAATCGTCGAAAAATGTGGAAAAAGCAATTTATTTTAAAATTTAAAGACATAGATATACATATTAGGCATTTCAATTGCATAGAGAATAAATACATATTATGAGAAGAAGTTAAATGAGATTGTACACTATCAAAATCAGCCAACTGTTTTCTTTCATTAATTTCTAGACCATTTAATTTATATTACATTTGCATTTCAAAATACGTACTATTATCGTTTACAAAGGAACCAAAAATGGGAGGGAGCCAATGGCAACGAGGTAGACTAAGGATCAGGTGGTGAAGATGTTGAAGCTCTAAGGTTAGAGCCTTTCCTAATTTGAGAGACCTCGGTATTGTACCCAACTTTCTCCAACAAGCCAAAGTCAGCTTCATCATAAATAGGGTCATTATTATTTTTGAGTCATTCGGATTTTGGATTGATTTTGTCAAATTTAATCGATTAATATTCCTCGATAGTACCTAACATTATTAGATAAAATGCATATGTTAGTGACTTGGAGAATAATATTTTAAAAAAATATAAATCAACTTTCCATATGAATTGAGAATTAGAAATGCAACATTTCTTAACCTTGAGCTTTCTTCATCTTCAAGTAAAGATTGTGGCGGACAAACACCAAATCATTTATCTGTTCTTGAGTGCGTCGATTGCGTTTTTGAGAATACATATGCTTGAACACACTCCAACTATGCTCGCAAGCAGGTGAACTGCATGGCTGGCTCAAAATGTGCATTGCTATCCATCGAAGGTGTTTGGTTTCTATGCCAAAAAAATCTCACCATTGTGCTGCAAAAACAGATTTTGTCAACATTGTAATGTGCACAATTCAATCAAAACTTAGCATTTTCACCGTATGTATGTAAAAAAAATTGTCTATCTAGTTTGAAAGTCTTTTTCCTTGTGATGGTTGTCTTACTAGAGAAGAAAACCCTAATTTGCTTGTATATCAGAGACTCTCCCATAGCTTCCTCAAAAGATCCTTAGGAAACATTCTCTCCATGCACTTAAATAGGCCCTATGTGACCTCTGCATCATTTCGAAATTAGCCGCTAAAGAACAACATTGGATTCAAGAAATATTCAGCTGCATGGAGAGGAGAATGTATCTATCAATCCCATATTTTATCAACTATCTCTCATAATGGCATGTACTTAGCCCTGTTATTCTCCAATCTATTCCTAATAGTGTCTTTGGTCATATCAATTGCCTAATATAGATAACCCATAAGGGTTTATCCCCATTGATGAGTCTCAAAATTTGAACTAGAGACTCAGAAAATAACAAAATTTTATCTACCTCTTCCCAAAAAGATAGTGATAAAACATAGTCAACTACTATTTTGCCCTCCATATGTTTCAAAAAGGAAGATTCCATCCACTCAGTTGAAATGAACATTCATATTAAATTCATTTGTTGTTGAAAAAAAGTTTGCAATGCAAGGAAGTGGGTTGTAAACCTTGTCACCACTCTCTGAAGAAATTTATTGCCATTTATGAATGTGTGCATTATATTAAGCACTCATGTGTGGGATGTTTTGCAAAATCTCTTTCACTAATGGAATTTTGCCTATGTCATCCAAGGTCAATTTAAAACAATGTGCCACATATGGAGTCCCAAACATAGTTCCATATTTGTCCATAAAAAGCCTTCTAGCAACCACACAAACAACATTATTTGTAATGAATTGGACCGCATTTTGTGGCTCCACCTCAATCACAACCTCATCAAATAGATGAAAGAGTGTCTTGCCCAATTTTATCATCTCAGATTCATCGACACTCTTAATAAAAACTATGTCGATGCCACATGACACAAGGAAGTTGATGAGTATGTGGCTTCATCTGTCCATCCATTTGACATAATGCATTCTCATTTTTTTCATTTCTTATGATGTTTTGCAAGAACATCACTCACATCCTGTACAACATCCTTCAACAAATCAATATGCAAAGCCTCATATGATGGGACAGTGAACCCAAAACTTGCAACTGCAATTGCATCTGCCATATGCTAGAGTTGTACCAAAATTTGGAGATTGCCTTCTTTGCCTGCTCGTGAACAATATTTTTCCAACCAATACTCTCTAGTATGGTTTGCACTCCATGTGTAGTGCAAGAGCTAAAAAAGGCATGAAGATTATCCCTACCTACATCTGGCCCATGAGATATTAATCCAATGGTGGATTATTAAGGAGTTATAATGAGAAATATTTCCACCATATTTCACAGCTAAAAATATTAAATATGTTCAAATGAATGTCAAAAAATATTAAATATGTTCAAATGAATGTCAAATATAACATCTACCACAAATGAGGGTTAGGTTTATTGGTTAGGGTTAGGTTTTATTTTTTTAAAGTTTTGGGTGTATTTAAGTTTTTTTAAATTGTAAACAACATTTCAAATTGCCCCATCATACAAGGCCTTGTAGATTGATTTGCTAGAAAAAGCGCAAAAAAAACGGGTTGAAAAAAACGTTTTGGGCCAAGTATAAGAATTAATCGTGATTAATTGTGTTTAAATCGCACATTCTACTACTATGGGAGCAACCAAGGCGAAAAGAAGAATAGGTGGATTCAAAAATTCAAAGAGCCAAGAAGTTCATTGACAAAGTGAAGCAAATCCAATTGTGTGGGAAAAATTCATGGAGTAACAAGCAGTTACAAGGCTTGACATGATCAGCATAGGATTGAGCATAAGTTCCAAGTTGGGGACAAGTTATGGTTTTACTTGAGTATAGACTCCAAGGGCAAGGAAAGAAGCTTAAGCCCTTAAGATATGGGCCTTTTTGAGATTACTAAGCGAGTGATAATGCTATTCGATTAGCCCTGCCTTCTTACATGAAGATGTATTCTATTGCAAATAAGGAAAATCCATGTAACCTCGCAAACTGTAGAGAGTAAATGACAGCAAAAACTAAAATGAGCATACATAAGACAGCATCAGAAACAAGTGATAGCTGCCAAAACTATTGATGTACACTCTTCAATCATTGGGAATAAATAGATTTACAATGATGAGGTTAAGTGGATGCAGAGTGTTCTTTAAATGAGCATGCATACATACCTAAGTTAGTCTAACTTATATGCATTTAGTGATTTTCACGTGTGCAACGAGGCCTTCCTTAGTCTAATTAAGATTTAGCAAATTGAACACATGCATGGACACCTCATTCAGTCCAATTGAGATGCAATTAGTGAATTGTACATGGCCAAGTGTTGAAGGTGGGATTATAACAAGTTATTTACATAGTTACCAGGAAACTCCAATATAGGGACAAGGACCATGAACCCGTCCTTGTACCCACATTGTTTGTTGATAACATTTATATATAATATAGCCGTACCCTTATTCATTTACTCATGTACCCTAATTTGAACGGTGTCTCTACCCATGTACCAATACCTGTACCCCCACGTCTCATAGTAACTATGGTTATTTACAAGGAGGAATTAATTGTAATATATTTCAACATTTCCCCTTGCTCAGTGGAATTTGGAAACTTCTCTACAAAATTTGACTCAAAAAATAGCTAGGCCTATGTTGGAAAAGTGCCTTTACAACCAACCATGTAGTGGTTTGTTGCTTGCAATTGGTGCAAGTCTAAACATCAAGAAAGCATCATAAGTAAATGGTTGCTAAAAATATGGGATTTGATCTTCAAGAAGGGTGATGGAAACCTCCTACTCCAAGTGAGATGACTCATACAACTTGAGCTAGCTCAGATTAAACAAAATCATGGATTCCAAGATGAACTAGTAGACCCACGCAAAAGCATTAGGACCCATAGCTTGGAGAATTGTGTAAGGCCTGTAACGGATGAGCTTCAACTTGTGACATTGTTGGTTGTGGAACCCCTACTTGTCCAAGTGAAGCCAAACGTAATCACCAACTTGGAAAGAATGATGTACTCGATGGCGGTCATGGAATGCCTTGAATTTGGCCTAAGTATGCTTAGAGGATTTCTTGAACTTTGGCTTAAGGTTGGGTCTAATTTTGCACAAAGAAATATGCTTTGTCTTACTCTTTCTATTGGTGGGACATAGCTGAAGTTGGCAGAGCAACTGGTATCTCATAAGGCGACGATGGTTGGAATCCATAACGGACTTCAAAAGGAGAATGCCTTGTAGAGACATGAAAAGCCCAATTGTAAATGTGTTGAAGGATATACAAATAGTTGTCCCACTACTAGTTATGGTGATGATAGATGCAAGGAGCATGTAAAAAGGTGTTATTCGCAACCTCAATCTAGTCATTAGTTTTTGCGAATGAAAGGAAGTGAAGCACAACTGGCAACCATGAAGCTTCGAATATGATTTCCAAAAGTGACTTAAGAAGCAAGAGTCGCGAACAAAAATAATAGAGTGGTAGCCCAAAATTGCTCCAAACGTGTTTTTTAGATTGAGTATATTAGCGCAAGGCATTAATATTGCAATCTTGAAAAAACGACACAACCTAATTAAGATGCAGTTATGTTGATGTTGAGTTGTGGGTAGGCCACTAATGAAATCCATTAAAACGGATTCCTAGGGTCACAAAATATTGAAAATGATGATACAATCCACACTTCTAATTGGAAAGCTTAAACCAACTGCAACGTGAGCACCAACAGATGAAATAATCAACATAGAAGGTCAATAAAAATAGCACTGCAAGTTTTGAAAGGTCTTTTACATGCCAAAATGTCTACCTTTGGAGAATGAATGAGCCTCCTTGACCAGAAGCTGGCAAGAATGGCCGATGGAAATGCACGATTGAGTGAGCTTGTGATGGTTGGAATCCATAACGGACTTCAAAAGGAGAATGCCTTGTAGAGACATGAAAAGCCCAATTGTAAATGTGTTGAAGGATATACAAATAGTTGTCCCACTACTAGTTATGGTGATGATAGATGCAAGGAGCATGTAAAAAGGTGTTATTCGCAACCTCAATCTAGTCATTAGTTTTTGCGAATGAAAGGAAGTGAAGCACAACTGGCAACCATGAAGCTTCGAATATGATTTCCAAAAGTGACTTAAGAAGCAAGAGTCGCGAACAAAAATAATAGAGTGGTAGCCCAAAATTGCTCCAAACGTGTTTTTTAGATTGAGTATATTAGCGCAAGGCATTAATATTGCAATCTTGAAAAAACGACACAACCTAATTAAGATGCAGTTATGTTGATGTTGAGTTGTGGGTAGGCCACTAATGAAATCCATTAAAACGGATTCCTAGGGTCACAAAATATTGAAAATGATGATACAATCCACACTTCTAATTGGAAAGCTTAAACCAACTGCAACGTGAGCACCAACAGATGAAATAATCAACATAGAAGGTCAATAAAAATAGCACTGCAAGTTTTGAAAGGTCTTTTACATGCCAAAATGTCTACCTTTGGAGAATGAATGAGCCTCCTTGACCAGAAGCTGGCAAGAATGGCCGATGGAAATGCACGATTGAGTGAGCTTGTGATGGTTGGAATCCATAACGGACTTCAAAAGGAGAATGCCTTGTAGAGACATGAAAAGCCCAATTGTAAATGTGTTGAAGGATATACAAATAGTTGTCCCACTACTAGTTATGGTGATGATAGATGCAAGGAGCATGTAAAAAGGTGTTATTCGCAACCTCAATCTAGTCATTAGTTTTTGCGAATGAAAGGAAGTGAAGCACAACTGGCAACCATGAAGCTTCGAATATGATTTCCAAAAGTGACTTAAGAAGCAAGAGTCGCGAACAAAAATAATAGAGTGGTAGCCCAAAATTGCTCCAAACGTGTTTTTTAGATTGAGTATATTAGCGCAAGGCATTAATATTGCAATCTTGAAAAAACGACACAACCTAATTAAGATGCAGTTATGTTGATGTTGAGTTGTGGGTAGGCCACTAATGAAATCCATTAAAACGGATTCCTAGGGTCACAAAATATTGAAAATGATGATACAATCCACACTTCTAATTGGAAAGCTTAAACCAACTGCAACGTGAGCACCAACAGATGAAATAATCAACATAGAAGGTCAATAAAAATAGCACTGCAAGTTTTGAAAGGTCTTTTACATGCCAAAATGTCTACCTTTGGAGAATGAATGAGCCTCCTTGACCAAAAGCTGGCAAGAATGGCCGATGGAAATGCACGATTGAGTGAGCTTGTACAACAACTCGTCTCTCAAACTATAGTCAATGAAAGGCATTTGATCGATCATTGTGGACTGTTGCATAGCATAAACAATTGGGCCAAAGTGAGGATCTGAGGAGTAGAAATATTTCCAGTAATCATAGGCTGCACATCAAACATCCAAGGTGCAAACTACTCGAGAACATTGATTAAGAATAAATTCACGAATACTGCCGCCAATAAAAACGTGAAGCAAGCTAAGCTAAGTTCCATGGAACAACTGTTCAGCACACAATTCATATATTTCCATGACAACTAATTATTCTGAAGTCTATTGAACATGAAAAATGAAGGATTGTGTGTTCCCATAGCAGCAATTGGTCATGTGTTAAAAAAGAGCTGGATTTCCCTAGGTTAAATAAGTCCAACTGTTTCAAAAAAGAGATAGGAGCAACATGGATGTGATTCAACTGATCTATGTGTAATGTCCCCAAATTTATGATAAAGTGATTTAATTAATTTAATTAATTTAAGTTGTCCAAAAAATTAATATTACTTCAAAAGGATGACTTTAATTAATTAATTTTAATTAATATGGAAATAAAATATTAAATAAGTTGGCTTCTTCTAGAAGATTCCTGGGAGCCTTTAAAAGAAGTTGAGGGCAAAGCAATTTTCATCTTTTGTTGCTTAAAAATTCTGATGCATTATTGTGAAGCTTGAATCTCTGATTCGGCTAAATCTCTGAGGACGAAAACCTTCAGTAGATTGGAGAAGAGTTGGACGAAAACCTAGCTCTTTTCAGGGGTGGATTCGTGACGGAATTCACATCGAGCTTATTGATCAGATCTGGGGTTTCAACAGTCATTCGCTTCAATAAATCAGTGGTTGGAAAGGACAAATACAGAGGTTTCCAGGTATTTATTTCATTAGTTTTTGATTTAGAAAAATATAGATCTTCAAATCAAGGGTCCAACATATAGGTTGTGCTATACTGTATTTCGCCGCTATACGAAATCCACACAGATCAGTACCAGTCCGTACTAGCGGAATCACATATTGAAGAAGGGCGCCGTTCGCAGTTGCAGGCCGCAGGGTAGCGCAGAGACCGACATCGGCCGACTGAAGACCGACGTCCGCAGAGTGGTCAACCGACATCGATCGACGACGGTAGTATAACCGACGTCGGCGACTGTGTTTTTGACACAACAGCCCGAGCCGCACAGATCCAGGTTTTATTTTCAATTTGCTAGAATAATCAGGTTTTGAGACCATATTTGTATTATTTTTATTTGCATGATATTTGGACTGTATTTGCAATTGCTATTTATCTGAAATATTTTGAGGAGGTTCTGTTACAGTCATACTTAAGTTCATATCTTGTGATATATCTGCTGTTGTGGAAACATGTGTAAACCTGATCTTCATTTCTGAGCAATGTATTCATAAAAATCAGACTTAAGTAATGTTCAGTTTCAGTCAGTTATTAGCATTCTCTTTGTTGGGATATTTCAGTGGTATCAGAGCCAAGCATCTTGCCAGCCTGTAGGGGTGAATATATTTTATCTTTATGCATTCGAGAAGATTTGATATAACCCATAGATACTTTACACGCAGAAGAGCTCAGTATGAGCGTGAGTTGGGTATAGAACAGGAACCTATCATGGCAGAAGAACAGGGGGATGCTCGAAGAAATCAGGATGAGGTAGAAAGAGAGATGATGACTCTCATCACTACTCAGTCCAGGATTGTTTAGGCTTTAGACCGATTACAGGATACCATGGAACGTTTGGAGGTGGATAGACACAGAGGCAGGAGGAATAGATCAGTTTCAGTGACAGGTAGTCATCATAGCCATCAGTCCAGTCAGCATAGTCATCAGTCCCATTCTTCAGTTGGGAGCTCCCGTCATTCCTCCAGGAAACATCGCCATCATACGCCTACTCCAAATAGGCCATTGCTTCCCCAGTTCATACCAGGTGAATAGCCAGCACAGGTGGAACCACCCGAGGTTGGATTTCAGGGGTCAGTTTTGGCGGTCACCGCTGAGTGGAGAACTCTACCTCCAAAGGTTCGGGAAGTCTTTCCTCTTCCTCAGTATTGTGCACAGCGTAGAGATGCAGCTAGATTTAGAGGAGATCATGGTCATAGACCACCCCAGCAACAGAACTATGACCTCAATCGAGCTACTGGGAAGATCACGTTGGCTACATATGATGGTACGGGTAGTACGAGTGCATGTGCTTGGGTGCACAAGCTGGACATATATCTATCCTTGAGACCCATGCCTGAGCGTGAAGCTATTCAGTTTGCTGTCTTACATTTAGATGGGGTTGCCTACGATTGGTGGCATCATGGATTGGTCACCCAGGATCATGCCTTAATTTATTCCTATGCAGAGTTCACTAAACAACTCATTACCTGGTTTGATCGTAAGGACACAGAGCTCTACTATAGAGAGTTGGCACATCTTAGACAGACTGGACAGGCAGAAGCATATGTTAATGAGTTTCAGCGTATTGCAGTTATGGTACCTGATATGCCCCAAAGGCGTAGCGTGATGTTATTCATTGAGGGATTACAGGATAGACTTAAGGGACTGGTACGTGCTTTCCAACCAGTCACTCTTAAAGATGCCATTGATGTGACATTGAGACTGGATACTGTTCCCACTTCTTATCAGGCAGATAAGAAACCATTCACGGACTCTCGGCCTACACAGAAGGCCAACACGCCACAAAATAAAGAAGGGTCATCTTCTATAAACCCTTGGATGAATCAGGAGACGAGGAATGACTTGAGGAAGAAAAAGTTATGTTTTTCCTGCAAAGATCCATGGGAACCAGGACACCGTTGCATGGGTAAAGGAAAGGTTCATTTGATTGAGGTGACTTCTGAGTTAGGGGATGAGGAGGTTCCTGATACTGATATTGAGGATAATATAAAAGATGTTGAGCAAGTTCAGACACAGTTGGAGTTAGACACCCCTGAGCCTTTGGCGTCAGCCAAAGTAATTATGGCTACCTTCTCCAGTTATCCTAACTTTCATGCCTTTCGGTTGAAAAGTACACTTAAGGGCAAGTGGGTCGTGAGCTTGGTAGACACAGGTGCTACACATAACTTTATTGACCAGAAGTTAGTGGAAAGGCGTGGATTACAGTATGAGAAGTTTGGTGGTTTTGGAGTAAAGGTGGCAGATGGTGCAATTTTGGGTTGTACCAAACGGATTTCACAGCTTAGTATTCAGATGGGGGATTACACTCTGACCGATGATTTTTATGTGTTTCCTTTAGAGGATTATGATGTGGTCTTGGGCATGCAGTGGTTACAGAGTATTGGGCGTTACATTATTGATCACCACCGTATGCAGTTAGAGTTCCTTTCTGGGGGAAAGAAGACTATCTTGAGGGCAGCGCTAGATGGAGGACCTAAGGAGGTGTCATCTCGCAGGATGGAAACTCATTTTATGGGTGATGAGGTAAATGATTCTATTTGTTGCATGACATTTTCACTCCCAATTATGAGTCATCATCCTTATGGGGATTTGGAGAGCATGATAATCAGAGTAGCGCAGCGGTCTTTTGCGAAGACTAAGGTATGTGATGGTGAGTTTGTTAATTACATATTGAGAATTATCACACTACTCTCTAGGAGAAATAAGGAGAATTTATTCACAGATATTTTGCAACATAGTGTTTCAGATAGTAGAGTTTGCAAATTTCTGAGAATGATATGGGATCCTGGAAGTTGGTGTTGGGTATCAGGGGCGAATTGCTTGAGGACAAGCAATCTCCAGGAAGGGAGGACTGTAATGTCCCCAAATTTATGATAAAGTGATTTAATTAATTTAATTAATTTAAGTTGTCCAAAAAATTAATATTACTTCAAAAAGATGACTTTAATTAATTAATTTTAATTAATATGGAAATAAAATATTAAATAAGTTGGCTTCTTCTAGAAGATTTCTGGGAGCCTTTAAAATAAGTTGAGGGCAAAGCAATTTTCATCTTTTGTTGCTTAAAAATTCTGATCCATTATTGTGAAGCTTGAATCTCTAATTCGGCTAAATCTCTGAGGACGAAAACCTTCAGCAGATTGGAGAAAAGTTGGACGAAAACCTAGCTCTTTTCAGGGGTGGATTCGTGACGGAATTCACATCAAGCTTATTGATCAAATCTGGGGTTTCAACAGTCATTCGCTTCAATAAATCAGTGGCTGGAAAGGACAAATACAAAGGTTTTCAGGTATTTATTTCATTAGTTTTTGATTTAGAAAAATATAGATCTTCAGATCAGGGGTCCAGAATATAGGCTGTGCTATATTGTATTTCGCCGCTATACGGAATCCGCACAGATCAGTACCAGGCCGTACCAGCTGAATCACAGATTGAAGAAGGGTGCCGTTCGCAGTTGCAGGCCGCAGGGTAGTGCAGAGACCGACATCGGCCGACTGAAGACCGACGTCGGCAGAGTGGTCAACCGACATCGACCGACGACGGCAGTATAACCGACGTCGGCGACTGTGTTTTTGACACAGCAGCCCGAGCCGCACAGATCCAGGTTTTATTTCCAGTTTGCTAGAATAATCAGGTTTTGAGACCATATTTGTATTATTTTTATTTGCATGATATCTGGACTGTATTTGCAATTGCTATTTCTCTGAAATATTTTGAGGAGGTTCTGTTACAATCATACTTAAGTTCAGATCTTGTGATATATCTGCTGTTGCAGAAACATGTGTAAACCTGATCTTCATTTCTGAGCAATGTATTCATAAAAATCAGACTTAAGTAATGTTCAGTTTCAGTCAGTTATTAGCATTCTCTTTGTTGGGATATTTCACTATGTGCCTCAGGGTTCTATCCTTTCCAAGTGCAAAGGCATAAAAACTTAAAAATAATAAGGCCAGATGCAAGTCCCAGGCTGATTTAGGTGGTACGGTTACCCCTTAGAACTTGGAAGCATAATGCAAGGAGGCTGGTCTTTCTTGTGACGCGAAAGTTATGGCTTGTTTCAACCCTTTAAAAATAAAAAAGCAATAAAAAGGCAAATTTAGGAAATTCACGTCTACTGCTGCCTAGAAAAATGGGAATCTACCTAAGCTAAACTATATTTCCTAAGTGATTAGAACCATAGTTTAGTCTCTGACAAATTTACCCAGTCCCAAACCGAGTTATAGGCAGCGAGATTTTCTGCCTCAACTCACTGAGTCTGATATCAGACTCACCGAATCTCATAAGTTTGCTGATTTTAGCAAAATTGGCCACGGACCAAGATTCTATAAGGTGCAAAAAAAAAATTGACTTTAACTTAAAAACACATCAAAATAAAATCATGTAAATATGAAGTGTTAAGCTGTTATTTGTTCAGCAGTCAGCTTTGTCTAATCCAGTGTCGCTCGGTGATAAACACCAGCCTGATTCTCTAATTCTTCATTTCTCAGAAGAAAACACCAGCACGTACATGATTTTGCTTTGCAATGTGTGTTAAAATAACATTTATTTATTTTGTGAAATATGCTGAAATTAAGAGTTTTTATAATTTGCCGAGGCTTGCCAAAAAAAATTACGTAAATCCAAGCAAGCCCAAAATGGGCCTGCCCAGTCGAGCCAAACACGAAACATTACTGAGTAATTCGAGCTACCGTAGTGCAATATAATTTTGATATTTTATTTTAGCGGTAATTTTCACTACATAGAGTCATTTTTTCTGTAACATTAACATATACATTTTTCAGATGTTGAAGAAGTGGATTACTCCATACCTATTGGCCCTAAGCTATAATTAGCTAAATTTCCCTGGATTCATATGTTGAAATGATGCATACCATTTTACTGTCGGCGTAACTGAGTATACGCTCGATCCAGGCATCAACAGCAGCTTTCGAGACATCGTCTCGTTTGGACTCGGACAACAATTTATGTCTGCGAATGACGGAAACAGCAGAAGACAGCTGCAAGGGGTTTGGAGACGGCTGCTTCTCGTGTGGAAAATGAGATGCCATTACTTCATACAATAACGGAGGCTTTAACCTGCTATCGTACATGCTCTGAAATGTATAACCCTCCGCATTCGCCATTTTTGTTTTTATTTTAAAACCCTGTGTACTGATTTTAGGAGCTTAAGGCATTTTCTTGAGTTTGAATGTTGGGAGGTTTATCGAAGGGTTTAAGGTAAGGGAAGGGCCGTGTAAGCGTTTGGTGGAAAGCCGGCGTTAAGGAGGGTTGCTTTACTTATTTATTTTTGGCTCTTTTATCGGGTTCTTCATAAAGATGAAGCTTTTTCATTTACTTAGTGAAAATTAGGGTTTGTTCATAGAAATGAAATCGTGGAACGGTAAAGTTGGTGGGTTTTATTTTGAGTGAGTCTCATGTTCGAGTTTTTCATGTTATTGGTAGTTGATTTTTTAAGTAGGGCATTTCTTCTCATGGGTCTTGAAGATTTTTCATATCAAAAAAGAACAGGTTACTAATAAATAAATAAAAATGAAATGATTTTTATTATGTCTATAAATTGAGGAACACTAGTTCGAGATGAGTATAGAGTAGCACTATATGATTAAAAACGGTGAATATATGTTAGAGTATTTTGAAAGTGACATTGGTGAGTGAATGAATTAATGAAAATTTTTAATAACGTCCACAAGACCAAATAGTCTATGGGACCAAGCTTTGTAATAGAGGTGTTCCATTAAACCTTTTTTTTAATATTAGATCTTCTCCTGTGAATCTTGATCAAAAAAACTTTCTTTTTTTAAGCATTTCTTCCTTAAACAAGTCAGTTAAGTTGTCAATCCATAGGTTGATAATGTACTTGATACAAATGTCATTATAAAGTGTGCACTCCATGATTTAGTGTCATTTAATATCATTTTGTGTCAAATAAGGATGTTTGTTATCCTTCACTTTGCTTGAGCTATACATTGATAAGCTAGATGAGTGGATAAATAAAGTTGTGGGAGGGGGTGTTCATCTAGCTAGCTATTAGTAAAGCTACTTCTGTATATAGACAATCTTATCCTAATTACAAAAACAACACATGTTTTGAGGAACATGAGGGATTTAAAGCTCTTATATCAAGAGGTTAGAATGCAATTGAATACTAGCAAAACTAACATTGTGATATTTTCATTACAGAGAAAACAAAAAGCAAATTATCTTCTTTTTTTAAGGAAGCTCGCTAGAAGTGGTGGAAGAATACAGGTACCTCAATTTTTTCCAAAACAAGCTTAGTTGGGAGACTTGCAAGGCAAAAAGAATACAAGAGGGATGCAAGGTTTTATACTCGCTACAAAATAGAGATAGGTATGCAAAATTATGGAATTGGAAAACCAACAGAACCTTGTTCGGCTTGCTTGTCACACTAGTAGTCCTTTATGAGTGTGAAGTTTGGGGCAACAATGTATCAAATATAAAATTGAGACAGATAGAGAGAATCCAAAAACATCTAATTACAAGCAACCTCAAAATTAAAACATTTGTTTTATATGATAATTTATTAGTGGAAACAAGTACTTTTCCATTAGAGGCATCAACAATGATTCAAATGTTGGGTTATTTAAAGAAGACTATGGAGGCTCATTAGTAGTCCAAAATCATGGTAGAGAAAGAACAAAGCAAGAGGAATAACACGTAGATGAAACATAACAAGAAGTGAAAGAGTAAATGGGTCATTACCATGCAAGGTTGCCCAAACAGCAATGAGGAAATAAAAAATTATAAAAATCAGGATGATAGTTATGTGGACAAAGCAACTTGGGTGGAAGAAAGAATATTATGACAAAGGATTTGATCTCACATGGGATCGTTATGAAAAGACCTACATAGGAGCACAAATCAAGTGGAAGGTGAAAATATTGATATCTCAATTAATGACTAGCTCACAACATCTTAGGTGTGAAACTGGCAGATAGATAATACTTAAAAAAGAGTGGAAAAGGAGAACATGCATGTTTTGTAACAAGGGGGTGGTGGAGATAGAATGGCACTACATCATGGAATGCACAAACTATAGTGACATATGAGTCAAATATGAAGACACCTTAAAATTAGACACCTAACTGCCTTGATTGAGAAGGCGAGGCTAGACAAAACAACAACAAATTTTATCAAGGTATATAGTAGAAGATCCAACATGAAAAATAAAATGAAAATTCAAAAGATTTATATGGAAATACATGTGTCAGAACACTCTTGTTACCACTTTTGGTTCCATTCACTCCTTGGTCTTAATGCATTAAAATCTTACATCCATTCATTCATGAGAGCTATTGTTCTATAGGACCACATATTGTTCTATGGGTCCTAATTGTTCAAAGATTTCTATGTCGGGTTGTTTCTTTAAGAAGATTATTCCTTGTCTTAATAATTTGGGTCATCAGCATCCCTAATATTTTTATTCTGGCCTCTTCAAATAATTTTAACATGAAACTAATTCTTAATGTTTTCGTATAATCATGTTGAATGTCTGTGTAATTTGATCAGTCAAGGATGATATATTTATCTATTTTTACTACTTTTGTGATGCATAAAATACATATCCTGTCATCCTCTCTTTGTTGGGAGTCATCCATCTTTATGTCTTACACCAATGGGAATGATCATTATTTAAGCTATGAGTTAAGATGGAAAAAAAAGTTTCATTTTAAGATTTATAATGTTTAGTTTATGCCATATGACATCAACCCAAGCATCTTTATGGTTGAAATGGTGAGGAGGTAAGAAAAGATCTTTCTACACTTCATGATGCTTCCCGCCTACCCTCTACACATCAAATAAAGGTCACGCACACTTCACTTGAATTTGTTGAAGATATATACAAGTGAGGAGGTAAGAAAAGGTCTTTCTACACTTCATGATGCTTCCCGCCTACCCTATGCACCTCAAATAAAGGGCACACACACTTCACTTGTGATTATTGAAGATAAATACAAGTTATGATCATTGCATAACTTGTGATTATAAATTGCCATGTAACTGATTTTTATATCATTGTAATTCAAACAAGTCAACAAAATTGCCTTTCATTCTCTACATTTAAATTGCAAAGTATATAAATTATTTATTCTCATAAAGTTTTTGGTTGTCCTCGTTTGTTAATTTTATTGTATAGTTTATTTGAATACCCCAAATAAGAACATCTACCTGTAAAAGATATATTTTCTGAAAATATTATAATCGTAAAATTAAGAACC
This sequence comes from Torreya grandis, assembly GCA_037957365.1. Classification (NCBI taxonomy): domain Eukaryota; kingdom Viridiplantae; phylum Streptophyta; class Pinopsida; order Cupressales; family Taxaceae; genus Torreya; species Torreya grandis. Next base: position 2,313,274 of record JARHVA010000231.1, on the reverse strand, counting down.
AATTTACATGAACTATATAATAAAATAGTTATATAAACCTCTCAAATAAATTTTAAGAATACATAATCTCTAAGTTGGGTAACTCGAATTCAAAGTAGAAGACTACATTTTCCTTTAAAAATGTCAATATATAATTATATTATGTAAAATTACATTACAATGTCTTAAAATGGCCCCTTTGCCTATAGCAAATTTGGTTTAGATTGATAAATATTGAAACTCTAGTCAACTTCCAAACCCTAAAACCTCTTTCTCAGTTCCCTAGGATAGCCTCCATTTATTTTGTTTGTAACTCTGGTCTTGTCTCTAGGACCATTATGTCTGGTCATAGGATTTTTCTTTTAGCTCCCTTCCATGTAGAGGGGCCCATCTACCTCTTTTTGTCTTTCTTATTTCCAACCATTACTAATGAGCAAACTTACCAATATTACCAAATTTAAATTCAAAGTTACTTATAATTTTATTTTATTTGCGTACTTCATTTGATATCAATTACACATCTAACATTAAGCATATTATTGATATATGAGAAACATATTTTGTTGTTCCAAGATTCCCATAGGTTTCATTATTCTAATACATGGGGTTCATTGGAGAGCTATCAAGTGGATACTAGCCATCCAAACCCTAATGTAGACCCTTGATCTCTTTTCTTTTACCCTCTAGGTCATAATGATTCAATTATTACGTGTACACAAGAATCACAACATGCAAATGGAGGACATAAAAGTGAATAACAAAATTAGACAAACAAACCCAAAAAAATAGATTTCAACTGCAAACACTTTACCAAGTGTGAATTTGTCACTCCTAGTGCCTACTACAAGCTTTTTGTATTGTTATAACAAGGTTCTCTGATCAAATCCAAAGTTCAAGGTGACCTCACTGATAATATTAGGTGTGTGATTCTAGGTTCAAATTTTAGAAATTGGTCTTATAAATCATTCTACTTAAGATATGACATTATTATCCTTTTATTTTTATTGTATTGTTATTTTATTTATTAATTAGACATTATTATTATATTTTACGTGTTTTGTGGATGCTTAATTAAATGTAATTCATTTACTTACATTACATTTTAGTAAACATGCATTGCATTACATTCTTTAGAATTTCATATTGTGTTGAATCCTAGTTGCTTTATATATTCTAGGGTTAATTGTATTGCATGCCCGTAAATTTGAAAGCTTGCCTTTAAAATATGCTTACTATACATGATTTCAAACTATATGTCATTCCATTTTTTAAAAATTCTTGAAACCCTAGTATGTTTGAATTCATAATGTGTATGTATTCATGTTGGATTTTGATATATGACATTAAATTTGAATAGATTTGAGACTCTAATTGTAACGAGTGTTAGACTTTGTAGAAATTACTCCATATTATCTAAAATCCTCTTGCTATATCTAAGTTAGTTTTCAAAAAAATGGAATATGAAAGTGTGTTTAACGTGTCCAAAATTAAAGTTTATTTGGCAAACAATGTGTAATTGAGTGATGTACCTTTCAATGATAATAATTTTGATCACAATGAATCTTTATATACCAAAACCTAATGATAATGTTGAGAGTATTTAACCATCCACATCCTAAGATAACTCAATAGATACCCCTACTATCCAATTTAAGACAATATGCAAGAAACTGTAAGTGTGATGAATGTCTTGAATGAAGTTATATTCAGGGTTTTCCTCATAATGTGGTGAGTTCCCAAATTTCATTCAATCACATTATTTCTCTATTTTTTTTAATTTTATTGTTTCTCAAAATTCCCATAATCCCACAAATTTATTCTAATCATAGTATCTCTCATAATTATTCAAATCCTATTGTCTCCCAAAAATTTTTAATCCCAATTGTTTGCTAATTTCTTCTAATTATAGACACCTAATTTTGGTATAATCCTTGTAATTATAATGTTATTAGTTTGATTTTGTGTACATGGATCATTCGTTCAAATTAGGTACTTATTGGAACTTTTTCTTGTGTTTTCACTTCTTATTTCCTCTTAGCGTGGCCTTGTGCTTATCTTTTTTCTTTTGTTTTATCTATCCTTTGTATTTGTTTGTGTTGGGGATCCTAGTCCTTTATCTTCTTTTATTTTTTTACCACTTTCGATCTATTCTAAAAGTGGTATGACCTCTTTTAAATTGGTCTAAAAGTGATCATTTTTCCTTTTGGGGCCCTTTATCCTTTGTTCCTCTTTGTTTTTTGTGTTGGCCTATCTTTGTTGATTTTTCCATCTTTTCTTGTGTTGCCTTGTGTATCAATAGGTCCCCAATTTGAATTCAATAAGTCTATAAATACAAAGCATCCTACAACATTTCAATAATAGGTATCATGACCTTGCATTGATTATATTATATGCTTTCAAGGAAGACATCTAGATATTATTTATGTTGATTCCTTTTCTTCATACTTGTACCAAAAGAAGGCCTAATCTAAAGAACATATAGTTGCATTGATTATCATAGGGAGAGAATATTGAGGTTTCTATCACATTGGGATGGTTCACTCCCATGCTCTCTAACTACATTGAGCTCTAACTCTCATCATTGATCTATAATTACAACCCTTAAGGGAGCTTAGGTCACTAATCCCACACCTTTCCTTCTATTTTGGATGTTTTTCTAGATATCAAGGTTGAATTAAGGTTACATCAAAGGAGACAAGATTATAACTGCACACACTTGTTCACATTTATGAGAGAGGTTTTTATGTATTTGTTATTGATCAATTTTTATAGGAAGTTTCTGACTACAAGGATCTACAAAGCCACTTTCATACCTGCTTGACCACTTTCAGCCCTACTTCTTTGTTTCGCATTCCATTTTTGGTCATTGCCCTTTTCAGAATAGTTAAAAACATGATCATCATCATAAATTATTGTCATCTTTTTGGAGTCTGTTACGTAGTGATCCAAAACCTATTTATTATATTTTAATCATTGTTATATCTCATGTAAATTGTAAATCATGTACACATCTATCTTCTTATTCACCTTTCAATTTTACCAAACACTCAATCTCCTTCATTTCTTTTCGCACTAGACAAGTCTAATTTACAATTTATTACTATATTTTACTTTATTTTCAGTGTGCCCTTGTTTCACAAGGTTTGCATAGTGTTTTGAACTCTTATGTGTTATCCTTATATTACACTAACCCTCAATTTAAGAATATATATGTATATATGTATACACACACACACACATATATACATACATTGTATGTATATATATATATATATATATATATATATATATTATATATATATACATATATATATATATATATATATATATATATATATATATGTATATATATATATATATATATGTATATATATATATATATATATGTATATATATATATATATATATATATGTATATATATATATATATATATATATATATATATATGTATATATGTATGTATGTATGTATGTATGTATGTATGTATGTATGTATGTGTATATGTATATGTATATGTATATGTATGTGTATGTGTATATGTATAGGTGTGTGTGTGGTATTTATACACGCACACACACACATACAATTACACACACACACACACACTCACATACATACATATATATGTATGTATGTATGTATACACACACATGTATGTATGTATGTATATATATATATATATATATATATATATATATATATATATATATATATATATATATATATATATATATATATATATATATATATATATGTATGTATGTATGTATGTATGTATGTATGTATGTATGTATGTATATGTGTGAGTGTGTGTGTGTGTGTGTGTGTGTGTGTGTGTGTGTGTGTGTGTGTGTGTGTGTGTGTGTGTGTGTGTAATTGTATGTGTGTGTGTGTGTGTGTAAAATCTTAGATTTATTTTAATCTCAATAGATCTATAATGACCTGTGTCAACTCTTACCATACCATTCATATCATTCCTCATCCACAATCTTCAACCCATGTCCAATACTAAATTCCTAAATCACCTTTATCTCAAAGCAGTCTATTTTTACCACATATGTATTTCACTAACACCTTTTTTCTAAACTCCATTAATCTAAAATATTTAAATGTCTACCGTAATGCAAACCTTTCATACGATGCAAAATAAAATAAAATAAAAAATGTTTGGAGGCAAACAAATTTACTAAAAGGGTCACTTCCAATAATATTCTTATGAATCATTTGTATTGTGAAGTTATTTTTTATTGTAGAAACCTAAATTTAGTACAAGACCTTTATTCTTAGTATTTTATCCCTGTTTCATTTTATTTAGAAAATTTATACATTTTAGCATGTTTATAATATAATCCTAATCCCACAAGGTTTTACACTTTGTCCATGGAGCCTATAAATAACCTCAACACTTATAAAAAATGCATTTGTTAACACATTTAGACTTTTACTCAACTTTTATACACCCCTACCTTGAAAATAGAGCCTACTCTTATCTTAGACAAGCCCATGCACTGTACGTGTCTGTTTGGGACAAACCTACACAATATATAAGTTTTTTTCCCTTTATCTCTATAAGTCCACTTGTGCTTTTTCGTTGATCGAGCATCTTTAATTTTGCCTTTCTACAATTCTTAAGTTAGATAGCGTGCATACGTTATCTTAGGTTGGTCTATATATACGAGGTCTTGTGAAACCATTTAAGGGTGAAGAAGGGAGGAGGAACAATAAATAAGACACGCTAAATCTAACATTAAAGTTCAATTCTAGAACAAAGCATCGAATACTTCATACTTATGACTTTGTCATTTTATTGTTATCTCTCATCATTCCCTTGTGCCAAAGGAGGGTATTAGACTATAATAGTTGCATTATCACTTCTAGGGAAGATGGCGTTTAAAACCCTCAAATGAGTTATTTCATCCACACACTCACAAAACTATGTGGAGGTCTAATTCCATGCATACATGATACATAGTTTGTAACACTACCTTGGTCGTTACCCAACTCCTTGCACATATTTCCCTCAATCAAATGTTGATGGCTTAGTGTAATTTTATACTCTCTTAGTGTCACCATCAATATCCTCATCATCATAGGTTTTCAATTCAAGGACATTCATGTCCTTTTCTTTGTATGCCTACTTATTTACTTTTTCTCACACCTTTTTTTGTCCAGTGAAAATGCGCCATCTCATTTTTTTATATCTTTAGGGAAAACATTCTTTAACCCATTTAGTCCTAATTCCTTTTGTAGTGTCTCTAATTCTTCGGTGTTAAATGTTTCATCATTCCTTTATGCATTATTATCCAACCTCGTGGGGTTATCCTTTGACACATTATTCTTTAGGGAACCCTCAGGGTTATATACCCCATGTATTCACATGCAACATTTTCCAAAGGGTTATTTATCAAACCCTATTTATCAAGTGTTCCTACACTCAGGCCATTTGCTTTGAGACGAGGTATAGTGCTATCTTTAACATTTTCTATCTCCACATATGGAATAGTAAACCATTGAGTTGGTGTAGGTGTAGGTTGTAGTGGTGGGATGGACTACCTTAGAGGAGATAGAATGGGCTACTAAGGAGAAAATGGAATGGGTGATGGTTGATTTAATGTAGATTAAAGTGGTGTGGGTCACCTTAGTGAAAAATAGGTTGATTTGGGGTTGGTGGCATAGATTCCTATGGAGTATCCTTATATTTTTCTTTGGGTTGTGGTGAAACCCACCATTTATGTGTAGGTGGCACATTATCTTCACTTGATGTTATGCATTCTAAATCTTAAACTTTAGGCTCATATTACACAATGCACTTCTTGCCTTGTGATTTATTGGCCTTCTTACTAGATGAGGCGTGGAAATGTTGTGCAACCTTCACTTTCTTTGGGGTATTTATTTATGTTATTGATTAGGTTATCAACCCACCTATGACATATTTATGTTGTCTCATTTACTGCTCTTACACAATTTTGAATTGATAAGGCATGTAATCACCTTGTAACTCAATTGATAATGTTCTTAATTAGTAATGTGTACTTATCCTTCTTATACTTAAGTATACTAGCCAACCTCTCAATTATTTGGTTATTTTATCACTACTTTTATGTCTTTGCACAAGAACATTAGGTCGATGGATCTACTTATTCACTTTAGATATAACCTCACATTGCACCCATCAATGTAGAATACATCCTCACAGATGCACGAAAGTAAAAACTTGACCAATATTTATAGTTTTCCAAAGTATGGCAATTAAAATAATTGAAATACACCAATTTTTTATATAACCAATTTTATGTTTGCATCTGAATGCACCATTCTCTCTATGTCTGCTCTCCTTTTGGTCACTGTGTAGTCCTTCATCAAATCTATTTCATTATTTCCCCCACATTGATTGTAATCCTATATCTTGTATTATGTAAAATTTGATTCCCAATCTTCCTTGTGTCAATAAGCCGCAAGGTATTGCATTTCTGAAAAAAATACTTCCTTTGACACTTCCTTGATAAAATCTACACCAACTACTAATGGATTTATAAGTTTTGTGTGTTTCTTACTACTTGATGCCATGGTGGTTGGATTTTTATTTGTCTATAAACCACTCTAGAAAAAACTTTGACTATTAATTCTATCGAAACCCCTAAATTTGATGAGTTTAACTCATTTATGTGCAACCTTAAATTTTCACATCAACTTCAAGTTTCACAACCCATTAATGGTAGTTATCCCAACTAACAACCCTAATTTTATTAAATTATCATTTTTCCTCGTGTTCTTAACTTAAATTCTTCATGTAAACACATCAAAAACCTTTTTAGAAGAAAATTATGGTCTGAAATACCCTAAATGTGAAACAGTTCATCATTGTGCAATAGTTCTTCTAATGGCATTATAATTTTGTCATAGTTACGAATGAACTTACGATAGTATCATGTGTGTCCTAGAAACATGGTAGCACATCCCTTTGCATGGTTTTTGTTTATAATTATAAGATAACAACTATATTTTTTAGATATGCTAGCCTCTCTTATTTTCAAATAACATGACCAAGTAAGGTTCTGAAGGGTGTCGCAAAAATGTACTTTAAACTCAAAGAGATTTACAACTACCAACGGCACTCAAAAATCATCCACAAATTTGTTTGGTGGTATTTTACCAACCCATAAACCTTCCAATGATCTAAGTATAATTAGAGGAATTGATGGATGAAATATTTGAATGCAGTCACAACGATGCTTGAGAACATGGCTGGAACATTATTCAGCCAGAAAGGCACAACATTATATGAAAAAGAGTACCATTTTGTCATGAATTTCATTTTTGGATTTTCTTCCTTCTCAATCTACACTTCATTATAACTACAGAACCAATCAATGAAATTAAATATATCACAACCGACCACTCCTTAAAAAATATCCTTGGTGAATGGAGTTGGAAATGGGTCGATAACACGTGTAGCATTCAACAACCAAAAATCAACACATATACAAATGCACCCATCCATTTTTATGTTTATCACCAAATGACCTACCCATTTGGATTATTCAATTAGATAAATAACTTTAGCGTAAACAATTTTTCTATCTGCCATCACTTTGGCATATAAATTAAGGTTCATATTATATCCTTCTTCTTCATAGGTTTTACATCATCCACGAGCTTGATCTTCATTTCCCCCAAAGACAAGTGTATGCCCTTCATTTTTTTATAGATACATGGGAAGATGACAAAACAAGCACACATAAACAACATAAAAGAGGAATAGTACAATCCTATACACCAAGTTGTATGTAATAAAATGTCATGTCTTGATATATAAAATAAATGTTATATCTTGAATGGGTATAATATCCCCTAATGGTGATGAGAAATATATATATACTAGACAAGATATTAAATAAAAATGTGCCCCCAAGAGTAATTTAAGTGTAAGAAGATTGGATATCAATAGAAAATATCAATATATTTAATTGTTGCCAATCAAACATGCACCCTTGTGAAGGTAGTTTTAGGCCTTCACAGTCTATTGAAACATGGAAACAATCCTAGGCTATGGGTGGTCTAATCGACAGATTGAATCTTTAGATTGTAAGGGCTAGCTCCCTTTGGTGTATCAATTAGGATCTCTAATCTACGTTACAAACTGTAGGGAAAAAGGTAAGAAGAAAATTAAAAGAAAAGACCATCGAATGATGGTGATACACATGTATTTTGGTTCATCCACTCAATTTGAGCTTCTAAAAACAATGATTAGACAAGAAAAAGATTGAAATTTCAACTCCAATTGACTCCTATGCATCAATATTTCATGAAAAGGTTTTTATCTGATGATCAAAGCTTGAGGGAAATGATGGAATAAACCTGATTCAAGGCACTAACCAACCACTTATATCCACTGTGAACTTAGCTAAAAGACATCAAACATAGAACATGACCTGCATAATCTGATCAACCATACTACTAGGTAAGAATCATGACTTGACAAGGAATAAAATTCTATCACATGAAAATCACTAACATAAATACACTATACTATCACCCTAGAATCTGAAAGCAGTCCTTCTATTTATTTGAGAAAGGTTACAAAACTCAAATTTTTGTAGAGTCTGTTCTTGCCAAAAGAGGGATCCTTAAAATTGTTGAAAAATCCAACTTATATAGAAAAAACATACAAAATCCAAGAGATTGGCACTAAAAATAGAAGAGAAGATCAACTCCCACATCACCCCAAGTCCAACTCCAACTATGCCAAGATAACCAAGCCTTCAAATAATATATTTTGTCTTATGCCTTGCATGAAAATCTCTTTGGTGTTGAAAATGACAGTGAGCCCATTTCATAATCCTTATTTAGAATTAAGATTAAATTATTCAAACATACATGGATCTTTGATAATTCAATTCTCTTAATTCATGATGCTACGCCAATCTTCAAAGAGAAAACTCCACTTGAAGTTGAGTTGGAAGTGCATGCATGAAATTATATGTTACGCTCTCCTTGAACGACCGTCTAATGTTAAACTCTTCGATCCCTTCATGCATTTGAGTCTCCCTTTTAGAACTTAGAGAGCCATGCTTGAAGGCAACTGCTTGTCTTTTCCAAGTATGAATAATTTAATTATTGCATTAAAAACTCAGTGTGCTCCTTACTATAGTATAATCTTGCTTGGGCCACTTTGCATGCTCTGAATTTGAGCTATAGATCGTGCCATTAGAGTCAAAAGGGGAAGTCCTCATCTTCTTCTATTGATTGGCTATTGAAATCCAACTAGTTGAATGTGTTTATGCCACTTATCCTTGACTAATTGGTCCTTCAGATTTGCACTGGGTAACTTCATATTTCCTTTACCCTTCTTTACTTTAGCTAATTACTATGGGTTTTTTGTTCGGGCTCTTTGTAAAGTCCTCCTCTAAGATTTTCTTTCTTTTGGCCTTTTCTTCGGACAAAATATTTGTGGCTTCACTCTTGGACTTTTCTTTCTTTTGGGTAATTTGCCGGAAAGAATTATTTCTTTCTTTCCTTCGAATAATTTGTCTAAAGCTTTTCTCTTTATGCACTTTTCTTTTGAACAATTTGTCTAAAGAAATTCATGTAAATGCCCCTTTGACTTTATGAAAATGCCCTTTTGGCTTTTTGACAAGGACCTTTTCTTGTGGAGTTTTTGTCTCTTTCACCTTGAACAATTCCTTCACACAAAAAGTCTGAAAGAAATTAGGTCTTCAGGTTTTTTTTACAATGGACAATTCCTTCGAATAAATTGTCTGAGGGAATTGTCCATGCTCAGACTTTTGTAAATTATCTTTCAAAATTCTGAAATGGTCCTGTAGAATAATTTAAATGACCCTTCGACAAAATTGTAAGTATCCCTTCAAAAAAAATGGAATGGTCCTCTTGCCCATCGAAAAAGTTGTAAAGGACCTTTTAGACTTTTAACAAGGATGATTTCTTGTGAAAAGTACCTTTTGAAAAAATTAGAATGGTCCCCTCCAAAAAAATGAATCCTTTAGATTTTGGGAAAATGAACTTTCTCGAAGGAAAAGAGTCCTTCAGACTTTTTGAAAGTGTCATTTTTGAAGGAAAAAGAAACCTTCAAAAATCTTGAATGAGCCCTTTTTCTGAAAGAATTATACCTTTCGACCTTTTGGTGATCCCTTTCTGAAATTTTGAACTGGTCCCTTCTTTGAAAAAGTTGAAAAGGCCTTTCAGGATTTTTGAAAATGTCTATTCCTTTAGACTTTTGGAAAATCCCAATTCCGTCGGATTTGTTAAAGATGACCCTTTTGGGAAAATTGCAAGGACCAATTCCTAACACTTAAATAAAAGGTAGGGTTATGCAAGTTTTAAATGATAAGGGTTGCAATTTGACCTATGGGGTCAAAATTGTCAACATTTTGGTGACTCAACTGGGAAGCATGACTGCTATGCTTGAGAACTCAGACCATATACATGATATTTGAACTCATAAAACAATAACAAATCTGGGCCATGACTGCAAATTGTCTTTTGACCTAGAAAAGACAACATTCATCCTCTAAAATAAGAAGGGAAACATAAAAAATAGGAAAACTAACTAAACAAAGCAAATGTGCAAACAAAACATTTATTTGGGACAAAACAAAGCTAAACTAATGTTCTTGAACAATACTTGGAGGAAAATAAACTAACTATATACAAGGAGCCAAACTCTTCAGTATCAATGTTTTAGATGTATCCCATTGACTGGGATTAGAAGCTCCTCACCATGCATCTTTGCAATTTGGAAGGCATTATGGGATTTACAGTTAGATATTGTGTATGGGCCACTCTAAAGGGAGTCAAACTTCATGTGCCTTCCTGGTTTAACTCTATCCTCTTCCCACTTGAGGACCATATCTCCTTCTTTGAAACTTCATGAAGGATCTCTTTTATTAAATGCTCTCTTCACTTGTGCTCGATGAATTTTCATGACTAACACAGATTGATTTCTTATTTCTTCCAACTCCATGAGCTCAACATACTTGATCTCCATAGGCTCATTCTCCAACAATTCAAGTTGATGCATTAGTTCTAAAGTAGGAAAATCAAAAGAAATGGGTAATCTCACTTCCTTACCATATACCAGCTTGTAAGGAGAGTTGGCTATTGACCTTTTGTAGGTGATCCTATCAGCCTATGAAGCTAACTTCAACTTGAGATGCCATGACCTCTAATTCTCTTCAATAGTCCTTCTTATGATCTTCAATAGGTTCTTATTCGTAGATTCAACAAGGCCATTGCCTTGTGGATAATAGTTTGATGAAGTGCTAAGATAAATTCCATGTTGAACAACCAATTGGCTGATCCTTGTTCCCATAAAGGCCATTGCATTATCATAAATAATGGTTGAATGAACTCCAAATATAGTAAGCAAACCTTCATAAAAATCTAGAACATTGGTTTCATTTGCTTCTTACAATGCCACTGCTTTTGTCCAACGTGTGAAATAATTTGTAGCAGTTAGAATCCATTTATGTCCTGAACTTGAAGGAGGATTTATGAGACCAATAAAATCTAACCCCCATTGGACAAAGGGTTGGTCCACCGCAATTGGTTGAAGAGGTAAGGCTGCAAGTTTCACCTTTCCTACAAATATAACACACTATTTGCACTTCTTAACCCATGCATGATAATCATCAAATATACTAAGCCAATAGTACCCAGCTCTCGTGATCTTAATGGATGTATTTCTTGCAAAAAAATGTCCTCCACCACATCCATCATGGAATTCTCCAAGCAATCTTTGAGTTTGGCTTGGCTCTATACATCTTAGAAACATGCCATTGATATCTTTTTTGAACAAAACATCATCAATAAGCAAGAATGGAATTTATTGCAATCTTAAATATCTTCTTTTTGAAGTACTTAGATGAGAAGGATAAATACCATCTTGGAGGTAGTTTATCAAGTCATGTAACCAACTAGAAGGTGAGGTATGACCAGCTACAATCTCTTCATCATTTGACACCAAAACAACCTCATTAGTTTCTTGCAAGTCTTGAGCTAGATGATCATAAAGTATTTTACCTCTAATCAACTTTATGACCTTGATTTCCACATCATACTCCATTACCTTGGTTATCCAACTAGTTCTCTTCTCATTTATATCTTTGTTCAAAAGGAACTCTTTGATACTCGAGTGAGAGACCATTAGATGTATTTTATTGTTAGACAACAAGTATCTAAACTTTTTAAGAGACCTTATAACTAAAAGTACATTTTTTTCAACAAAAGAGTACCTTGTTTCATAGTATTCCAAGCCTTGACTACAAAAAGATATTGGTTTCCCCAAAGCCTCATGATTTTGTTCCTTAAGAATCCCTTAAATGGTGTCCATGTTAGCATATGTATACAAAATTAAATCTTTTATGAAATCTAGATTTATAAGTGTAGGAGCACTAGATATGACTTTCTTAATATTTTCAAAACTTTTAACTCCTTCTTTGGACTAGCTGAAACTCTAATTCTTCTTTAGCATGGATGCAAGTGGCTTAACTAATGGCAAAATTTGAAATATATCTCTTTATGAAGTTGATTTTCGTAAAGAATATTTGCATAGCCTTTTTGTGCTTAGGCAAGGAGAGTGCAAGAATGGAGTCTATATTTTCAAAATATATAATCAAACCATACTTTGAGACCACATGGCCAAGGATCTTACCTTCATGAACTGAGAAGACACCTTTTTTGAGATTTATAGATATCCCAAATTGCCTACACCTTTCAAACATTTGCTTGAGATGAACCGTGTAATCATTTACACTCTTTGAAAACACTGTTATATCATCCAAATAAACAAGAACAAACTTGTTAATAAGGCCCTAGAATGCCATATACATGGCTCTCTAAAAGGTTGCTCCAACATTAAATAAACTGAATGGTATCTTTTTGTATGCAAATGTCCCCCACTTGGTTGTGAAGGCTACCTTAAATTGGTCTTCTTCCTTGACCAAAATCTGATTGTAGCCACTATATCCATCCAACAAAGAAAACCTATCTAAACATGCAACCAATTGTAAAATTTGTTCCAATGATGACAATGGATAGTGATCTTTAAGTGAAGCCCTGTTCAAATCATGGAAGTCAACACACAATATAATATCATCATTCTTATTTCATACCAGACAAGATTTGCCACCTAAGTTGAGTACTTGATTGGAAATACAATAGTTGACTCTATGAGCTTGTGAAGCTCAGCTCTCATTAAAGGCTTAAGCTTAAAATTAATGGGCCTTTGTCTTTATCTCACTGGTTTTGTTTCAGCCTCTATCTCAATGGTGTGTTGAGCTAAACTCAGGTCAAATCCCTTGAGATCATTATATTACCAAGTAAATACATTAGAAAAACTTGTACATAACTTAATGAAAACTTTCTTTTGTGAAAGAGTGCATACATTACCCAACTTCAAATTCTTACTAGCTGCAATCTCTACATCGGCATAGTGTTCTTCTTTTGTTAACAAGGATGAATTTTTCTTCCTTAATTCATCATCACCACTAAAAATGTTCTCAGGTGTGACCAATCCCTTGGGAAACTTATTTTTTCTTAGTTGCACAACCTGATCACCATACTGCTGCAAATACTTTGATTGGTTTTTTGAAGAAAACTCAGCCTCTTCTTACAAGAATCTCACAATTTGATTGTCATATTCAAACACTTGCCAATTTTCATGATTATCTGGAATAGAGGGCCTTACAACCACTTTTATGTGTGACTTAATTCTATCACTTTTATATTAGTTGGGATACTAAATTGTGCCCCAATGGCAGCCAACCTATCTACATGTTTATTCTTGCCTCTTGGTATTACCTGAATATTAAAAGCTTGAAAATGTTCAAGGAAGTTCCATATTATATGCTTTTAAGATTTAATAAATAAATTTTTACATGCATTTGAACCTCTTACTTGGTGAACTATAAGTTCACTATCACCAAAAACTTGAAAAGTGTTGACTTTCATCTTCCTAGCCCACTGCAAACTATGAACTAGTGCCTCATACTCAACAATATTGTTTGAACAACTAAATTGAAATTTAATAAAAGATGAATACCTTTGACTTGTTAGAAAAACCAACATCATTCCAACTCTGGTACCATGTTTATTCCTTGATCCATCAAAGTATAATTGATATAAACCTTCACTAGATTCATCATCCTTAACCATGGTTGGAATTGGTACATCATTCTCGTGAAGGCAATACACACCAAGTCCTTCTTTAATCAGCTTATAAGGATCATGCTCATGCAATGTAGAAGCCCACTCATCAAGAAACAAATATGTAACTCCATCCAAAGGTGATCCATTTTCTACTCCACCTGTTTCTAGTACATCATCTGAGATGATACACTAAGTGTTCACAACCCTTGGCATATATGGCTCCATATGGAAATATGCAATAGGTTCAGAATGAATCATTAAATTAGTACCATACCTAGTTATGAAAAATAAATAAGTCTAATTAGCTAATAAATATCCCTCAATATTTGAGGTGAAGTCCCTTGAAAGGTGTTGACGACTGGAGATTACACCCGACGGCAGGAAAACAGGTTCCTGCCCTTTCCCCGCAACATGAAAACTCCTCTCTCGCCTGTGGGACGGTGAAGCAGGAGAGGGGAGTCTCTAGGTATGGGCTAGTTCCCTCTGATGTATCTTGTTTGTTTCAGGTAGTGCAAAATATAGACATATAGATATACTGGGGGGATGAAAAGGGAGAAGAAAATACAGGAAAACAAACAACCTATTCTAAAAGAGGTGATACACCAAAAATGAAATGACCTTCCCACCTCCACACTCAGGATCAAACAAAACATACATACACTGAGACTTGGCAGAAAGACCAGGCTACTGGAAATGATAGGGAGGTTCTTATGGAAAGCACAAGAAACAGGGACTCACCAAGGTGCTGGGAAATACACACTGTAAGTGACCTCTCCTGTTCTATACCTCCAAAATAGAACTCTACTCTTGGCAGCAGCAGGCAGTGGCGCTTTGTAGATGACTGGTCTGTTGGTGCTGAATCTATGAGAGCATCATAAAATAATGACTGGACACAACTCAACACTCAGAACATACACAGAAAAATCCATCCAAGAAAGAGGTAAAACTGTCTTTTATTGATTCAGGTGGAAAATTTGTAGAGCTGCGCTCTTTACAAAAATGGATAAGATCCTTTCAAAATGGCCAAGTCTGCCAATTTATATGGGAAAAGCCAAGAGGAGTCTCATTGGGAAGAGGGAAAACACTGTAGCTGACGTCAAAAAACCTACCCAGACCATGCTTATTGCCTCGTTTTGCATGCGGCCTACTCCTCTGCCAGCTGGTCGGGCCTTTTTCTGTGTTCTGCGGGCTTTTTTTTCTGCGGAATGTTGTGAGCGATAATTTTACCGCTCAATGTCGTGGACTGCACGCGGCAATTTTGCTACCATCGGCCGATTTACTGTCGTGCGTGGCAATTTTGCCGCCATCAGCCAATTTACTGCCATGCACGACAGTTTTACCGCCGTCAGCCGAGTTCGCTGCGGGTCTCCTTTTCTCCGCTTGTTGCTTCTCATGACAATTTTGCCGCTTACTGCTTTATTGGTTGCCGCGAGCGGTTATTTCACCGCTGACTGCCGTGCTGTTGGCCGTTGTTTCCCCGCCTTCCCTCTAGTCCTTGACTTAGACTTGGTCAGGCTTTGCATTTTCATGGGAAATTTCCTCATGGATTTTGAATTTTCGTTGAATTGAACTATTCTGAACCCGCTGATCTCGAAAATATTAGCCTTTCATAGCTTTTGAAGAGGGTGACCAAAATTTTGCCAGAGGGGCAAAATTGGGTCAACAAATTGGCGACTCCCAGGGGAAGCATGCCTGTTATGCTTAGGAACTAGTTGCCTTTGAATATCAATTGGGCACGGAGTCAAATGTAGCTTGAAAGAATTAACAACAGCCTAAAAGATCCCAGGATCAAAAATACAGAATTTACCCCCATACGCAAAGGGAAACACACAAGGCTAAAAACAACTAACTATGCAAACTGCACTTAAGGAAAATAGGGAAAACAATTGAAAGCAAACTATTATATACAGCTAACCAGGAATGCTCACATCCCTCCTGGATCGAAAAGAAAATTTCTCAAGTCCCCTTCTTGGCGAGAAGACTTATGGTGGAAAGCAAGTAGCTGAACGGAGAAGAGAAATGGTGACTTGCTCTTTTTACCTGTCACCTGAGTTGGCTGGAAACCGAGAGGATTAAAGTCAAACATGCCTCTAACATATATGTATACTGTTTGTTCTTGGAAGCCTATTGAATGCTGATCCCTGATATTGGTGCTCCTCACCAAGAAATCAATTGCTACCGGCTCATCATCGTAAGCCATCTGATCTGCACATTCCTTCTGCGATGTATCATGGTCTGGCCTGTTCCCCTCTGCCTCTTTGAAAACTCTGTCAAACTCATCCTCTGCTTCCTCTTGGCCTTCTTGAAGAAGTGCGACTGCTGCGACGTCTGAAATGGACTCACAAAATGGTTGCTCATCCCACAGAACATCACCCCTCTATTTAAAACTCTCTTCATCAAAGCATTCCTCTTGGAAAACAAACCTCTCCTTTTCCTCTTTGCTGATCAGGGCTTCTAGATTTTCAAAAATATTCTCCTTATCTTCCTCTTTCTCGAGTTCTTCGATGTAGTCATCCTCATCAAAACAACAAGGAAGTTCATCAAACAGAGGAGAAGAGAGCTTACCATGCATTTGTTCCTCTTCGAATTGCTGGAACATTTGCATATATGCAAGACCTGCATCTTCTTCACTACTGATAAGGTCTTCACAAGGAGCGTCAATGACGATTTCTTCTTTGTTGTCGCTTATGACAACCTCCTGAAGGACTGCAGATTGGATCTTTTGTTCCTCTCCTGCCTCTTTCAAAACAGGTTCTTTTAGAAGGGGTGAAGTGGAGAAAGCATGTGGAAGGGGAAGCAGTCCTTGAGCTAGAATCGAATGATTCTCCTCTCTCCACTTGATCAACACTTCATCAATATCAGGCACGGCCTGATATCTCTCTTGGAAATGTGTAGGTGGGGTGTGTTCAGGCATGGAATATGCTGTTTGGCCTGAACCGTCCACCACACATTGGCTGAGGAATTTATCTTTAGACTCCAACTCTGCAATTCTCCTACTCAGATCTTCTTGGAAAAGCTTTTCCTAGAGGCTGCCAGCATCATCATAATCAGACGCAACTTTAGCTTCCTCAAAGTTTTGAGAAAACACTTGCTTTTCTTTTTTCTCTTTGCTGCCCCATGATTCCACTATTTTTTCCCAATGCAGGATCTCTGAATTATAATTTTGCCCTTGTGAACAGGGAGCAACCTTGTTTTCCACGAGGCCCTGAGGCTCCTCCACAAGGTCTAAAAAATTTATCTCTCTTTCAAGGAGCAGTTTCATCCTAGCCTCTAAATCTTCAATTTGTTTGGCTAGGTTGTCCTGAAAGAGTCTTTCTTGGAGGTCACCAGCATTATCCTCTTCAAAGCTCTGAGTTGGGCCTTGGCAATTCTTCCTCCAACTCGAAATCTATGTATTATGCTGAAGGACTTGGGGAGGTTGGGGAATGCAAGGAAAACACTGTTGATGCATTGGATGAGTCTTTAGAAGAGGGACGTGCTGGCTGGTGGTATTATTCTCAATGGAAGATTCCTGATTTAAGGAGTTGAAAAGATTGATCTCCATGGGAGGTTGCCCTGATGCCACTTGGCATTGGAAGGCCAGGCGCACGGGATTGGGAGCAGCTGTATTGGATGAGCTGGAGTGAGCAAGTGCAATTTGATAAAATGGATTTGGTGCAAAAGAGGAGGTTTTCTTCAGGGTAGGAGGGGGCACGCAAGGCTGACTGCCTTGGATAGATGGATTTCTCCATTTTGTTACCTCCTTCATGGACAACAAGGCCTGTGTTTGCCTAAACAAGCACTCCTCTTTATATATCAGCTCTTGCTGAAATTTGTACTGCTTTTCCAACCTGTCAATTTCCATTGTCTGCCTCTCAAATTCCAGCCTCACCCCCCTTATAGTTGCAGGGCAACTAGGAGAGCCGCTTGAGGGGATTGCATAAATATCTGAAGTCTGATCACACTCACATGAAGGAAAATAAGACCCATGATTTTGAGCAAAAAAAGTATACATACAAGGAAATTTATGAATGGCACCAAGCTGCTTAACCAGCGAATTTAACTCAGAGTCGCCAGGTGCTGAAAAAACTCAATTTACCGTAACAGGACCAGCATCAATCCTGAAACTTTACTTCGTTGAAAACTTGGGTCCCACCGGGCATGCCAAAACTGTTGATGACTGGAGATTGCACTCGGTGGCAGGAAAACAGGTTCCTTCCCTCTCCCCGCAACATGGAAACTCCTCTCTCGTCTGTGGGACGACGAAGCAGGAGAGGAGAGTCTCTAGGTATGGGCTAGTTCCCTCTGATGTATCTTGTTTGTTTCAGGCAGTGCAAAATATAAATATATAGATATACTAGAGGGGATGAAAAGGGAGAAGAAAATACAGGAAAACAAACAGCCTATTCTAAAAGAGGTGATACACTAAAAATGAAATGACCTTCCCACCTCCACACTCAGGATCAAACAAAACATACATACACTGAGACTTGGTAGAAAGAACAGGCTGCTGGAAATGACAGGGAGGTTCTTATGGAAAGCACAAGAAATAGGGACTCACCAAGGTGCTGGGAAATACACACTATAAGTGACCTCCCCTGTTTTATACCTCTAAAATAGAACTCTACTCCTGGCAGCAGCAGGTAGTGGCACTTTGTAGATGACTGGTCTGTTGGTGCTGAATCTGTGAGAGCATCATAAAATAATGACTGGACACAACTCAACACTCAAAACATACACAAAAAAATCCATCCAAGAAAGAGGTAAAATTGTCTTTTATTGATTCAGGTGGAAAATTTGCAGAGCTGTGCTCTTTACAAAAATGGAGAAGATCCTTTCAAAATGGCCAAGTCTGCCAATTTATATGGGAAAAGGCAAGAGGGGTCTCATTGGGAAGAGGGAAAACACTGTAGCTGACGCCAAAAATCTACTGGGACCATGCTTGCTACCTTGTTTTGCGTACAGCCTGCTCTTCTGCCAGTTAGTCGGGCCTTTTCCTGTGTTTTGCAGGCCTTTTTTGTCGTTTGTCTGTCGTGCACGACAATTTTGCCGCTGACTGTTATGCTGTCGGCTGTTGTTTCCCCACGGACTGTCGTGCGCGGCAATTTTGCCACCGTCGGTCGCGTTCGTTGTCGTGCGCGGCAATTTTGCCACCGTCGGCCATTTAGCTGCCGTGTGCAGCAATTTTGCCGTCGTCGGCCAAGTTGATGGTCCCCTTTTCTCTGCTTGTTGCTTCCCACGACAATTTTGCCGCTTACTACTTTGTTGGTTGTCGCGAGCGGTTATTTCACCGCTGACTGCCATGCTGTCGGTCGTTGTTTCCCCGCCTTCCCTCTAGCCCTTGACTTAGACTTGGTCGGGCTTTGCATTTTCATGGGACATTTCCCCGTGGATTTTGAATTTCTATATTGCCGTTGAACTAAACCGTTCTGAACCCGCTGATCCCGAAAATATTAGCCTTTCATAGCTTTTGAAGAGGGTGACCAAATTTTTTCCAGAGGGGCAAAATTGGGTCAACAAAAGGCACATAACAAAGTAAGTAGGTAAGTCTACCACGACAACATCCTGTTGAATAGTAAAATTGGGACAAGCATGTAATGTCAATTTTAGATCCTTGATGATGCGTACCATCTTTATTGGTGAACCATCTAATTATAATACCCCCTTAGTGTTTGGCTCATAAACAAGGCCAAACTTATCTGCAATTTGCTTAGGCATGACTGTGCTATTAGCTCCATTATCCACCATACAATTTTGAATCAAAGTATCATGTAATATCAAATAAAGGTAGAAAGGAGGAGTTTTATTTGATTTTTTCCACCTTTTCCACCTTATTTACTTGATGTACTTGTTGCTTAGTTCGCTGATTTGAATTAGTTAAGACAACACCTTCTTTCTCAACTGGTTTTAGAGGCAATTTGAGAGCTGAAAGCTCTTAGATGAGCATATATTTTTGTCTTAAAATGGAAAGATAATCCCACATGCTAATTCTAATATTAGACTTCTTTATCTGATCCACTATATTGAAATTAGATCCACCAACCTTTGGTTGCACTTTTTGAAGCACTGGCTGCTCACGAACTAGAGGTAATTCATTAACTTTACTAACCTCTATATTCTTTTTTTTTGAGTTGTAAGGGTAATAAGTTGTTATTTTTTACTCTTAGAAACAAGATTAAGGGTATTTGAAGCATTTTTCACCTCTTGAGCCTCATCAATGGCTCTCTTTTTAGCTCTAGTTACAGCTGTAACTTGACCACTTATATAGTTAATTTCAACACCCTAAGTAAAAGCAACATGATCATCCACTTACCAATTTACATTAATGGCATCAGATTGCACTTGAACCTATTGAGTCTCTCCTTGTGATGCCAAACTTTTATTTTGGTACTGACATCCTTGAAAAGAAAACTCTTCTTGTGTCATTTGTGGCATAGTGATGTTTTGTGATACCAAGGCTTGGTTTTGAGCATCATTGAGATTTGAGGACTGCCAACCTGAATCCTGCATCAAGTTGTTTTGAGGTAGGGTGGGAACAATGTAATTTTAAGTGGAGGGAGCATTAGGATCTAGGGTATCATATGGCTTAGCTGGAGTTATGGCTCTTTTCCGTTTGATAAGGTCGTATATTCTTTCTGAAACCTTGATAAGGAGGCCTTTGATCTTTGAAGGAATGATATGTAGTTCGATTTTATTACTGATAGGGTCTATTAGCCTAATATTGTTGTCTATTGAGTTGCACTATTTCATTCTCAAAGGATTGTAACAAGCTTTTCAACTCTTCTATCTCACTAGCTTGACTAGTAAGGGCTGCAATTCAAGCTTGAGGTGATGGAATAGGAGCTAAGGATGGGATCTAAGGTATTTGAGGGGCTAGTATGGACTTTAATTCTAGAAATATAGGCATTGGAGGTCTTGGAGAAAGCTTACCATCTTGTATCAAACTGTTCTCTACCCTTATTGCAACCTCATAAGCATCTGGAAAAGTAGTACCACGCATTGACTGTATTATCACACTAATGTCAGAGTTAAGGGATTTTAAATAAAATAGAAATGCATATTCAAGAGATGGCATAATCAACATAGGTATCCTAGTCCATGTCTTTTGGAATCTAAGATTAAAATCAGACATGAACTCATGAGGAGCTCTCGTTATGGTAGTTAACTGTTCAACCAAAGAGAGGTGATCAGATTTATCTTCAAATTGCTTGACTAAGGTTGCACCCAATTCATCCCAAATAGAAATGGATTTTAGTGGGAGGTTTCTATACCATTGAAATGATTTTCCTTTGAAGGAAGTATCAATCAATCTAATAGAAAAATTATCCTGAACAACATTATGAGCTGAGCAAAGATTAGCTACATCCTAGATGTGCTCAATATGGGTTGTTTGATTTTCCCATGATAAGAATGGAATAATTTTGAGAGCAAACATAAGAATGTCATCAAACTGGGCTAGATTCAGTGAGCTAACTCTATTGAATGGAATAAAGACCTGGTTTCTGATAGTCATTTGGATAGTGGGGATTATAGTGCTTAGAATAATAGGATAACCAGGAGACAAATATTTATTTTAAGGATATGGATTTTCCCTCCTGAATCTTGATCTCTTATATGATATAAATTCAAAAAGAATACCTTTACTTGCTAACCTTGTGGTAACCTTTGGCATGAAACAATCGATTAAATGATGTTATGAGCTATGTAATTGGATGTTGGTGATGATAAATATCTTCTACTATTGTAAAAATTATTTAGATATGAAAATAATTACATCAATGTTCCATTAAGAATGTCAAAAACTATTTTCAATTAGACTCACACCCTTATGAAGGTAGTTTCAGGCTTTCACAGTCTGCTAAAACATGGAAACAATCCTAGGCTGTGGGTGGCCTAATCGGCAAATTGAATCTCTAGATTCTAAGGGCTAGCTCCCTTTGATGTATCAATTAGGATCTGTACTCTACACTACAAATTGTTGAGAAAAAGGTAAGAAAGAAAATTGAAAGGAAATCCCATATAATGATGGTGATACACTTGTATTTTTGTTCATCCACACATTTTGAGCTTCTAAAAACACTGATTAGATGAAAAAGATTGAACTTTCAACTCCAATTGACTCCTATGCATCAGTATTTCATGAAAAGGTTTTTATCTGATGTTCAAAGCTTGAGGAAAATGATGGAATAGGCTTGATTCAAGGCACTAACCAACCAATTATATCCACTATGAACTCAACCAAAAGACATCAAACACAAAACATGACCTACATAATATGATCAACCATATTGCTAGGTAAGAGTCAGGACTTGCCAAGGAATAAAATTCTATCACATATGCAAATCACTGATTTAAATACACTATACCAACACCGTGGAATCTGAAAGCAATCCTTCTATTTATCTGAAAAAGGTTACAAAACTCAAAATTTGGTAGAGTTTGGTCTTGACAAAAGAGGGATGCTTAAAATGGCTAAAAAAGCCAACTTATATAGAAAAAATATACAAAAGTCAAGAGGTTGATGCTGAAAATAGAAGAGAAGATCAACTCCCACATCACGCCAAGTCCAACTCTAGCTATGCCAAGATAACCAAATCTTCAAATAATATCTTTTGTCTTATGCCTTGCATGAAAAGCTCTTTGGCATTGAAAATGACGGTGAGCCCATTTCATAATCCTTATTTAGAATAAAGATTAAATTATTCAAACATCCATGGATCTTTGGTAATTTAATTATCTTCATGCATGATGCTATACCAATCTTCAAAGAGAAAACTCCACTTGAAGTTGGGTTGGAAGTGTTTAAAAAGGCTTTAATTAACAAGATAGACAAGACTGCATGCATGAAATTCTATGTTAAGCTCTCCTTGAATAACTGTCCAACATTAAACTCTTCCAGCCCTTCATGCATTTGATCCTCCCTTTTGGAACTGATAGATCCATGCTTGAAGGTAGTTGCATGTCTTTTCCAAGTCTGAATAATTTAATTATTGCATTAAAAACTTGGCATGCTCCTTACTGCAATCTAATATTGCTTGGGCCACTTTGCATGCTTTGAATGTGAGCTATAGATCGTGCCATCAAAGTCAAAAGGGGAAGTCATCATTGTCTTCTATTGATTGGATGTTGAAATCCAACTAGTTGAATGTGATTATGCCACTTGTCCCCAACTAATTGGTCCTTTAGATTTGCATTAGGTAACTTTATATTTCCTTTACCCTTCTCTATTTTGGCCAATTACTGTGGACTTTTTGTTTGATCTTTTTGAAAATTCCTCTCACCTTTTCTTTTTTTTAGCCTTTTCTTTGGACAAAATGTCTGTAGCTTCACTATTGGACTTTTCTTTCTTTCATGCAATTTGCCCAAAAAAATTGTTTTTTCCTTCCCTTCAGACAATTTATCTGAAGCTTTTCTCTTTATGCTCTTTTCCTTCAGATAATTAGTCTGAAGGAATTCATGTAAATGCCTCTTTGAATTTATGAAAATTCCCTTCAGGCTTTTTGACAAGGACCTTTTCTTATAGAGTTTTTGTCTCTTTTGCCTTGAACAATTCCTTCGAACAAAAAGTCTAAAGGAAATTAGGTCTTCTAATTTTTTTTTGTAATGAATAATTCCTTCAGACAAATTATCTGAAGGAATTGTCCATCCTCAAGCTTTTGTAAATTATTCTTTGAAATTCTAAAATGGTCCTTCAGAATAATTAAAATGACCCTTCGACAAAATTGAAAGTATCCCTTCATAAGAAATGGAATGGTCATCTTGCCCTTCGAAAAAGTTGTAAAGGATCTTTCGGATTTTTAACAAGGACCATTTCTTGTGAAAAGTACCTTTCAAAAAAATTGGAATGGTCCTCTTGTGAAAATGGACATTCCCAAAGGAAAAAAGCCCTTCAGAATTTTTGGAAGTGTCATTTCCGAAGGAAAAAAAACCCTTCAAAATTCTTGAATGAGCCCTTTTTTTGAAAGAATTGTACCTTTCAACCTTTTGGAGATGCGTTTCCAAAATTTTAAACTAGTCCCTTCTTTGAAAAAGTTGAAAAGGCCTTTCAGGATTTTTGAAAATGTCAATTCCTTCAGACTTTTGGAAAAGCCCAATTCCTTTAGATTTGTTGAAGACGACCCTTTCGGGAAAATTGTAAAGACTTATTCTTGACACTTAGACAAAAGGCATGGTTATGCAAGTTTTGAATGATAAGGGTTGCAATTTACCCTATGGGGTCAAAATTGTCAACAATAATCACTAAGAGAATCAATGTACGATATGTCCCATAGGGTCACTTAATGTTATAAATGGAGTAATAAATGCCTCAAAAGGTGAAATAAATGCCTCAATATTAGAAACATGACTTGTGATATCCTTGAAATGTGAATATTCATTAAAAATGCTTTTTAAATGTCGTTTAGTAGGTAAAATAGATTGATTTGGTATAAAACTTATCTCTTTTAAAATGTTATAGAACAAATAAAGAAACCTAATCAGAGTATATAAATCAATTAAAAAAAACTTTATAAATTATTTGCATATTCTAGCATTTTGATTTCTATCGATTTAGAGATTTGATCTTAGTGACCATGATGGTGAGACAAGAGGTTAATCCATGCTTATTAGACCATGTGAGGCCTCATATTGTTATTAGATAGGTTGTAGATGAGGTATGGACACTTTTGACTCATTTTTTTCATTTTTGTTTACTTTTTGAAAGTTATTTTATTTGATATTTTATGTATTTTAGACCAATATAAACCCGCATTCGATCTACCTCAAACCTATGAATATACCGTTTGAACACCAAATGTTTTATTTCTTCTATCAAATATATTCTCTAGTGCTAAATATGATCATTTCCCCATCAAATCCGATCTTTTTTCTATTGAAATCAACCCTAAAGGCACCAAATTTGTCCCATGTATATTCAAATATATTTTTGTTATTTATTTATTTAACATGCTTAGTTTGTTATTTTTGGATCAAGATATAAATGTTTGCTTTTATTTATTCATGGTTTCAACCTATTATGCATGTTTTGGAGTGGTGATTGAGTATAGCCTATTAGTCCTTCTTAGACCTACGACTCAGTGTAGCAGACATGGCTAGAGTATATGTTACAGGGCTATGTTATGCATGTCAATTAGGGTTAGTTATTATAGATTTACCTTTGTTTGCATCCCTAGTTGAGTGATAAGATTGTGACTCATATACCTTCCTTGTCCCCATAGGTGAGATGACTATCACATTGGAGGATGTGTGGCATATATTGCGACTACCTATTAGGGATTTTGAGGCTATAATTATGTCATTAGCTTGAGAAGAAAGGAAAACATCTAAAATATGCTATATATTTGGCCAGGGTGGATAAGGTGGGAAAAGCGATAATTTGGTGTAGACACCTAATTTTGGTACAAGACCCTTTTCCACAATGTTTTTCTCATATATTTTCATGATTTTTTTAGTTGATTACAATTATTTATTTCTATGACTTCTCCTGCCCCAAAATACTCCTTATTTAATCTTAAGGCTTGAAAGTGTAGCTAATAATTATCTAAATCCATCAATTCTCAATCCTGGGCCTATTTTCACACATCATGATGTTGTTCCTCAAAACTTGCACTATAATTTTCCTAGGATGGGATCATCGATCCTTGCGATCCTGACCTTAAAAGAATTAAAAACCCTGCCAATCTTATCTTTCATCATTTTTTGGGTCCTTATACTTTTGGTTTCATTCAATATGCCTTAATTTTTTCTTCATGTTATTTCCTAATTTAGCCTAAATGCAAATTATTTCCTATAACATATTATTCATACCAAATCAATTTAGTCCATTACCAATGCATGAGAGAGAAATTTAAGGGAGAGAAATGAAGTGTCTGTTATTTTTCTCCATAATTCAAGTTGGTACTATCCCTTTCCGTTCATTTTTTACATATTCAATGAACTCATATTTGTGCATCAACTTCTTGCACCAAAATAAAGTTTAGGCCTATTCCATGTAGTTTCATATTCACATCTTTGGAAGAGGGGGTTTAAAACCCTTACTATAGATTTTATTTACAATGCACAAAACTACGTTGATGTTAGATTTTGATGTGCTAAATATGTATTTACAACTCACATAGTGGTTGCTTGACCAATAACTTTATTTTGTTATGAATTGATGGCAATCTAGGTCAAATAGGGAAACAACATCATTTCTACTTTTTTGCCCATTAGATCCGAGAGGCACAGGCACAAATAGGTATAACATCTAGTGCAACGTGAATAAAATAATTCAAGATTTGAAAGTTAACACATGATGTAATTGATGTAGTAAGAAAGGTATATTGGTGTATCCAGTTGATCGATAATCTCATTGAGGGCATGATCCCCGTAGGTGTTGATCCCATCCCTATATAGTCAAAGGCTTATATTTTGTAGATAGGTAGATATAGACCTTCAAAGTCCATATCAACACTTAGAAATATAGAAAACATTAAGGTATTATCATTCCATCATATTTCATATATTTTCAAGATCAATTGTTAATTTTAGTAGTTTCATTTTGCATGTTTACATATTTTTAGCCACTAGGGCATATCTGAAAGTATTGTTTTGCATTATTGAATAGTCTATTTCCCTAGTGAAATATTTTGGTTTTGTTTAATTAATTAACACAAAATACAACCCTCCATTATCTAAACACTTGTACCTTCCTTCTAGGGTTTCATGGTATTTTTTTCTCATTTATATATGAATTATTTTCTTACATGTTTGATCAAACACGAGTTTTTATTTACCTATTTATATTCTTAATATTATCCAACCTACCAATAAAATACCAATGTGCTTCAAACAAATTCATATATTCAAGCTCTTGGTCATAGGCATAGTCATAACACCAACATGCCTTGTATACCAATGTTAACCATATAAAATAACATTTACATACACATGTTAATCCTACACCTAGCGGCATATCTACTAATGTGGTAGTACAGTAACAATTTAGTGACACAAGGATGCAATTTCATAATTATATTAAGCAACAAGCAAACATAGCCATATGGTTTCATCTTATGACATATTGCATGACCCTTTGGCTCAAGAAGTGTTTATCATCTCTTTCTTCCATCATTTAATGTACCCACATTTAAAAAATTGAGTGGTAATGTAGATTCATCTAAACATATAAAATCTTTCTTTGCATCTTGCGTTGATTCTTAATATGATCAATTGCTTAATGCAAAGTAATTTCCTAGGAATCTCATGAGGTATGCTCTAAATTATTTTTATTCCTTACTTGTGGGATCCATGTATAAATTACATGATTTATTTGACCTCTTATTATTACATTTTTTGATAAACATTTGTCAAAGGTTAAATTTTCTCAAATTTCTCAAGTCAAACAAGGACCTACTAAACACATCATTGATTAAATGCTTAATTTTAAAACCATGCTTACCAAAATGTCACACCAACTTCCTAATATTGAACTTCAAAGTATAGGTGCTCAACCTACTCAGGGACAGTCATGTTTAACACATAAGACTCATTTAATGATTTTTTTCATGCATTACACAACATTGAAGTTAACTTATGGATGTTAATAAGTTAAATTATACATTTCTTATTTCCACATCCACTACATCTAAATAGTAGGTG
Source organism: Torreya grandis (assembly GCA_037957365.1). NCBI lineage: Eukaryota > Viridiplantae > Streptophyta > Pinopsida > Cupressales > Taxaceae > Torreya > Torreya grandis. Next base: position 2,285,511 of record JARHVA010000231.1, on the reverse strand, counting down.
TAAAGTTTTTAAACTTAATATTAATGAGGTGCCTAATTTTAAAACTAAGAATGAGGGTAAGATAGTTAATATAGTTTTACAATCAAGTGATAAGTTTGAATTTCCCTCTCCTAGGCAAAGGCAATAATTTACAACATTATTAGACCCACCACATGTTATATTAAATTAATTACTTGAATATAATGTGATTTCCTTACTATAACCTTTCCAAATTAATACAACCATAATTTTTCCAAACAATTATGATCTTAATCAAAATTTTGAGTGATATAGAGTTTTACAACATGGGACTAATAAATAATTCAAATTGCGATAATTGATAAAAACACTATTATCATTGATCATCATAATTATTCATTGAATTAATTTTTTGCATACCCTAATTAATGCATACAAATATTTAGTAATTTGTTACCAAATCACAATGTTTCTAAACAAAATAATGTGCATATGGCAACATCTATACATCACTCTACCATTCTACTTGAGCATGAGATTGACAAAATTATTGGCATGTTTTTGAGTTCTAAAAGGCAAGTGCCTTCAATTACATTTCTTGGCAATGAGATACATAATTCTAAATCAAACAATGGTCTTATTATATGTGTTTTTTTATCATCATCCTTCTATCACACATGGCATTATGATTGACAAGGGTTATAATTAAACCATACTTTTATTTCATTCCTATCTACACGAGGCTATATTGAGAGAGATTTAATTAGTTAAAATATGGTATTACATAGTTATGATGGTTATACATCCAAATCCATAGGTTTTATTACCCTTCCTGTTGTATTTGATCCTTACACCACTATAGTTTTATTTATGTTATATGAGATGCAAGATCATATAATCTATTAATCCAATGCCCTTGGCTTAATCAAATGAGAGCAATACTTTCCAAAATTCATAATTGTGTTATATTTTAACAATAGTAAAATACATAATATTGGTATTACATCTTATCATAGACCTATTTTACCTTAGATTTCACATGTATGACTAGTTAGTGTTCCATAAAAGAATTGAATCATTTATATTCACGCGATCCCTGAATCACCCTGATCATCATGTATGATATCTAATATTTTTGATACTATGATATCTTTGTATTGTATAGAAGCTCATATAAATTTGTTTCATATACTTACTCATCTAAGACATACACCACCTACTCATCCATGTACCAAGGTTGATTTACGACCTATAGTAGTTATACTACTACATAATATTCATATGTAGTCTGTAACGACTCATCAAGCCCATTATATGCATATTCCTCCTATGGATGATGATGGTTGTTTCACATCTCATAATAATTTTTAAAACACTTAGAGTAACATATTAAACTCCTATTATTGTACATCTGATGAAAAATATCACATTATTGGTTAGCGTTACTAGCCCACACATCGAGGCTTATTGATACATATTTATTTCACTATGTCTTTATTATCATACATATCTTATTTGTTCAATATGTTGTGTTCTCCATGTGCTTCCTCCCTAGAGTTTGATTGTATTTTTATATCTTATAAACTTGATGATGGATTTACCTTGTATTTCCATTCTATTATCCACTTTGTTATTTTCTATGTTGAATTGGTGCTAGCCCCTTTTGACGTTGAGCACCCACATCATCATCTTGATGATATAACATATACATTGAGACAAGACATATTAGCATGCTTTGAGTTCCAAGGGAAGTTTTAGGTTGATTAGAATCCTCCTAATAATTTTCCTCTTATATGTGCACTTTGGCTTTTATTTTCAGTATTTGAGTCTTACTTATGTGCACCTTTGTGTCTTACTGTAATCTTTATCTATCTTCTTCTAGAAAATTGTAAAAATTAAAAAAAATATATAAAAATTAACAACTAAAAATATTTTTTATTATCATTGGTCACATTAAAAGAGAAGAAAAAGGCTCAATAATATATCTCGACAATTATGACTCACTCCAGAAATGTTATAAGTTGTTACAAGCTATAAGCAATAATAAAATAAGATATTTTAAATAAACTAACTTAATGAATTTGATTATCAACTGACTTGAAATTTAAAATAGAAGTGGTCTTTATATATCAAAATAAAGAGTTATATTCCAATTATTTTCATGTGTAATAGGCATATGTGCAACAAGACCTCACGAGAGTGGATGCATAATGTTGGGGGACTAAAAACATGACAGAATGAAAAATACAAAACTTTTTTTGCAAAGGGAATATGCCAGTTTAAAATGTCATACACCCTTTATTTATAAAAAAACAAACCCACAATACCTTGGCATGGTATCAAGGCAAAAGGGCATACACCCTTTGTGGGTTAAATGGGCATATGCCCTTTGCAGGCTAAAAAGGACGTACACCCTTTCAAAACCTTTATTTACTTGATGCCGTAAAAAAATGTGATCCCATTCTTTTTGTTTCAAGTTTGGAGAGCTCACATTTTCAAAGGGCAAGAAAAGGGCATGTGTACTTTAATATTTCTCACATCCAAACAACAAAATTATAATCTTGCATCATGATCTCAGGTAAGTTTTTTCCATGTAGGCTATAATTTTAAATATATATATTTTTATACATTTTTAATAATAATCACAAGGCAAGAGAACCTCAAATTAAATTTGCATCTCTCAAAAATATAAGTGTTTATTTTTATAAATTTATATACTTGATTCAATGGACCCATTTACTGAAGAAAACATTGAACAAAACCATGATCAAAACCCCCAACATTTTGAATTCACAAAAGAAAAAGCTTAATTATATGAATAATATAATTTAAAGTGAAAATAATTGAAAATTACCATCAATAATTAGTGTGACTCTTCAAGTCATAGTGCACATAATTCACTTGCCACTACATTGGAATTTGTTTTCAAGGAGGTGGGAAATGTCACTTCCCAAGATGATGTAATTTTGCATCAAAAAGAGGTTTTTTTTAAATTGTCATACAAGGACATTAAAAAAAAGATAACAAAAGAAGTGTGTGCTTTGTTTCTTAATCCTAGAACCATTGAACCACCACCAACAATTTGCAAACACATTAGCACTGATTGGTGTGTTCATGTAGATATTAAAAATAACTTTTGGGATAGGTGGTAGATGGTGTTTGATGAGCCTCCAAGCAATAATAATGAGGTTCCATTGTATTTTTTGAGAAAAATTTATTATGAGTTTATTCTATAAGAAATCTTGAATTATTTTGACATGAAGGCCTCCCAAGGTAGGGGAGGCGGGTCCTCATTTGATATACCTGGTGCCAAGTGCGACTAAAATTGCCAAAACCAACAACAGTTAAATAAAAGGACAATAACACATAATTTTATCCCACAATATTACATTGTAGTACAAATATGGACACCCTTGAGTAAGTTACTAGTTTCACACAGGTTATGATTGACCATGGGATGCATATAATAAGGAATTCTACATAGGTTATAGGTAGTGGCACATGTAGTACTGTCCTTCCTATTAGTAGTGGCATAGCTAGTAGATATCTTATAGTTCCTATACATCGTTGCACTTCATGTGGGAGGAAGTGTATTGGATATCTTGTTTAGGTTAGACATGCATGGGTTACATCTAAAATTACTTAGCATATCTACACATTAGTACAGAACAATATATTCCATCTATAATTTCTTCATCACCCCAAGGCACTAGCATACCAGAGTATACGCTATATATAGTTGTTTCAACACCTTAGGATGCTACCATTCTAGATTATATGTCATTTTAAATTGGTTCAACACCTCAAGACACTATCATGCTAGATTTTATGTCATCTATAGTTATTTCAACACTTGAGGACACTATCATAATAGAGCATATGCCATCTGCAATTGCTTCACCACCTCTTGTCAGTATACATCTAGTTACGCATGAATTATTTACTTCATAATCTATATGTAACACCTGAGTTTAACTAATTATAGTTTGTTTATGTATGTAAAGGAATATTAATTTTATCAGGTTTAGTACATGTTTACTTAATCAACTAATATTTTATCAAGATAATGAAACTATGCAAGATAATCCTGAGATATTTGATAGAATTGATGCCAATGAGCTTAATGGGGTAGATATTGAACAAGTCAAAGAATTGTCCAATTTATGTCAAGGATTTCATCAATGCCCCAAACAAGTGGATAAGGTCATCTAATTTCTCTTAGCATCTAAGATTGCATGTCAAGTTAATATTGTATCATATCAAGCACAATAACAATAGATATCTTTTATAATTGTTAATACTTCCACTTTAAATATTTTAGTTTATACTATTTCTTTTATTCCTCTATCAGCACCCCTAATTACATATGAGCCAAAATCCCTAGATATGAGGGCATCACAAGGTTTCCAAAAGATTCATATGCCTATTTATGCACAAGCATGATACAAATATATTTTTAATAATACACATGGTCCATTTGCAACCTTGCTTAATGCATATTCTCTCGAAAAAATTGTTATAGCCTTACAAGCTAATGTGTTGAAATTAAATCAAAGTGTCTCTAGAGCTAGCTAGTCATTCAATTAACTCGCATACTTTGTTTCATTATCATTTGGCACCCAAGATAACATATTACACAATACCAAAAACCATTTTGGCTCCTAAACTACCTTTCTATGAAGGTAAAGGTGACCTTGAACAACATCTTTGATCATTCCCTAAAACATTCTTCGACTATGCTTACTATGACAAATTATTAACAAAGTTCTTTCCAAAAAGCCTTAAAGACTATGCTTTGTGATGGTTCTACAATATTCCACTCCAATCAGTTAAAGCATTCAAACCTTTAGTGGATTAGTGTCTAGCACCCTTCTCTATCAACATTGGTAAAAAACTATCTTATGCATAAATTGCAAAACTCAAGGGTCAAATTAGCCAATTAATGAATATGTTATCTATACTAGTTAAGATGATAAATTTTGTGGCAGATTATGAGTCACAATATATCTTCACACAAAATTTTCTAGCACCACTTCATGAGTCTACCGTGTTCAACAAATTAAAATATTTTGATGTGTTATGCCATATAATGAAAGAACATGAAGTCACGCTCATAACTTTGAACAAGCTCAAATATGAATCATATGCTCCATCTACTTCAAACATCTAATTTAAAAGTAAACCAAACTACAAGGTCAAATCTAATGAAATCAATAATGAAGTAAAAGTAACAATCAATGCAATATCATAGCCAACAAACAAGCTTCAATTCATAGTTCCATCAAGGAGGCAATTTTCAAAGTTACCACAACCTCCCCATGTTTGGTAATAAAAATTAATTGATTGAAATCTCATACCTCTCTCTCCACCATTATAAGTTGATATGACTAAACCTTGATATAAAGTGTTTGACAATAACACATATTATGATTACCACAGATGTATTGAACATTCTAAAAATAAGTGTTTCAGGTTAAGACATAAGATACAAGATCTTATCCATGATAATAATATTGCGCTAAGAACACCCACAAAGGAAGCTAGACCATAAAAAAATGATAATAAAAACCTAAAAAAATAGTAATCCATTTCTAAACCATGGCATGATAGAAAATATAGATAACTTAGAGGTACATCATGCATACAATGCACATTCTCCTAAAACACACAAACATCCAATAGATGGTATTATTGGTACATTTACAAGAACATTATCACCATGTCCAATGATCACATTTGATGATTATTCAAATAGACATGTACTCTTTATTCAAGCTTGTATCAATAGACAACCCATTCATAATGTCATGATCAAAAATGGGTCGAGTGAAAATGCATGTACAATGACACTTCTTCGCACTCTTAGGTATATAGAGCAAGATTTATAAGCTAATAAAAAGTTGTCAAAACATTTGATGGGCATGTAAATAATACTCTTGGCCATATACTACTACTTCTTTAGGTTGGTTTGACTATAATGGCTACTCTAATTCTAGTCTTACCAAACACAAGGGTCTTTAATAATTTATTAGGATGATTTTGGATAGAGAAGCGTTGTGCAATACCATCTACAGTAAATTGATGTCTCAAATATTTACATTTTAATCAAATGGCCAAAGTTTTAGGCAAAAAATAAGAATATATTGTATAGTTAGTGGTAACTCCTCCTCCCTACCACTATCATAATTGGTTGTTGCACCTATTTAATAACATGATACAGAGACAATTATTGCAATTTTTTCATAAAATAGTGTAGAGTTAGTTGTTACACCTATACAAAATATTTCTATACAGTTAGTTCAGAGGAAAATGGTACCCTCTCCTAGACAACAAGTTTCACATCAAAGAGTTGCTCAAAGTTAAGAGAAATATAAATATTTTATAGTGCATCATAAGGTAATACCTCATATAGTTTAGTGTGTTCTATAATGAACATAGGTTGTGAGACATTTTGCTACTATAAAATAAACTTCAACAATTCTTTCACCTTTTTGAGTTACACATTGTACAAAAGATCCTATGAGCAGTGATTAAGATAGTTATGTTACAACAATTGGTGTAGATTTTGATTTTTATAAACGTACCACTTCTCATCCAAGAAAAGTCACTTTCCAACTCTATGATATAGGGATACACTGTGGTCTTCCCATTAATGGGATCATAGGTTAGTTACTTTCAAAAATATCAAAAATACTATATATATATATATATATATATATATATATAAAATACAAAAATAATTAAAATATTTACAAAAATAAAAAATTAGGCCCTAAGAATGACATGAGTTACTAGTTTACTTCTTTGCAATTATGTTATTTATCATATATTTTGGTCAACACACATGCATTTCATGAGTTATATGAGTGTGGTGTAGGACATACATGTTTACATGGATTCTTAGATATTAGATTCCCTTATACCCAATAACCATGCCTATATTAGAGAAACTTATTATACATGTTACATCATATCAAGTTATATCTAAATGTTACCTTCCCACCATGTCAAACTACATATATTAATAGTGTCTTGCTAATTAATCATATCTTACATTGTGTTACATGAATATGCTACTCTATTATGGTGTGACATTAATACATATGAATGGAATACACAGGTTTGCACTTGTTCTATACTCCTTCGATGTTGTTACTTTATTATAAGATAGGCTAGACAATATTTGTTTATTTTGTGTGCCCCTTGGCCCATATGTGAAAAAATTCTTGAACATGCCATTAGCCCTATGTTTGCTTGTATGTGTGATAATTGAACATGACCCTTGTTTGTGACATTATTAATTTCCTTTAAATGTGGCCCTTGGCCTTGTTTATTGTGATATATTCATGTCCATTATATGTATCCCTTGGTGTTATTTGTGAGATTGTGTGACATTGTGTGTTGTGTTTTTTATCCTTGTTGAGCTTCATTAGTTGTGTGATAATGCATATCATGTATTTTTTCTATGTAGTCTAAATTCAAAGATAGTCATTTTAATGCATGCCTCATTGTTATATCTATCTAGACATGACACTTGTATGCCTCACATTCAATATGTTACTTCAATGACAATTACATTACCATGATGACATACTTTCCACATGTTGACATAATGTCACATGATTACATCTTTATCAAATGATACAATTGAATATTCTTTTGAGATGAGTGACTTGCATGCTACATTACTCATCTCAAAAAGGGGGCATCACAGTGGGTTTGTCTTGGAGATCTAATCCTCCATGAATAAATAAAATCAAATTTGGGATAAAAATACAAGCTTTCAAAGATTTGAAGTAATTCAAATATCAGATCATGCGGGCATATGACATGTATATGCACTTAGATTTGAAAGACTTGAGCAAAAAATCATACACTTAAATGCATATGCATGGGCATATGTAAAATAATTATACAAGTTACAAGTTTCACATACAATTTTAATTATGCATATAGATGCATGCCATTATAATTCATTTGGCACGTATGTATGATACTTTTTTATGCTAGTATATACATTTTTCAAAGTTTAAAAGGCATGATACTTGTTCATGCACATTTTCAAAGTTCAGAAGGCATGATACTTGTCCATGCACATATACATTTTTAAAATTTTAAAAAGCATGATATTTATTCATGCACATATAGATTTTTCAAAGTTCAATAGGCACAATATTAGTTCATGCACATATCTAATATAATGTAGTTTTAAAATTCAAAGAAAAATTGTCATTACTTTCAATTCAAATATATTAACACTAAGGTCATGTTGGGGGCATCAATATTCTTCATTCTCTTTTGATCGTACTAATAAAATCCAGATCCATCTACAGTGGTGTGATTCATTATGTTATGGGTAAGGTATGTTCTAGTCTAGTGACATTCAAGGGCCTTGGAATTACTTATAGTGAACCCATTGTGTGGTTTCATATTCTATTCTGAGTCATATACGTTTGAGTATAGTACCACCGAATGGCCTCGACATCACTTCTAATGAACCCATTGTGGTTCCACCTTATTTTAGATTAATACAATTTGTAATTTTCCCCATTCATGAGAGCTGGAATATTCATCTTTACAACTCAAAGGCTTGATTAGTTATTAAAAAATGGGACTTGATCACTGACAATTCACCATTATCTCAATATAAAACAACCATCTCTCTAGTTGATGCAACGAGGGGGCACAATTCTCCATCATATTTTACAGGGTACTAGGTAATATGGTTTTAACTCCTTACGTGGGTAATCCTTCCTTTCTGTCCTCTCAAATTTCCAATTTTCAAAAATTAAAATTTAAAAAATTTAAAATATGGACAAATGACTATTTCATGTGCTATTGTGGGGTTTGCTAAAATGAGTGCCATGCACAATGCGAGTACCCTATCAAAGATAAAGTGTGTTGTATACACTCAAGTTTAATTCATTTTCCTTTAGTCTAACAATTTTATTACCATAACAAAAGTGGGGGGGATGTGGACACCTAAATATGGTCATAGGTACTTGACAATGTTAATTCTTGGCACATATTAAACCATTCGACTTGCACCCAAATATATGACATTTAATTACCATTCATCTAAGGCATTTATCTATATTCAGGATTGATCCTCTATTTTTTTTATCATTGATACATATAAATTTTATATCCATACTCAAACTTCTATGTATCATCCTCAACCTACTGGCATTATAAGGATAGTTGTTCCTAATTCTTTGGGACAAGTTCATGGCAAGTAGACAAGTTTATTGACACAAACCTATCCACATAACACAACCTCTCCCCATGCTAATTAATGGCTAGTTTTCAAAAATTTAAATATATATTTGGGTCTTCCCACATGTTTCATAAGATTGGATAAAGGAATTTGTTTAAAGGTTTTACTATATAATCAAATCAAAATCTCATTTCAAAAGGACTTGGTTCTCGACTTACATATGTCTATTGAGCACTTACACACCATTTCATATTAAGTAAATTTCCCCTATTCCTCTCAAATTTAATATCATTCACAAAGATCAACCACAAGACAAGTCTAAAGCATCTCAAATCAAGTCACGAGTTGTCATTTTAAAGTATCAAAGCCACATTTCTGAGTGCATAGATCTAGTCAATGTGTTAGGTTGTGGAGCTAAAAGCTTCAACTATGCAGACATGGAGAGGTTGCTGAGTTCCAAAAGTACCAGCGTCAGCAGTGTAATCGACGTCGGTCACATACAGTGCAGAAGGGCAACCGGCATCGGCATGGGGTCGGTCGACGTCGGTCAGATCCAGGCAGACAGGGACCAACGTCAATCACCTGTGCGGTTCCAAAACTATTCGTTGCATGAACAGTTAGTTCGTTGAACCAAGTGTTTACATGAAAAAGGCTATTTTTGGTCTTGAGTTGCAAGTCTAATTATTGTAAATTAGAATTCTAAGTTATTGTTTAAGTGTGGGATCTATTTATAGACCCCTTGGCACGTATTGTAATTAAGGCAAGAAAAGGATTTCTTCTAGTGGTAAGATCTTGGTCAGCAGGTGTGCAAGGCCACGTTTGGAGATCTACATGTGTAAGTAAGATCATTTGAGTTGCAGGTTGTTGCAAGCTTATGGGAGATCTACTTGAAGTACTTTGAGTACTTGTGTACTGGTAGGGTTATTACTGACTGGTTGGAGGTGAACACCAATTCTGTGTGTGAGTTGTGTGTTGGGACCGTTTTTGATAGGAGAGTGAACTCTTGAGAAGAATTATTGTACACTTGGTGTGGGAAGCCTGAAAGGTGTGGAAGAGTGTGGCATCTCTTCATTGTATTCTTTTTTGGATGAGTGTTAATATAGTTTGTGTTGTCTCTAATATTCTGTGTCATTTGTGAATTCTAGTTACTTGTTGCTTCTGTTTAATTCCACATCTTTAGTTGCTAATACAAGGTAATCATATTGTGCTCTTTCTGAGGAGCAAGATCCTAACAAGTGGGATCAGAGATGTTTGTTGTTCTTGATTCCCCATCAACTGGTATCAGAGCTTTTGGTTGGGTTACTAACAGGTTGTTTCAGATCTGGTTAGTGTGTGTTGATTACAGGTTACTCACAGGGGTTTCTGTTTGAGTGGGAGTATAGCAATGGCAAAAGAAAGTAAGCTACGAATGGAGAAGTTTAATGGCAAGAACTATCAATTATGGAGGATGCAGATTGAAAATTATCTGTATCAGAAAGATTTGTACTTATCGTTGGGTGGGGTTGCATGCAAGCCCTTGGATATGAAGGATGAAGAATGGGAGGTTCTTGATCGGAAGGCTCTGGGATCTATAAGGTTGAGCCTTGCATCATCTATGATTTCCAACTTATCTCAGGCTAAGACAACGGTAGAGTTGATGGAATATTTGGAAAATTTATATGAAAAACCCTCAGCTTCAAATAAGGTATTTCTTATGAAGCAATTATTTAATTTGCAAATGCTGGAAGGTGGATCTGTTCATAGTCATCTTAGTGATTTCCATGGTTTGGTAAAACAGTTAAATTTAGTCAATATTGTTTTTGATGATGAAATTAAGGCTCTCTTAATCTTATGCTCATTACCTGAAAGTTGGGAGAGTTTGGTAATGGCAGTTAGTAATACTGCGTCTGCTTCAAAAATCTTAGAAGTGGATGATGTTGTGAGTGTAATCTTGAATGAAGAAATTCGCAGGAAAAGCACAGGTGAATCATCAAGAAATGCTTTGAGTGTGGAAAGCAGGGGAAGGCAAAGAGAGAAGATCGAGCATGGGAGATCAAGGTCAAAGATAGGTAGGAGATCCAAGTCCAGGTATGGTAGAATAACCTGCTGGAAATGTGGAAACTAAGGGCACTTAAAAAGAGATTGTTGGTTGGGTGAAGATCAACATTAAGGACATGAAGAAGAAGCAGATGTTGCAGATTATGTTGCACAGGATGCTCTGGTATGTTCCTGAGATAAAGTAGAATCTTGGGTTTTAGATTCTGGTGCCTCTTTTCATGCATCCCCAAATAAGGAATTTTTTCATGAGTATGTCCAGGGAGACTTTGGAGAAATTTATTTAGGGGATGGTAAGCCTTGTCAGATGGTTGGCAAAGGGAAAGTGAAGCTGAAATTACAGACAGGGAACACATGGGTGTTGAAAGAGGTCATGCATGTCCCAGTTCTGAAGCAGAATTTGATTTTTGTTAGAAAGTTGGGTGATGAGGGTTGCACAGTAACTCTCACAGCAGACTCTTGGAAGGTTACCAAGGGTGCACTTGTTGTAGCAAGAGGTAATAAAGTAGGTACACTTTATCTATCTACTTGTATTACTGATTTTCTTTTTGGGTTATCTACTTCAGCTGTAGATTCGAAGATGTGGCTTAATAGGATTGGTCACATGAATAAGAAGGAGATGCATGTTCTTGAGTCAAAGGGTATGCTTTTGGATTTGAAAATCATGAATCGATATTTTTGTATGCAGAAGAAGAAAGTGACTTTTCTTGAGAAATTCGATGTTTGTGACAAGAACAGGAAAGCCTTGGTTTTCAAGGAGAAGGTGACGGACAGAGATCAGCATAAGGGGCTAAAGAATTCTGAGCAGAGAAAGGTTGATATGGACAAGGGTTTGATCCAAAAGGAGCTCGCAGGTAGAAGTCATCGCTCACAAGTAAAACACAGAGACCGATGTCGATTAGAAAATTGGCATCGACATCTAGACAGGGAGCGACATCGGCTATGTGCAGCCTGACGTCGATGACTCAGGACAGATAAACACTGGTGTCAATCAGGGAGAACCGACATTGGTGATGAGGAAGTCACATGGAACTGACGTCGGTCAGATGCAGACTGAGATGTGACCGACATCGGTCACTGAGATGGATTTTGGGCAGACAACAAGCTGTCAAAGAGTCTCAAGTGCCCATATGGAGGACTTAAAGGGTAAGTAAGCCTCAAATTCATCATTCCCCTTCTTTACACTACTTGTTGCTCACTGATGGTCAAGAACCAAGAAGTTATTAATGAAGCAGAGCAGGTAGATCCAGGAAACAGTGGGAGCTTGGCATGGATGAAGGATGTGATTCCTTGGAGAAGAACCAAATGGGAGTTTTTGGGTGGAGTTGCCAGATGGAAAGAAGCACTGAGAGACGAATGGATGTTCAGGATAAAAAAGAGTGGGAATGGACATGTGAGACGGAAGGCCAGGGTATATGGTCTTGAATAAGCTGCAGGACAATGGAGGTTTGACCATTGTGTTTCTCTTTACCAGGTTGAATAATATTAGCTACATTATCTTGTTACTATATTGTGTGCTTGTTGCAGGGTTACACATACAGGGAGTTGCTGAACTAAAGGGAAAGCTAGTTCAGAGGTGTGTCATGAGGAATCTGGGAGCAGCAAGATTCTTTGGCATGAGTGTGTTCTAGGGACATGGAAGGTCACATGTTGACTTTGTCTTCAGATGATTGTGTGAAACTAGTTAACACGCCGATGGTTGGACAGTTCTATGAACAGTGTCTTGATTCACATAATGAGGTTAAGTGCATGGTATGTACTAGACCTGAGTTTGCCCAAGTAGTGGGTGTTGTCAGAAAGTTTAGAGCCAATCCGAGAAAGAAGCACTGGAGGGCAGTTCAGTGGATTCTTAGAGGGACCAGCAGAAGGTGCACATGTTATGCAGGGTCAAGTTATTTTCTACATGGGTTTGTAGATGCGGATGTGGCAGGTGATTTGGATGACAAGAGGTGCACCACAGGATTTGTGGTGGTTGGTCTTCAAGAGTGATTTTGAAGAGGGATACAAAGCCAAGGGAACAAATTAGATGATGTACAGGGACAGGTACAATTATAGCTATTTATCTCTAAGTGGGAGATTTTTAGGTTGTGGAGCTAAAATCTTCAACTATGCAGACATGGAGAGGTTTATGAGTTCCAAAAGCACCGGCGTCGGCAGTGTAACGGACGTCGGTCACATACAGTGTAGAAGGGCAACTGGCATCGACATGGGGTCAGCCGACATCGGTCAGATCCAGGCAGACAGGGACCGACGTAAGTCGCCTGTGCGGTTCCGAAACTGTTCGTTGCACGAACAGTTAGTTCGTTGAACCGAGTGTTTACATGAAAAAGGCTATTTTTGGTCTTGAGTTGCGAGTCTAATTATTGTAAATTAGAAGTCTAAGATATTGTTTAAGTGTGGGATCTATTTATAGACCCATTGGCATGTATTGTAATTAAGGCAAGAAAATGATTTCTTCTAGTGGTAGGATCTTGGTCAGCAGGTGTGCAAGGCCACGTTTGGAGATCTACATGTGTAAGTAAGATCATTTGAGTTGCAGGTTGTTGTAAGCTTATGGGAGATCTACTTGAAGTACTTTGAGTACTTGTGTAATGGCAGGGTTATTACTGACTGGTTGGAGGTGAACACCAATTCTGTGTGTGAGTTGTGTGTTGGGACCATTTTTGATAGGAGAGTGAACTCTTGAGAAGAATTATTGTACACTTGGTGTGGGAAGCCTAAAAGGTGTGGAAGAGTGTGGCGTCTCTTCATTGTATTCTTTTTTGGATGAGTGTTAATATAGTTTGTGTTGTCTCTAATATTCTGTGTCATTTGTGAATTCTAGTTACTTGTTGCTTCTGGTTAATTCCCCATCTTTAGTTGCTAATACAAGGTAATCATATTGTGCTCTTTCTGAGGAGCAAGATTCTAACAAGTGGGATCAGAGCTGTTTGTTGTTCTTGATTCGCCATCACAATGAGCACTTACACAATCACTCTGGGTGGGAGAACTATGTGTGGATTGATTCCTTCTTTAGAGTATCTATATATGTAGGTAACATTAAATCATAAAGGGGGTGATTGGAATCAACTCAAACCATTACACTTCCCATCTCTTTTTGAAAGTTTTAGCTCTCACAAAGACCTTTAGAGTTTACAAAGCAAATAGGAAGAAAATAATGAATTCTACATGACATAAACATAATATAACTATCTTATCTCACTCAACGGGCACATGTGTATAAGTAAAAATAATAATATATTTGTTATAATCAACATGAACAAGTTTGTAGTAAATGGATGTGGCCATAGTGTTGTTATCCAAGAAGCACAATCTTATCCAAGAATATATTTGGATTTTGATCTTGCACTATCATAGGGTTTTATGAAGGCTTCTAGTCATTGATAACTTAGGGGTTAAATTCACTTAAATTTAATTTTTACTAAAATATTTCAGCACCCATGTGACTTATCTCTTAAATTTTTATCCCCCAAGGGCCAACCCCTCACCAATGCATCTTTCTTTTGTATCAAGGAAGTTCTAAGAGCATATCTTTTGATTTAAGAGGCCGGGGAGGGTGATTTTTTTTTCAAGGTATTCACATTGGTGTGGTCCATTTATATTTTTTGTGGATCATTTTTGTATAAATTATAAGGTTTTACAAAATTTATGGGCTTTCTTTTTTTTTTAAATCCTCCAAACAACCATATCTTTTGATCTATATGTCAAATCAACTTGTTTTTGAAAGTGCATGATTTTTCTTGTTATTTACAAAAGTGGCTTCATATTGGTTCACTTGTATACTAGTACAATATTTATAGTAATTTTATGTAATTATGTATCTAAAAACTCGATAAAACTTTGTTGAACAACATCAGGAAATGTAAAATTTACTCATTTATAAAGTGTAATTTTTAATTGTATATGGGGTTTTTATTAATACATATATTCATTGTAATCTATTTTTTAAACTGCCGTGTAGGGGTTTTTTGTGTTTTTTCTTAGCCTTATTTACTTTCATGCATGTGTGCCTTGTTTCGTAGACCTTTTTCTTAGTTTCAAGTGCTATACATGGAATATTGGTCATTTTTTTGGGTCTTTATTACTTATTGGTGCTCTTCTTTGTTTTCTTTATTGCCTTTTTTAAGCCTAATTTCATACATATTTTTTGCAATAGTTATCTCTACTCAACATTATGGGGGGGGAGGGGGGGGGTGTATTATGGATAATGCTTCCTTGTTTTCATAGTTGAGTGAGTATGTACCTTGTCTTTGTAACTATATACTAGGAAAATGCAATAGTTGATTAACTATGCATACTAGTGAGATGGAACACGTACCATATAGACACTTATTAGATTCATTTTTTGTGGAAGGTTCACTCTTGGTTTCTTGTTTATGACACTACCTTGTTCAGTTAAATAAAACATTGGATATATATAGAAAACACCTTCGTTAATTGATCAATATTTATGAGAATGTTGGCATTGTGCCATCTGCATCTTCAACATGCTCTAGGTTTTTTTTGGTTTGAGTAGTGTTGTTATGTCTCACTCATGAATATTTTTATCTCTCTTGGTATTGATATTTATTTTTGATTTCATTGGATTCATAGCTATATTTGATCCTAATCATATTTTTAGGCTTATTTGATCTTGACTTCATTGGAGGTTATTCAATTCTATGGTGTTGCAGTTGTTCTTTGGTAGATGCTTCTACAACTTCTTTGTGTGGGAGGCTATTTCGTTAATTAGTGTCTCTTATAATTTCTCTCATCTCTATTTTAAGGATGAGCTTTTTCCTATGGGTTTTATATTTTTCTTTGCTTATGAGGGAACATTTTGTACATGGGAACCTTATCAAGCCTAGGTTGCCAAGACCCATTTTTAGAGGATTCTGAGCCTCATTTATATTTTGTTAGGCTTACCTAAGTATAAATTAAGGGAGGGTGTTTGTGAAATATTTATATATATGCACCTTTCATTTAAGTTTTACTTAATTTATTTAGCTTTGTTAACTTAGTATAGTATGCACACCTATTGGGTTTAAATTAGGATAAGTGGCACTCATAGCTTGACCACTTCATCTATCATGTGTCTATTCACGAGGAGGTTGTTATACACATGTATATTACATATTCAAAATTAAATTTGGGATACAACTCTTAATTTTGTTATATATAGATCACTTCTATTGCAAAGTTCAACTTATTTTATAATCAAATTCATCCAATTGGTTTATTTACAATATATTGTTTTATTATTGATTATTTCTTGTAGCAAATGATAGCATATTGGAGTGAGTCATAACTATGGATATATATTCTTGAGCCTTTGTATTATATTTCAATATGACCAATGACATTTTATATATATATATATATATATATATATATATAACATTTTTGAATCTCTATAATTTTCTATAAGAATATAAATAAAAATTACAAGAAGACAAAGAGGCATATATGAGTAAGACTCAAATAATAAAAAATATAAGCCAAAAGGCACATACAAGAGGAAAATTATGAGGAGGATTATAAGTAACTTAAAATTTCCTTTGGACCTCAAACCATGCTGAGATGTATTGTATCAATATAAATGTTGTCATCATCAGGATGCTAATGCAAGTTCTTCGAATGAGATAAACATCAAAAGGGGATAGGGATAATTCAACATAGCAAGTAACATAAATCAAGTGGATAGAAGAATGAATATTCAAATAAAGGCCAGTTTCAAGTCCAGAAGATAGAAGAATGCAATCAAACTCTAAGAAAGAAGCACATGGAACACACAACATATAGAAGAAAGAAGCTATGAATAATAAGAAGGATATAGTAAAATAAATATGTATCAGTGAACCTCAAGGTGTGGGCTAGTAAGGGTAACCAATAATGTGGTATATTTCATTAAATATATGATAATAGGAGTTTGATATGCCACTATATGTGTTTGATAAATGATCATGAGATGTGAAATAACTGTCATCATCCCTAGGATAAATATGCATATAATGTGCTCAATGAGTCGTTACAAACTACATAGGAATATATTATATTAATATAACTACTCTAGGTTGAAAATCAACCTTGACAGATGGATGAGTAGGTGTTGTATTTGTTAGAGGTGTAATTATAACTAGTCATACATATTAGATTTGAGGTAAAACAGGTCTATGATAAGATGTGCCACCAATATTATGTACTTTACTACTGTATAAAAATTTAGCAAAATTTTGTAATGTGGAAGGTATCACTCTAGTTTGATTAAGCCAAGGGAACCCAAGTAATATATTATATGATCTTGAATCTAGTATAACATAAAAAAAACTAGAGTGGTCCAAGGATCAATTACAACTGGAAGGATAATACCACCTAAGTGTGTGAATTTATGACCATCATAACTATGCAATACCATAGTTGAACCAAGTAAATTTCTCTTAGTATAGCCTCAACTAGATATAAGTTCCACAAAAATAGAGTTTTAATTAAAACCCTTGTTAATCATAATGTCATGTGTGATACAATGATGATAATAAAAAAATCCATGTATAAATAGGACCATTGTTTGATGCATCATTATGTATCTCATGGAAAATAAATTTAATGGAAGGCACATGCCTTTTAGAACTCAAAACCATGCCAATAATTATTTCAATCCAATGCTCAAGTAGAATGGTAGAGTGATGTATAGATGTTTCCATATGCACATTATTTTATTTAGGAACGTTGTGATTCGGTAATAAATTACTAAATATTTGTCTGCATTAACTAGGGTATGCAACAAATCCATTCAATGAATAATTATGCATATCAATGATAATATTTTTTTTTATCAATTTTTGTAATTTCAATTATTTATTAGTAATATGTCCTAAAGCTTTATTTAACTAAATTGATTAGGATTGTAATTTTTAGGCAATGTTTTGGTAGGGCCATATAACTTAAGTGTCACCCTATGCATATACGACCAAAAAACTATAACAAATTAAAGGTTATCATGTATATAACCCGACCCATGTGTATATCAATTTTAAGAACAAAAATACAACCCATGTATATGTCAGTTTTAGAAACAAAACTATCTTTATCTCGCCTATCTATATATAGGGCATATCACATATATATAAATAAATAATAAATATCTATGGATGGTATATCATCTAGTTACACATAACCTATATTGATATAAATATCTCCCTATATATATGGTTCATATGGAATTAATTATATCATATCCTATTAGTTACCACTCATGCTGAGGTTTGGCCCAGTTATATATATGAGTCTCTATTCCCAAGATGCATTGGTTGGACTTCATATTATATATATATATATATATATATATATATATATATATATATATATATATATATATATATATATATATATATATATATATGTATGTATGTATGTATGTATATATATTTAACCAATGAGATAGTTTATAGTATCAATTTGGAAATGCTATAGTAAAGAAATCACATCAAAGTCAAGTAACTAATTTAATATCACATGCAGTGGGTTTGTTAATGTTGTAGATTGTTACCTTTACCCAGGAGAGGGAAATGTAAGCTTATCATTTGGTTGTAAAATTATATTAGTGGGTTTGTTAATGTTGTAGATTGTTACCTTTACCCAGGAGAGGGAAATGTAAGCTTATCATTTGGTTGTAAAATTATATTAACTGTCTTAGCCTCATTATTAGTTTTAAAATTAGGTGCATTATTGGTCTTATGTTTAAATTTGTTTCCATAATATTTATATGTAGTGGATGTGTAAGCAATAAATGTGTACTTTAACATATTAGCATCCATAAGCTTAACTTCAATGTTGCATAACACATGTCAAAGCTCATCAAATGAGTCATGTGTTCAACATGACTGTCCTTGATTAAGTTGAAAAAACTATTGGAAAATATAATTAGAAGTAAAATATAATGAATTGGTGTGACATTTTGGTAACCAGAGTTTTAAATTCAAGCACATAATCAACGATGTGTTGAGCAAACTAATCTAAAGTATAACCTATGAGACTCCTAGAAAATAACTTTTTATTAAGAAATTACAATATTGAGAATCAACACAAGATGTAAAGAAATATTTGATTTGCTTAGATGGATCCCCATTACCACTAAATGTTGTAAACTTAGGTACATTGAATAGTGGAAGAAAAGGGAGGATAAACACTTCTTGAGATAAAGGGTTGTGTAATATGTCATAAGATTAAACCATATGGTTAAGTTTGCTAGTTGCTAGAGATGATTGTGAAATTTCATCCTTATATCACTAAGATGTTGTTTTACTACCACATTAGTAGATATACCTCTAGGTGTAGGATTAACACGTGTATGTAAATGTGAATTTAGATGGTTAACATTTTTATGCAAGGCATGATGGTGTTATGCTATGCTTAAGATCAAGAGCTTAAATATATGAATTTGTTTGAAGCACATTGATGTTTGATTGGTAGGTTGTAAAATATTAGGATAGAAGAATCAACCTAACTAGGTGTAATAGTATGGGGTGGAGGCATATGTGATTAGTATCATGATAGATACAAGGTTCACTATCTGATGTAGAAGGATTAGAATCCTCCAATGGAATTTACTCAGGTAAACGATCCTTATTCCTAAGTTTTTGTTGTATAGTTTTCATTTTTTTCAATAAATACTCCACACTCATAAGGTTTTCACCAATCGAAGATATAAAGATATGAAGGGTTGAAACTCTATGTGGATAAAATTATTCAACATATTTAAGATCATCGTAAGTTTCAGTTTCACTATCATATCCATCAGTAATAGGTTGGTCCTTAGTCACAATATAAACCATATAAGGATTAAAATCACAAGAAATGGTCATAGGTAATTAATGTAAATAAGACACAAATATAAAAAATCATATATGAACTAAGTAAACCAAACCCTAAGTAACCTCCAAAGATATATGCAATCAAGGAAAAAAGGAGTGCAAGCCTTTATTTTGAGGGTATATATAATCCATAAGAATAAATATGTAAATATATACTACATTTTTATCAAACATATAAGAAAATAATTTAGATCTAAAAAATAAGAAATAGCCATGAAACCCTAAGAGGAAGGTACGAGTGTTCAAATAATAGAGGGGTGTATTTTGTGTTAATTAATTAAATAAAACCAAAATATTTCTCTATGGAAATAGACCATTCAATAATGTAAAATAATACTTATAGAAAATCCCTAGGGGTTAAAAATATGTAAACATGCAAAAGGAAACTACTAAAATTGAAAATTGAGCCTGAAAAGAAACAAAATATGATGGAATTATAATGACTTAAACTTTTATATATTTCTGAGTGATGATCTGGGCTTTGAAGGTCTATATATAACTATGTAAAAAAATTAGGCCTTTGATTTTACATGGATGAGATTGACACCTTCGTGGATCGTGCCCTTAGTGGGATCATTGGTTAACTAGATATACCACTATACCTTTCTTGCTATATCGATCGTATCCTATATTGAATTTAAGATTATAAATTATTTTGTTCATGTTTCACTACATGTTATACCTAATTTTACCTATGCTTCTTTGATCTAATGGCAATAAATGTGTAAATGATGTCTTCTTCCTTCTTTGACCTAACTTGCCATAAAATCACAACAAAACAAAGTTATTGGTTAGGCAACCACTAAGGGAGTTAAAAACACACATCTTACACATCAGAATTAGACCTCAATATAGTTTTGTGTAGTTTTGTCAAATGTGAATAAAATCTATATTAAGGGTTTTTAACCTCCTTTCCTATATGCAAATATGCAAGTACATGAAATACACATAAAATTTATTTTGGTTCAAGAGGTGATGCACAAAGATGACTCCTTTGAAAATGTATAAAATGATATGGCAAGGGTTAGTAGTAACTTGAATTATGGAGCAAAATAATAGACATTGCATTCTTCAATATTAGATTTTTCTCTCATGCATTGATAATGGATTGGATTGACTTGGTATAAGTAGGATTCTTTAGGAAATTATTTGCACTTAGGCTGAATCAAGAGATAGTAAGAAGCAAAAATTAAGGCATACAAAGTGTAACCAAATGTATAAGGACCCATAAATTGATGAAGGACAAGATTATCAGCCCTTCCAATTCTTTCAAGGTCAGGATTGATAGGATCAATGATCCCATCCTAAGTAAAATTATAGTGTGAGGTTTAGAAGAAACATTAGGATGTGTGAAAATAGGCTAATGGTTAAGAATTTATAGATTTATATAAGTATTAGATGAAGTTTGAAGGCTTATGACTAAAAAGGGCATTTTTGGGTATGAGAAATCATAGAAATAAATAATTATACTCAAGTAAAAAAACATGAAAATATATGGGAAAGATAATGTGGAAAAGGGTCTTGTACTAAAACTAGGTGTTTATGCCAGACTATAATTTGTCCCACCTTGGCCGCTCTGACCACCTCTATAATGTATTTTAGTTGCTTGCTTCATCTTGAGCTAATGACATAGCTTTAACCTCACAACCTCTGATAGGTAGTCATAGTGTCTGTCACACATCCTCCAATACGATAGGCATCTCCATGTGGGGAGAAAGAAGGTACAAGAGTCATGATCCTATCACTCAACTAGGGATGCCAAAAAATGTAAATACATCATAACTAAGCCTAATTGACATGCTTAACATATGCCTGCAACATCTATTCTTGCTTACACCATGTCCTAGCTTTGGGAAGGATCCCTAGGCTATGATTAATCACCACTCCCACACATGTTTAACAGGTTGAAACTATTACCAATCAGAATTATGCCCCTGTGAAGGTAGTTTTAGTCCTTCACAGTCTACTGAAACATGTAAACAATCCTATATTGTGGGTGACCTAATCAATGGATTGAATCTCTAGATTTTAAGGGCTAGCTCCCTTTGGTGTATCAATTAGGATCTTTGCTTTACGCTAAAAATTGTTAAGAAAAGAGATAGAAAATTAAATGGAAATCCTATCTAATTATGGTGATACACCTATATTTTTTGATTGATCCACTAAATTTGAGCTCCTAATAACACTAATTTAGACAAGAAAAGGGTTGAAATTTCAACTCTAATTGACCAATATGCATAAGTATTTCACAAAAAGGTTTTATTTGGTGATCCAAGCTTAAGGGAAATGAAAGAATAGGCTAGATTTAAGGCAATAACTAGCCACCTATATCCACTGTAAACTCAACTAGGAGACATCAAACATAGAACATGACCTGCATAAATTGATCAACTATGCTGATAGGTAAGAATTAAGACTTGACAAGGAAGAGAATTTCTATCACTTATACAAATCATTGACATGAATACACTTTGGCAGAATTTGATCTTGCTAAAAGAGGGATCCAATTCAAGGTTGAAAAGCCAACTTATATAGAAAAGCATACACAAGCCAAAGATTGGCACTGAAAATCAAAGAGGAGAATAACTCCCACATTAACCAAATCAAACTTGAGCTATCAAAAGATAACACAGTCTTCAAATAAACTTTTTTTTTGTCTTATGCCTTCCATGAAAAGCTCTTTGGCATTGAAAATGGATGGTGGGCTCATGCTTGGACTAATCTACCTAAATGCATGATGTTATGCCAATCTTGAATGTCTTAATTCAAGATTGAACTAATTTCAAGCTGAGTTAGAATGTGAGAATGTCCTATATTACATGAAAAGCATGAGTGAATGTGGCACTTGATAACCAGTCAAATATATAAATTAAGAACAGTCAACTCCACTTGCATGAAAAAACTATACCACATCCAAATTTAGAACTTCGCTTAAACTTCTGGAAATGTTTGAAAGGCTTGGATTAATGAGAGTGTATGCATGAAATTTTATGTTGAGCTCTCCAAAGTTAAACTCCTTGAGTCCTTCATGCAAACGAGTCTCCATTTTAGAGTTGAAGGTGTTATGTTTGACTTGGTTTACACATCTTGGACATGTCTAACCCTATTTGGGGCCATTTTGCATGCTATAGAATGTGTTAATCTATTCATTAGATGTTGAAATCTCTTGCATTTTGTTTTTGGTTCTTCATTTCTGTGTATTTCCTATTGTTTGTTTTTTGTCTTCAGACAAATTGTCCCTATCTATTTCTTTGATTCAATATTTCTCTCAGACGTTCTCTTTGTGCATTTTCCAGCAAACATTTTCCTTTGGCTTGTCTTTCAAACCTTGCTTCTGTTCTTTCCCTTCGAGCTTATTTCTCGTGGATTTTCCCTTGGTAAACCTTCTAAATGAAATCTTATGTAAAATTTGTCTAAAAGAATTATTTCAAACTTTTTTCCATTTGAATTATTTCAAGCCCATCTCCTTGTTTATTCTTTTAGACAAAATTTTTGAAGGAATTAGGTCTTCGGCTTTTCCTTTATCATTTTCCCATGAATAAATTATCCATGGAAATTGTCTCTCCTAATTTTCTTTTGGCCTTCCCAAATTACCCTTCGATCTTTTGTAAAAGTCCTTTTTCAAAGGGCTAATGACCCTTTGGATATTTGTCTTGGACATTCCCAAAAGGCAGACACCCTTCAAGATTTTGTAATTAATCATTTGAAAAAATGACAATCCCTTCGACTTTATTCAATATAACTTTCTCGAAGGGGACATACCCTTCAGGAAACTTGTAAAAGACCTTATGGAAAATGAATGAACCCTTCAGCTTTTTGTGAACTACCCTTCAGGGTTTTTGACAAGCCCTTCAAAAAAAAATTAGTGGAATTTTTTGGAGGGACTCTAACCCTTTAGAATTCTCAAATTGAACTTTCTCGAAGGGAAAGTTCCCTTTTAGATTTTCAAAAATGTCCCTCAGAACTTATGCCGAGTGACTTTCTCGAGGGAAAGTGACCCCTCAGATAAATTGTAAAGGTCCACTCTGGTAACTTTGAAATGAACTCTTTTGAAAGATCCCTTCCAACTTATTATAATGGCCCACTTACCCTTCAAGTTTCTTTTAAAGGACCCTTATAAAAGAAAAAGACCTTCAGACTTTTGCAAATGGTCCCTTAGAAGAATGAAATGGACCCTTTTTCCTTATGAAAATAACTTTCTCAAAGGGAACATACCCTTTAGGATTTTTGAAATGCACCCTTTAAGAAAGTGAAAATGACCATTTCTTGAGGAATATACCCTTCAAGATTTTGGAAAAGGACCCTCCTCTTCGAGAAAACTAAAAAAGACCTTTTGAGAAAATTGTTTCAGATAAAATATCTAAAATAATTCCCTATACTTGAATAAAACTGCTGAAACAAACACGCCTGAAAGAATTCCTCCTAAAAGAAATAGGCATTGTTCTTTTTTCATGGGCTTTTTGTGGAAAAATTATATCAAAGGATAAATTAGATTCTAACCCTTGGTCTTAAGGTTGAATATGTATAAACATTGACCTTTTCTAGACCTGTCCTTGCAATTGTTCATCACCACAAAAACTTGATTGAACCCCTCCACTACAATGACATGAAAAGCTTCAAATGATAAGGGTGGTAATTTGACATGTGAGGTCAAAATTGTCAACATTTTGGTTACTCAACTAGGAAGCATGCCTATTTTGGTAAAGAACCTAGCCATATACATGATATTTGAATTCACAAAGAAATGACAAATCTGATCCATGACTAAAACTCTCTTTTGGCATGAGATAACCTTCATCCTCCAAAACACGAAGGGAAACACACAAGGTAGGGAAAACTAACTAAAAGCAAATGTGAAAACAGGTACTTATTTGGAACAAAATAGACTAAACTAATGTTCTTGAACAACACTTGGAGGAAAAAAAACTAACAAGGAACCTAGCTAACCATGACAAAGCATGATCCACTTGGATCAAAAGGGAAATTCATAAAGTCAATCACTCCAAGAGATGGTACAAGTTGTAAGGTAGGATGTTTATTAATCATAACCTTTGATAAGACATTTTTCTTGTCTACCAACTATATTAGCATCTTCTTAAATGAGTCATCAATAGCAAACCAGTCACCAACAAAGACAAACTCATCAAGTACTTCCTGATCTTTTTCATACTACTTGTCATCTACCACGTTGTTAAGTGATATCTCATCTATGCATTGTTCTTGAGTGACCACATCCTTCTTATCGACTGCTACAAGTTCATCTAGCTCTTCAAGGAGCTTTGAATAGGCAAAACAATCTATATTATGATCTTAGATAGGTGATTCTTGATCAAATTTCTCACAAACATGCTCTTCAATAGACAACATATCCATACAAAGTTCTTTAATCTCTTGTAGAGATTTAAGGTACAATTTCCAATCATCCTTTTGTTCCTCATTTTGATCTATTTTAATAGAATCAGATTGAAAGCTATCTGGATCCTTCTCAATAGGAGATACCTATAACTCATTTATGACTTCAATTTGTACTAGCTCCTCTTAAAGTTCTTCCACATCAAGATCAACCTTCTCATTCTTAACTATAATTGGATTCTCAACTACAACCTTAAGTGAAGTATCAATAGAAAATTATTCCTTGAACACACCTGAAGCATCCTCTACACACTCTGTAAGAACCTGACCTGTAGCTGCAACCTCTTTTCCAATCTTATAGAGAACGGGCTCCTCTTGAAGAAGGGAGATGGTGGGAGGGTGATGAAATTCATTTGTTTGAGAGGGAGAATGAAGCATGGGAGGTTGATCATGATCAAATTTTGGAATTTGGAGAACAATGGAATTATCTAAAGAGTTTTGGAGAGGAGGGAAAGAGAAAATCTTAAAGACCTCTATATTTTGTTCCTTTCACTTAGTCATTGCCTTATAAAATTCTAAAACCTCTTTGTCCTCATGGACAACTTGTGCTTGAGGGATGAGTGGTGAAGAAAGGGGACTATAAGAAGGCTTAACCTCATGAATAGGCTCTTGAATACAACTAAGAAGCTCCCTTGACACACACTGGGTATGATTAAGAACTTCACAAGAATAAGGAACACAAGAACCCTTTGTAGACAAGTGGTTCAACTCAATTTTTTGCCTCTCCCAAGCCTCCATCTTTTCCAATACAAGAATACATAGTTCATTTATCTCTTCTGGATCATTGGACACATTTTGAAATAGACCATTCACTTCTTCATACTGAGAGTTAGAACAAAATTTTCTTGCATATGCTAGTTTTTTGTGCTCTATTTCATTCATTCTTTCTCGAAGATAAGACTGCTCATATGCAACATCAACGCCATATGGGAAAGATGAAATCTGGTCCTGAGACTGATATGGATCATAAGGAAGATAACATTCATGCTCTTAATAATAAATATCATGAGAAACTTGATAAGGCTCAACATAACTTTGATAATACTCTTGATATGGTTAATTAGGCTCATAAAGAGGCTCATGAGTATCATAATAAGAATGGTATGGTTCATCATAAGGATGATAAGGAGACATAACATAGGAATTCTCTTCATATATAACCATTCAAACTCATTCATGATAATGCAATAAAAATAGACTTACATGGAAATTGTTCCTAGCCTATTAGAGGTAATTACTTGAGCTTGGAATCACCAAATACTTCATGAAGAACACTACTGCAACTGCAATTTCACCAAGACTAGATCTAAAGTGTCCCATCAAGCAAGCCAAAAACTGTTATCAATAAGACTTGCACCATTGTGAAGGTAGTTTTAGGCCTTCACAGTTTGCTGAAACATGGAAACAATCCTAGGTTATGGGTGACCTAATCAGTGGATTGAATCTCTAGATTCTAAGGGCTAGCTCCCTTTGGTGTATCAAGTAGGATCTTTGATCTATGCTACAAACTATGGAGAAAAGAGAGAGAAACTTGAATGGAAATCCTATCTAATGATGGTGATACACTTATATTTTTTAATTGATCCACTCAATTTGAGCTCCTAAGAACATTGATTTAGACAAGAAAAGTGCTGAACTTTCAACTTCAATTGACCAATATGCATAAGTATTTCATAAAAAGGTTTTATTTGGTGATCTAATCTTGAAGGAAATGAAAGAATAGGCCTGATTTAAGGCACTAAAAAGCCACTTATATCCACTGTAAACTCAACCAAGAGACATCAAACACAGAACATGACCTACATAAACTAATCAACTATGCTGCTAGGTAAGAATCAATACTTAACAAGGAAGAGAAATTCTATCACTTATACAAATCACTTACATGAATACACTATACCAACATTATAGAAAATAAAAAATAGTCCTATTAATTTGGAAAAGGTTACAAACTCAGTGTTTGGCAAAATTTGATCTTGCCAAAAGAGGGATTCAATTCAAGGCTAAAAAGCCAACTTATATAGAAAAGCATACACAAGCCAAAGATTGTCATTGAATATAGAAGAGGAGATTAACTCCCACATTAACCAAGTCAAACTTGAGTTATCAAAAGCTAATGTAGTCTTCAAATAATTTTTTTTTTGTCTTATGCCTTACATGAAAATCTCTTTGGCATTGAAAATGGACGGTGGGCTCAAGCTTGGACTAATCTGCCTAAATGCATGATGCTACACTAATCTTGGATGTCTTAACTCAAACTTGAACTGATTTAAGGTTGAGTTGGAATGTGAGAATGTCCTCTATTGCATGGAAAGCATGAGTAGATGTGGCACTTGATAACCAATCAACTCTATCAATTAAGAATAGTCAACTCCACTTGCATGAAAAAGTTACGCCACATCCAAATTTAGAACTCCATTTAAACTACTATAAATGTTTGAAAGGCTTAGATTAACGAGAGTGCATGCATGGAATTTTGTGTTGAGCTCTCCAACATTAAAATCCTTGAGTCTATGCAAATGAGTCTACATTTTAGAACTAAAGGTGTCATGTTTGAAATGGTTTACACATCTCAGACATGTCTAATTCTATTTTGGGCTATTTTGTATGATGTAGAATGTGTTAATCTTTTCATTGGATGTTAAAATATCTTGCATTTTATTTCTAGTTCTTCATTTATTTGTACTTTTTGTTGTTTGTTTTTTGTCTTCAAACAAATTATCCCTATCTATTTCCTTGATCCAATATTTCTCTTGGAAATTTCTCTTTGTGCATTTTCCTATGGGCATTTTCCTTTGGCTCATCTTTCAAACCTTGCTTCTGTTCTTTCCCTTTGGGATTATTGCCCACAACTTTTCCCTTGGTAAACCTTCTGAAAGAATTCTTTCAGACAAAAAGTTTGAAGGAATTAGGTCTTTAGCATTTCCTTTATAATTTTCCCATGGACAAATTGTTCATGGGAATTGTCTCTCAGGCTTTTCTTTTGGCCTTCTCAAATTACCCTTTGGACTTTTGTAAAAGTCCTTTTTTGAAGGGAGGGCTAATAGCCCTTCAGATATTTGTTTTGGACTTTACCAAAGGGCAGATACCCTTCAAGATTTTATAATTGATCCTTTGAAAAAATGACAAGCCCTTTAGCTTTATTCAATAGAACCTTCCCGAAGGGGACATACCCTTCGAGAAACTTGTAAAAGACCTTGCAAAAAATGAATGAACCCTTCAGGTTTTTGTGAACTACCCTTCTAACTTATTGTAATGGTCCACTTACCCTTCAAATTTCTTGTAAAATACCCTTTTGAAAGAAAAAGACATTTAGAATTTTGCAAATGGTCCCTTGAAAGAATGAAATAGACCCTTTTTCCTTATGAAAAGAAATTTCCTGAAGGGAACATACCCTTTAAGATTTTTGAAATGCAGCCTTTGGTAAAATGAAAGTGACCATTTCTTGAGGAAGATACCCTTTAGGCTTTTGGAAAAGGACCCTCCTCTTTGAGAAAACTGAAAATGACCTTTCAGGGAAATTATTTTGAATAAAATGTCTAAAACAATTCCTTGTACTTGAACAAAACTGTCAAAAAAAACATGCTTGAGAGAATTCCTCTTGAAAGAAATAGGCATTATTCTTTTTCTATGGGCTTTTTGTGGAAAACTTCTGTTGAAGGAGAACTTGGATGCCAACACTTGGCCCAAAACTTGAAGATTTATAAATGTTGACCTCTTCTAGACCTGTCCCTGTAATTGTTCATCACCACAAAAACCTGCTTGGACCCCTCCACTACAACGACATGAAAAGCTTCGAATGATAAGGATGGAAATTTGACCTGTGGGGTCAAAAATGTCAACAATAACCATGAATAAACAAAATCAAACATCAATATATTGATCCAAAAATAACAAAATAAGAAAGCTAATTCAATAAATATATAAATAAAAAAAAATTGAAAATACAAGGGATAAATTTAGTGCCTTGAGCACTAATTTGGTTAGAAATAGCATCAGATTTGGTGAAAAAAGATCACATTTGACACTAAGTAAGATGAATTTGACAAAATAAATAACACTTTTGGTGTTCAAGGGGTAGATTCATCGATTTGGGGGTAAATTCAACGATGGTCTAGATTGGTCCAAAATATATAAAATCTCAAATAGAACAACTTTCATAAAGTTAATCATTTGACAAAAATGACCAAAAAGTGTCTATACCTCATCTACAACCTACCTTATAGAAATATGAGCCCTCACATGGTATAACTAGAATGGGATAGCCTCTCATATCACCATCATAATCACTATTATCATATCTCTAAATCTATAGAAATCAGAAAGCTAGAGTATGCAAATGATTTATAAATTTGATTTTTTAATTGATTTATATACTCTGATTAGTTTTTTTATTTGTTATATAAAATATTTAGAGACTAAGTTTTATACCAAATCAACATATTTTACCTAATAATATACATTTGAAAGGGATTTTTTATGATTATTCACATTTTAAGGATATCACAAGTCATGTCTCTACTATTGAGGCATTTATTACATATTTTAAGGCATTTATTACTCTCTTTCTATAATTATAGTGACCCTAGGGGATATGTCATACACTGATTCTCTTAAAAATTACATTTGTTCATATTTTCTATTATTTTTGGCATATAATTTTGACAATTTCCCTCTTATTATGGGGCACATTTATTTCAATGTGCCCTTTAAGAGGGCGTGTGTCAGTTTGATTATATTTTTAACACTTAGATTACTCTTGGGGGTTAGATACCTATATATTCCTTATGTGATTTTTATCAAATATCCTCCTTATTATATAGATTTCTCATTACCACCAAGGGACATTTTACCCATTCAAGATTTAACATTTATTGGTCATATCAGGATATGACATTCTCTTACATGTTAGGAGGCCCCTTATCCAACGGTAGCACAATTGATTACTTATATATGAGCAATTGAACACGGAAATTATACCAGAATGATTAAGAAACTAGAAACATGAGACAACAAAGAATTTGAGAGACAATACACACAATTGTATTAGATAATACTAGAAGAAAATACAAATAAGGAAGATGCCACTTCTCCCTCCACCTCAAAGGCTTGCCACACCTCAAGACCTTCTTCCCTCTCTCTTGCTCAACACAAAACCAACTCTAAAGCCTGAGTTACAATCCCTCCTTGAATGCTATAGCTGATCTCCTTGACCTTACACCTGTAGATCTCCTTGACCTTGCTTGCTTCAATGCTCTTACTTGATCAATATGATAATTACAATACATGCCTCATGGTTCTTTAAATAGGAATCCATGGTTACAAAAATAGACCTCTAACTACTAAAATTAGACACACAGCTCGCGACTTAAAATAGTCTCTTAGCATGCAAACACTCGATTTAACTAACTGACTGTTCGTAAACAGCAGTTCTGGACCGCACAGGCGACTGACGTCGGTCCCTGCTTGTCTGGTGCTGTCGACGTCGGCCGACTCTCTGCCGTCACCGGTCTCCTTCTCCACTGCATCTGACCGACGTCGGTCATACTGCTGACGCCGGTGGCTCTGGTTCTTCAGCATCCTTTCTTCATGTGTGTGCAAACAGTTGAAGCTTTTAGCTCCACACCCTAACATTACATAAACCTTGGCTCATAGAATTATACTCTTCCTCCTTTTTTTTTTATACTTGTGTGTGCTTATTTTGTCATTTTCCTATGCAGATATAACATAATGAAGGGATTACACCCATATTTTGGGAAAATAAAGTTCAAGCTCGTGGATGATGCAAAACCTATGAAGAAAAGACCATATAAAATGAACCCTAACTTGCACACCATAGTGGTGGAAGAGATAGAAAAATTATTGGTTGTTGAAGTTATTAATCTAATTGAATAGTTCAAGTGGGTAGGTCCCAAGGTGATATGCATTAAAAATTATGGGTGCATCTAGATATGCATTGATTTTTGGTTGTTGAATGATACATGCATTACCAACCCATTTCCAACTCCATTCACTTAGGAGATTTGGAAGGATTGATAGGTTACGAGATATATAATTTCACTAATGGGTTATATGGTTATCATCAAGTGTAAATTGATGAGGAAGAAAATCGAAAAATGAAATTCATAAAAAAATGGGGATATTTTTCATATAATATTATGCCTTTTAGTTAGAAGAATGTGTCCATCATGTTCTCATGCCTCATTGTGACTACATTCAAATATTTCATCCATCTATTCCTCCAGGTATACTTAGATGATTTGAAGATTTATGGGTTGGTAAAATACCGCAAAACAAATATGTGCACGATTTTTTAGCATTGTTGGTAGTTCTAGATCTACTTAAATTTAAAGAAGTGATTTTTTATAGCACCCTTGGAACCTTACTTTATCATGTTATTTGGAAAGAAGGGATACTACGAGATATGAAAAAGATAGGTGTTATCTTACAGTTGGTAACAAAAACCATAAAAATGGATGTGCACATGTTTTTTGGACACAACATACTATCATAAATTCATTTGTAACTATGAAAAAATTATGGTGCCCCTAGAAGAACTATTGCACAACGATGAAGTATGTATTTCACATTTAAGGCATTAGAGACCAAAATTTACTTGTATAGAGGTTTTTTATGTGTTTAAAAGAATAATTTAAGTGAAGAACATGAGTAAAAAGTAAAATTGAAAAAATTAAGGTTGTTAGTTAGGACAATTGCCATTAATGGGTTGCAAAACTTGAAGTTAAGGTGAAAATTTAGGGTTTCAATCAAAGGATTTCAAAAACATGTCAAAATTAGGGGTTTCAACATAATTAATAGTCTAAGGGTTTTCCAAAGTGGTTTTGAGACAAAGAACAATCCAACTACCATGGCATGATGTAGTAAGAAACTTACAAAACTTACAGATCCATCAATATTTGGTATGGATTTTATCAAGTGTCAAAGAAAGTAATTTTTTTTAGAAATACAATACCCTGAGGCTTGTTCTCATGGGGAAGATTGGAAGCCAAAAGTCATAGAATGAATTATAGATAATTACAACCATTATGGGGGAAATAATGAAATATATTTCATGAAGGACTACATAGTGACAATAAGAGAACATACATAGAGGGAATGGTTCAATTAGATGCATGCATCAAATTAATTCTAATTAAATTGGTGTATTTTAGTTATTTTAAATTCCATAATTTGTAAAACCATAAATATTGGTCATGTTTTTACTCTCATGTGTCCATGAGGATATATTATACTTTGATGGGCATTGTGTGAGGTTATCTCCAAAGTACATGATCCATCAAGTTAATGTGTTTATGTGAAGACATTAAAGTAGCACTATATAATAACCAAGTAATGGGGAGGCTTGATAAACTAATTAAGTATAAGAAGGAGAATTAAACATTTCCAATTTAAAACATTATCGATCAGGCTGCAAGGGTGGCTATGTGCCTTTATAGTTCAAAGTTGTGCATGAGTGGGAGATGGGATAACATAAATAAATACCACCTCTACATTACACACTTCATGGGCATGGATAATACATAATTTAATATTTATAAGTACTTTTATGATGATATCATATAATTCATAGAGCGTTCTCATAGAACTGGTAATACATTCAAGTGGGGAGTCATTTTTATTCTTATGGTGATTGATGAAAACAACGTTCTTGATGGATAAAATGAGCATATTTAGTCATACCTAATATGGAATGTCACCCAAATAGAGGAAATAAAAACATATTTGCATCAATTAATATAATAAAAAATAAAAAATCAAGTTGGATAGGTGAGTCGATAACCTAATCATAGCCTTAGACAACAACTAGTGTATATCTAAAACCTTGACCAGGATATATGAGGGTTACGTTGAGTTCACAGTAATGAGGCATCATTCAATAGAAAATATTATTTTGAAAGATAGGAAGGTGTGACTAGTTTGTGTTGATATATTATTTTTCTACTTAGTATTTTGAAAGAGTGGTAAAGATAGTACATAATGCATGGAAGAAGAAAGTGGATTGCATGAAAATTGATGGGGACAAGCTACATATAAAAATGTTGCTAAAGTATCCATGAATATTAGATATAATTGATGAGAGTGAGTCTAAATATGAATCAACTAAAATAGACCTCCAATAGGAGGAGATGATAACAACCTTCACATGCAACATTTTCCATGAACTAAAGCCTAGGAAAAATAAAGGTGCACACTAGGCTGAGTAAGGAGAAGAATAAGTATAATAACAAGTGGCCATACAAATAGGTCAAGTGAATGTAGTTGAATACAAAGGGTAGGATGTAAGGGCCACTAATAAAATTAATACCACGTAACACTTCCATGTATTATCTAGTAAGAGAGATAAGAAATCACAAGGCAAGAAGTGTGCTATGCAAGATGAGCCTGAAGTTAAAGATTCAAAATGTGTAAAATCAAGGAAGATAATGTGCCACCTATATATAAATGGTGGTTTACACCATAATCTAGATCACAAGAAAATGATATTTCATAGGAACATGTGCCACCACCCCTAACAACCTATTTTTTCACTAAGGTGACCCAGACCACTTTAATCTACATTAAATCAATCATCACATATTGATGCCTAAAACTCTCAATCTAGGCAAACAATATTTTATGGGAAAATTTACAGGTGTGGGACTCAAATGCAATCTATAAAGTAACCTCTAGGGTTTTAGAAATCAGCTCTTTGAATTGATTTGGGGGGATGAAAAGGGATAAGAAGGAAATACAAATAAAATTGAAATCAACTAACTAAGGTGATGCACCAAGATCTTTAAAGTATGGACCTATAATTTCATAAACTAGATTGAATCCTAGAATATCATAGACTATTAAAGGATCATATGCATGAATTAAAGTCTATAACATGAATAAGAACCAATACTATAGAAACAAAGAAAGGAAATAACAAATATAAATAATTTTCTGCTCAATTTGACATAGAAAACCACATCCTCTTCATGTTAGGTGGAGAAAAAAATACAAAAGGCCTCAAGGGCACACTATTTAATCTGACTCGTGAGGGGTACCTACTAAGGTCATAAAATGAAAAATGGTAACTACTACTATCTATTCTAAAAACTAGACTATTACAAATGGCTACTCTTTGATAATAGCAAAAATAATTAATCATTTACCAGCCCCTTACAAAAGAAAAGAGCCCCACTTATATAGGCATCGTGACTTTTTGAGAGAAAAAACACCTGAAATTAGACACTCACGCTCATGATGAGGCCATTGAAACTGACTGAAGAGCTCTAACTCATGAATTTTGTCGATCTTCCAAATCATGGATATGGAGCAACTCCTACACCTTATGATGCCCACAATGCTTAGGAGTGCCATGATGCCATGTGGAGAGCTCAAAAACTACCTTTAGAATGCCATTAGAAATAAGGACCCACTTGCTTCGACTAATGACACAACTCTTAGTTCTGATAGGAAAAACTTTATCTTAGATAAACATCATGACATCAAATGGCAAGGTCTGCTTCCTTCTTTTTGTTATTGCATAGTGGGCCCCACCCATATCCATCAACCAATGGCACTACTCAAAAGTATGATAAAATAAACTTCTCTTGAATAAGCATGAAGATGCCACATGTTAAGTTGGTGCTTTTCCTAGGGGACTCAAGCATTTCTTTACAAAAATAAGTGTGGGGGTGCAATATGAAAAATCCATGTGTCTCTTCACAACTGAGTGGTGGGCTCTGTTTATTATTCCATCGACCAATGGTATTGCTTTATGCTTTGACAAAAAAAAGTCTCCCTTGGATGAGTATTGGATCACCACATAGAGTGTTGGTGCTACTCCTAGGTGAATCGAGAACTACTTAATGCCAAATAAGTACCGAGTTACCATGTGGAAGCAACGAAAGGAAGCAGAGACTTAGCCAAAATTATAAAAGTGGACTCCAAGAAAGAATAAAGTTGAAACACTGGTATGAACCATCACTGAGCATGATCGAGACCAAAATCTAACTACTTCCAAAAATCAAAATGTGGATAATGATCCATAGTTCCTGGTGACTCACAAGGGAATCTACCTGTAGATGAGAAAACTCAAAATTTTGGTTTCATATACCAGTTAAGGCAAAATTGTAAAAAGGGGCAGAGCCTACAAAACCTATAAGTTCTAAAGAGCAACTTGTTGAACACAACTATCTACCGAGAGGGGTGAATCATTAGATCATCTAAAACTATTTCTTTTAAACTTTTTAGAGGAAATATAAATTCATATGCAAGTCAAAGAACAAATGCAGAGATTACACATACACACAAAAACACATTACTCAAGATTTTTACATGGAGAACCCAAAGGAAAAAACTATGGTGAAAATCATTGCTAGAATCTATTGTTCTAATCCAACCTCACTGTTAAATGCCTCACTGGCTAACCTCACTAGTTACATTCAAGAGCACCCAATTTAAAGAAGCACCCACTCCCTAAGGAGACACCAATCCCCTAACTAAGCACCAACTCCACTTTCTAGTGGCACTAATCAATTAGAACTATGAAGCTACAACTTCAGAATACAAAATGGATTCACAAATGAATCCAGATCAATTTCTTTGTTACAAGTCTAGTGTGTAACTGCTCAATCTTTGCACATTCACTGTGTGCTCTTTATTCCTCTCTGCCTCACTCTCTATTGATCTATCTTTCACTCTATGTCTACATACATTTAAAAGTGACACTCTTCAAGTTTCTCTACAAAACTCTCTCAATTACAATAACAACAGCTTCTATACAATGAATAAGATGTCATATATATACATTGAGTTTTAGGGTTTTACATTTCCACTTTACGTTCACACTTCACAACTCCATTTCTGGTTCTCATTTAATGCATCATTGATATATACACTTTCCTATGTCTTGGTTTATATTCTTTGCCACTATGTTTAGGTCTCTTTACTATCTTTGGTAACTATAAGATTCAAGTCATTACTATGTCATTTCCTTAACCATCAACTAATTAGATCAATTAATCTTGAGTTCTGTGTAGTCATAACTAGTTCTTGTCTTTTTTTCACTTGACCATTAGGGCAAATTGAATGCAGGCCTTTGATTTTTTTCTTCACACCATCTTTAACCATCAAGTTCCTTTTCCCATCTCTACCTTTCCTATATTACAAGATCACTTTCAATCCTTTTGATTATATTCAATATTCTTGACCTTTACCCTTTCTATTATATCATTAAACTCAAGCATGTTGATGTGATCTCATTTTCTTTGGCATTCTTGTAATGATTTTTCACCATTGATCCTTGTATACTTGCTCAATCTTTAACATGCCTTGTCCCTTTGAGAATGCCCTATAAGACTTCCACACTTTATCCTTCGACAAAGTTGTAAGTGACCTTTCTCTTTTGATAATTTGTTGTGGGCTTTTTGTCAAGTACTTTTTAGGATAATTTCCCTAGATAATTTCTTTAAAATAATTATTGTGGATAATTTCCCCAATGGAATTGTTGCAGATAATTTTCTCGACGAAATTATCTAAGTGCCCTTCAAATTTTCTTTAAGGGTCTACATACACTTCAGATTTTTCAAAAACTACCCTTCAACTTTTTTGTAAGGGTCCACATACCCTTCAACCTCTTCAAAAAATACCATTTGTATTTTTTGTAAGGATCCACATACCCTTCAAACTTTTTGAAAAGATCCTTTCAGACTTTCTGCAATGGTCCACTTACCCTTCTAAAATTTTGAAAATATCCCTTCAGATCTTTTGCAATGGTCCACTTACCCTTCAGACTTTTTGAAAAGATCCCTTTGGAACTTTTGAAACGGTCCACTTACCCTTTAAAATTTCTCAAAGTGTCATTTCAAAAAATTTGTTTGGTCCACTTGCCCTTTGGACTTCTTGCAAAGTACGCTTTAGAAATGTTGTTGCAGACATTTTGTCTGACAATACTTAATCAATTTTTTGAAAGAATTCTCCATGACATTTTCTTCGAAAGAATTGACCAATTTAGGTTCTTGACACTTGCATAATTTGGGTTCTTCTCATTGCTTTACTCATTAGATTGAAATAAGTAAAGACATTTTAGAAACCCGATCAACTTCAAGAAGTAATGACATTTTAGAAACTCGATCAACTCCACTAGACTAATTTAGGTCCTTAACACTCTTTGACTTATGAAACATAAAATAAGTTAAGTCACTTGATAAACTTGATTCACTCCTTGATCCAGTTGGGTTATCTACAATTATTTACTTATGAATATTTATAAGTAAAAGCAGTTCAAGTTCACAAAACCGATTCACACTGCCTTGACTCGATCGAGTTCTCATCATTGTTTTA
This sequence comes from Torreya grandis, assembly GCA_037957365.1. Classification (NCBI taxonomy): domain Eukaryota; kingdom Viridiplantae; phylum Streptophyta; class Pinopsida; order Cupressales; family Taxaceae; genus Torreya; species Torreya grandis. The sequence continues at coordinate 2,247,705 of JARHVA010000231.1, read as the reverse complement.
CTTGTGAAACTTTATGAGTCAAAGCAATTGAAGTTCACAAACCCAATTTACACTCACCTGACCTAGTCAAGTTCTTGACATGGCTCTACTTATGAAACTTTATAAGTAGAAGTGACTAAAATTCACAAACCTGATTCACATTCACCTGACCCAATCAGGGTTTGACACGGCTTTACTTATAACACTTTATAAGTAGAAGTAAATGAAGTATATGGACTTAACAAACCCAAATCAGTGAATGAAGCACATATAATTAACAAACCCAAATCACTATTCCTTTACCATTAATGTTTAACTATTTGACATCAATTGTTTGCCTATTTGACATCAATGACAATCTTATAGATAATCTCCTTATACACCATGATACTCAAATTGCCAACACAACCTTCAAAGGCATCTAATCTTCCTCTTTGGGTTGGGTCTTCTTCTTCAAAGCCTTGAAGGATATATTTAGATATATGATTTACTTAAAGGAGATGTTGCTCAAGCTTTGGACTACTGCCAACATCATAAACTCTTGATGGGCAAGAGGTTATAATATGGTCTCCACCTCAAAGACCCTTGGTGATTGATCAAGAGCCACAAACATGGTCTGGTCACCCTGTTTCATTTCTATTAGCTCTATTATTTTATCCTCTAAAAGGAAAGTGTTATCTATGAGGAACAGGGAAGGGAGTGCCAATTGGATTAGTTGTTTAATGTGCCCCTTCAAATCCTAGACCACTCTTTCTAAAGCATTTAAGAATGCCTTATATTTTGTCGCTACCTTGTTGTAGCTTAGAAAATCATTTACCTTTATCATCGCTTGCCTTCACTCAACCACCCCTATTGCTTGTAGTGTCCCATCCATTATGTTGTAAAGCTTCTATACAAGGAGTTACAAGTCTTGAACCTTAGGGGACAAAAAGTCAAAGACCTAGTCTATGGACATGCATACTTGGGAGCTGAATTATTGTGAGTCTGTAATGAACTTGAGTGATGTTTTCAAGTTAATGACTGCATTATTTATCCTTTCCCAATAATATATATATATAATTTTTGGATCATGGGGAAGATCCCTGCAGTCTGAGAATGGGCAGTGAGATCAATTTTTAATTGTAGGATCTTTTGGTCCTTGGTTAAGGGCTCTTATTGCATCTATTATTACAATTTTTGATGCACTCTATTAGAGTCTAAGAGACTTTGATAGGTTTGTTCAAGCTCTAACTCCTTTTCCTATAGCTTAGCTTCTACGATCACCTTTTCCTTTTCTAGACTATTTATATTAGTCTTTAGTTTAGCAACTTGAATTTGTAGCTGGGCCCTCTAACTGGCCTCTACCTAGAAGCTCTCATTAGAGATGTGGCTCTGAAGGTTGGACCTTATCTTCTTGATCTCCTTGTCTTTTTCCTTAGCCTTAATATTGAGGTGGTCAACTATAGCTTTCACCCTTGTGAGTTACAAATTTATCTTCTCCAACTGATGGCCTACTTTGATATAGTTTGTGGTGATGGAATTTTATATTTTTTCTATTAATTTGACCCTATCAGTGGGTTTGCCTGGCTAAGATTGAGGATGATGGATTTTATTGAGTAGTCTCTCATCTGCATCTATTCTTAGGGCTTGACTACTTTGGGTGCCATGTGTGTAATCATTAGGGATTGCTACATTCGGTTAAAGAATGACTTCATATAAGGCACCATTAGGGCCTTGGCCTATTTTCCTCTTTTTTTATTTACCCAAGCTATTTGAGCTTTTGCATCAGCCTCAATCTATTGATAAAAATATTTTTGCGATTGAATATTTCCCCCATGAAGGGGGATCCTTGTGATAGCCTAAAAGGAATGGTCACTTGTATCTTTGAAATAATAGAGATTGTTCTTCCAGAGATGAATGGGTGAAAGATTAGGGTGGAAGGAGAGAAAGGCAGAAGGATGTGAAGTAGGGTAGAAGGTGATTGCATCATAATAAATGATGATGTGGATGATGAGGGTTGGGTGGATGAAAGTGATGCAAGCTTAGTAGAAATAGTGGAAGGTGATGGGGGATTTAAGAATGAGGTGGACATGGGAAAAAGGGGTTGGGAAAAGAATACCTTCTTTTGTGGGGGCTCAGGGGGAGAATTGGAGGCTTGTGTCTTAGGTCATTTGGGCTAAGATGACCCCATCATGAGATAGCCTGAAGAGACCTGCTACTATTGTGGGGTGGTTAAATATGGATATAGAGGATGTGACTAGGTTGAAGGCCTCTGGATCATTGAAACTTATTTTTATTTCTCTAAAGGGGAGTCTTCATCTTGATTAAAAAGAGTATCCTCTTCTTCGTCAATAGAGAATTGTCCTTCTACTAGAGCTTCTACTTCATGGTGCTCATCCTAGAGGTTTTCAAATGTTTTATCTATGTCTACATCCTCAAAATTCATAAATGGATTAGTAATTTATTACCTATATTTCTAATAGGCATCAATTTTATCTTAGCTCCAATATCTTTGGATGAGCTATGCCATTAGCCCCTTTTTCAAAATTTTGGAGGGATCAAACTTCTAAACTATATTGTAAAAGAACTCCCATGGATTGTGGGTATTTGATGGGATCTTGGAGATATCCACATAATACTTGATGCTCTCTTTAATAGACAACCTTTAATCCTTAAGGTATGGTATAGGTTGGTTTTAAAATGGGGTGGTGTTCTTCAAGGTGGCTATGAGGTCAATCAGATCATAGTTCTATTTATCATCAATCAGGTCTAGGCTGAGCTCTACAAGCTTGAGCATGAGCAGGCACTCTTGTGACCTCTTCACCACTATGATGCCTCCTCTTATAAAGGGGGTGTCATAGAAGGCATTCTTATTTTTCCCTATGCCATATATTATATCCATCGCATCGATTCGGTGAGCCGACTCCAAGGCTAGGTTCTTATATGTGAGTAAGCAAGGGAACCAAAATGGCTCCTCCTTAAATCCATGGAAATAGATGAAGGTGAAATGGGATTTGAAGAACCAATCATCTAAAATCCTATCATCAATTAGCCATGAATTTTGGCTATCTATTATTCTGAAAGGGATTAGTTCTCAATTGTGGTTAATGAGGATTGGGGATAGGAAGTACTCCAAGAACTCATAATAATCCTATGTGACTGACAGGATGTGGGTTTATGTGATGACAAGGATCATTGTGTTGGGGTGTGTGCTTGTCTCAATAGATTTGAAAGTGAAGTATGTAGAGAAGAAGCAGGAGTCCTAGAATATGATTAAGTGAAGTAGGAAGAAGGAATAATGAAAGGTATTTAGTGTCAAAAAGTTTGTCAGCTCATTCTTAAGGTAGCAGTGATGGAATCTATAAAGTCCATCCTATACACCTTCTCCTTGCTCACCATATTTAAAAGGAAGACTTCCCCTAATTGTAAATTGGTGATGTGATCATATGAATCCATGCCAAAGATAAATGCTAACATAGAAAGGGTGTCTCTCATATCCTGCATCACAAAACTTGTAAGGGCAATGGGTAGAGGAGGTGCCTCGATGTAGTTACTCTGGAGAAGAAATTTGATGAACTCTATTTTATGGACCTAGGTGTCCTAGACATTATATAGGCTCTCCATGATGTAAATGTTGGAGTTGGGGTCATTCAGAAGTAGTCGCATCTCCCTTATGGCTTTTGCATTAACATCCAATTTTAAGTGGTTATTGGCTATAATAACTCTGATGTTAGTATCATATCTATCTGCACACAAGGTGATGATCTCTAGGCATGGGTTCATAAGCAAGACCATATTTTGGGATAGTGTAGAGTTACAAATTTTGTACCTGAATGACTCATCATTGTTTCTTTTGGACCTTCTCCATCATTTGGGCATGGGCACCCTCTCTTAGGTTCTGAGTTTTTGACCAATTTGGGATTATAAGTTTCATTTGTATAATCCATGACTAGTGTGTGGTCTATGTAGTTCCCTTTGGCTATAATTTTTATGTTCAACACTTTAGGCTTTGGTTGAGTGAAAGTGAAAGCATATGACTTGCTTACTGCATACTACGGGGGAAGGTGTCCATGAATACCCAACCCATGAGTTCTCTACTTTGGTGGATGTTTTTTACTACCAGATGAGGATGTAGAAGTCTTCATTTTATAAATCCTTCCCAAATATTATACTCTCTACTTTAAGAAGGCCACTGAATATCACTCTTGCTCACAAATCTCACAATTCTTGGCTTAATTCTCTTTGCTCAAGACACCTGCTCAATTTCTCAAGGCTCTTGAAATTCTTAAGGCATTCAAGTGTTTGGCTTGATGAGGAGAGGGGTATTTATAATCCAATGCTTTTAGGTGTGATCATCATGTAAAATTTTGAATGCGAGCACCCTATAAATGTTAAAGGGTGACACACATGCTTGAGGAGAAACTTACAAGATATTTTGTGGTCATCCTCATGGGGGATCATGCAATATGGAGCATCTGACATTAATGGTAGGAGTAGTGGGTAGATAATAATCTTTCAGAGAATGTTTCTAAAATAAAGGGAGCCAGGGTACAGACACCTGGCAATAGGATGAGCCACTTATGCCAGTGACACTTATTCTTGAATGAAATAATAACAAGGAAAGGAAAATAAATGAACATAGGGAAACAATAACAAAGAAGGGAAACTGATTAACTATATACAAGGGGAAGGCTGATAAATTAATTGAAGTATTTCAAGTAAATTTCATTAAACAAAATCATCAACGCATTGCCTTCTCCATCCTCCAACTCAAAAGCATTACTTTGTCTATCGCTAATGATGCAAAATGACCCCCTCTAAAGGGAATTAAACTTTGCATGTTAGCCTCGCTTTGGGGTCCTTTGGTCATATTTGTGGACCAAGTCCCTTAGATTAAAGCCTGTTGATGATTTCTTATCGAACCATCACTTGAATGTTTGTTGTCACATGGCTTTCATGTCACCAACTTGCTCTCTCACTTCCTAGAGCCTGAGCATCTTTGCCAATCTAACCTCCATCACTCTATTATTCACAATTTCAATAACTTTTAACAGTTTCAAGGTGGGTATCTCCATTAAAATAGGCATGGTTACCTCCTTCCCATATATTAGTTCATATGGGGACATCTTAAGGATCTGATTTAGAGTAATGAAATTGACCCACATGGCTATTTTTGCATGCACATACCATTCCCTTTACTTGTCGATGCCCATCCTTTTAATTAGCCTAATGAGATTCTTATTTGTTGATTCAACCAACTCGTTCTCTTGTGGGTAGTAGTTAGATGAAGTCTTTAGGAAGGTGTCATTTTGGAATGCAAACTTTGAAATCCTGGAGTTGAGGAAGGTTTTCACATTATCTAAAATAATTATTTTGGGTGGACCAAACCTTATTACATGCTCTTCCAAGAAGTTGAGGACCATATTTTTGATCAGCTCCTTCATTAGGGTTACTTCAATTCACCTTGTGAAGTAGTTGGTGGATGTAAGTATCTATTTATGGCCTGGACTAGAGATGGGATTGGTTATCCTAATAAAATCAAAGTCCCACTATATGAAGGGCTCATCTATCATAATTGGGTTTAATGACATGGATAAATTCTTCTGCTTGTCCATGAAGAATTGACATTGTTGGCATTTTTTGATTGCCTGATGACAATCCACAAAAATGGTTAGCCAATAATATCCTACTTGCATGATCTTGGTCATGGTGGTCTTCACAGATAAATTCCCTCTTGAAGGAGTGAAGTGCATATCCAAAGTAGAATTTTCTTAGCTTGGTGGCTATCCATGTATCAAAGCAAATCTTCATCAAAAATTCCTTTGAATATGACTCCCTGAACTAGTGTGTAGCTGACCCCTTACAACTTATAAAATCACCTCTTGTATTCTAGGAACCCATTCAAGTACCAGCCGATTTACATGATGCAAGTTCTATCAGCAACCCAAGACCCATTGATTTCATATTGATTCACCAAAACCATTTTTGGTGCACCTTGTTCTTCTATCAGAACACCTGTGCATTGGGCTAGGTATTCACATATCCCTCTTCCTCAGACCACTTTATTTGGCTTGACCTTAATGTCATATTCTAGGATCTTAATGATCCAATTGGCCCTCTTTTTTGTGATCTCTCCTTCCATTATATACTCCTTGATATTAAAATGTGCCACACACACTATAATTTTGCTTGCCACCATAAGGTGCCTAAATTTTTTGAGGCCCTTGACAATGGAAAATTCCTATTTTTCAATGAAATTATACTTAACATCATACGAATGTAAGGTTATTGAATATAAAGTGATCAGGTGTTTATTTCTCCATCTTCTTTTTGAGTTAACACAACCACCAAGCTATACTCACTCCCATAAATGTACATGATGAAATATTTAGAGAAGTCAAGATTTACTAGCACAGGAGCGGTGGATATCATGTCCTTGATCCACTCGAATAATATTATCCCTTTGGGGGTCCATTTTAAAGGTTGATCTTTCTATAACATTAATGTGAGTGGCCTTACCATCTCCACAAAGTTGAATATGAATCAATTGATGAAATTAATATTTCCTAAGAAAGATTGGACCCCTTCCTTATTTACCAACGAGGCTAGGTCTTTGATGGTCTTTACTATTTCTAGATCAACGACGATCCCTTCCTTAGGTACTATGTATCTGATCAGTTTGCCTTATGAGACTCCTAAAATACATATCTTGGGGTTAATAGACACCCTAAATTCTTGTCACTTTTGGAAGATATTCTCCAAATGATCAAAGTGGTCTTCCTTCTTCTTGGAGAATATAATGAGATCATCTAGGTAGATGAGGATGATATTGTTAATCAAGAATTTAAAAGCTACATCAATAGCTCATTAAAAAGTAGCCCCTACATTTGAGAGGCCAAAAGGCATCTTCTCATAGGTGAAGGTTCCCCACTTTGTGGTGAAAGGGGTCTTATATTGATCTTCCTCATTTGCCCATACTTGGTTGTTTCTTGAAAATCCGTCAAGCAGAGAGAAAATTTTTGCACCCACTATCACTTAGAGAATCTATTCCATTAAAGGAAGGGGGTAATGATCCTTTAGGGATGCTTTCTTCAAATCTTGGAAGTCCATGCATATCCATATTTATCCATTTTTCTTTCTTACTGGAAACAGGTTGGATACCCAAGTGGAATTCTTGATCGGGTATATGATTCTTGACTAAATCAATTTTCTTAGTTCCTAAGCCATGAGAGACTCAATTTTTAGGTTAACCAACCTTTAATTTTGTCAGACAGGATTGGAACCTTCAACTAGGTCAATGGTGTGCTATATCACTTCACAGCCATATCCTTTTAGGTTGTCATAGGTTTAGGTTATCACTCCTTCATACTTATGGTAGAAAGATACTAGTCGGTCTTTGTCCTTTTAGGAAACTTCATTCCCTACTTTAAAATTTCTTCCTTTTTGAAATCAAGTTCAGAGTAGTCACTTTTATCTACGACAAACTTTTATTTGTCATTCCTTACATCATCAAAATTGAAAAGGTTTAATAGGGAGATCAACCCCTTTGGTAGATTATTAGATTTTAGCTACATGATTTAATTCCCTTAAGATTCTTCTATCTTCAGCTGTAGTTGCTCCATAAATTCACATGATTATTGGAGAAACATGGTTGTTGATCTTTGGCTACATTTACTCTTGAACACTTGCCAGTTTTGGTTATTGTCAAAAATGGTAGGTTGTACAATCACCCTCACTACTTACTAATTGGTGAACAGATTTGTCATTGGGTTAAACTGTGAACCAATTGTTGCCATCCTATCTACCTTCACATTCGTGGTCTTGGGGATGATTTGAATATTGAAAGCTTTGAATGCTTTAATCAAATCCCATATTTGATGGTGGTAGGACCTTATGTGGACATTATTTGTAGCCATGACCCCTCTTACCTTTTTTACCACTAACTCAAAATCCTCAAACACTTTTAGCTTCTTTACACCCATCGACTCAGTGAGGCTAAGGCCATAGACTATCACTTCATATTCAACTTCATTATTCATGCAAGTGAATTGGAATTAGAAATATCAGAGGGTTTCTTTCTCAGATGGGGATGTGTATTAGATATTAGTTTTTAAGTTGGTCTTGCATTTCACACTGTCAAAATGTAGAGTCTAAAAATTAAACTCACCTTCAGATTCTTTACTCTAACCCTCCTCTTTCTTCATCACCTCAGGTATGGCTTGATCATCATCATGAATCACATAGTTTATAAGGTTGGTGGTTTCAAAATTAATAAAAGGATTATTCTCTCTCAATAAATTCATTGAAAAGGAATTCCTCCTCCAAGCTCTTATTGTCCACCACTCTTTCTTCTTCGATCATTTCTACATAATGCATCTCCTTTTTTGATAAAGAGGTGTGTGTTACTTTGAAGTTCATTATAAGCTTATCCTCTATGTGCTCTAGATGCAGTGGCTTAGACAACACTTTTAACTTTGAACCATATTTGGTCCTTAAGATTAAATGGGACCAATCCAAAGATAGGTATTCTCCTATCTTTGTGATAAAATCCCTAGATAGGCATAGCTTAAAGACTGGCAGGATGTCTATCACCACAACCTCTTGGGTGACTATGATATTGGGGAAAGAGTATAACATTAGGGGGAGATCCCTTATGATATCTATGGTTTGGAATTTCTTCCCATCCGATTACAATACCCCTTTATTCAAAGGTTCATACTATAGTTGCAGTGCATCCACAATCTACTTGGGCATGATCATAGTGTTAGCACCATAATCTATCATGGAGTTGTGTAATAGCTTCCTTCCCATAATGAGCATCAAATAAAATGGGGTAGGTTTCATCTTACTTACTCTTATCTGAGAGTTGATGAATATAGATGGCATATGAGATTGCACACTGGTGTTGGCTTCCTTTCCTTTATCTCATGCTGGATTTGTAGCTGGGATAGCTTGTGCAGGCTTCTTTTGATCTTTTAATGCCTTTTGTAGAAGATATTTTTTCTCAAGAATAAATAAGACATCCTAAAGAGAAACAATATATGGATCCTTATTTAGCTATTTTACCACATTAAATGACCCTTATGGTCAGACCTTGGGGTCCTTTGGTCTATTTTGTGTTGTTTCACTCTACTCTTGATATGTTAGAGGTGATGGTTGGGATCCCAGGTTATTCTCAAAAGTCACTTTGGGCCTTATGAAGGCTTCTTGGTGTCAGCTATCCGTTTCTTAGATTGGGTGAAATAGTCTAACTTGTGAGCATATTTGCATGGGAAGCACCATGAATTAGAATCATCTGCCAAGTTGTTTTGGCCAGTAGCTAGCTCTCTATTCAAACTTGGTGAGACTATTTGCAAAAGATCAAAAACTAGGACAATTTGAGTCATGGGTTATCTTTGATGATTAGGCACTTTATGATTTGGCACTTGGTGATTTGGCCTCTACCTCTCTTGGTACTAGTTCTAATAGTATGGCGCTCTTCTTTCCTAGTAGTTTTGGAAGGCAGGGGTTGAGGGCATGACATGTTACCTTTTGAGATTTATCATCCCATTAGAGAAGTTTCACAAGATGCTCTTCTTGTCATTCATCTCCATGGATAGTGAAGATGAAGAGGACATGCTCAACTGAGTAGGTAGATATAGATACATGGAATATGGTACCTTTGAGGTGCTTGGTACCTCTTCTTGTGATGACATCGATATCTCTAGGAACATCAACATTGGTTGTTGGGGGGGAACATTTCCAATATCTATCAAGTTATTCTTAGCTCTAACTGCTAGCTCATATGCATTTGGTAGCATTTTTACCCCAAGGGATTGAACTAGAATTGATATATCTGAGTTAAAGACCTTGAGGTAGAAGATAATAGCCATTCTTATAGGTGGTTGAGCTACTATCAGGATATTTTGATAGGTCTTATCAAATTTGGTGTTGAAATCGATAATAGCCTCTTACAAAGCTCTTTTTATGTTAATTATATGTTGTAGGAGAGATGATCGATCCACCTTCTCATTAAATTATTCAAAGAATCTATTACACAAGTAATCCTAGGTGGTGAAGGCGTTGGGTAGCAAGGATTGGTACCAATCAAGAGCTCACCCTTTGAAAGGAATGGCTAGTAGCCTTAAGGCCACATTCTTTTGTGTGATATAGTACATAGTGCACACATTCAAAACATCTTGGAGATGTTTTATTGCATTTTTAAAATCCTCCCTTAACTTTAGTGAGTACCTTTAAGGCATTTATAGGAATAGGGTCCCATGTAGTCAGTGGTACCAGAGGGATAAATAGGTTGCCATTATTCCACCCTAAAAAGTTCCTTGGTGGGCCTTGAATAACTATTTGTTGATGTTGTTGAGTAGCACAAGATCCCATGACCCAGTTGGATTTCCCAAAGGGTGTTAACAAACTTGGATTATTCATTGTTTGTGACCTTGTAATGGGCCTATGACTCATACACTCTTACTTATAGCCAATAAGACTAGTAATCAGGTCCTAATGGGTGTGATAGAAAAGAATAAACTGTTGATGCCTAAAACTCTCACTCTAGGTGAATAACCTTTTATGGGAAGATTTGTAGGTGTGGGACTCAAATGTGGTCTATAAAGCAACCTTTGGGGTTTTAGAAGCTGGCTCTTCGAATTGATTTGGTGGGATGAAAAGGGATAAGAAGGAAATACAAATAAAATTGAAATCAACTAACTAAGGTGATGCACTGAGTTATTTAAAGTATGGACCTACAATTGCATAAAATAACTTGAATACTCAAATAACATAGACTATTAAAGGAACATATGCATGAATTAAAGTCTATAACATGAACAAAAGCCAATATTATAGAAGCAGAGAAAGGAAATTAAAAAAAAAATTAACTTTCCACCTAGTTTGACATAGAACACCACATTATATTCATTTTTAGGTGGAGAATAAAATACAAAAGGCTTGAGGACACAATATACAATATTCAATCCGATCCATGAGGGGCACCTGTTAAAGTCATAGAATGAAAAATGGTAAATGTTGTTACTTTTATTCTAAAAACTATACTATTAAAAATGGCTAGTCTTTGATAATAGCAAAAATTATTAATCATTTACTAGCCCCTTACAAAAGAAAAGAGCCCCACTTACATAGGCATCATGGCCTCTTGAGAGAAAGACACTTGGAATCAGGAACTCATGCTCATGATGAGGCCATTGTAACTGATTGAGGATCTCTGGCTCATGAATGTAGTTGATATTATAAATCCTAGATATGGTACAAATCTTACACCTTATTATGCCCATGATGCTTAGAATTAGTGTCATGACACCATGTGGAGAGCTCAAAAACTGCCTCTGGAATGCCATTGGAAATGGGACCCACTTGTTTCAACCAATAACGTAACTCCTAGTTTTGATAGGAAATTTTTTATCTTAAATAAACACCATGACACCACGTAGCAGGCTCCACTTCTTTTTTTTACTACATAGTGGGCCCTGCCCATATCCATCGACCAATGGTGTTGCTTGAAAGTCTAACAAAATAAACCTATCTTGAATAAGTACTAATATGCCACATGTTGAGTTAGCACTTCTCTTAGGGGATTCAAGCATTTTTTTGTAAAAGTAAATGTGGGGGTGTGACGTGGAAAGTCCATGTGTCTCCTTGAAACTAAGTAGTAGGCCCCATCTATTATCCCATCGACCAATGGCACTATTTTATGCTCTGACAAAAATAAGTCTATGTTGAATGAGCGTTGGATCACCACATAGAGATTTGGCGATACACTTGGGTGAACTGAGAACTAATTCATGTTGAACAATCGCTAGGATGCCATGTGAAAGTAGTGGAAATAAGTAGAGACTTAGCCAAAATTACAAAAGGGGACTTTGAGAAAAAATAAAGTTGAAGCACTGGAATGAACCATCGTTGAGCATGCTCGAGACCAAAAGCTGACTGCTCCCAAAAATCAAAATGTGGATAAAGATCCACATCACCTACTCCATCTTATCCTCAGTAATCCATTAAATCTCCTCCAAGGTATTCCACCCTACCACTAAAACCCACACCTACACAAAATAAACAACATAATAATCTAAAAATGTTGACAAAATAGTCTAAGGATAATACTACACCTCATCCCAAAGTATATAGCTTGAGTGGAGGAGCACCTGAGAACCAAGGTTTGACATGTAACCCTTTGGAAAATGTTGTATGTGAATATGAGGGGATCTAAGAATAATGTGTCAGAGGATAAGCCCATGCAGTTAGATAGTGATGTGTAGAGGAATGATGAAACATTTAACACCAAAGAAATAAACACACTACAGAAGGAATTAGGACTAAATGGGTTAAAGAATGTTTGCTCTTAAGACATAGAAAAATGAGATGACACTGGCAGGAAGCTGTTACATGACATAAAGAGGTGAGATAAAAAGTGAATAAATAGGTGTGTATAGAAAAGGGATTGAATTTCCTTGAAGTGAAAACGTATGATGATGAGAATCTTGATGGAAACACCAAAGGAGAAGACAAGTCCACTATGCCATCAACATCTTATTGAGGTAAATATGTGCCAACTGATGAGGATAATATAAATGAATGAGACATGTTAATAATAGATAGGTCCTATCAAAATGTCATAGAATATTTTTTATATTTATGGAATCATTTGCATGTATGTATGTATGCACCTTTTTGAAAAATATATTTGTTTGACTATGCAAGGATGAGATCGACACATGTGTAGCTCGTGCCTTGGGCAGGATCGTTGGTCAATTGGTTATACAATTGTACCTTTCCTACTACACCAATTATGTCCAACAATAAATTTTATATTTTTAATTCTTATATTCATGTGCCATTGGATGTTATACATGTTTTTATGTATGCTTCTCTGATGTGATTTGAAAAAATATAGAAATGATGTTTCCTTCCTTATTTGACCTAACTTGCCATCAAATCATACTAAAACAAAGTTATGGGTCAGAAAACCACTATAGGAGCTGAAAATACATATCTCTCACATTAGAATCAGACCTCAATGTAGTTCAGTGTAGTGTAAATAAAATCTATAGCTTTGAACCTCTTCTTCTTGGACACAAATATTCAACAACATGTAATACGCCTAAAATTTATTTTGATGCAAGAGGGTGATGCAAAAGTATGACTCCATTGTAAATTTAGAAAATGGTATGGAAAGGGTTGACACTAACTTGAATTATGGATAAAAATAATACACCTTCATTCCTCTCTCTTATATTTCTCTCTCATGCATTCATAATGGATTGGATTGACTTGGTATAAATAGGATGCTCTAGGAAATGATTTGCACTTAGGCCGAGTTGGGAAACAAAAGAAAGTGATAATTAAGGCACATAAAGTGTAATAAAATGCATAAAGACACAAAAAAAGATGAAGGACAAGATTAATAGGCCTTCTAATTCTACCTAGGTCAGGATTGATTGGATCAACGATCATGTCCTGCAAAAAATTATAGTGTGAGGTTTGCGGATGAACATCATGATGTGTGAAAATAGGTTTAAGGTGGAGAAATGATATATTTAAATAATTATAAGATGTATTTTGAAGGCTTAGGGCTATATAATGATATGCTTTTATATATTGAAGCAACTCCCTACATCATGGCATCATGTTGATGTGTTTTCTCTCATCCCCACTATCAGAATGTGCATACACATCGAGCTTAGTATGATGTTTTCTATTATATATAGCTTATATGGATGGAATAATTTTATATCCTCTTTCTTATGAGTGGGACATATACTTACCTCCATAATTTGATCCTCATACTCCTTAAAGTTATATTTTTTCCATGGAATTTTTTACATGATGCTATCTATTATTGGTGGTTACATTTAGACACGTTACTTTTATATCTTAATAATGAGTCTTACATGATGATATTTTTATAATGGTGACATGTTTCTTTCATGGACTTACATGATGAAATTTTACAATGGTTACATATGATTTTTGTATGGATTTACATGATGATATTATAAATTGGTTTCATATGATTTTTCCAAGGATTTACATGATTATTGTTTATGTTGGTTACATGGATGCACTTATAAAATTTGTTGAAGAATTTTTAAAGCATTGGATATATTATTATAATGTATAATTATTTTAAATCTATCTTTTGAGATGAGATATTGTAGGAGTAAGTTTTTCAATCCCTCACTTTAAAATGGAGGCATATATCTAGATATTATATTTCATCTTGGTAGAAGGCTTGTTATCGAAATAATTTTAGTGTAATTTTTTGCATACGGTTCATCAGTTTAGTTTAATTACTTATTGGCACTTTTCCCATGTATTTGTCTCGTATCCTTCTTTTTGTGGCCTTGTTTTATTATATTTATTATATTTTTTCTCTCTTCTATGTTTTCTAGTTTTGAGGATCCCATCGTTTCTCTTTCTCTCTCTTCTCTCTTTTTCTTCTCTTTATTTTCAATCATTTTTTCCTTTGGGGCATATTTGATGGTTTGCATAATCTGTTGGACTCCTCTTTTATTTTTCTCATGTCTGCTTGTTTTTTCAAGTTTTTTCTTCCTCTTTGGGTTTTCTTATGTGAAATATGCCCATAATATGAATTTTAGAAGGTTAAATATACAAGTCCACTTAGAGGCATTTTAATAAGAACTACAAAGAGGAGTTATATTATATTTAAAGTCTAGTCATACTCTACAAAGATTTATTTATGTTCTTAAGGGCTTGCATCAAGATTTAGCTACATCTTGTATGAAAATAAGGATAAGAAAACTCTACATATATTTGCATCTCCACCTAGAAGAAGAGATGAAATTTCATACTTGAAATCTCCATTCACATTGAAATAGAACTACGTAGGGATTGATTCTAAGGGTATATGTAGTTGCAACTCCTTGATGGTTGTACAACCTACCTAACCTTTTTTTTGGACCTTAAATTTTTCTAAGTATTGAAACACACACTACTGAACATTGCATGACATAATGTATGCAAACATTTTGAAGATGTCACACACCAGGATAAGTCTATCAAGGTACATGTGATGCATGAGGATGAGATCACACTGATATACCTAAAAACTTGAAAGCACTCAATTAAATATTGACAAAATCTTTAAGTGCGTAATTGGTGGCAAATTAGTTGACATAGAAAAAGGAGTGGCAGGATCAGGGAGAAGGTTACATAGACTACAAATTTAAGGAATTATAGGCCAAATCGACAATGTGACTTTACCTAAAGAAGCATTAAGACATAATAGATTTGGAGTGAATCAATCATAATGGAAAATACATAGGAGGTTATTATAACTAAGGTGTTTAATTTAAGTAGTTACAAATGTTATTTATAGAAATGTATTACATACATTTAAAAACACATGTAAATGTATTATAACTACAAGGTGGTGCTTGAATTCTATAAAAACCCACCTTGCCTCTATTTTGATACATAGATAGTTCTAAAGTTGAGATTGCTATGCTACCAAATTGTTGAGGCCTCGTTAGTAAGAAGTTGATGCTGAGACAAATTGTATTAGAATTTGGGTATATTATGAAGGAACATAATTATTTATGTATTTTTTTAAACTTAAATGAGGAAAAATCAAGCTTTACTCTTAATATTAACTACATTCATGTGTTTGTATTAGCTTAGTTTAAGTGTGGAAATTATTTTATTAATTACATTAAAAAATGTGTCAGCTGAGTTTTTTTATGTTTGTAATGAGAACCATGTTATAGTTACATATATCAAATAATATTAAGTATTCGTTAAAGCTCATATAAATATATCTAGTTAATGTCTTCTTTACACAACTATCCCAACTAAGACTCAGTGTACTCTTTATGTACCTAAAGTGAGTGCACTATTTATCAATGTGATATGTTGATGTGGAAAAATGTTTAATGTTTGGGTAAGCATGAGTGGCATCAAAATCCTGAAATGCACATAAAACAACCCAACATTTTTTTCATCGCCAAGACACAGTTGAACAAGTTGATAAGATGGTGAACAAAGATGATTCACTATATTTTGTTGAAAAATATTGATTGATGGTTGAATAATATAGAGTGTGAGTTTTAAATTAAACATCCTAACTATAAACATAGACACCCTAAGGAATGGATTACAAATAACTTGAATGATCCTTTTTATGAAGTTTTCTTCTATGAGCTTCTAGTACATTTACAAGCATCTCTGGTTGCATATGTTATGGGAAGATGTAGGACATACTAATCGAATATTTGTTGGACTGAAGAATGTATGGAGAAATTGAAGCACACAAATATTATGTGGACTAAATCTGTTGATGTATGATGATGTGGCACTTTAAACAACTATCTATATAGAAAAATTTAATATCAACATATTCTTGTCTTAAAGAAGCCAAGTATTAGTTTATGTGTGAACTTTGAGGCTCTTATATTACGCAACTTCCTTTGGAAATAAAAAAACTCATAATAGATTTTGGAATCAATAGTCTACCTATGGTCAGCTAAATATATTTTGTGCATGAGATATGTGGATGGTAGAAGTTGAGGGGTGGATATGGTTCATATATGATGATAAGGAGAGGAGAGTCAGATTCTAACATGAAAAAACTAAATGAAACTAAAATCAAATGACATTAGTATAACGAGGCTAAAAAAAAAGTCATTGTTGCCAAGGACCATATGGAGAGGGGAGAGATAAGTTTGGAAGACGTCACGAGGACCCACACAAGATTGGGATGGCATGTGGATGGATATTTCACTGAGGGAATGCAATCTACAAAGAAATAATCATATGTGAATGATAAAATGGATGTTTGGGAGAAGGAATTTGAATAGAATTAGAGCATGAGGAGGATGGTAAACAACATAGAAAATAAAACACAACCCAAAGCTTTACTCAAAGTGTAAACCCATGTATTTATTGACCACATAATAGTAAGTGGAGACTTTTTAAATTTGTATTAGATTGAATATTTTAAAATATTATAATTAAAAATGATTATTCTAAAATAACTAATACCTTATAAGCCGTTGGTTTTTATTTTGATAAAACCCGTGTAGATAAAGACCCAAACTACGTTGGCAATACCACCAGTAGGGGGTGGTGAACCATCCACCCATGAAAGTTATAAAACTTTAGGAGAAAAATGGGCATCATAGCCACATCAACAAACCAAGGTACCGATTTAGTGTTAGCACTAACAGATAAATGCCTTCACAAGGTAGAATATGACTAGTTCAGGAGGAGGAAACCCAGGAGATGGCCAAGGATCAAAATTTCAAGAAACATTGAGTGTGTATATTATACTTGTGGCACCAGTATTACTCAGTAAGTAATCTATGAGATGTAATTGAGATGACAAGAATATAAAGGGGTCAAAAAAATTTCAAAGCACATGCATAAATGTGAACTCATTTGGAAAACTAAGGGTGTTATTTCATTGTAAAGGGAAGCAATCCAATTCAATACCACATTATTAGATCACATACATTATTTGTACCATAAATATGACAAAAATTAGGCCACTGTAGACTATGACCAATTGAAGGCAACATTTTTTAAGGATTTTGATATTACAAAATTTGAATAGTAGATTATCTCTAATCTAAATGAGATTAAAAAAGAACTGACTAAGAGCGTCCATGCTTATGATGTGAGATTCAAGACCTTGATCTTGAATCTCTCTTTTTTAATTCACCTTGTACAACAAGTGTAATGGTTCATGTGAATACTCATATCACCTTTCAGGCACGTATTATGAATGAATACCTTTACAGATCCATGCAAGACATTAAAGGAAATGTTGAGGGCATAAGTTGTAGGAAGCATGGATATGGGCGTTATCCCATTTATGGAAGCATATATTAATTTTATGGCCTTAAAATTATAAAATCTCATTTTCATTAACTATTATGATCCTAGTCATGGCTTATGGTGCTTTGATTATGGAGTAGAGGGACATGATAAGAATAATTACCCTAGTTATAATGTTCTATCACTTCTTACATATTATGATATTTGTCAAAAAGTACACGGTGTGTGAAATTTATCATTTCTATAGTGAGATACACGTTCAAATATCTCCCTTTATTAGAAAATACATAAAGCATCCACGCATAACACTAAGGATTGTTGGGTGATTGAATAAATCTATGAGGCGCACAAAAGAGAGGTGTGACAAAAAATATATGCCTACAAACCAAGGTCAAGAAATATATGGTGGTTAGTGCCCATATCATGGAAGAGGTGGAAAAATTATTCATGTCACACATTTTTTACAAGTGTGGCTCTCTAGAACACTATCAAATGGATTGACAAAATTTTCCACTTATGGGTGTTATCATGGTGAACACCTACAATAATAATGTTTAAAACTATATGCAAAGTTAATCCAAAAGGATATATTAGAGAAATGGGTAGGGATGATTAACATCATCCATATAGTAGGAAAATACCTACCAAAGGAGGAAGGTTTAAAAACACAAAGACTAAAGGTGAATATTATTATGTGCAACAATGTCAATACCTGAACCCAAGTAACACAAACTGATAATGTTAGAATGGGTTATGAAACCAAGTTCAAAGAAAAGGTGCACCATGTAGATCCATCCACCACCTACCCATATGGGTTTCACTATAAGGATATATTACATAGGACATGTATTGGATCTATAATTTATAGGGTGAGCTTTAGTATACTTAAGATTTGGAGGCAAAGGCTAGGAAAACACTCCATTAAATATCAGAAAGCAAAGACAAAGAATGACCTTTCAAAAATAATAAAGCTTTTGTGTTCTAAAGGAATTATTCCTATGATAAATAGATTGTTTCAACAATAATAGTTTGGACTACTTAAGTCCTTGCACCGTACTTAGTATGAGAGTACAAAGTTAAGAATGCTTAAAACACTAGATACGACCAAGAGTTATTAATCAATGAAATAGTAGATGGATGATCACTATGTTACATCCTCATTGACATGGGAGTTAAGGTAAATATCCTCATGTAATAATATTGGTGGAAAATGAGAATACTTGCACTAAGACCTTCCCCTCACATTTTGTTTATGGTAGACAAGACCCACACTCTGCCTTTAAAATCTTGAAGAATGTTTGTGTTTAGATAATAGGAGTAATGTTTTTTTATTAATTTTGAGGTTATAGAGTTAGATTAAGCTTATAAATATCCATAATTTATTGGATGTCTATGATGTTATGTAAATAATGCAAATATGCACTTCAAAAATTGTTATATTAGCTTTTAGAATGGGGGATAACATGTAGTCATTCCCATTGATAATAATTATGGACACGCCTATGTTGAAAGTATGGACATAGATGTGGAATAACCAAATATACACTATCATTTAATAAGGAACCAAAATGTTTGATATGGATGGTGAAGGGATTTTGGATTAGGGAGATGCCAATTTCATTCCTGACTCTACAAGTGTCACTTGTGATTCATGGGTGCAAGATTCATACAAAGTGATGAGGTGTAAGTGTGGCACCATTAATTTAGAATCTATCCCTTCTATGGTGCAAGTAAAAATAAGGGGTAACAACAATAAGACTGACTCAACACAAGGTACAAAAATATGTGTTCCTTGCAAGACAGCTAAGACAAAAGTGTGTACCACATTAATAAAGGAAAACTTTATGCCTTACTAGAATTTGAAGGATCAAAATATGTTCACACATTTATGAAAGATATCAAAAAATGAGATCCATAAGAGGAAAAGTGACTAAGTATTTTAATATATACCTTGAGAAGTAATACCTTCTATTGGCGAGCTACACACAATCTAAGCCTACCAACCTAGGATACTATCAAAGAAGCCACATGCACTTAGTTTGAATATAGTAACAATATATGAGGAATACATTATTATGACATAAATTTGTCCCCTAAAAGATAAATCCATAGTTATGAAGAGGTGTGGACAAGGGGAGTGCATCATCTTCTCAAAAAGTTATAGGTGCATGCATTTCATAGAACAATAAATACTTGGGCACACACATGGTATGTTATTTATGACATGTGCCACAAAATTGATTTTTGGGAAGAGGAAAAATCTATTTTTGTGCATATAATTTCATTTTATTCACCCATGGAAGATCTTTATCAACCCTTGCTTTGGGTGTTCTGAGTTATCTTCTATGACCTAACTCTCATGGAAGAACACATAAAAAGTTTCATAGTGAGAAGGGCCTTGTGTTGCGCAAGATGTTTTAGGAAAACATTGTGAACAATTATTCTATCAAGATATATAAGTATGATTATCTAAACCAAAACTGATATTAAAAATGTGGTAAAGAAAATCTCATGTACCAAGTGGATGAAATGCCGTCAGTAAAATTCTTCAAATCGTTTGAAGGCTGAAACATCTTATGGAGAGGGTGAGATGAATATACAATCCTATAAGAACAAGTACTATCATGATCCCTAATGATAAAAATCAAACAATAAATTGAAATTGAGGTTTCCAAGATTTCCTACAACTTGAAAGAGTCACTTGATGGGAAACTATTTGACTTATTGATTATGCTACTTTCATTATTTGTCAACCTAGGACATGTATTTGGCAAGATGTCGACACTATATATGCAACATTAGTTTCATTTAAAGGTTGAGTTTCTAAGTTTGTATATAGGGAATCACACTTGCGTAATTCAAAGTTAACACAATTACATAGATAAAAGTAACACACTTACATGGAAATTAAATAACAAGAAAGTAAATGATAAGAAAGTAAATAACCTTAAAGTAAAGTTAACGCTATTTTGGAAGCTTTTTCACATAATGTTGAATTAACTGACTAGAATCAGAAATGTTTATGTAAAAAATCATAATAAAAATGATTTTATGGTTTAATCAAATGAATAATTCGGCACACATTGAAGAAATGAATCTAAACTAACCAACAAGATCTTCACCACAATCCTCTCAAGTGGGCCCTACCTCAATTGGAGTTGTGTCACAATCCCTTCCTTATGATACAAATTATTATTTTAAATTACTTCTCTTGAGTTAATAAACTTGTAGTAATGTGAATATTTCTACAAAAAAATTCTAGAGTTAAAAATAGGATTCACACCTTTCTCAAAAAATCTCACTGACTATTCTCTATCTGCTACTTGCTAATCTATGCCATGTTACCTAATTTTTAAATAGAGAGGGTCGGTTATTATTCTGATCATCTAATTATAAAATAAATGATGAAATACATTCTTATTGTTATTAAAATCTAAGAAAACAACTTACACATTCCTGATGAAATATTGAAAGCTAACAATTAAATAATAGAAAAAAACATGACCTAGAATAATCTATTTCATGGTCACAATAGTTTGGAGGCATGGTGTAATAAATAAGGAGTGATCATGATGTATTTTGACATTATTATACCCTTTTCCTAGATTTTAAGATCTGCCTTGTTCCTCAGACTGTGGAGGAAATCCACTTCACATCACCTTCTAACCATTACAGTTTCAGTTAGGTGTAACAAGTGATATGGTTTAGACTTAATGATTACAACTACTGCTACAGGTTAGACCAACTATCATGGCTAATGCTAAGGGTTGAAATAACTATCATGGATACTATTATAGGTTAAAAAAACTATCATGGTTAATGATAAAGGTTAAAACATTAATTTTTGCATTTGATATGGGTTGCAACAATCGTCTTTACCATTGTTAGGAGTTGGCCACCTAGTTGTTATGGGTTGGCCTACCTAGTTGCTTCGAGATTGCTACCTAGTTGTTATAGGTTGGATTACCTAATTACTATAGGATGGATACATAGTTGTTATGGGTTATTATATCTAGTTTCTATAAGTTAGCTACCTAATTATTATGGGTTAGCCTAGTTAATTCTTATGGTATGGCTATCTAGTTGCTATAGATTAGACTAGCTAGTGATCCAACCGTGCTATTTTGTTATTATTGGTACTTACTTTGATTCATAACTTATCATTCATATGTGTATGCATTGGATTAATAGTAAATACAAAATAGTAATGATAGTAAATGATACAATATCATTCATAAAAATAAATATTTTAATCATAAAATACTAAAGTCATATAAAATATATTCATTTAGTACTATATAGCAAAAATGAGTACAAAATTAAACTTAGGTATGTTATGGTTAATTTAAAAGCCTTAATAGAAAGTGTTTTGGAAGATATTTTAGGTTTGATTTCTCATCTCATCAAGCCCCTCAAAACCACAAAAGTCAACATTGAAACAAAAGAGGAAACAAAGATCACCACTATTAGTGACTATTGGTCAAATAAAGAGTTATCATGAATCATCAAACTATTGCATGAATAACATGACATTTTCCTATCCATCTATAATGTAATGAAGGCTATACACCCATATTTGAGGGAAATTAATATCAAGCTCATAGATTATGTAAAACATGTGAATAAGTGACCATTTAGGATGAACGCTAAAATTCATGACAAAGTGATGGAAGAGATAAAAAACTTGTTGGCTACTAAATTTATTTATCCAGTTGGAGAATCCAAGTGGGTAGGTCCCATGTTGATATGAATTAAAAAATATGGGTGCAAATGAATATGCATTGATTTTTAATTACTAAATACTGCATGTGTTACCAACCCATTTCTACCTCTATTCATTGAGAAGATTTTGGAAGGAGTGATGGGTTGTGAGATATATACTTTCATTGATGGGGTCTCTGGTTATTAACAAGTAAAAATTGAGGAGGAAGACAAGCTAAAATGAAATTCAATAGATAATGGGGATCTATTACATATAATGTTATGCCTTTTAGGTTAAATAATGTGTTAGTCATGTTCTCATGCAACATCATGAATGCATTCAAATATTTCATCCCTTGATTCCTCCAAGTATACCTAGATGATTGGAAGGTTTATAGGTTGGTAAAATACCACCAAAATTTTTTTTACATGATTTTTGAGCGTTATCAATAGTTTTAGATCTCTTTGAATTTAAATAAGTGTGTCTTTGTGACATCATTCAAAACCTTACTTGCTCCTATTATTTAGAAAGAAGGGGTGCTATTAAATTTGAAAAAGATAGTTATTATCTTACAACTAGAAACACAAACCATGCAAAGGGATATGTATGCATTTCTAGGAGACACAAGATACTATCACAAGTTCATTCATAACTATGAGAAAAATTTAAGCCCTTGGAAGAACTATTACATAACGATGACCTATTTTTATGGATGGAGAGGCCAGAAGATGCATTTGATAGATAAAATGGAAAAATTAGAAGTGCATCGATCTTATAGTTTATGGATTGGAATACTTTGTTTCATGTCCATGTTGATGCATCGAAAACAACTATAAATGCCATCTTGGCACAACCAGGGGATTATAAGAATGATCATTCTATCAAATTTTATAGGTGGAAACTTAGTTCAACTAACACAATGATTTAACACAAAGCACTTGCAATGGTTAATGCACTTCATAAGTTTTGCTAGTACCTTATTTCAACACGATTCATGTTTTTTACATACCATGAAACAATAAAAGATATTATGAATAAGTTTATTTTAAATGGAAGAATTTATAAATGGATCGTGCTATTCCAAGAATTTCAATTTTTAATAGCCTTCAATCAAGTAAATAAAAATCTGAACCTTATCATTTATCTCAAACCACCTCCAAAAAGTATACACAAAACATAGAGGATGAAAAATATGATTCTTAATTATACATAGTGGAACACATTATAGAGGACCTCGTGGAGATAAAAAATTATTTGAATCAAGCACTACCTCTAATGAGTTGAAATCAAAATAAAATAAGCAACTAGTTATTTTCATCACCCTTTATAAACTCATTGGAGGGGAATTTTACAAAATGTGGCATGATAAGGTTCTGCACAAGTGCGTGATAGAGTAGAACGCACATAAATTATACATGAAGGATATGAATGGGTAGTATGTGGACACTATGTAGGAGAGGCTATTGCATGGAAATATTATTATGTGGTTTTTAGTGGATGACATTGTTCAAGGATGCAAAGGTTTACTCACAGAAATATGATTTGTGTCAATGGATTGTTAAGTCAAACCATACAGATGAAATTCCATTAGTTCTTATCACTGCTTAGGAACTATTTGAGAAGTGGTAAATAGAATCTATTCTTCATATCTCTCTAACCATATGCAGGACAAACACATGCTATATTATCACTACCACAAACTATCTTACAAGATGGGTGGAAGATACACCAATAAAAAATTATATTACAACAATAGTGGCTCTGATCCAGGCAACAATTTGGGTGACCATTCGGGTGATAGTTAATTCCTCGAGGTGACCATTCGATGACAATTAATTCCTCAATTTTTGTATTATTTTCATTTTGTATTGTCGATGACAGTTTTTTCCTTGAGCCGTTATGTCCTCGAGTATGTCCTCGAGCGATTATGTCCTCGAGCATTGTATTGTTTTAATGCTGGGATGTATGTCCTCGAGTGTTGTATTGTTTTAATGCTGGGACATTAAATCATCACCCATTAATTCCTTGAGCCATGCAATCTCCCGAGGTTGTTTTCAAAAATATGTATAAATGCATTGTGACCTGAAAGGGGAAGGCAGACATCTTTCCCAGAGATAAGCCTATATTTATATTGCGATTTGCAAGTAATACGATGTCTCTTCTCAGAGAATTCATTGTTATTATGTTGTTTCTATGTTATTGTAATCTTTTTCAACCAAAAATTTTGAGTTTTGGATCAGTGGTATTAGAGCAGTTTGTCTTGAGAGTGTATGTTCCCGAGGACAAGGTCAGGATACAGGAAACTTGGGTGGGAAGCGATAGAGCTTCCAAACGCTCCACCTTTGCACCCCAAATGACCTCAAATGATATATGACACTAATACATTTGATCCTTTCAAGAAAATGGTGAATGAAGTCCTCTAGCAGCAACAAGCGTAGATGCTCCAACAATTTGCTCAAATTCTTCAAACACTTCCAATGGGAAATTTTGGCTCTGCGGCTACACATCCGGGCTCCTCATCGAGGGAGCTTCCTTTCAGTGCCCCAACACTCTTCAAGGTTTAGGTAAATTTTGATATTCCCACATTTGAAGGCAAAATCAATGTTGATGTAGTGGAAAATTTGTTGGATCAATTGTCATCCTACTTCTCTGTAAATAAGTTCACCGATGGAGAAAAGATCACTTTTGCTCTTTTGAAATCATCATTGCCCATGAAAAACTAGTGGGAAGTGTACAAAAAGAGGTTTAGTATGGATATCATTGGCCTTGGGGTGGAACCCACCTCGGATGATTTTACAGAAGCAGTAAAAGAAGAATATTATCCCATCGGCGCATATGATGATCTATACATACAGTGGCAACAACTTCGCCAAGGCAAGGACCAATCTATGCAAGATTACACATACACTTTTCATTCTTTGTCTGCAAGACTGGGCATTCAAGAAAGTGAGAAACATAAAACTCTCAAATATCATGGTGGATATAATGGTACATTTGGGGGGAAATGGAACTCTTCAATTTGGAAACCCTTGGTGAGGCATATAAATTTGCAGTGAAGATTGAACAAAAGCATGGCAGGAAGAATACGAAGAGTCAACCTTCAAAATGGAAAAGTGACAAGGAAGGTCAAACACGAGGCCAAAATTGGAAGCATAAGGAGTTTCAATATAAGAAATCCCAAAAGGGGAAGGCTAGAAAATGGTGTGATTACCACAAAATTGGAACTCACTCCAAAGAAGAATGTTGACCCATCAAGTCACTGCTCTCTGAGTCACAATAATCGACGTCTACTACTCTACCTCATACACAACCTAGAGTCAAAGAAGATGAAGAAGAAATTGTAGATGTTGAGCCCGACACCATCATCACTTCATCACAGACCTGTGAGGAAAGACCAGATGACAAAGAAAGATTATTTCACTCCAAATTATGGGTAAAAGGTAAGCCTCTGCATTTCATTCTTGATAGCGGGAGTCAAAAGAATTTAATCTCAGCTAAATTTGTGAAAATTCTAGGTCTATCCATGAAGCCTCATCCAAAGCCATATAGTATTGGGTGGTTGAGCCCAGGGAGAGACCTTCGTGTCACCCATCAGTGTCTTCTTTCATGTGCTATAAAACCATTCCAAGATGAAGTCTTGTGTGATGTGGTCAATCTAGACGTTTGTGATGTCCTCCTTGGTCAACCATTCATGTATGAGCGACATGGCATATATGAATCCTAAACCTGAAGGATCACCCTCACTCTTAAAACACGGTGCTATAGGGTACCAGAGGTACCACCTCCCACATCTATTTCCCTGATCAATGCTAATCAATGCAAGAGATTGGTGGAGAAGACAAAGCAATTTGTTCTCATGATGGTCAAACCATAGAGATCCAAGGAGGCCGATGTTGTGGTCCTAACTACATAATCAACACAACAACAAAAGCAGATAGGATGAATCACAGGTGAATATGATGACTTATTCAAGTCACCCACAGGAGTTCCACTACATTGCCAGGTAAAACATTTTATCGATTTAATCCCAGGATCACCTTTGCCTAACAATCCTATGTATCACAGATCAATTTTGGAGAATGATGAGATAAAAAGATAGATTCAAGAATTGATCAAAAGGGGTCACATCAAGCCAAGCTCTTCACCTTGTGGTAGCCCAATCGTCTTGGCACCGAAGAAAGATGGAACATGGAGGTTTTGCATTGACTACCGAGCCCTGAATAAAATCTCTATGAGGAATTGCTACCCTCTCCCCATAATCGATGACCTGCTAGACCAGCTCTGTGGTGTGAAGTTCTTCACCAAAATTGATATCAAATTTGGTTATCACCAAATTCCCATCGTTCCCACTGATGTCTAGAAAACTGCATTCAAATCTAAGGAGGGGCTCTTTGAATGGTTGGCTATGCCTTTTGGCCTAACTAACACACCTAAAAACTTCATGAGGATGATGGATGACATCCTACGACCCTTCACCAACTCATTCGTGGTTGTCTACTTAGATGACATTCTCATCTATAGCAAAACATGGGAAGAACATTTGCAACCTATCCATAAGGTGCTTCAAACTCTTCGAGAGTACAAGTTGTACGCAAATCTTGACAAATGCACATTTGAAATGACAATAATTAAGTACCTTGGGTACATTGTGAATGAGTAAGGGGTCCACATCGATCCAAAAAAGATTCAGGTTATTCGAGAATGGCCCACACCAAGGACCCTCATAGAGCTTCACAACTTTTTGGGCCTTGCAAATTTCTACCGCAGGTTTGTTCTTGGGTTTTCACATGTTTCTTGGTCACTAGCCCAAGTGACTAAAGGAGGAATTAAAGCTACATTTCAGTGGGGTGAAATACAACAAAGGGAATTTGAGAATTTGAAGAACAGACTCTGCTCAGCCCCTGTTGTTGCCTTGCCAGATTTGCATCAACCGTTTGAGTTGATGACAGATGCATCTGAATATGCCATGGGAGTTGTCATCATGCAACATGGCCATCCTATTGCATACCATAGTGAAAATTTCACTGATACAGTCAGGAAATATCCAACATATGATAAGGAGCTCTACGCCATTGTACAAGCTTGAAAACACTACATCCTAGGGAAAGAGACGGTCATCCACACTGACCACAGACCATTGGAATTCATCTAGACAGAAATCAAACTATGAAATGAGAGGCACCAAAAGTGGACCATGTATCTTCAGCAATTCCACCTGATAATCAAACACAAAAAGGGGAGCTCAAATACAGCTGTAGATTACCAAAGCTGCCCACCAATTACTGCACTCACAATAGTGCTTGACCTGTGCAGACATGAGACTGCCACTTGGGGTGCTCTGTATGAAGTAGATCCTACCTTTGCTGACACATATCAAGTGCTCTAAAAATGTGAACATGTTTTTAACTTCTATTTGCAAGATAATGTCCTCTACCATATGGGGCACATCTATGTTCCTGTTGTAGAGCAAAAAAAGATGATATGGGAAGCACACTTTAGTAGGACAGCTGGCCACTTTAGTATCAAAAAAACATTGGCAGTTCTTCAAAAACACTTCTACTGGCCCCATATGCAGAAAGATGTGGAAAGATATCTCAAATCTTTCACCCCATGTGCAATCGCCAAGCCAACAAATAAGAAGCAAGGATTGTACACGCCATTGCCAGAACCAACCAGGCCTTGGGAATCTATCTCAATGGATTTTCTCTCAGGTTTGCCCACTTCCAAACATGACAAGGACTGTATTTTTGTGGTAGTTGATCATTTTTCAAAAATGGCTATCATGCTTGCTTGTAAGAAAAATATGTCTACTGAGGAAACTGCTCAACTATATTTTAGTCATGTATTGCTCCATTTTTGTCTCCCCAAGTCCATTGTCTCAGATCGAGATAGCAGGTTCCTGAGCATCTTTTGGTCCACTCTATGGAAGATGATGGATACTAAGCTGATGAAGTCCACATCCTTCCATCCACATACTAATGGTCAGATCGAGGTGGTAAACTGCTTGATTGTTCACATGATTCAGATGTATCACTCCAAACATCCACACACATGTGACAAGGGAATTCCGTTCATCCAACATGGATACAATCAGGCATTGCACAGCTTGATCAAGCACAGTCCATTCTAAGTATGTTTTGGGTTCCAACCCATGGCACCAATTGATATAGCTATTCCATTCTCCACCATGGAATACACACCTCATGGAAGCTCTGAGGCAGCAAAAGTGACCAAGTTTATTGAACACATGCAGCATATCCAGAAACAAGTTCACGACATCCTAGAGAAGATTAATCAAAAGTATAAGCTACACCATGAAAAACATAGGATTGCACACCATTTTGCTGTGGGTGACAAGGTTTGGTTATGGCTTTAGAAGGAACAGCTTGCAAGCCCACACAGAAATATTTGGCCTCTACAATATGGTCCATACACCATTACTAGAAAAGTTGCAAAAAATGCTTTTGAGTTGAACCTACTAGCCTACCTTGGTCTGCATCCAATATTCAATGTGGAGCTCCTCAAACCATATCACCCACCTCTATTGGACACTTCAGTTGTGGCAGGACAACTAGACATTGATGAGCTTGATCCACAAAGTTTTACTCCAGTAGAAGAGGATCAAATTGTGGATACTTGGATGAAAACAACAAGAGGACGCTCTATTCCACTATATCAAGTGGTTAGAAGAGGCCAACTTAGCCACCAAGGTGAGTGGCTCACAGAGAATCAAATCAAGACACATCTACCCCACCTGACGGGGAATATTGATGCAATGGGGACCATTGCTTTTCAAGGAGGGAGGAATGATCTTGGCAATAATTTGGGTGACCATTTAGGTGACAATTAATTCCTTGAGGTGACCATTCAATGACAGTTAATTCCTTGAATTTTGTATTATTTTCATTTTGTATTATCGGTGATAATTTTTTCCTTGAGCCGTTATGTCCTCGAGTATGTCCTCGAGCGATTATGTCCTCAAGCGTTGTATTGTTTTAATGCTGGGATGTATGTCCTCGAGCATTGTATTATTTTAATGCTGGGATGTTAAATCGTCACCCATTAATTCCTTGAGCCATGCAATCTCTCGAGGTTATTTTCAAAAATATGTATAAATGCATTGTAACCTAAAAGGGGAAGGCAAACATCTCTTCCTAGAGGTAATCCTATATTTATATTGTGATCTGTAAGTAATACGACGTCTCTTCTCAGAAAATTCATTGTTATTGTGTTGTTTCTGTGCTATTGCAATCTTCGTCAACCAGAACTTCTGAGTTTTGTATCAGGTTCATTTCTTTTAGGAGAATATTATTGGTAGGTATTGGTGAGTGTTGATTCTAACAAGTGATCAAGGGAAATAGGTTTTGAATGAGATAATGTGCATTTAGTTTGAAAAATTTATGATGGTGCATTATAAAACCACACCCTACCACCCTCATGCAAATGGAATCATTAAAGTTTTTAATAAGATCCTTAGTCAAACACTGATAAAAAGTTACTACATGGGGCTCAAGGATTAAGATGATCAAGTTTTTGTATTAAGTTGGGTGTATATGACCACTATAAGTGTTCCAAAAAATATAGACCATTATAATTAGTGTTTAAAATGGAAGCTATTCTACCAATGTTTTTCTTGGTGCCTTCTTTGCATATCATGCACATCGAATGAATGAATGATAAGGAATATCTTGATGCACAAATGGAGAAGTTTATGAAGCTAGAGGAGAGTCGCATTATAATTGGTGTGAGTCAAGGTGTTGAAAAGGACATGTAAAAGGCTTGGCCAAACAAACACATTGAAGGTGAAATATTTCACAAGGGTGCACATGTTTCACTATATAATTCTAAATATGCTAAGCATCTAGGTAAACTACATATTTGTTGAATAGGGATTTATGTCATATGCAACATTCTATAAATTGGTATATATAGCTTATGCACATTGAAAGGTGAAATGCTCCCTGGGGATTTCAATTGGACTAGGCTCAATCCTTAACATGTGTAAATTTTAAATGAGCTTCTTGAAAATAAGGCATATGCAACAATTTTTTTTTTCATGTTTCTAGGTTGTTTTTATAGTAATTTGATTTTTAATTTTATAAATAGGTAAAACATAATGGTTCTTGTGCCATTAGGAGTATAAATAAATGATTAAATATATGTAAGACTAATCAGATGTGTTCAGTGAAGGATTTAATCAAAATTCTTATGCTATATGTCTAAGTGTTTATGGGAAGGTATTATTGTGCCATTTTATTTTTAAAGTTTGTTTCTTTAAATTTTGGCTTTCAAAGCTACATTTTAAGATATACAATACTTTTGTTCAAATATTGTTTTGAATTTTTTTTATGTGCAGAGGTAATGTTTGAATCAACAATAACATGACTCACCATCTCATTTCACACACAATGCACATTTTATAAGGTTAATCAGGATATACAAAACCACTAGTTTCACTTGCACAAGTACATGGAATAGGGATCTCTACAAGATAAAATAGACACCTCTATTGATCAAGGAAATTGATGCATTGGGGGACTAGGATTATATTTAATGTGGGTTAGGTTGAAATACTGAATTAAGGCTAAAAACATGTAATGAAGATAAGGAAGACTAGTATACATGTTTGAAATTTTGACCAAGTATCTAGATATGTGAGGTCTATTGGATGATGAATCACAAAAGGAAAAGAGATGCACATTGCACCTAGGAACACATGGAAAATTTAAAGGAATAGGTCACACCTAAGGGTAATTTCAAAGGGGATGATGTCACTAGAAGTAAAATTCAATGCATGGAAGTGATATTCACAAATAGTCAATGATATGGCTTGCACCATTGGGACAATTTATATGTTGATGGGTGTTATAAATTACCCTTAATAATTATTTTTCACCACTTGTCAGTTTCAAATAAATTGAGAGTCTTAATGCATAGAGTGAAAAAAATAAACTAAGGCAAGAAAATTCAACTTATGTTTGATGAAATTAAGGTTTTCAAGACCAAAATTTACTTCTACTGAGGTTTGCAATGTGTTTACAAGAATAATTTTAGTGAAGAACACAAGGGAAAATTAGAATTGAATAAAAGTAAGGTTGTTATTTGGGATAACCACCATTAATTGGTTATGGAACTTGAAGTTGAGGTAAAAATTCAAGGTTACAGTTAAAGGAATTCAACATGTCAAAACGAGGGGGTTTGATAAAATTAACAAAAGACAAAGAACAATTTGACCACCATAACATCAAGTAGTAATAAATACATTAAACTTGTAGATCCATTAGCAGTCAGTGTGGATTTTATCAAGTGTCAGAGGAAGTAAACATTTTTAGAAATGTAGTGCCTTAAGGCTTGTTTGCACAAGGAAGATTAGGAATCAAAAGTCATAGAATGCAAGACAAAGGATTACACCCAATATGGGGGAATAATGAAATAGATTTGATGAAGGACTACAAAAGGACCAACATGAAAGAAGACATAGATGAAATGGTGCAGTCAGAAGTGCACATCAAATTAGTTCTATTTAAAATTGGCGTATTCTATTATTTAAACTACCATACTTTGGAAAACTAGAACTATTGGTCAAGTTTTTACTCTCGCACGTCTATGAGGATAAATTATACTTTCATGATGATTGTATGAGGTTATATACAAATTGCATAAGTAGAACCATCAACCTAATGTGCTCATGTGAAGACATCAAAGTAGCGTTAGTAAATAACCAAGCAATGGAGGGTAACCAAGCTACTTAAGTATAAGAAAGAGAAGTACACATTCTTGATTGAGAACATTACTGATTGGGCTATAAGGGTGGATACATACCTTGTCAGTTCAAAGTTGTGTAGGATCAACATATAGGACAAGATAAATAAATATCACCTATAATTGCACACCACATAGGCATGGATAACATATAATTTAATATTTATAACTACATATGTTATGAGATCATAGAATGCACACAGTGGTCTCATAGAACTAGTGAGACATTCATTTTGATTCTTTTGGTGATTGATGAGATCAACATTCGTGATGGTTACAACAAACATGTTTGGTCATACATATTATGGAAAAATTCACCAAAAAGGGGGCACTAAAAACATATTTTTATCAATTCCTATAATAAAATTAAAAAAATCAAGAAGAATAGGTGGGTCAATAACTTAATCATAGCCTTCAATGATGAATGGTGCATACACAAAACCTTGCCCAAGGCATATGAGGATTATGCCAAGTTCACAGTGATGAAATATCATTCACTAGTGAATATCATTTTGAAATATAGGAATATGTGTTACTGGATTATGTTTCCATATGTTTTTTATAGGTAGTATTTTGAAGGAACAATAAATATAGTGCATAATGCAGGGAAGAAGAAAGTGGATTGCATGAAAATAGATGGGAATAGGCTATCTCTCAAAGTGATACTAAAGTATCCATCAATATTAGCTACAATTGATGAGAGTGAGTTGGAATATGATTCAACTACAATAGACCTCAAATAGGAGGATATAGTAGGAGGATTCATGTGAAAAATTTAATATTAACTAAAGCTTAAGAAAAATAAAGGTGCATTATAGGCTGCTCAATAAGAACATGAAAAATAAAAAGTGGGAATAAAAATGGGTCAAGTTAATCCAATTTAATACAAAGGGAAGGATGTAAACCCCCTAATAAAATGAATAATGTGCAAAAATTCCATGCCTCATCCTAAAGGACGACCAAGAAATCACAAGGTAGGAAATGCCCTATGTCAGATGTCCTAAAGCAAAGGATTCAAAATGCACAACATAAAGCAAAGATAATGTACCACCTACAATAAATTTCATCACATCCTAAGGCAAAATAAGATAATCTTACATTGGAATCTATGTCACCACCACCAAGCAACCTATTTTTTCACTAAGGTGACCCACACCACTTTAATCTCTATCAAAACAATCATCGCCCACTCCATAGTCTCCTTAGCAACACATTCCATCTCCTCCAAGGTAGTCCATCACACCATGACACACACCTACACTAAATTAACACTATCATAATCCCTAAATGGAGAAAAAAGGCTAATGATACTACTGCACTTCATCCCAAAGCAAATGACTTGAGTGTAGGAGTACACAAGAAGTAGGTTTTGACATGTGACTATTTGGAAAATATTGCACACAACTACAAGGGGATCTAACTAGGGTTCTATAGAGAATATTATGTTAGAGGATAACTCCATGGGTTTATAGTTTTATGTGTAGAGGAATGATGAAACATTTAGTGCCAAAGAAATAGAGACGCTATAGAAGGATTAGGACTAAATGGGTTGAAGTATGTTCACCTTGAAGCCATATAAAAATGAGATGACAATGGGGAGGAAGTTGTTACATGAAATAAATTGGTGAGAGTAAGGAAATAATGGGTGCATAGAGAAAAGGTCTCTAATATCCATGAAATGAAAACTTCTGATGATGAGTATGTGATGATGATAGTAAGAGAGTAAACAAGTCCAATATGATATCAACATCTAATTTATTGAAATATTTTCCAACTAATGAGGATAAAAAAAGGAAGGGGACATTCTAATAATATATAGGTAGTAAAAAAATTTAAAAAAATATTTGTTATATTTCTATAACCATTTATGGGAAGAGAGTGGTTCCACATAGGTGTGCAAGTAGATGTATTTCATTTTGGACACCTACATGGATGATCCACAATTCAAGGTGAAATGAATAATTTAAGTGTTATCACTCAATATTTCACCCTAGAGATATTTTTCAAGCTTTATCTAAATTTAATGAAACATTGGATTACCTCTAAGCCTGTGGGTTGCCTATAATAGAGATAAACCTATAGGTTAAAGGGCTAGTTCCCTTGATTTATCTCTTAAGCTCACACACTACACTAGACTAATCTCTTGGGGGTGAAAATGGAAGAAGGTAATATAATTTAACCTATGATAATGAGGTGATACATCAAGGATAAATCCACACAACACACTTGCATCTGCACTAAGAAGCAAAACTACCAAAACTGACCTCAACTCTATGTCCTTTTAGCATAAGTATTTCTCATAGAGGTCGATTGTTATGTACATATAGAGGTGGGTGAAAATAAGGTTTGATACTAGACACTAATATTTTCTCTCACACTTCAATACAAACTTAATAAACACATACACTTTATGAAACTTTTTAGAAGAGATGTCACTCACACAAAACATGTAAGGGTAGTATGGAAGTAAAGAGAAGACATTCATCACTTAAAAACCACATAAACCACTTAACACACTTAGGTAAGATATTTTAAAGATAAAATCAACTTCAAAATCTTATTCAAATGCAAAAATAGGTGCCAAACCAACAAGGCTTCACCATACTATGTGTGTACTAGATACAAATGCCAAAAAGGCTTGCATAAATAGAGCATAGAAGAGGAGAGAGAATAATAAAAGTGGAAGGGTCACAAGACCAAGTTAAAAATTGTGAGAAATATTTAAAACATGAGATAATGATGTGGAAAAGAGGTTAGGAATTTGTCATGGATAGGTTTTCATCAGAAATGCATCATTCTCTCTCAACTTGGCGTAGAGACTCTTCATGTTCTTTGAATCTATCCTTTGGTGATGAGTCCACTTGACTGATTGAAACTACCACAAGGATAATTTAAACATTTTCACCATCATGAGAAGGTTTCAAAAATATTTTAACATCCCTCATACACCTCCCTAACTAATAACTTTCCTCTTGACACTTGTGTTCACTATCTGCAATTACTTACTAGCCCTCTAGGCCTCACTCTTCACACTTGTTATCATAATGACCTAAAATTTATCAAGGAAATACATATGAGAGGATGTTATACACATATTAAATATAGTTTTGACTTTTTATCTATCAAATAGACCTCTAAATGTTCAGTATCCCACTTTTCACTCTCAAACTTGGATAGTCACTTTGCCTTCTCACTATCTCACTTAGACTACCTATAATGAATGGAATGGAAAAAGGTTTACATAATTGAATGAGGTGAGAGATGAATATGGGGAGTTAAAAAAAGTCCCTAAAAACCTTCCACAATGATATTTATCTACTCATTACCTTTTGTACCTATAGAATCACTAAAATCCTGTAAGAAATGGAGAAATAGGTATGTCCATACAAGTGATAGTATGGATCACTTAGGTGTCAAGGAGATTTGCAGAGTTATTAACAAGTATAAATAACTTTTAAATCAATTTTACCACCTTTTAATCCATTCCCATTCATTTCTTCTCCATCAGGTTTGAGCAAGGGTTTAACGAGGTTTTTTGGTGATTTGGACTATTAATAATTGTTCATAAAAACCAAACGCTAAAACTCCAAATGAATTCCATAAAGGACAAGATAAATAACCCATAAATTATTAATAGTTCCTTGAGTTATCATTCAGTCCCTCTATACTAATATGATCACACAAAGTTGGTCTCTTGAGCTCTTCTATGCATTTTGAGTACCCCTGATACAATTTTAGGCCAAATTGACCACTTTTGTGTTATTTCCTGAAAACCAATGATTCATGCCAAATTTATATTCTACCATTAAATATCTCAAGGTTTTTGGGAGGTTAATGTAGTCAACTAGATGATTTTAGTCCTTAGAGGGTTTAGGTCTAATTCTAGGCCTAATAGGCATGAACTATGTATTTGAGTGTATATGACCACCTCTAGGTTTCTAATGACTAAAAAGCCTTCCAACACTTTGTTTATACTTAGATGAATTATAAACATCATCCAATAATGTATTCAAGGCTCTGCCCATTCATCCTTGCTTCTCAATGTATCATGTCTATAAAATGGCTTGTAATTAGAGTGCCCTCTATTTGAGATAGAATATATGGCATCTCCCCTATTAGTATAGACAAATAAAGGTCATGGAAGCTTGGTTTAGGTTATTATAATGCTCTATAACAAATATAAAGTTATAATTATGTTTATAGATAGGCTAGCTTCTAGGTCTATAGACTATGCATAAGGTTTAGGTGTACTGAGTGTGAGTTTTAGAACCCAATTCTTGCTTCAATATTTTCTATCTCCCCTAACTTTGACGATCACATGGAGTGGTGTCACTGTAAGAGTAACTTTTACTTGGTCTTCTTTCCTTTCTTATTACATACCAAACAAACTTGCATCTTGCATTGGCTTACACTGTTTTGTAGACTATATGAAATTGTAGGTGTGCATCTTAGGGAAATTAAGACTCCTATAGGTATCTATATGTCTAATCATTGCCCTTACATCCTTGTTTCTCTTTAAATCATTAGATCCACCACACATGGATAGACTCATTTATGCTTCATGACCATGTTCTCATTCCACCATCATCCACATACTCTAGTACCACTGTTGCATTCCAAGTTATGGATTTATTTGGCTTCAAATCACTTTATTCACTGAGTATTTCTAGTCAAAACCTAATCGAGTTGGAGGTCCACTAAACCATTATAATTATCAAATAAACACCCTTATCTTGTGTTGACATGCTATTATTATGTCTAGGATGCAAGAATAGAAACACAAGACTTACTCAAACCTCACATAACTCCATCAACAAATGACACTTTGTAGAATAGAGTTCCTTCCTCGAAGGGATTATGGTAAGTTATCTTATTGAATAATTTATTCAATTCTAATACTATAGGTGATATTTAAAATATATCATACTTATTAAATCATCTATCCTTACCAAAATTCACTCTCACTATATTATCATCTTTAAAATATTTTCAAGGCATCTTATCACTCTGCCTCTACTATTTACACAATCACAACCCTGTTGTCTCATTAGGTCTGACTGTAGGTAGACAATCTCACTATCTTAAACACTTACCTTTCTTCTTGAGGTGATAGGATATGTTAAGATATTTTAAGGTAATGGGAACTCATTGCAAGGTTTTGAGCATGCAATTTGAATCCCTCACAAGCCATCAACACCTGCTATCTTTGAGACATATGTATTCAAAGTACACTCTACCTATAGGTGATAGTGATAAAAATAGGCCCACCATGACCTCAAGCATACACTTGCATGATCAAATAATATGAGAATTCACATTGCACTAAGGGGATTAAACCAATACACATTATCTTGATCTTAATCCATTTCATACCTGAAAGATGAACTCTACAACTTTGAAACCTTGTCTTGCAGACCAATAGTGATCCCTCTAGCACAATGAAGTGATCTTTCTTACCAAATCATGTTTCACAAGTGAAAATTGGTTTAATAATCACATGAGAGGAGTGAAAATACTCTACAAATATTCATAAATCACTTGGAAACCTCAAATCATGCAAATGGATGAAAACACTGAGGGTGTTGGGAATGCACAGTCAACAAGGAGGCACTAGAAGTCTTAAGGATGATTGATGAAGCATAGAAAACCAAACTAAAAAATATTACCATGGAATGGAATTATAAATATATTAATTTCATCCACTAAGTGCATTCATCCTGACTCTTCTTGACTTGTCTGTATTGGAGGAAAATCGATGAACTTTTTTGATTTTCACAAGAGAGCGATATGGAAGATGAATTAGTTTTTACCAAGATTAGAATTATTGAAGATTCTTAATCCTATACAAGACTTGAGTGGGCCTGTAGAGATCCTCTTGAAGCTTCCCATATGCCAAGTGTACCTTTTAGGCCGTACAACTACCTAAACTATCTATTTTATAGTTGATCTTCTTGAATCCAAATTGAACATGCATTTCTTCAGTTTCAAACTAAATCCTGACACTCAACTGACACCTTGTACATTGAATATTCTCTTGACACATCTATCCTATGTGGAAAACCATAAAAATCACCTAGAATGACCAAAAAGGTGACATAAAAGAATGATAAGATAATGACACAAATGACCAAGGTTTAAAACACATTAAGTGACCTTTATGACATTGTTATGACTTAATAAGACCCTATAGGAAGTTTTAAATTCTAGGGGGGGTTGACTTATTTTACAAGGGGGTCAAATTAGTCAACAATAAGCAAGAAAGAGATCGATGTGATAGATGTTGAAGAAACCATGCACATAGACCAAACCAAGTTGAGTGAAGTACAATATGGATGTGAACTAATTATAATGGAAACCATGGTCTCATGCCATAATATTTTAAATAACATTGTTTCAATAAATTATAGAAGACACTTGAAATGAATGGATACTAAATTCATAATGGATGAGCATAAACTATCAATCATGGAGCTAAAAATTATAATGACGGGGCAACACATCATCCAAGATGAAACTAACCTAATGGAATGGGTTAGTATGAAAGGAATGAAATATGTAGATATGGTAATCTTAATGGTTGATAAAATTTAAAATAATAAATGGGAAAGCTCCATCACCAAAGAAGAATCATGAAAGGAAAAATAAAAGGTGTAGCTTGAATTCAATGAAAAAATTGAGGGCTACTAAAAACTCATAATTGAGCTCCAAGAAAAGACAACAAAATCTAACAATTATTATTGAGATTTATGTGGAATATATAAATAATAAATGCTTGATTTATAGATGTGCAGTGGAATTAAGAAGAGATAGCAATGCAAGTCTACCAGATTAAGGATAGATTCTAGAGGAATAAAATTCTTAAGGACTTGGAAGATCTAGGAGAGTAAATAGATAGAAAGCATAAAAAATTAGAGAAAGGATTTACAATCCTAAAAAATAGATTAATAAATGATAAAAATGACCTTCATGATATGTTGGGATTTTTTTAATATATTGAATTTCAAAAATGATTATTAATGTATTACGAAACTCATATGATGATAAATTGATAAACATGCATAATTTAGTTAACGCTTAAAATATTAAGATTGTATCTTCAGAAAACACATCTATCATGTTGACATTGAAAGTGATCTTTCTTCAATTGTTTCTCATATTGTGATTTAATAGTCTAAGTCCATAGGAACATGCATTATTCGATCAACTTTACCTTTCTGTCAACCTTTTATTTTATCTATGCGAAGATGAACATTCACATCCTATTCTCCTACCATTTTATCTTTTCCTATCAATGTTTTTGATTGTTTGTCCACCATTTTTATGGAACACATATTGGATCGGGATATAATAATGAATTTTTTGACAAATTTGGTGGTTCTATTTTATTACTTTGATATCAAGACATTACTTTTCTGACATACCCTAGATTTAGGAATGCATTTTCTGAGTAGAAGGAACTGAGATATGTAGCCAATGGGTTGACCAAACAAGTAGGTGTGGATTATTCTAGGGTTGTGATTTTTTTATCCCTTGAATTTATACTCATTTCCCCACAAAGATATTGAAACCCCATTCAAATCTGAAGTTGAATTCTTATTATTTATATCTAGTGAGAAAGATAATCTATTAAAGAATTATTTTGAATCATACTACCTTTATTCTATAAGAGTTAGAGGCTTATACTATTTATTTCAAAACCTCTTATTGAAACCCATTTATTTTTGGAACTTTTTATTCAAATTAGGGTTCCACTAAAATTAATTTTGTACTCAAACTAAGACCATATCAATCCATGGGATAAACATGATAAAAAATCAAACAAATGTGAAGAAAATGACGATAAAAAATCAAACAAATGTGAAGAAAATAACAAGGTTTTTTATTTTGGATTAAATGTTGATGCAAAAAGGAAAAATAAGAGAGAGAAAATTTATATATTTACTAAACATTGAGGTGTTGGGGAGAATTGGAAGAGTAAGAAATCAAAGGCTTTATACCCTGCTCTTGATCACCTCCTTCAAGTACTAAAAATTAATGAGAATCTTATGTCAGAATTAAAGGATGAGGTTCTTTAGGAAGAAGCATATTAATCCAATTTGGGAATAAACTATAGATTTAATAAGTTATGGATTCCCTTACCTGATCTATTTTTTTCTGGATTTCACATAAGTGGAAAACCTATCTTGTATGAGGATTTATTCATCCACTAGGGTTATTTTATTGCAGATTGTGGTTTTGAAGAGGATGGAGACATGTTTCTTTAGTCTAGCCCTTGGTCATGGGGATTGAAAATAATTTTTATGAAACCTTGGTTTACATAATTTAATCCTACCATGAATACTTTATCTATGACTCTAATTTTGGTTAGGATTCCTAACCTACCCTTTTAGTTTTGGTGAATTTCTAGTTTGAAAATTATTGGTAATACTTTGGGAAAATTACTTTCTATTCCTCTAGAGAATGATCTTTTTTATTGACC
The DNA here is from genome assembly GCA_037957365.1 of Torreya grandis. Lineage (NCBI taxonomy): Eukaryota > Viridiplantae > Streptophyta > Pinopsida > Cupressales > Taxaceae > Torreya > Torreya grandis. Next base: position 2,207,002 of record JARHVA010000231.1, on the reverse strand, counting down.
TATTTTTGCATGGATATGTGTTGAGATAGATTTGTCAAGCGGATTTCTTGATGTTTATCTAATTTTGGATTTAGGTTAATAAACAATAAAAAAACTATAGATTATTCAAATTACATAAGATATAATAGTCCAATATAAATATGATTGTACCAATTAGAGCATTACTAATTTATTAAAATTTACTATTTATGTAAATGACCTATAAAATAGGGTAAATAACTTGTTTAGATTATATTTTGGCTTGTGATAAGGTACAACTATCAACACGTGTATAAAATGGGTCTATGATCATTGAGATCTAGAAATAAAGTGTTTGCTCGTACAAGGATGGGCTTAGTAATTCTTGGATGCCCATGGTAGGGTGGAACTATCTATGGAGTACCATTATCATCTAGAAGATTTTCATAAGTATGTAATAATTTGGATTGATATGCCTAATGTCTGAAAGTTACTCCTGTAAATATTGATACCTTTGGTCTTGCACATATAACTCTAATTTTCTCCTTTCTTCATAACCCTATATCCACTTTCAACACTAGGTGTACTTATAAAAATTGGTTAGTGGGATGGGTTGAGTTAATCCCAATCACTCCCAACTAAATGATTGAGTACTTCATACATCCCAATACTTTGAATAGGGATAACACCACAAATAGTTCTCCCACCTAGTTAAGTGTGTGAAACCAGTGTAATGCTAGGATGTAGTGAAATATTAAGTATGGATTTTTGACACTTGAAAATGTATGATTTTGACCTTACAATGGTATTTAGACTTGGATTAGAGTTTACTCCTTTGAGGGGTTTCAAATTTTAAAGCTTTAGGGTAGTTCCAATCAATGTGAAAATGAAAAATAGATGTGATCCTTATTAGTTCTAAATAGGTGCTAGATAAGAATAACCTTAGGCTTGATTTGTATAAATAGCTGACTCTTTAGGTAATTTACATTTTCAATAACATGAAAAATGTATAATTTTACCCTATGAAGGATTTGAATTTATGAAAGTATACGTTAAAGGGTGAGCAAAAAAATCTAACCTAGGTGGACAGATTTGGTAGGTCAGAGCCATTTGAGGAATACTAGAAATTTCCAAAAAGCATAAAATAATAATATGAGATTAGGAGATGGTATGAATATGATAATAAGCTCTTTAGGTAAAGATTAGGGAATATTATGTAATATAAATTAAATTTTGGGAAGGTTGGGCCAACAGATAAGATAATTTATAAGAAAGAGTGTGAGAACGAGTTAGTTATGTGTGCTTAAGTCAAGTATACCAATGCTTGGTCAAAACTAAATTTTTCAAGTGTGTAACACCAAGATAAGTGTGTACATTTACCCCCCCCCCCCCCCCAATTTATTTTAATAATGAAAAGGATAAATAGAGGTATCTGAGAGTAATCATAGTGGGTATGTTCAGTTATGCATTGAGTATTAAGTCTTGATCAATGCAAAACCTTTAATGAAACATATAGAAATCAATTTTCACTTATGATATAAAATATGAAGTAAATACATTGAACATATTTCAAATTAAAATAAGAAGGAATAAATTCATATGTATGCATGTGAACTAAGTTATCTTCTAGAGACAATGGAAAATGGGGTGATTAGTCCCCTTGGAGATGCCAGTGTTAAAACCATGGGTTGAGATAAATATTACCCAACCCTCATTAGAGATAGAAAAATGTTTAGAAATTAGGTCACATATAAGAACCTTAACCACAATTATAATTATATTTCCTAATAATGGGAATCATTACTAGTTCTAATCAAATCTAAGTATCCAAGAGTCTAATAATATGAGTTACAAGTTTTATAAACCATCCACTATAGATGGATTATACAAAGCAATCTGATTAGCTGAGTATGTTTGAGTATGTTTTTATGTATAATGTGTCACATATGCCTTGCATATGCCCCAAATATAATAACATGTGTAAACAATGTCTTGCAATATGTGCCAAAGTGTTAAAATATATGTGAAATTATTCATATATGCAACACATATTCTCCCAATTTGATAACCTATGTAGATTGAGTATTGGAATCTGTGTTATAATCTCATAACATTTTTGAAATGTCACTGATGATATTTTAAAATATCTTACATTTGTCTTGCATATTCAACCAATCTGTGTCAAATATGTGATAAGTAAACCTGTAATAATCTATGTAAACATGTACCAATATGAAGTAATTTGTGCACAAAATCTATTTTTTTCATCTGTGAAGGCTTAAATATATAAGATGAGCCACTATGTATGCCACCATTTTGAGGTGAAGAATTTATCCTATGAATTACTCGTCTAAAAAAAGGAATTATACACATCATATTATATAGAAAAATATATGAGCATGTAAAATCATATGGTAACATGACTAGATTATGTCATCATAGTAAGCTTAGATCATCTGATAATATATGAAACATGTATCTTGAGACATATAAGTGTTATGTCAATATAGATATAATAGTTAAAAAGATAGTGGTAGAGTTAATAAAACAATGAATATATGATAAAATGAGTAATAAATACACATAAGATGCATGATATGTATCATGGAGCTAGACACAAGAATAAGAATATGTGATATGGATCATGACATCACAAGCTCAACAGAAAATCCTAAATGTGTCCACACAAAGAACACATAGTCATAGAGTCACAAAGAAATTTATTGCCATGACACATACAAAAAATTATAGAAACACACATGATGATAGACAATGTCAAACTGAGTAAAGAACAATCAAGACTAAATAGAGTCAAACAAAATAAGAGATAAACACAAAAAATAATCACACAATGAACATCCAATGTCACACAAAGTCACAAAGAACAAAAAAGGAGTAACATAATATAATAGATAAGAAATAATCACACCATATAACATGCAACAACATCAATCATGTATAGAATATGCAATGTTAATTTACATAATCAATGTATGGCATCGTCACATCTAGACAAATATACCATCTATAGTGTAAGTAGTATGAGTAAGAGTAATCCATGTGTAATCAATGTAAACTAGTTCAATAGGATCAATGGAATGGTCATATAAATATATTACCTGTGTAAAGTGTACAAAGATTCCCCCAATGTAAACATGCCCCAAATATAGGAAGGTAGTGCCTAGGTGTAGGAGCATCTTGCATCTAAATGTCCATGTCATACAAATATTATATGTCTTGTATCTAGCTCATGTATACCATGAAACACATTTGCATAAGTAAAATTGGATATATAATCTACCATATGTGATGCATCACAAAGCAATCATATAAAATAGAATACATGTCATGCAGAGGTATTGGTTTTTTAAAATTTTGAACATTTTTATTCTTTTTTTGTATTTTTGAATGTTAAATATGTGAAGCTAACCAATGATCCTATCAAGGGGATGCACATACGTAGGTCATGCATCAAAAGTGGCTAATGTTATGCATCATGGGCGAGTAGTAACATGTGTGTGTGTGTGTGTGTGTGTGTGTGTGTGTGTGTATAAAATTGAGAAATAATCTCGTACATATACATTTCCATCAAGGTCATTGTAAAACATATGATCCTATCTATGATGTGTAACTCTAGTAACTGCAATAATGTCTGGAGTTTGTTAAATAGTATGAGAATATTCCAGTGTTCATGGTGGTATATGTGAAGCAGTCTATATAACTATCATAGAGTGTAATTGAGTAGATAATATTTATTGCTCTGAAATAGACCTCTAATGTAATGGACACTAAAGTACTAATCATCTAGGAAATTCAATTAACTTAATTTTAACTAGACGAGTACAATAAAATTAAATATGTTGTATAATTAACTATGGTGTGGGTGGGAGTGGAGGAAATGTCTTTGGCTACATAGGATACTCATATGGGATACTAGAAATTATAACTACTATGTTGTTATAAATATATTTCATAGATCATTGTATTGAATATGGTATTGCACACAACTTATGTACCCATGGGTGTCCTAAAAATATGACAAATACCAATGTATTGGGTATAACAAAGAATGAAGTGTAAATTGGCATAGGTCCCACCTTAAGTGGTAGGACAATGTATTCAAGAAGGTTTTGTCTCTATCTATTGAATCCTTTCACTATCTTTGTTATAGTGATCAAAAATATTTTTGTGTATATCTGATACAAGTAAGGAGTGTCATGAACCAAATGTTTTTACTTGAGCCATTATCTACCATGACACTGTGTATAGGCTACGAATCAATGCATGTGTGCAAAAATAATATCACATTAAAAAAACATTGCCAATAATATCATGCTCATAAAAATTCAATAATATATCTATGTATATTTATACTCTAAAGTGTGCCAATAATACCATCTAGAGGATGCTCCTCCTCAGTCCTAAAAATATAAGATGTTGGAGAAGGGTGTGCATTGTAAGTTATAGGTACCTTGAGATTAGTGTTAGTATCTTGTACCACATGATTTGGAACGGGGCCAAAAAATATTTTTGACTTAGAATTTCCATTAGGCTATGTCCTAAAATCATTTGTAGATAAATTCAGTTCAAGAATGTTTTCATCTATCAAATCTTGTATCTTATGTCGTAAATTGATGCATCTATTAGTTGAATGCCCTACATATATATGATAATTAAATTATGTGGTAGTGTCAAATCCATTATATGGAGGCTTAATCATTTAAACATACAATTTTTTTCTTATGAGTAAGCCTCAATCATTTTTTTTCTTATGAGTAAGGCTTAATCATTTTTTTTCTTATGCATAGTGTCAAATCCCTTTTATGGAGGCTTAATCATTTAGACATAATAAACTCATATAGTGTGGGGAAAAAAATCTTGAATATATATTTCAAATCATTATCTGCCATTGGATTTATCATCTTAGAGAGCATGGTATCATAAAAAAGCACATAATCATTGATTATCTCATAGGATCCTTACTTAATTTTTGAAATATAAATATAGGACATCTTTTCACTGATGTTAATTAAAAAGTGTGTTAAGAATTAATCAACCAAAGGATTGAAGGCATGGACTGATTGGAAAGGAATGTCATAGAACCAACTTAAGGCATAGTTCTAAATTATATAGGGAAACAATTAGTCAATAAATTAAAATTAGACATATAGTTTAAACATGTTGCATGAAAAGCTCAAATGTGTTGTTTTGGATCACCCTTACCACCATATAGTGTATGCTTAGGTAACGCAAAACGTATAGATAAGGGATAAACTAAGATATTTGAGGTCGGTGGATTATTTAATAATGATCGATCATCAATGACATGTTCCACTCTATAAGAAACCTTTTGTAATTATAAAACCTTAGTTTAAAGATCAATAATTATTTGCATAAGGTTCTGAGCATTAGAGAGTAAATTGTGTAGCAATAGATTGTTGGGCTCCCTTTTGGATAAGTATGGATCCATTCCAACTCAACATATATCTCAGTGTGAGGTGATCATTTGTAACAATTATTGTTTTGGCACCTTTTTTGCCAGTTGGAGGAATCATCATAGATCTTATGCCAAGCTGGCAGACAGTCACTTCGACATGAGGCAATCCTTCAGGATGATTGCTATTTTGATATCCCTCTCACCAACTGGCAGGTGCCTAAACAATTCTATGATGTTTTGGGCATCTTCAAATAGTGGAAGCATTGGATGATCACAACATGAAGGGCACAAATTAATGGAGTTGGTGGAATGATTACTAAAAACTCTAACTTAGCAATCGACGTGCGTAGCTCCACCCTGGTAGAAGGTGCTCCTGTAGGCTATAAAAGCAATATCAAACTAGTGAGTTAAGAAGCATGACTTTAATGTAGAGAATCTATATATAATTGGTTCTAGAAGTAGTGAAGCGACTGCCTTGAAACTTAGGACTAGCATGGGTGCCTTTGAGGCTCCATATTGTAGTGCCCAAGCTGACCTATGAGCCTCTAGGGCTTTAGTAGCTTTAGATGAGAATTTACTCTATTTTCACTTGTTGTGTACTTTGTTTATCTAAAGAATGTTTAATGAATAATAGTGTTGTCCTTGATTGAATTTGATTTGGCTTATATGGTTATAGTTAGGTTCTTTGAATGCAGATTGATTGCACAATATTTGTAATAGTTATAATGTTTAGTTTAATATATGAACACCAAATTCCATCAAGATTTTGATTCAGAGCATTAATGAAATATCTGTGTAAATGATGATGTTAGTATATTATATAGACATACTCTAAGTATAGGAAAGACCCCACACCAAATAATGATATCTATGCCTAAATCGCTAGCCTAAGAATGAACCCATGATCTAAAGAATTATACTAAACCCTCCAAACACTTGAAGCTAAAGCAGCCAAAGGATTATTCCCATGAGGCTATAGAACCAAACTAATATATACTTATGCTAATATGACCAAAATGAGCTCTCCAAATAGTCTTTGCACCTATAGACCCTTAGACTCCACCTAGAATGGCTTGCACCATTGAACCTGCCAATACCATTATTGTAATAATGAATTTTGATGAAGAATGAGTTATAACATGGCATGACTATCCAAATGCAAGCCCCAGTTATTTATTTATTTTGCTTCAAGTGAGTGCATAAGGCTTTCACCTAATGTGATTTGATGCCAGTTTAGTCAAGTGACAAATGTTGAGCACTATAGGATTAGTCTAGGTTTGCACCTAGTTGTAATAAGTCTAGATTTGACTTAGACAACTTAATAAGCTCTTGATAGATTAAATGGATTAACCACTGACTAAACTACAAAATTTTGATTACATTTTTTGGACCCATGTTGAATTTTTTTGCTACAATAATGCAATATAACAATGCTTTGACTCTCCCTTGAGAACATCAAGCACTGTCTGCAATAGGTGGAAGACAACTTTGCACTGAAGCATCCATCTTGTAAAGAACAAAAGTTGAGGAAGTGGGTCCAAAACAACCTATATAATTTTTTGTATGAGGTCTTCTTTTGAAAAATACATGAGCATGTGTATCAATGGTTGGCTAATTATGTGACCCATAGAAGGCAGAGCTATGGACATCATCTTTAGTGGACGAAAGAGCACCTAGAGAATCTTGATCACCTTGATGCCACTTAGACCAGAGCTATAGAAAAATGATGGTAAGGAGTGTTGAATAGTTACATGTTTGAGTTTTCATTATTAATGTACTCCTACCCTGAAGAACTAGAGTATCAATTCTTACACAAGCCCATAGGCATGCTTGTGAAAGAATTTAACACAGAGCTTAAGAAACTGATGGTGGATTATAGATTTGAAACTGTAAGAATGAAAGGATAAATTCCTTTCACATGTGAGCATCACAATAAGGAATAAGGGGATGTGTAGTTGAAGTGAAATGGAAGGGGATGAGCATATTGACACCTGAAAGATCAGAAGATAGACTTATAATAAGAAAAAGTGTAGATTGATAGAAGATCCAAAACCTGAAAGTGCTTAGAGAACTTGTAACGAGTAGGAAGGCATGGGGAAGGATATGTTGAGTTGTAGAAACATGAGGAGAGGAAAAATGAAGCCATAGATCAAGCCCAACTATTGATGGGTGAAGAATGTATTAGGTCCCTAAAAAATTTGACCATTGAAGATGCACCAAATGTGCCTACTCCCTTTGAACATATAGTGCTAGCTCATGCATTGAATCTTCCACAAGAAGAAAGAAGAGTGATAATTGACGATGTTGCCCACATTAAATTTGACCATTTTGCAGACTTGGATTATAATTTTATGATTAAACAAGTTGTTCCTTATGAAGAGATAAGTGAGGATACCTCTAGACCTTTGGGTGCTATCTCAATTACATAAAACATGAGCACAAGTATTTTAGTTCAACAAATTTCAATTATGCAAACTAGGAAATATCCCACAGGCAGTGACCTGACACCACAAGTGAGTAGTATCGTATCATCAACTTTAATGGTTCCAACCATAATAATGGGTTTGACACCTAAACCAATGACCAGAGGTGTTTGAGGATCACCACCAAGATAAGTACCATGGGGGCAAATGCCTAGATGTTAGTGCCTCCCCCATAAAAAGTATATCATGAGATGGTAATGTACTTCCCAAAATATCATTGCATGGAAATTTTTGTAGAGCATGTGTTAAAATGTGAGATTTAATGGCACTCTCGAGGTATAATCAAGTCAGAACATAAGGCAACACAGTTAACGATAAATTTTCTTGATCATGCTCATACTTGGTATAGGAAATTTTATCCTAACCAGGATATGATTGATTATGACACCTTAAAGGAAGCATTTCTAAGGGAATTTGACACACCCAAGTTTGAACAATATTGCATCATCATGCTCAAGGAAATTAGCCAAGGGTTATTAGAGAGCATGCACCTATATGATGTTAGGTTTAAAACTCTTCTTTCCAATATTCCTTATGACATTCACCCCTCCCAACACTTGCAATGGTTTTTTGGAGGATTGCTACTACCATTTAGAAGAGTGTTCTCTATGAAGACATTCATAGATCCTTGAGAAGTGCATGAAGTTGTACTTAGAGTTGAGGTAGTCAGAAGTACTAAAATTGGGATCAAGCCATTCATAGAAGTGCATATTGCATCCATAGCTAACCAAATCCAAAAAATGATTGTTAATTCATCATAAGATTCTTGAAGCAGATTATGGTGCATCGACTATGAGATAAAAGGCCATAATAGGAATAACTACCCTCAAAAGAATGTGCATACATTGCTTCAAAGCTATGAGGTTTATCATGAGGTACATGATGTTCACAACTACCCTTTATTTTAATTCACCATTAAGGTTAACACAACCATATACTATCGATTGTGTGACATGTACACTCATGCCATAGCTAATTGTTATGTAATCAATGAGATGCACAAAAATATGGAGAGAGGCACATGGAAAGAAATTATAGCAATTAGAGGGTAGGAATCCAAGGAAATGAGGGCTATGGTTAACAAAATGTAGGCTATGGCTAGCATATTTTAGGCTATGGGATATAAAGAGGTGCCAGAGGGTGGGGTGGAGGACACAGTGGAGGAAGATTCCCACCATGATCATGTTATAGGTATGGTTTGATTGAGCACTATCAACATAACTTCCCTATACATCTAACGTGTGGGTATTTTTGAGGAACACACAAGGTCAAGAAATTCCCCAACTTGTATAAAAAGTTAACCTAAGGCCGACCTGATGGAGATAAAGGTGGAGGAATGATCTGATGCAAGCCAAAAGTGGAAAATTGGGATCCAAGGGCATAATCAACCAACATTGAGAATGTCAAGGTGTAGGTGACTACTTGTAGTGGGCTCACCACTTAGCCAATAGTTGTGATAGTACTAGACTTGTGCCTAAAATATAAGGAACCAAGTCATACTGAGTGCATCACGTGGTCGAAACCCAAAGATGCACCTTACCTTGACCCTGCATGCCATAAGGATGTCTAGCAATAGGCCATAAGCATCATTCAAAACCTACAAGGAGAACTCTAATTGACATGATATCTAAAGGTGTAATTTTTTACCTCTCATAAAAGCAAGATAACTAGGAGGCTAAGGTACAAGAGATAATGAATATCTTGCACCTCCTAAAGATAGAAGGGATGTTTCCCTTATTAAAGAATTTGATTTTAGAGCATGTCAGGTAGAATCTAGTTAAAATTGTTATACCATGCATGGAAAGGGTGTGAGAGGTTAGGGATACACAAAATCTATAGTATGATCAAAATCTCCTGGTGAATGATACATTGATGGATGGTCTATATACAAGGTCTTCATAGACATAAGTATCAAGGTCAATATCTTGACAAGGAATGCATGAGAGAATATGGATAGGCCAGCCTTGAAGCCTTCCCCTTATGTGATTTTCATGGCTAAAAAATCTAGGATGCAACCAATTATAATTCTAAAAGGCACCATTGTAGATATTATGGGCACAAATTTCTATGCTAACTTTGAAGTGATCAAGTTGGTTGAGCAAGATAATTATCTAGCACTCTTGGGAAAGCCCTAGTGCTTCGCAAATAATGCTGACATGTACTTCATGAAGTGCTATATGACCTTTGAAAATGGCAAGGAGAGGGTCATGATCCCCCTTTCAAGTGACCAAGGACCCCCTTATGTAGAAAGTGTTGATCTTGAGGATGAGATCAACCATATATATAACATCATGAGGCAAGGCACTGAAACTATCAACCCCAATGACCAAGGAGTGATTTCTTAGAATGATGGATAGTCAGCCTCAGACACTACCAACATAGCTTATGACTAATGGGTAGAAGAAGCTTACAAAACCACTGGTTGGAGGTGTCATTTAGTGATCACCAAGGTTCCAAAACCTATGAGGATTGGTTGGCTCTAGATCGATCACACTTCACAAAGAGGGGTCCCTTTCAGTAGGAAGGAGTGAAATAGAGTGTTTCTCCTGAGTAAAGGTAAACTTGAAATGCTCACATGTTACAAGGGGATCAATCTTATAGAATAATATGTCTATGACCTAGATTCCTACATCATGAAGGAAGTAGACAGGATGGGTGCACTGGTGTATATTTGAGAAGCACTACCACTCATAGGTGGGTAGCATAGAAGTCTAGCTTGCTAACTTGGAATGATGTAAAATCAGCCATCTAAACCAGATTAAAAAAAGCAATGAGGAGCTAGACATTTCTACATACTCTGGTGATTCAAACCCAATAGTGTACATATGCTTATATAAAGAAATATGGATTGAATACGACATAAACACCTTGAGAAACTTGTGGGTGCATGCCTTCTACAAAATATTGAAGATGTGGGCACAAGTTTGGTATGTGGTCAATGAAACACACCATGAGATATCTGTTTAGGATGTCTTGAAGGAGAAGTTTGTGCACACCTTATCCTTTTCCTCACATAACCTCGAATTGATTAAGCCATTGCAAGTCATTCGAAGGGTAGTGTTTGAGGACACTACAATCTTAGAGGAGTGCCTACAAGATATGTTTGGGGATAAAGGATTAGTACTCCCAAATTTATTCAAGGAGTAAAAACTCAATAATGACTCAAGTGATGAAGATATGGATGTCTAAAAAGCATGAAATTGGATTTCCTTGATAAGAAAGAGGAAGCTCGTACACTAAGTGGATGATGGTGCCCTTGACGAGGAAGAACTTACTCATATCCACATTGAATCAACTAAGGGGATTAGGCAAGTTGAGGAAACATATCAAGAGAGAAATTAACCTTACCATGCACTAATCAAGACCACCTAGGCTGATATCAGTGTAGAAGGAGAACCAAAGGTGGCTATTCTGGGCACTTATTGGTCTAACCCAGAGCTAGCGTGAATTGTGGATCTACTAAAGGAGTTTGAAGATTCATTTTCATGCAATCACTGAGACATGAAGGGCACCCACCCATCCCTTGTAAAAATGAGCATAAATCTGGTGGATGGCCTATGACCTGTTAAAAATTACCCCTACAGAATGAACCCCAATCTTTGTGCTAAGTTCAAAATGGAGATTGATGATATGTTGGTTACATGAGTAATCTACCTATTGTAAGAGTCAAATTGGGCATTCCCTATGGTGATTATCATTAAAAAGTATGGGTGCATCTGTATTTATGTTTATTACCAATTGTTAAATGCTACTTGTGTCACTGACCCCTTCCTAGCTCCATTCACTGATGAAGTCTTGGATGGAGTCGCGAGTTGTGAAATCTCTACTTTCACTAATGGTTTCTTTGGATACCATCAAGTCCAAATTTAAGAGGAGGATAGGCCCAAGACAAACTTTACAATATAATGGGGTTATTTTTACTATAATGTTATGCCCTTTGGGCTTAAGAATACACCAACTGTATTCTCTAGAGTGGTCATCACTACATTTAAGGATTTTATCCATAAGTTCCTCCAGGTGTCCCTTGATGATTGGACTATGTATGGGCTCATGAGAGACCATTATGATAATTTTCACCTCATGTTTGAGAGGTGCCAACAACTAAAAATATCCTTGAACCTTAAGAAGTGCATCTTTGAGACACCGTTTGGAACCTTGCTTGGGCACATCATCTACAAAGATAGTCTGCTCATCGACCCTACAAAGATTACTATTATTCTATAACTCCAGACCCCTTCCATGTAGAAATATGTTCATGCCTTTCTTGGCCATTATGGCTATTATAGAAAGCTTATAAGGAGCCATGAAAGGATTGAATCATCACTAGAGGAGTTGTTGTGTAAGGATGACCCATTCTACTTGGACACAATATAAGAGGATGCCTTTGAAACTTAGAAGCTCAAGTTGGCAAGCACCTATCCTTCAATTTCCTGACTAGATGACTCCATTTCATGTCCACGTTGATACATACCTATTTATAATTACCACCATTATAGTACAACCCTATAAAGGTAAGATGGATCATCTTATCTTCTTTGTAAGTTGCAAATTGACCCCGATAGAGCAAAATTACATAACTACCAAGCACGAGGTACTGGCCATGGTCTATGCCCTCTAAAAATTTAGGAAATACTTATTGGCAACCCCATTCATATTTTTCATTGGTCATGAGGCACTTAAATACCTTATGAATAAACCCATTCTCTATTGGCATATTTATAGATGGATACTTCTATTTCAAGAATTCTAGTTCTCAGTTATGGTAAAACCTGAGAAGCAAAAATTTATACCAAACCATTTGTCCTTCATCAACTCTGGTGATGTGACAACACCCATTGAAGATGACATGCCATACATGTAACTTTACAAAGTCCAACGCATTCCTGAAGACTTGGAAAAAATACTCACATTTCTATCATTTGGGATCACACCCCAGGCCATGACAACCAAAGAGAAGAAGTAACTCATTGTTCATACTGCCCTTTTTCAAATCATTAATGGGGAGATGTATAAATTAATTTGAGATTAAGGCTTATGTTGATGTGTTTTTAAACATGAAAGAGACTCCATTCTATGCAAGGCACATGAGGGGATCATAGGAGGCCATTATGTTGGAGATGCAATGGCACATAAAGTGTTGTAATCAGGCTTGTGGTGGTTAAACCTATTCCAAGATTTAAAGGATTGTGCTAAGGCATGTGACATATGCTAGTGCATAGGGAAGATAATTCGATAGGATGAGATGCCTCTCATCTTCATTATTACCCAGGTACCATTTTTAAAATAGGCCATTAATTTTGTTGGAATGATCACTCCCACAACAACATGTACAGTGATTAGATATATTTTGGTGACCACTGATTATTTCAAAAAATAGGATGACATAGCACCTACTAAAAAATACACTATCACCACTACCACATGATTCATATGGGAGAACATCATAAGTCTCTACAGGTGCCCACTTAGTTTAAATAATGATAGAGAAACACACTTCTTCAATAAAACTATGAAAATCTTGCTAGTCGAGTACATGGTGGCACACCATAAGACCACCCCATATCATTCCAAAGCAAATGGCATAACTAAAGCATTTAAAAATATATTAAGAATGTGCTTCATAAAATATGCGATGTTGGTCATAAAGATTGAGATGATCAAGTGTTGGTAGTTGTATGGGCATACTACACAACCTACAAGTACCTAAACAAGGCTACACCATTCCAACTTGTGTTTGGCACAGAGGAAATTCTACCAATGGAACTCTTGGTGTCCCCATTTTACATCACATGAATTGGTTGTTTAGATGACCCAAAATCATTGAGTCTAAGGTTGGAGGACTTAGAGTGGTTAGATGAGGTGCACACCCAAGCAAGATGGAGCCAACTGATCGAGAAGGCACACCAAAAGTTGTGGCATGATAGCCATATTAAACACAAGGTACTGACTAAAGGAACAGTGGTCTTGCTCTATGATTCCAAGTACCTCAAGCACTTGAGAAAGTTACAAATCAAGTGGATGGGCCCATATGTCATCCATACTATATTAGAAATTAGCACGTGCAAGTTACACATGTTTTTGGGTGAATTACTCCATGGGAATTTCAACGGTAATAGATTGAAGCTGTATAGGCAATAATATGGTGCTTGCACCATCAAACACCAGTTTATTTATCGTAAGTTAGTTGTGTTGTACTGACTTGAATGACATTTGGTGCAAGCCAAAAATTTCCTTATATTTTATGATTATTAGAGAATAAACAATGCTTTTAAGCCTATAATAGAAATATTATATCACTTCTACGCATAACTCTAGTCAGGTGCATCGAGCATGGATGTTTTCTAAAGTGCCTGAGGCCAGACACCTAATTTTATGGGCACATAAAACTCGCCAGACTTTAAAAATATGAGTACCAATTAAGAAAGAGAGGTGCATAAAAATAAAATGCATAAGAGGTATAAATAAGATGCACACTATGATTGTGCACATGAGATTAAAATCAAAGAGTGAAGCACTGGAGGGCCAGTGCAAATGATTTGTATGGGGTAGGACATGATAAGATAAAGAGATGAAAGTGCACAGAAATCAACTAAGACAAGAAAGCACACTTGAAATGAAAGTGCAATAGGAAAATAAGATGGAACCGTGGAGGCTAAATCATGCATATGTTAGGTGTTACACCCAGGTTGCCATAAGGGAGGTAAAGGTCATGACATGTTAATAAAATATAAGGAGAAATATCATTAGGACAAGCTGGCATCCACCTAAAGTGAGGTAGGAAGTAGCCATTTGAACTACACATCACTTCACCAAAAATACCATTAGGATAATTTATTGAGGTGATGGCAAAGGCACAAAGATCCACATTAAATGCATATGTGGTAGAGTATTTTTGTGGACTTTGTGGGTTTTAGTGATTTCTAATAAATCTAGGTGCCACAATGCTATTACTCACCTATAATTAATAATGTATCTAAATTAGGGGTATAAAGCAACAAAATCATGACTGGTTTAGGTTACAAACCTCAAGTTAATTTTGAACTAAAACATAGAGAAATGAACTAGAGCCAAACCAAAAAATTAGAGCTGAAGAAATAAAATGCTACTATAGTGAGACCGTAAGTACCCATAGATGACAAAAGTGAATAATTGAATAGAGAGAGGAATTGCATTCCCTTTGAGATTGGCATAAAGAAGTGTGGGGTATGAATTATACAAGAACTAGGTAGCAAAAAACTAAAGTGATGTTGAGGCTACCATTAAAGACAAGTGAATCTTGAGAGCTAAATTTGGAATCATAGATCTTGTGACTGTAAGAAGCACCAACAAAAATTACAGGCTTCAACAAAGTAAACAAACCACACTTCAACACCAATTGATTTAGAATAGGGAAGAAACACATGAGTTATGGCCCACTACAAGTGTAGAAGGATGAAAAGAGGGTGCTAATGATAGAAGTGGTCATGGTGAAGAATAAAACACAACTAATAGAGGGAGTTAGCATCACCGAGGTTGATCTGAAGGCACTTACAAAAATGTCCTACTAGGAGATGTATTTTCTTAAAGAGGTCTTGGTAGGAGAGAGTTAGGCATCCTTCGCATACACTTATTGGCTCAAAGAATACAACCAATGTACCTCAATAATATGCAAGATCTAGCGCAATATTGGGTGGTTGATATGGGGGTCAAGACTAAAGTAGATGCAATATTATTTGATGTCTCCATCTGAGACAAACTTATAACCACCAATGTAACTCAAATCTATGAGTCATTATGTTTTAATAAGTTGAGAGAACTATTACAATTCCTCTTATCACATGTCCATGGGGACCATTTCTACTTTATAAGGAGGTGCATGCAGTTATCATCTAGTCTCATTGGTAGAATCATCGAGCTCCTAGACTCTGATGTAAACATCCACTAGATGATGGTAGATGATGTTGAAGTTGAAAGGGTTGAAAAAATATTGGGGTACTAAAAGGGAGGGGTTCTCAATAAAAGATATCAAGGACCCCAAAATGAGGGCAAATATGTGCCTCATGAGCTTCAAACTTTGCCCGATGGCTGGTGGATAGACATCACCAAGGCCTACTTGTGCATCGCCCACCACATGGCATAAAGGTAAAGTCTAATTTAACAAATTTCATTACAAAGGGAATGGTGAAGAAGGTGCTAGAGTCTCATATAGTATGATAGACCTTCCAGTGGGGGTCAATGTTAATTATAATTTTAATGGAGGAGATTAGCATGTGTGATGGTGATGAGGACAACCTTTGGGTCTTCTTAAAGTACAAGGATTCCCTGATGTTGAAGTACCAAAATTTCACTTTCCTCCCCACCTTTTCCCAGAAGTAAAAGACTAGAGTAATGGGGTGGTGTGCCCAATATATCAAAATATTTAGGGAATAATGGTGCATCCCCAAAGAACTTCCTTAGAATATGTTTGGAACAATAACCTTTGTTATTATGAAACACTTCTATATAGTGCGCTTGGTGGTCATAAATGGTAATTAATCAAGCCAGTTGAAGCTCCACTATGTATTTTTAGACAAATACTTCAAGGATGCACTTAAAATAATTCCTAACACACAATAGTTGGAAATCCTGATCAAGGTTATGGATTTGGAATGGAGCAATTTGTAGTGCCAATACCTACACCCAAGAGGGAAAACAACCAAGGATGTAGAGGATGAGGAGGATCACACTAACATCCATCCCCTCTAAAAGGAAGTCATCCTTAGGTACATCCATATGCTATATTATAGGATGAAGTCAAGCAATAAGGGCATGAATGTTGAGAAGGATGATGACCTCCCCCTTTAGATCGATAATGAAAGGAAGTTTGTGCCACTAGCATAGAAGAAGTCTCCCCAAAATAAAAATGGGGAGACACTTGAGGAGATGTAGGACCCCATTAGATTGAAAATCACCTTTAGCAATAAAGCTAATCTATCTACACCAAATAAGAAGTACATGACCTTCATGCCATGGATTGCTTCACCCAAGAAAAGGGAGAATAAAAATAAGTTGAAGGGGCCAATTGTAATATCCATAATAATCTTGGTGGAAATAGAGGGACAAGGGGCATGTAAGGAATTGGAAGCACAAGAGGTGCATGAAGAGTTGGAGGAGGAAGAAGTGGGGATAAAAGTTTACATCATCTAGGAAGAATAACAGAAGAAGAGCCCAATGTCAAAGAAGTTTAGGAGGCCTTCTAAGGTGGCACTACCACTGCACTTAGAGAGGTAGAAAAGCTACCCAATGCCTCATCAAAATAGCCCTCCACATAGCATCCATAAACTAAGGAGGAAAAGCGAAGCATCTGGAATAATATGGGCCCCAATGAGGAATAAATAGAGATGGCTCTAGTGCTAGAGAAAAAAGAGAGGCCATGAAGGTAGCCAACATGACCTAAGAAGAGATTGACAAGGTTGAGGTTGAGGAAATAAAGGTCGAGGAAGAAAATACCTTAACACTAATAAATAAGAGGAAGGTGGAGAAAAATAAGGCCAAGGAGGAAAGGGTCAAGAAAGAAAAGGAAGAAAATAAGGTTGCCACAAGCATGGAACCAATAGAGGAAAAAATAACAAAGGCACCTAGCACCCCCACAAGCACAACAAAAGAAGTTGCACCACAGGCGTGCCCAAGGAGTGATGGGGCACCTAGAGATAAGGAAGCCAATATTGGCACCTTGAAGGAGCAAATGGAGATCATTGAAGAAACCCAACATAAATAGGAGGGCAAAGTTGGTACTGAGGTAGAAGAAGAAATGGACCAAGGGGATAAGTCCGAGGAAGAACCCCTACTATAACAAGAGGAAGGAACCTCAAAGGGAAGTGTTGAAGAGAGTGCTAGTGATATTGAAGAGGAAGGAGAATAAATAAATTTGGCCATCAATGAGGAAGAGGGCACCGAGCTAAACCTAAGATAAAATTCATAGAAGGGGTGGGTCGATGAAGATTACTATTTAAGTACATGCTCCCTGGAACTAACACAATAAGGATGTGCCAATATCTATCATTCAATTTTGATAGTTATATGGATAAGCCTCATTTTGAGGTACCATAGAAGGTCATATTGGGTGCAGAGGAACCAGAAGAAGGGCATGACTCCCTTCTCATAACCCCCATACATTGAATCCAGTCAGGTTAGCCAACACACTCATCTACATGGCCTCCAAAGTAGTGTGAAAGAACATCATAAACAATGTTAGGGATTCAAAGTGGAAGAAGATCATGATGGAAACAAAAGAGGAAGTAAAGTCCGTGAATTTCAAATTATAATAACAAGTTAAACACATAGAAGAAGCCAGGCCATCCCTCTTAGATGGTGTACTTTAAACTTCATGGAGGTTGATAAGGTGTGTCTGCTAGTGGAGCAGATGCTCCTAAGGTTGAGGGTAGATCTAGTGCCAAAAGAAGAGGAGGACCCATGTGCCATGATAAAATAAGAGTTGGATACAAAGATCAAAGAGGTGGAAGACCTCTTCATGCAACTTCAAGAGGGAATAGATGCTATCGATGCCATCTTTTGTAGCTTCTCAACTAGGTGTCAGTCATAAACATGTGCCTCAAAAAGGTGAAGGGGGAGAAGGAGAAGCTGATGGCATAGGTATACACTATGAGTAGATCAGAGCACAACTAAATAATGGGAAAGGTTAATGCATTGAGCACTCAAATAAAATACCAAGAATAAAGCTTGAAAGCACTCTTATATGCCTTTTAAATCAAGGCTTGTAAACAAATAAAAATCCTGAATGGAGGAGTTACAAAATTTAAGGCAAAACTTGAGGCCTTTCAAAAGGAATTAGAGAAGATGGATGTGCTTTCACTCAACATTGCCTCGATAGATATAGACAACACCATTGAATAACTCAAGCTTGCCATCAAGGGCTTTGAGGACTTCGGTGCTGAACTAAAGGAGAGTGCACTAGAGTTCTGCATGCCAAGAGCATCAAAAGACTAATATGAGGGTAGACTAATAATTTTATATGGGCTAAATATTGGGCCCATTTTTGGCTAAGTATGGATTCACACCAACTCAGTAGATATCTCGATGCGGGGTGATCATTTTGAATGATTAATGTTTTGGCACTTTTTGTGCCATCTAATGGAATCATCATAGATCTTGCACCAAGATGACAGACAATCACTTCGACACAAGGTAATCATTCAAGATGATTTCTATTTTTATATCCCTTATGCCAACAAACAAGCGATAAACAAATTCTATGATTTTTTGGGCATCTTCAAAGAGTGAAAGCATATGGCGATCACAGTACAAAGGGCATAAAGTAATAGAGCCAATGAAATTATTACTAAAAGCTCTAGTTCAACAACCGACATATGCATCTCCACCTTGGTAGAAGGTACTCCTATAGGCTATAAAATCAAGCTCAAACTAGTGAGTTAAGGGACATGACTCTGATATCATGAAGCCCTACATAATTGGTCCCAGACATAGTGAAGCAACTGCCTTGAAACTTAGGACTAGCATGGGTGCCTTTGAGGCTCCACATTGTAGTGCCCAAGCTTGATTGTGAGCCTCTAGGCCTTTAGTAGCTTTAGATGAGCATTTTCTCTATTTTCACTTGTTGTGTACTCTATTTATATGAATAATGTTTAATGAAGAATAACATTTCCTTTTATTGAGTTTGATCTGGCTTATATGGTTATAGTTAGGTTCTTTGAATGTGGGGTGACTATGTAATATTCCTAATAGTTATAATTCTTAGTTTAATATATGAACACTAAGTTCCAGCAATTTTTTTTTAATAGCTATAATGGCATCTCTGTTTAAATGATGATGTCAGTATATTATATCAACATACTCTAAGTATAGGAAAGACCCCGTATCAAGTAATGATATCTATGCCTAAATCTCTAGCCTAAGCATGAACCCATGATTTGAAGACTTCCACTAAACCCTCCAAGCACTTGAATGATGCTAAGCTAAGGGAATCAAAGTCTTATGCCCACGAGGCTATATAACTAGCTTGATATAGAATTGTGCTAATATGACCAAAATAAGCTCTCTAAATAGGCTTTGCACTTATAGACCATCAGACTCCACCTAAAATGTCTTGTGCCATCAAACCTACCAACTCCATTGTTGCAATGACCAAGTTCAATGAATAATGAGTTGTGTCATGGCACGACTAGCCCAACACAAGCCCTAATTCTTTCTCTATTATGCTTTAGGTGAGCACATAAGGTTTGCACCTTATGTGAATTGATACCAGTGTAGTCGAGTGATAATTTTTGAGCACTATAAGATTAGTCTAGGTTTGTGCCTAATTGTAGCAAGTTTAGATTTGACTTGGACAACTAGTTAAGTGCATGATAGATTAAATGGATTGACCACCGACTGAACTACAACATGGATGATGTTACTTGAGTAGAAACCCTAGAAGGTATCATAGTTTTTTGTGTATATATAATCATAATAATCTACAAAGAACCCTATGCCTCCCTCACATCATGGGTGGGCATGACATGTGTAACTATATGCACAAACATAGGAATAGTATCAGTAGTACCCTGCACAACTATAGTAGAATGAATACCTATAAAATTTATATTAGTATCACTGAAGGGATTATGTTGTTGTTTATTGAATGTGAATAACTTAGTATTATTTTACATTTCATTTTTATTTACATCTAATAATGTATCCTGCAAGTGTGGATTCATATGAAGATACTAGGTAAATTTCTACCAATATATCTCATAAAAATATACCCTCCACACTAATTATTTATTCCATAATGATGATTTATTAATTATGTGAATTATATGGGGAGAAAAAAAAATTAGAAATCATATTTTGAAACTCTAACACACAAATTTGAAACCGTAAGAAAGAAGAATGAAAACCCTAAAGTAAATTTAGGGTATGCATATGCTCACCAAAGGAGATTACAACTGAAAAAATTGAAACACTAAGATAAAATATTGCCTATGAGGGAAAATCATGAATCATGTCTGAAAATTAGATTTAAATACAAAAATATGAAACCCTAAGAGAATAGTAGGAAACACTAAGGAATCTAAGGTTTTATGTGATTTGGACAAAAGTCACGTTCACCAATATGTTTTAACTAATTTTATATTTAGGTTAACTAAACAAGACAAACCTATATAATATTTATATGACAAGTTATAAAAATCCATATAAAAATTTAAGTGTAACTACCAGCATGTTAGTAATTTATTACAATTTACTATTCATGGAATTGACTTAGAAGATAGTGTACTTAGCTCATTTAGATTATGTTCTACTCTATGAAAGGGTAAAATCATTACTAGAGGTATGGAATAAATATGTGATTGCTCAGATATGTAAATAGAGTGACTACACTTACTAGGATGAGTTTGGTGCTTCTTGGATGCCCATGATAGGGCAAAAATATCTATTGAATATTAGAGTCATCTAGGAGATCTGCACAGTACTGTGATAATTTAGATCACTATGCTTATGCATGTAAGTGATTCATGTTTAATTAGATACATTTGATCCTGTACAGATAGATTTTTTTTATATCTCCTTGCTTAAAAATTTAGTTCCACTTTAGACACTAGGTTCAACTGTGAAAAGGGGTTAATGAGATGGGTCTAACTAACCTCAATATTTCTCTACTGAGTGGTTGAACACTACCTACTTTATAATACTCTAAATTGGGTTTAAATCAAATGCAGTTCTCCCACCTAACAAAGTGTGTGAAATTAGTGTAATGCTATCATGTAGTGAAATCCTAAGTATGACAATCGACACTAGAAAACCTTTGATTTTGACCTCACAATGGTATTCAGACTTAGCTTAGAGCTTAATACTTTGAGGGGTTTCATATTTGGAAGCTTTATGGAAGTTCCTCTAAATGTGCATATGAATATTAGACATGATCTTGGTTAGTGAAAAATGGGTGCTAGATAAAAAGTAGGCCTAGGCTTCATTTATATAAATAGTTGACTCTTTGGGTAACTTCCCTTTACATCAACATGTGAAATGTATGGGTTGACCCATATAAAGGATTTTTTTTTGAAAAATATCCATTTAAGGGTGTATGGATAGATCTAGCCTAGGTGGATGCATACGGTAGATAATATCCATTTGAGGAAGACTAAAAATGTCCAAAAATAAAAAATGATGGTTTAAGATCAAGAGACAATCCGATAAGCAAAGACTAGAGAAATTTTGTGTATTAAAAACAACAATTTGGGAAGGTCAGGCCCATAGATAAGATAATGGATAAAAGAGAGTGTGAGCAAGAGTTAGTTTTATGCACACAAGTTAAGTATGTCAAGTCTTGATCAACACTGACATTTTGAAGTGTTTAATACCAAATATTAATATCTACACCTAAGAATATTATAGATTAAGTTTGGTGACTATATTTAGAATAAAAAATTGGACTATGCTAGGGTGGCCTTTGGGTGCACATCATGCAATATTCAGGGTCATCACCGACTTTTTTCTCAAATAAAAAATATATTTATATAATTAAGGGTTAATAAGAATATGTATCCTTCTTAATATGAAGGCACTAAATATCATCACTAACAAGTGAGGATTAATCCCATTGATAAGCTTTTAATGTCTTGCTGTGATAAAATCAAGATCTTAAAAATATGGTGAATCGATTTGAATGTTGTATGGTTCTTTGAAATCTAATTCTCTTATAGAAAATTATGTAAATCCTTTTGAATTGGGAATAGTTCTTGCTCCAGCTAAGAGTATTTATTCTTCATTTGGAAATGATACCTCTATGAATATGTTTCTTAATGTGTCTTCAAAATTATACGACTCTAAAAGATGGATAAGGGTAAAAAATAAAAAATGTCTTTGAAAAAGTATTTTGAAAAAGGGAGTTGCTTGAATTAATGGGGATTATGACTATAGTTTGGTTGTAATTCTTTAGTTATAAAGTCCTTTTTACAGGTGTTGCAATTTTTTTTTAAATTTTACATATTAGTTATGTTTAATTTTATGGTTTCTTATAATCATAGAAGATTTGGTATTGGCTACAAAAGACAGTTTGTTTGTAGTCTTTTAAGTTTGTATATAAGATTTTGCTAGTTTATTTTTTTGGATAAGCATATTACTTTTAATCTTTTTGTAAATTTTGTGTATCACTCTTTTTTAATAATTGTGAGATTTAAAATTTGATTACTCAACCTAGATGCTGCATAAGTCCTAATTTTTATCTTTGAAAGAGTGTGTGTAGTAGTTTTTCTAACTATACTTCTAAGAAGCTTTTTAATTGTATTTTATTAGTTTGGGTGAATTGAATTGATAAATTATTTTTATTTAATATTTATTATATTTTAATTTTTTAATGATTTTTTAGATTTAATATATAGGAGTGAGACCCATCAATTCTATTTTTTATTTGTTTGAAAAATAAATTGATATTTCTTTTCCAAATAAAAATTCTTATTCACAGAAAAATATTTTTGTAACATAGATTGAAAGTATGAAATTGATAGGTTACAATAAAGGTAATGTTGGTAAAGATAAAAATGGTATTGTTAAACCTATTTACTTTAAAGTTACTTCAAACTTCAAATGGTTTGGTTTTAATGGACATAATATTGGTTTGAAACCATGTTGTCTTCCTCATTGAAGAATATTGCACCATAGTGCTTCTAGGTTTAAGAATCAACAAGAAGCTTATTTTGTTAATACTTTAGTTTAAAATGTTAAAAAATATGAATATTGTGGTAGAGATGGTCATGATATTATAAAATATTGAAAATTAAATCTTAAAAATACTTATAATTAAATAAATTATAGTTTTTATCATTGGTGAAAAAATTAAATTCATTCAATATAAAACTAAACAATTGTATATCTCTCAAGTTTTGGTATTTTCAAAAGAAAATGGTATGCCTTATTTAGATAAATATTTAATTGAAACTCATAAAATATATTTTATGTCATGCCAAACATCATTTATATGTCATTTCCCTGGTCAAAATTGACATTATTTTTTGTATTTTTTTCAAATTAACTTTTACTATTTTTTTGAATATATCTATGATGTTTTAAAAACTCCTAATTTTATTATGCATGTGATTAATGTTTCACGTTATATTTATTTTAGGAAATCTATCTTTTTTAGTATATATATGTTTGTTTTGTATTTAAATATTTTTTTGCACCTCAATTGTTCATTAGTATGAGCCTTTGATATAGTTAGAGCTACATAATTTTTTATTATTTTTGTACATACTTTTTATTGTAAATTGTTAATGAAAAAAATATTGTTTTTGAAGAGAATTCATTAAAGAATACCTTCTAAACATAATGGCGATTTTAAAATATTTTGAAGGTAGGATATGCAAATAACATCTCTTTATTTTGACTAACTTATTTTTAGTGTGTACTATCTAAAATAGAGTTATACTTTTATGATGGAAGTTATCACTTTTATCCTTATATTTTTTATTAGATCTACTTTAATTACATCAAAATGTAAGTACATCATATTTTATGGTATAATATTTTTTTAAAACTTAAGATTGGTGTAATTTTTTACGTTTTGTATTATAGTAGATCTTTTTTGTCATCTTATTTTTGTTGATCATTATTCCAAAGAGGATTGACCTTCTTTTGCAAAGAGAATTCTTGAGAGATCATCGATGATTTCACCTACAACTTTACAAGTTTATTGAAGATATATTTGTTCTTCTTTCTCTTTCTCAAAAATTTAATTTTGTGATTGTTTTTCATGAAAAAAGTTTTCATCAACGGAGGGTATTATGTAATAACATTCTCCGTCTATGTTTTAAGATTTTATCCCCCTTTGTAACCCAAAAAATAAATCTTAAGGGGGAGTGTTGGACAATAATCTTTATTTGTGTATATTAAATATCCCAAAGTGGTGTAGTATTATTCTTATGTGAAATTTTAATTCATATAATCATAAAGATAATGTGAGGTTGCATGCAACCTTCACATTTTTTGTCTAATTAGAGATATTCCTCATCATAAGGAATACTAGAGTTACATTTTATATGCAACTCCTTTGCCACTTTGCACCATTTTCCTTTCACTTCACTAGAAATAGGGACACTAAACACATACCAGAATTAGATAAGGTAATAATTGGAGTTACTTTGAAACTCCTTTTATACTCTTCATTATAATTAAAGAGTATATGGATCTCTTCTTGTAGACACTTATTTAGAGATTTTATTAATTTTTTTTAATTTTCTATGAATTTTATTCTCTAATAAAAAATATTTTATGCACATTACATTATCTTGTAAATGTTTTGGGCTATTTTTCAATAATATGTAAGATTTTCTTTTAGTGTACTAATTTTCCTATTAAAAAATCTTGTCTCTCAACTCTCTTATCATATAAATTTATAGTGAATATTTATTTTATTATACATTTTCACTTATAATTTATTATTTTAATAATTGATATTGAAAACTATTTTTTCAATTTTATTAATTCAAACTTGTATTTTCATTATTATAAACATAATCATTCTTCCTTTAAAATCTTAACTTGTTTTTATATAATCTTAAATGAATATAGACTTAAAAACTTATAATATTAAGTATATTTTAATTTTTGAACTATTTTTGTGAGGAAAAATATTTTTTAATATCTATATATATTATTATATAAGTAGGTATGTGTCTCTATATATTACGTTTCATTTCTATTACTTGCATAGAGACATATTAAGAATAGTAAAAAGGGTTCCTTTATTATGCGGATTACTTGAATGCTCCACTCATTGAAATGTGAATTGCTTCTTAGGTCAAATGATTAATGTAAAAGGTTTGAAGCTTTCGTATCATATATTTTAATGTTAAAAAATGAAAAGAGAAATAATATGCAACAATGTATGCCTTAAGTTGTGTAATTTAATTGTTGATTAAAATCTGTTTTATTTCATTTATTAGATTTCGAAGATTGGAGATTTGTTGATTTCTTCATCAGGGATTGTATGGATAATTTTACAATTCTTATTTTTATTGATTATTGTTGAATGTAATTGATGTAGAAAATAAATTTAAATTTTTGGATGTTAAAATTTTTGATTCGTAGTTTTGTTTAAGATTTTTTTTGCGTTAAAATGTTTGTCTCAAAAAAATTGATGCAATCATAATTCGTATTATCTAGTTATATATATTTTCGATAGTTTTAGAAGGCCATACGTGACCATTCGAGGATCCAAAAATGAATTTTAGTATTTTTTTAAGTCTTTTTATACTTTTAAAAATTAGATATTTTTGTAACTGGGTGTGAACTTTAGTTGAAATTTATCTGAAAGATTAATTTTAGTATTTAGAATATTTTTGGAGATTTTTAGGGTTGCACGAACTTGTATGTGAAACTTACTCAAAATAACAATTGTTAAAAATAATAGGACAATTTTTTATTTTTTTAGAATTTCAAATTTTGCATGTCAACTCCAATTTTGAGTTGAGGTTTATTTATGTATGTGTTTGTAATTATTTTATTCATTCAATACATCAATATAGAGTATTATTTCAAAAGTATTGTAGTTATTGATTTTTTTGCCTTGATAGGATTCATGTTCATTATTTGTTATCAGAGCAAGTACAAGTCTTGGAGGTGTAAGATATGGTGAGAGGACAAAGAGGAATTACTTAGATGAACAGGACTATGCAAGAGCTATAGATATAAGTAGAACAATTAATTGAAATTGTTGTATATCAAAGATAAAAGAGAGCAAAGATGAAGTAGAGGAAGACACAGATCATGAAGAAGAAATTCTGCAAGAGGACGAATAATAGGAATAACTGCCACCAATGGAAGAGAGGATGGTTAGAGATTTAAAGGGAAGGAACGAAGGAATCAAGGTTGATGTTCTAGATTATGGAGGAAGTTTAAAACTAGAGGAGTTGATAGACTGGATGAATAGCATGATTTTTTTTATTTTTATTTTTTTATGGAGAACTATGAGAGAAGACAAGAAGGTAAAATTTATATGCACGAAATTGAAGGATCATGCAATGATTTGGTAGGATCACCTGCAAAAAGAAAGATAGAGAAAAAGCAAAGAGAAGATCAACTCGTGGAAAAAGATGGAAAAGAAGCTAAGGGAGAAATTTTTTGCTATGGATTATGCACAAACCCTATATAGAAGATTCCAAAATTTAAGGCAAAAGGATCACAGTATACAAGAGTATACAAATAAATTTTACAAATTTTCCATACAAATGAAACATGATGAAATATAAAACAAATGGTTGTAAGGTATGTAAATGGTTTGAAGTTTTCTATTCAAGATGAATTAAGCATGTATATAATACTTTGCATAGAGGAGGCTTATTAATTAGCTTTGAAGATAGAAGAAAAACAAAATAAATAGAGTTTCAGAAGATCATCTATTGGTCTAAGAAGAGGACAATCCCCTCTAATAAGGGGATGAGGTGGATTTACTACAAATAGAGGTGGGTTTAATACCACTAGAGAAAAATCGTGTGGTACAGAAAGATAAAGAGATAATAGACAAGGGTTTCAGTACCAGCAGAGAGGAAGAGGATTTCATAGAGGACGAGGCTATGGTGGTTGTAGAGGATGGTTCCCAAATCAACATAGATCTTATGATTATTATAAATGTGGAGAAGAAAGGCATAGAGCATTTTAGTGTCCTCACTACCAATATCAAAAAAGGAGGCAAGAGGATTGCCCAAAAGTGAATTTAGTTGAGGCTGAGACAAAAGAAAAAAATAATGAAATTACAACAATAAATATTGGAGAAAATCTCATGATGAGAATAACAATGATTGATTCAAAGAAAGAACATGTAAAGAATAAAGAAGGTGGTGAGGCATGGCTATGAACAAATATTTATTGAATAAGATGTACTTTAGGAGGTAAGATATGTAAAGTAATTATAGATGGTGGTAGTTGTGAAAATATGGTTTCTTAGAACATGATTGAGAAACTAGGTTTACAGTGTGAAAAACATCCTGATCCTTATTGAATTTTATAATTTAATAAATGGAATGAAGTTATAGTAGATAAAACGTGCTTAATCATATTTTTTTATTAGAAAAAATTATAAGGATGAAATATGGTGTGATGTTATACCCATGAATGCATCCATGTGTTACTGGGAAGGCCATGACAATTTGATAGAAAAACAATTCATGATGGAACAAAGAACACATATAATTTATAGAAAGGTGGTATGAAGGTAGTTTTGTTACCTCTTAAAGGAGGGCAAGCTTAAAGCATGTTGTCTACAAAAGAATTTATCAAAAATATGAAGATGATAGGTTGTTATTAATTAGTAGTGATGTAAATACCAATAAAAGCAACAATATTGTTAAAATAATATGCAGATAATATTCCTAATGAGTTACCAAATGGTTTACCACCAAAGAGACATATTCAATATCAGATTGATTTGATTTTAAGATCAGCTCTACCCAATCAAGTAGCTTATAAGATGAGTCTAACAGAAGATGCAAAACTGAATAAACTGGTTATTGAATTGGTGAGGAAGGGTGTAGTAAGGAAGAGCATAAGTCCATGTGTAACACCAACATTGATGACTTCAAAGAAAAGTGGAGGGTGGAGTATGTGTGTGGATAGTAGAGCAATCAATAAAATTACAATCAAGTATAAATTTTCTATACCTTGTTTATTTGATATGATGGATGTTCTTGTAGGAGAAAAATCTTTTACCAAGATTGATCTAAGGAGTGGTTACTATCATATTTGAATTCGTAAAGGAGATGAGTGGAAAACAATATTTAAGACTAAGGATGACTTATATGAGTGGCTGGTGATGCCATTTAGATTATCTAATGCACCCAACATATTTACGAGGGTGATAAACATAGTGATATGAGAATACATTGGCAAGTTTGTGGTGGTTTATTTTGATGATATTTTGATAATCAGTAGAACTAAAGAGGAGCACTTACGACATTTGAGAATGATATTAGAATTGTTAATAAAGAATAAGCTCTATGAAAATTTAAAGAAGTGTAGGTTTATACATAACATTTTGGTATTTTTAAGATTTATAGTTTCAATAGATGGTGTTAGAATGGATTAAAAAAAAAGTAAAGGCAATTGTTGAGTGGCATATTCCAAATAGCATCACAAAGGTAAGAAATTTCCATGGTTTAGTAAATTTTTATAGAAAGTTCATTAAGAATTTTAATAGTCTCGTTACAATAATAACAATTTGTATGAGAGGAAAAAAATTTACATGGACAAGAGCAAGAACAAAAAGCTTTGAGTTGTTGAAGAAGAAGATTAAAGAAAAGTATATTTTAGTATTAACAGATTTTAAAAAAGTGTTTGAGGTTGATTGTGATGCTTCATTTGTGAGAGTTGGCGATGTGTTGAGTCAACAAGGAAAACCAATAACATAATTTAGTAAGAAATTGAATGAGATAAGAACAAAATATTTTACGTATGATTTTAAATTTTATGCCATTGTACAATCATTAAGACATTGGAGGCATTACCTAGTGCCTAAGAAGTATCTCTTATTTATTGATCATGAGGCCTTGAAGTACGTGAACACTCAAAAGAAGTTAAATAGTAGGCATGCAAAGTGGGTTTCTTTCTTGCAGAGATATACTTTTATTTTGAAGTATAAATCAGGAAAGCAGAATCAAGTAGCTGATGCTTTGAGTAGGCAAGTGGGGTTGGTAAATATTATGGTGAGTGAAGTAGTTAGAATTGAAGTTATTAAGGAAGTATATGATATTGATCTAGATTTTAGAAAGATAATTGAGCAATGCAGGAATCCATTAATAAGTGAGACAAATATAATTTATGATGA
Organism: Torreya grandis; assembly: GCA_037957365.1. Lineage (NCBI taxonomy): Eukaryota > Viridiplantae > Streptophyta > Pinopsida > Cupressales > Taxaceae > Torreya > Torreya grandis. The sequence goes on along the minus strand of JARHVA010000231.1, from coordinate 2,177,328 downwards.
GTACCTTATACATGATGATTATCTCTTTAAGGGGAAACAATTATGTATTCCAGTTGGGTCTTTAAAAGAAAATATTATAAGATAGTTACATAATGGTGGTTAGGATGGACATTTTGATAAGATGAAGACTAACTTTGATGGAAGAGAAGTATTTTTGCCCAAAGATGAAGAGAAATGTGACAAGATATGTTTCAAGGTGCATGGCATATCATGTGGCTAAAGAATATACACATAATACAAGGTTGTACATCCCATTATCAATTCCAAGAGGATCATGGACAAATTTGATTATGGATTTTGTGTTGGAATTACCAAACACACAAAGATATAATGATTCAATTTTTATTATTGTAGACAGGTTTTCTAACATGGTTCATTTTATTACATGTAATAAAACTAATGATGTCACTAGAGTTGCGAAACTATTATTAAGGATATTGTGAGATTACATGGTATTCCAAAAACCATTACATCAGATAGGAACATAAAATTTCTAAGTCATTTTTGGAGAACTTTATAGAAGAATATGGGAACCAAGCTATAATTCAGTAGTGCATACCACCCACAAACAGATAAATAGACATAAGTTGTAAGCATGAGCTTGAGAAATTTGTTGCGATGCATAGTCAAAGAGAAGCCCAAGTAATGGGAATTGGATTTACCACAGGCTGAGTTTGCATATAATAATTCAATGAATAGATCAATAAGAAAATCATCATTTTAGATTTTTTATGGATGAAATCCAATGGGAATTTTAGATTTGGTGAAGTTACCAATTTCAGAATGAGTTAATGATGATATAGAAGCATTTGCAAAACATATACAACAATTGCAAGAAGAGGTGAGGAAAAAGCTATAGGAAAGTAATGAAAAATATAAATTAGCAATAGATGTTATAAGAAGTTCAAATGTATTTGAAGAAGGATACTTAGTGATGGGTTACTTGAGAAAAGATAGATTTCTAAAAGGCACATATAACAAGTTGAAGTACAATAAAATTAGAGCGTGCAAAATTATAAAGAAAATCAATGATAATGGTTATGAGGTAAGTTTACGATTGAATTTTGATAGCTCTCCAATATTTAATGTTTTGAATTTATATGATTTCCATGGAGAAGATAGTTAATGTGAAGAAGATGAAAAAGTAGATTGGCAACAATAGGTACCAAAGAAGTTTTTAACTAGAGGAGAATGATACGAAAAATAAATTCAAACTTCCAAAGGTCATAACTTTCGATCCATAGATCCGTTTGAGCTCTCTTTCACACCAAAACAATCATCTCAAAAAAATTGGTGCAGCCATAACCTGACCTATCTAGTTATGGACATTTTACATAATTTTTAGATGCCATACATGACAATTTGAGGTCAAAAAATATATTTTAGTATTTTTTATGAGCTTTTTTCTATTCTTAGAAATTGTATATATTTTTAACCAGATGTGAAATTCAATTAAAATTCGTTTGATAGGTTAATTTTAGCGTTTAGAATATTTTTAAATATTTTTAGGGCTATGCACACTTACATATGAAACTTACTAAAAATAACAACTGTTAAAAATAGCAGGTCAAGTTTTTTTTTTTTTTTTTTTAGTTTCAAATTTTGCATGTTAACTCCAATTCTAAGTTGAGGTTTATTTATTCATATGTATGTAATTATTCTAGATTAATTCAATATGATCAATACAAATTATTATTTCAGAATAATTGTGCCTATTTATTTATTTGTCTTGATAGGATTCGGGTTCATTAGTAATTTTGATTACATTCTATTTATGATTAATGATATGTATGAATGCATTTATTAGTATTTATTTTTATTTGTAAAAATAAATGAGTGACCTATATTTTTTTATGAAAAGATCACACAATTAATGATTGGTGGTGCTACATGAGGGACTTATTGAAATTATTAGTACCCATGTATAATTTTCCATGACTAATTGTATGATCTAGTCGTAAAAAATCTACAAGTTCTTCATATAAATGTTTTGTGAGTTTACATGTTTGACTCAAGATGAAACTTGTGAGTGGATTATTTGATCATTGGGTCAAGTGGCTTGATTGTTCATAAATCTATGTTATGTGTGGTCAAATTTGAGTCTCAAATCCACCAACTCATTTTTTCAAATATAATGTATGTCAATATGGTTTTTAAAAGCATATATGGCGCATTGGAAATGAGGATATTGTGAAGGCTTCCAATCATTGAATGTTAAGGGATAGATTCCCTCAAGCTATTTTTTTACTAAAATATTTTAGTGCTCATGTGACTTCTTGATTCATTTTATCCCCCAAGGGCACACCCTTCACCAATGCAACTTTGTTTTGTAACAGGGAAGTTCCAAGAGGCATATCTTTTGATCCAGGAGGCCTATGAGGGTGATTTTTTTTCACTCTTCTTATTTTTTTAAGATATTCACAATGGTGTGGTCTATTTATAAATTTTTGGCCAATTTTTATATAAATTATTATTTTTTTCAAAGTTGATTAACTTTTCCTTTTATTAAACCTCCAAAAAACCATATCTTTTGATCTGTACATTAGATCAACTTAATTTTGAAAGTGCATGTTTTTTCTTGTTATTCATAAAAGTGGATTTAGATTGGTTCATTTATATATCAAGACTATTTTTAATATTTTTTTATAATTTTACATCTAAAATATCTATAAAAATTTGTTGAATTGCATGAAGAAACATAAAATAGACTTAGTTATAAAGTGCAAATTTTTAAATGTGTATGGGAATTCTATTAATACATATTGTCATTATACTCACACTATTTTATATAGTGCCATGTAGGGGTTTTTATGTTTTTTTCAAAACATTATGTACCTTCATGCATGTGTGCTTTGATTCACAGACCATTTTCTTAGTTGCAAGTACTACATATAAAATATTGAATTTTTTTTTGGGTCTTTATTGCTCATTGTTGATCTTATTCATTGCCTTTGTTTCCTTTTTTAAGCCTAGTTTTATACATTTTTTTGAGCCGTACTTATCTCTACTCAACATTATGGGTGAGGCAGGGGGTGGGAGAGGGTGTTGTATCATAGTTAATGCTTCCTTGTTTTCATATTTAAGTGACCTATGTACCTTGTATTTATTCATATATATTATTTATATGTAGTAATTGGTTACCCATAACTAATGATGAGATGGAAAATGTACCATATGAACACTCATTAGATTCCTTTTTATGGAAGCTTCACTCTTGGTTTCTTGTTTATGAAGCTACATTATTCAGTTAAATAAACTGTTGAATATCTATTTACAGAAGAAACCTTTTTTTGGAAGAAAAATAATTGGGGGGGATGAATTAGTGTTTAATACTTTATTTCATATGTACTTTAACATTCTTTGAATCATCAAAGCAATACAAAGATATAACAATGCACAAAGAGTCATTCACATGAGAATAACACAAGAAAACACACATATGAGTGGGAAACCCTCAAGGGAAAGAAAACCCACTGATATATGTAAATGAAATATGGTCCTAGAAGACAAAATAAATATTTAGTGAAGCACTAACTCCACATGGAGCACCAACCCCAACTAGCCAAACACCCACTTGACTAGGCTTTAACAAACACCCACTTGAAAGAAGGCACCAACCCTTTAGATGACTTAGCATCAACTCAGTCACCTGATTATTCTGATCACTTTCAGAAAAATATATTTATTAACCAACAGATGATGAACACCTCTTCAACTCTTCACACTCTTATCCCTCTCAAACTGCCTTATAGGCCTCTTCACTCAACTAGGTCTCTTCAAGACTGATTAGGTCAAATAACCTTGATATTCATATGTAAACACATTGTCAAATATTTATTATAGATCCTATAAACTCCTATGATGGTATAAAATACCTCCTTATACTCAAAACTATGCTATTTCATTCACTTACACTCTACTTCCATAATAGGCTTAAAATTGCCTTATATATATACCATTCCTTATTCATATACCACTTAGTCGGACATACACTCTTAACCACTTAGGTCAGCCATAGAATAGGTCTTAGGAAATATTTTAGATATGTATAAAAATATATTTGAGTCATTTTTGATCTGTCATGACTTAATTAGACCTCATTTCTCTTTTAGGTCTCATGGAGACCTAATTGCATTAGGTTTATCTCTTAACGCCAAAACTTGATTCTCTTAGGCCCAGATGGATTTATCCAACACTTTAAAACCATTTAATCACTTATTATAGTCAATTTTATAACCTCCTCCATGGTTTTTTAAATCTCCATTCTTCATTCATACCTTGAAACCTTCTTTAAGACAAATTGCCCTATTAGGCCTGTGTGCCTCAAAAAATTATCTTGTAAGAATGAAGCTCAAACATACTTAAGACACTAAAATATTATCAAATAATTATATAGATAGAGTATACATGATCTTAGTATCATTATAAAATTTATTAGACACTTCAACTCAAGAGATAAGGACTCAATAACACCTCTGCCACTTACTCACTCAGAACTACCAGAATACCTTAAAACACAGTCATGATGACTTAGACCTCCAACACTTGTAAAGATAATTTCAATGAATTATGATAAATTTAGATGATACTATGATATAATTAGACCATTATAAAATATAATTATTAAATGGTCAAATGGAAAATATTAGTCTTGCAGACCAATCTCATGACCTTATATCTCACTGTCTTATCTGAGCCAGATAGGTTAGCTTGTAGGCAACATTTTCACTACATACATGACCTAAAAAAATTATTTAAAGTATATACATGTCTTAAAATTCATTAAAAAAATCTCCATGCACTTTATTTCTCATTATATCATGAAAACATATTCCAATATATCTTCTCATTATTGCCTGGGTTTCTCACTATTTACACCGTTACGCCTATTAGTGATTGGCTAACTTAGATGAATGATTTAGCATAATTGAGGATTATATAATATATAAAAAAATTCATGGGCATGATACATGAGTCTATACCTTCTTCTTCCATCCATTTTCTTACTATGTTCAATGCAACTTTTGACGTCTACGATAACTTCTTCAGAAACAAGCCTATGACTCAACATTTTCTCTATCCTCTCTCTAACCAATACCACCCAAGGGTACCTAAGAGAGTCTAAAAAAGTATAAAATAATTTTCCTAATAAATTAAATCCATCTTGATCACTTTTTAACAACATCTTCAACATTGGGTGTTTATTAGGGTTTTAAGAGGGCTTAAACCTGTTTCCACTCTTAACGATCATTCATAAAGCATAACCCATCAATCCAAAAACTAATACCTAGAATTTTTTTAAGGATCATTTCCCATATACCATGAACTGATTAATTTCACATTCAAAGGTTTGATGAGATAATGAGCACAAAAAAATCCTTCTCGAGTTAAGAACCCTTCATTCTGAACACTCGAGAGACCTCCAAACAACTTTTCATGCCTTCTCCTTCAAAATATGAACTCAAACTACATGAACAAACTTGAAATAACATACATAATATATTAAAATTATTACATTATCTCAAACACCTTTAAATATAATCATGACCTCTTATTAGGCCACACACCCTCTTTCTTTGCTCTCTAGACCTTGAGTTACAAACCATATTAGGCCTTAAAAATTGACCTTTATGCTTATTTACTTACACTTTTCACCTCACTCACATACTAAATCAACCTCTCTAATTATTAAAAAATTATATACATTCTTCACGTACCTTGACAATAGATCATGATACTTCATTAGGCCAGACAGGGTCTAGGAGTGGTCTAGATGCAGATTGGTCTGAAGGTCCTACCCATGTAGGCTCACCCTAAGACTCTCATGAGTGTTCTAATGCCTCATATACATGATAAATCAACCTCATACAACCACTCATGACTTTGTATGCTATCTTATTTTACTTGCATACATTCTGGTGCACCCGATGTAAATCTAACCCTTACAAGTTTTAATTTTTATTCACAGTCAGCTAGATCGAGCCTGTCAACCTAGTTTTAGATTATGTGTGAAGGTTTTCAAGTAGGTTGATCATGTAAATCTAGTTCTATTTTTTATACATAGGTTTTCAATTAGGTTGAGCATGTCGATCTAGTTTTTCTTTTTGTGTACAAGATGTCAACCAAGATGAACCTATTGACCAAATTTTATATTCTATGTGTAGGATCAAAAACTTGCCTAAATGATCTAGTCAAATAAAAATTTAATATTCTCAAAACAAACTACTAAATTGACTTGGTTGATCTTTTTCTATCTTCTAGGTTCACTCTTACCAACCTATTAATTCAATTTTGACAATTATCTAAATTTTTCATTTTTGTTTCTCAATTAATATTTAAAATTTCTATTATGTTTTTGCTAGGTTTTAGTTATATCAAAATTATATAAATACTCAACTAAATCGATCTAGTCAACCTAGTTTGTTCTGGCCCCTTTTTCAAATTATTATTTTTCTTCTCAAAAATCAACTAGATCAACCCGGTCAACTCTATAGGTCCTATCTGACTTAGTTTAGTTGGTGGCCAACCTAGTTTATTTTGCCTCTATTTTCAGACATAGTTCAATAGGTGGCCAACCTAGTTTATTTTATCTCTATTTTTAAACATAATTCAATAGGTGTCTGACTTAGTTTAGTAGGTGGCCGACCTAGTTTATTTTTTGACATAGTCTAGTGGGTCGTTGACCTAGTTCAGTAGGTGGCTGACCTAGTTTAATAACCTAATAAATTTATAATTATGTCTTCTTTTTATCTTTTAATTAGTTAAGAACACTTCATAATCAAATATTTATATCATAATCTCACTTATATTATCACTTTAGATGAAACTATCAAATTCTTTCATTCATGTCTTCCTAATCCCAAATCAATTACATCATATACTACAGTTGAGGTTACACACCTTAGTCCTCTTTTTACCAATGTTGAGAATCCTCCACCCCAATAATCCCTCCCCTACTACTAATATAGAGAATGCTCCTCTTACCAACACTAACATTCCTATCACTAGAATTCTTACTCCTCTTATTGATACAACTCAATTTCTAGCTCAAATGATTAAACAAATGAATAATATGTAAATAACTGACAATTCTAAAATGATGCAAATGAAATCTCATATCTTACAAATGACTAGTAAATCACCTCAAGTCATCATAACTCAACCAAATCATACTTTTTTCCCCACTCCCCTTATAGATGCCAATGGGAATATCATCTCTCAACCCCCTTTGCATAACAAAATTATTCAACATCTTCAAAATTAACCTTTAGCACCATTCATTGTATCCATATATATTGAAAAAAATTCTACAAATATTAAATATGATGGGACTAAGGACCTTGTTATCTTTATCAAAAGCTTTGGTCTCCATAAATAATGGGTACAAACTAACATCTTTACTACCACCAAGCTCCTAGCCAAAACCTTTGTTGGTGATGCACTTGAATGGTTTAACTAACTTCATACACATTCCATTACACAACTAAAGGATTTAGTCAATACTCTAGTGAATGAATTCTAACATAATGACCTTCCTAAAAATTACCTTAGCCACTTCATCAATGCCAAGTAACTTCCTAGTGAATCTACTCACACTTTCATCAAATGATGGAAGTCTCTAGCTCACAAAGTAGACTATAACATTAATGATGCTAATATTTTAAAACTATTTGTTGCCACTCTTAAAACTCTTCTTTAATACAAAGTTTAGATGTTTTCCTCAAAAACTTTAGAAGAAGCCCTAGATCAAGTAAAAAGGCAAGAGTTTTTATGACTCATTTTGAATCACTTCAAGTAACCACTAAGGAACCTTCCAATTATTTTCTTATAACAATGATTCGTCTAAGCCTTCCCAAACTAAAAATGAAGCATCTAATTTAACCAATTTTAACCTAACCCACCCTCCCTTAAGAATAGAGGAACTAAACAGTAAATTTCCACCCTCTAAACCCATGAGCTTTGATCTTCCAAACCTCCTCCAAAATGGTACAATATTGATAACTTTTGTTGATGGCATGTTACAATAGGTCATTCTCATGAGAATTTTTGTGATCTTCACTAGTTTATTCTTGCTTACTTGCTTGGTCCACATTCAAATCTTGATATTCTTACACAATAAAATTATCAAGACTATCTTCAAGCCTCACAAACCCAATACAAATAATCACAATCACATTAACATCACCTACCTAAGATCAACAACAATTACCCCATACCTCCACCTCATCCACTAATATTTTCCAAACCATAGTTGATCCTTCTTCCTACACTAATATAGAAATGATAGCTAACATGAACAACTTTAAATGGGTGGTTACATCCATCAAACCTCAACCTCTTAGGTCACACGAACCCAAGGAGAACCTACTTCACATGCCTAATCCAAAGTGCATCATACATGGTCCTCCTTCACCTTATAGACCTCTTCAAAACTCTTTTACATATCCTATGCCAATATCAACATCCTCTGAATCCAATATACCAACACCTTTACCTATTTTCAACCACATTGAAAAGTCCAATGTGGTTTATTCTAATTTTTAAAATTCACCTCACTTCATGTCACATGTTGGGTCATTTTACGATGCCCATCCCTGTGCCACTTAAGAAATTAGTGCATCTTTCAATGCCCATGCCTACATCGAATTACCCTTTGGGTAATCATATAATGCCCAATATTATTCTACTTTGTATAATAACAAACAAATTTAGCTTCAAAAAACCTTCAAAGACACATATAGGTTTGTATTTCACATGCTCATCTTGTTATTTTTGTCTCATGTTTATTTGTATTTGCTTTGTTTTATGCATTTTATTTCATTTAGTTTCACCTTAAATACACCATAGTTTCCTTTGGGTTCTTTGCTTTTTCACATTATGTTCAACATTTGTTTCCATTTTGGTCCTTAGATATATCTTTTATTATTATCATTTATTGTCTTTCTATGTCACTCTTTGCCTTAGTATCTTTATGATTATTTGACCCTTGATTTTTTTTAATCTATTTTGCGATGACCATTTACCTTCTCCCTCTTTTGGTATGACCATTTACCTTCCCCCTCTTTTGGGATAAATAGTTACCTTCACCCTCTTTTGAGATGACCATTTACTTTCCCTCTCTTTTGGGATGACCATTTACCTTCGCCTTCTTTTGGGATGGCCACTACTTTCATTGGTGCTTATGCTAGATCCCTTGTACGTTAGTATGGCTTCCCTAGTGACATGACTATCATATGTATAGCCCCATCCGTTTCATAGCTTTGTTCCACCTCTTTATGATCAACTACAATCGTATTCATCCTTATATCACTTATTACATAGAAAAATCTCTCGTGATCTCCACCATTCCCTTATTTCCTTTAATTTGAAGCACACATAGGTCATTTTTGATATTACACGCTCACTTGTGGGCAATTCTAGGAGTCTTTAGCCACCTTGATATTTAAGTCATTTTATCTAATGACCAAATGTAAGATATCTTATGTTCGTCACCTATTTCACTCGTGATTGGTTCTTTGAATCCATATAGAGAAGGAATGAAAAAATACAAGAGTTAAAATCCAAATCATTAAAAAAAAGGCAATGATCAAAAGAAAAAAAATAATCTTATTAGTCAATCACACCAAAAGATGTTATCTATATTTGGCACATCTCCTATTCTAATCAAAGCTCAAACTCCACAATTGGCCTCATGAAAGAGCCGATATCCATTAGGGCACATTAGGCTTGTAGATTGGGTTAGGAGGTCTCACTATATGATATAATTTTAGTTCCACCTACTTTTCCACACAAGTACCCAATCTTCACAGTAGACTGATGTCTCTATAAGGGTCCTGAGAAATGGGGAACATGTTGTGGGAAGGTAGGTTCATTTTAATTTTCATGCATATAACATTCGTGGGATGATAAATGTACTTCACTTATTACTTAAGCTTTGAGATCATTATTCAAAGTGTCATATGTCCTTGACATCCAAGTTCTTAGCTTTGCTCACTTGTATAGTGTGTCTCATTCCTGCTAAGGATGTTCACATTACCCATGTGGTGCCTCATATCCCTTAATTTCATTATATTTTCCTAATATTCCCCTTGTTGAATATTCATTTTAGTTGATCAAATATTTGATCACATATAACTACTTATGCCTCTTGGTTTATAGTTTTTGAGTTGCATTGTAATACCTCAGATATGACTAGTTTTCCTCACAAACACCCTTACACCATTTGCTTACCACACCATATTATTATCATATTTGTCATGTCATTAAATGGTTGTGTTTTCTTACATTGTATATTAAAACAAGCACTAAGTTTTAGTACTCATTATTTTAGAGCTTTGGATTAATCTATCTATCATGTTCTTGTTTTATTTTTGTAGACTTTACTTATCTTGCATAGGACATTTTACATGCCTACATGTTTTTTTTATGTATGAATTGACTTACTTATCTTACATCTTGATTTACATCCTCATTTTTATTCATTTATGATTTTTTGATGCTTCATTAGACATTCTTATCTTACATTTTGATTTACATCCTCATTTTTTTTCATTTATGTTTTACATGCTTCCCAACGTGATTTAGTGTGATCTACATTCCTTTTTGTCATTTCATGTTTTACATTCTTCCCAACGTGATTTAGTATGTTATACATTTTATTTTATTTTTTTGTGTTTTACATGCTTCCCAACATGATTTAATGTGTTACAGATTCATTTTCAATAATTTTGTCATTTACATGCTTGATCTTTTGGTTTTAAACTAGCCTTAATAATCCTAGCTTGCCAATCTTTCTAAGTAATTTAAGTGGTTTTTAGAGTTATTAATTGATACTTTGAACATCCTATGTATGCACACATTTTTTCTATTATTATTTTTGTATCCCTAGGGTTTTTCAAATGCAGATATTGTGCCCTCCACAATCAAAACTAGGAAATTTGCATGCATTCATTCAACAGAAATGTAAGTTAATGTATGTGTATGGTACTTTCAATTAATTTTATTTAATTTCAAAAATAATTTTATTATTTCATTTTTAATTAGCTTAGTTAGTATGTTACTATGTTAATTTTTGAATCACCATCCCATGTTACGACTATGTGACACATGATGAGCTTTGAGTGAGGCATATGTATATACAATATTTTAAAATTTTATCAGTTACTGATACTTTCTCTCTTATAGGAACCCATAAAATCTCAATCGCTTTGAGTGCATGCCTTAAAGGGTGCACTAGGAAAGGGTTTGGTAGACCTTTGGTGCTTCTTATGATTGTTGGGCTCTATACCATTACCTAAAACCACTATAATCTACTCTTTTTTAATTCCCTAAGCAATAAAAAATCACTTATACACTCCCCTCAGTAATTCATCACCTTATATCCCCTACCTAGTTAATACCCCATTTTATTCACTTTCCTACTACATCATCATGGTCAACCTTGGTGGGAATTAGTACACGTTATGAAACTTCATCGGCTTAGCCGACCTAGTTCGAGGCCGAACATCTCTATTTCCCACCAAACAAGGTTGACCCAATTGACCTTATTGGATAAATTTCTGAGAGGGTTTAGGGTCAATCCTTGGATATAAATACCCTCTCAACTTCATTTATAAATAAAGGATCATTCAATTGTGCATCATTACAACTCATAAATCTGCATATATTATCAATAGGAAGTTTCATTGCTTAGGTTTTTGCCTTGGAGAAGTAACACCTATCTTGTGGAGGTCTTGGATACATAGGATAAGTATTTTAGCCTAGATATAGTCTATCTTTGTGATTCTTAAAATTAAAAATAACCTCTTTCAAATCACCATTGTCCAAGGAGATATTGAGGCAGAATGGGTTCACTTCAACAAGGTAAGTATACTCTTAGCCCTTCATATTTCGATAAGTAGATGTTGTAGAATTAATGGATTAAATTGTATCTCTCCTTGATTATATTATTTGTATGTTAAATATAATTATCTTTACTTATTCATTATCTTTCCAATTTGTGTCACAAGATTTAGTGAGCACTAATTTAGCTTGCATGTTCATTTACTAGATTAGCTTGCATGTTTATTTAGTAGATTAGCTTGTTTACTTTTATTACAATCATAAGACCTAGCTAGGGTTATCATGTCATGGAATTTGATTATAGGCCTTGGAAACCTCTCATTTATCATTGTGTGATAAGATATACCTTAGTATAGGTTTAGAGGATCCATAATTGGTTATTACCCCTATATAACAAAATATTGCTAAGCGAATTGTTAGTTAATTACCTTCTCCAAGCTTGGATATTACTGAGTAGGATAAGTTGTAAATCTATCTTATTTAACTTATATATAAGAACCATGATGATAACATCATTATCACAATATACTAAGTCAAGGTGATATAAAAAAGCAAGCAAACAAACACACACAAACCTAGGGAAAAAAAAGCAACAGAAAGCATCTTGTTGTTTAACCGAGTCAAAATCCACATGTGAATGCTCAATGAGACTAGTAATTGGATGATACCCCCATGTAAGGATGCATGCAAGGGAAGAATACATTTCAAGGTGATTGAAATTATTGGAATAAATAATGAATCTAATCCAGTAGCCCAAATTTGAGAAGGACACATCCCAATAGTTGCTAACATGAATGGCTCAATGATAATCAAGGATAATGATTGGATTTAGGATAAGAAAAATATTTTTTAAAATTTTAGCATTATATCTCTCATGGAGATTTTAAGCCTTTTTTAAGTGTTTAGGATTTTGTGGCTTTATATCTCTCATGGAAATTGTAATCCTTTTTTAAATTTTAGGTCTTTTTTTATTATTTGAATGTTTTTAGTTTTTTGGCATCTCAACTCAATGGAGATTTAAAAGATGCATCATGTTTTAACTCGTAAAATAGTGAAAATATGGGATTTATAACTCGTAAAATAGAGAAAGCATAGATTAAATTATTCATAAAACAATGAGAGCATGGCTTACATTTCTCACAAAATAGTGAGAATATGGATTAAAATTATCACAAAATGGTGAGAGCATGGAATAAGGGTGGATGAGCTAACCTCAAAAATTGAGTGTTGCCTACATAGTCCAAATGGACCTCAATCCATTGTAGTTCATCCTATAGTGAAACATATTAATGAATGAAGGACAAATAGATAATGTTGGGTAATAATGGATGACAATGAGGGGAGGGACTAGGAATCTCCAAGGACTATGTCATGTGAGAACTAAATGTGTCCAGTAATAAGTGTTGTGCAGGTAATATGCCAAAATGTTTCCCAAATAGGTCTTAATATACCTTTCACTTATGTAGCAAGATTAAGGTGGGAATACTAATGGTCATAATAAGATGGGTTGGGCTAAATATGATTGAATAGATAAAATGGCTTGAATGGTAATGGACTATAACACCAATGAAGTTGTCCCCAAGTGTTAAGATACTTGCAGACAAAAAATTATTGGTGCATGATCCTAGAAACTCAGTTTTCATCATGGTACTTTCCCAAGGTGCCATAAGCATCGTTTTCACCATTGGATGAATTATGTCTCTCTTTTCATTGTTTTATATTTTTATTTGATGTTTTTGATTTATTAGCATCTAAACTCAATGGAGGATTACAAGATGCATAGTGCAGACCCTTCATTGTCTAACCAATACCCACTTGGAATGGTTACTTTGTCAGGATGTTGATACTAATGTGGGTTATGTTGATACTAATGTGATTTCAATTGGTTATTTATTCTAATTGTTCCAATCCTCTAGACAAGATACCATTATGTGGAATGAGAATCTGAAAGAGGTTAGTCCATTGTTAGTGAATACAAATCTAAAACAACTTACATGAACATAACATCCCAAGCCTATTCCCTAGGTTGAGCTGATATTAGAAAATAAAGTATCAAATAGAAGATAAATAAAATCATTTACCTTCCTTAAAGACCTCACTTATTAACAGGTTTGAATAGGCATGAGCTCAACTTTTGAATTAATAGTCTTTAGCAATGGTGACTCCACATATGGGCATCATTTCTCCTTGTCCACTTTAGGTTTTGGCTTGGCATGGTTGAATAATGGCTGAATATCTTGAAAAAAAATTGTATAATAAGTTTATTTTTAAAATATTTGGTTGAGTGATGGCCTTGAAATTGGGTATAGCTTGGTTGCATTGATTTGTCATTGATTATCCTTGCTCCAATCATCTAGACAATATGTATTCTTAACATATACAAAAAAGAGTGCCACTAGGAAGGGTAACTATGGGTAGGCATGGGTTAAATTGTTTGATTGGATAATGTAATATAGGTCTTGAATTGATAATAGGGTCATAATGGAATGTATAGTTGTTGGGGGACAAATGAAAATTGGGATTTTCAGTCACACACATTGTTGTTAATTCTGGATTCGACTTGGTTTTAGTTATGGTAGGGTCGATATTGAATTTAATAATGTCTTCAAAAAGTAATGAGGAACTAATTATCTCAGCTATTGGTGACTCATAGAGGTTTCACCAACACAGTTTTCTTGATTGTTCTGATTTGGATTATCCAATAACAACTTGAATAAGGTTTCACTAAGGGATGTTTAGTAATTCATTTTGATTGTTCAGAGCCTCTCCTTCAACAAGGTTTCACTAAAGGATTTTGATTTTTTATTTTGCTTATTGTGTAGTGCCTCAAATAAGGTTTCACTAGAAGATGTTGAGTTTAGACTTTGATTGTCCCCTAACACCTCAAACAAGGTTTCACTAGGAAATTGTTCTTTTGCTAGAATGTTATTTTCATTCCCAAAAATTGTCACTGAGATTTCACCGTGGAGAAATTTCAACAATACATGATTATGTGAATCCTAATTAATGTTTATGGGTGATAGAATGTCAATATAATAATTAGGTTGGTTAATGGTAAATTCATGTGTAATGTTAATGGAAGGGTAAAAGGTAACACAATCCTCATAAAAGCTACTAAGTTAAATTATGTCAATGTTAAGTAAATATCCTCAATAACCATGGAAGGATCATAAATATATTTAATTTGATTTACAAGAAGTGTGTAGTTGATGTTGTAACATCTACTAAGGTATGTTGATTATAAAGTTAATTCTGACTTAAGTGGATCTAGCAAAAGTGTATAGTCAATGCCACAATATCCATTAATGTATTATGATTTTGAAGTTAATTCTGATCCAAGAGGATTTGAATTTGATATTAAGACTAACTTTGATTCTCTTTTTAATGCTAAATATGATATTCATTCTGAAATGGAACCCAATTTTGATGGTGGTTCTGAAATAGAACCTCATTTTGATGTAACTATAGCCACAAAGAGGCCATGTTGAAATGGGTTATCCACAATTACCTTGTTCACCTTTAACTTGGAAATAAAGGATTTGGGATGAATGAATGTTCATAAATGGGGGACTTTGGGCAATGGATGAAAGATAGACTTTTGGTCAATAATAGGTTCTTCAAATATGGGCTCATAAAAAATGGGTCCTATATAAAATAGATGTCCTTTGTTAAATACATGTGGATCATCAATGGTTTGGATTTGATCAAAGATGGTTGATTCAAAAACAATGTCGACAATAGATTGACTATCTTAATCTTGCTTTGGAAGTGGACGTATTTGATCATGCTTTGGAAGGGGATCATGGCATATCCCAATCGAGTTGTTATCAGACATGGACACACTTGGATTGTTAATAGATAGAGGCCTTTTGAGGGGAAATGAGATAGTAATTTAGATTTTTGGCTTTGTTGTTGAGATTTTCCTTTGCTAGAAACAACAATGGCTTGACTAGGGGCTAGTATAAGGGCTTGATTTTGGCAAGAAGTAGCTTGATTATAGAGAAGTGTGAGGGCTTTATCTTTAGGATCTCTAATCAAATAACATAATTTCTCTACTATAAATCTAGCTATAATTTTAGCACCGATCTCTAACAATCTCATAAGGTTTTCATATTTGTTATAAAAAATGTATCGTATAAATTGGTCTTGCCATAGTTTGCACTAGACAACACATTTAGGAAGTATTGTTGATTGTGTTCATGATCAACACTAAATGGCATATTTTTGAGGTATTATTGATTATGTTCATGATCGACACTGAATGGAATATTTGTGATGTATTATTAGTGTAGAATGGATGATTGGTTTTGTTGTAGCTATGGATGAAGTGTCCAAAGTAGATATGAAGCATGTTAGTTATTAGATAAGATAGGTGAGTTGATATATCACATATTAATGTATGACTAGTCATGGTAGAATAGGTTTAGGATCATGAGATGTCATGACTATGATTAACCTTAAACTAATGCCCCCAAGCAAGGATATATGCAAGGGGTATTAATTGGAAGAAATTGGCCCCAAAGAGGTCAGACTTGGTATCAGTTAGAATGGGCCCAAAGAGGGTGGTCTTGGTCTCAATCAGAATGAGCCCAAGGAGGGTGGATTGACTTAATGTAATTGGCATGGTTTGGCTTGGCCCCAAATAGGATGGAATAGATTTGATTGGAATTGCCCCAAATAGGGTGGATTGGCTTAGATTGGAATGGACCCTTAAGAGGGTGGTATTGGTCTTGGATTGAAATTACCTCAAATAGGGCATAATATACTTGATATGATTCAAATGAAAGAAAGGATGGATGACATGACCTTGTCATTCCCAAAAAAAGAGTGCAGGAGATTGAACGAAAAGATAAGGAATGATTTAAAGTGGCATGTGATTGATTCAGAATAATTGTATTTGGTTGAAATAGACCTGATTTAGCATTGCTCCCAATATGTGTCTTTGAAGTTGACTTTGGTTTAAGTTGACCTAATTTTTTGATGAAATATATCTATATATATTAAAAAAATAAATATAAAAATAATTCAAAAAAAATAAGTTGTATGGAAGCATGCCTCAACATCAAACTAGGCATAGCCTAAGAACCAAAAATAATAGCAACAAATATAATTAGGCCCCACCTGGGAACAAGTCAAATTGACATCATAAAATAAAATGTTACGCTACCAGAGCAAGGCTATAAGGTAGAGGATCCATATCATCAGGACCGTAGCCTGAACTTGGCAAGTCATTACCATCTGGAATTGGATCCCAGCCAAAATCTTGAGTAGTGTTTTTGTTATCTTTTTCTTCCTATGTTCGAGTGAGAAAAATGGCCAAAGATAACTTGGGAAACTTGTCCAGCACATCTGATTGCCCTCCAAGTGGTGCCCACCAAGAATTTGGGTGCAAAAGAGGAGGAGGAGCATCCCAACCATCTTGCCTAGCAGGGGAAGGAGGCAAAAGTTTCCACCCTCACTACTACCTAGGAGGGGTCATATGCTGGTACATGGTGACACTATGAGAGTGACACCAAGATCGACTGCATCAGTGTCCACCTTAAGGTGATAAGGCAATTCTATCCTCCAATCTATGTTCTTGGGGTGGAGATGGCAGAATCCTTGCCATGGCACATGGAGCATCTCCCCAATGGGTGAGAAGATCATGGAGGTGACTGAGCTCTATGGCAACTTTGTTTGATTGAATTTGTATCTATAAGAGAACATTGGAAATGATATAGGACTTGCTCAAATCAAAAACATTACAATCTGAAGAAGCATTGTTAAATACAACATTATTTATTTCTTTCCATAACCAAAAGAGAATCTCCACTCGAAAGTATGCTAGACTTGGGTATATTTAAAATGCAACACAGGTTTATCTCCAAGGAGGATATGTTGTTAATGAAAGGATTTAGGTTAAAAAGGCCTGAAGAGGTCATGAATCCAAGTCTAGACCCTTTGAGATTTGGAACAATACCAAAAAAGATGAGGGATCATTTCTAGGCGGCCACAAAAAGGGCAAGTGGGAAGGAAAACTCCTAATTGAATAAGCCTTCTACCAATAGGAAAGCCCTGGTATAAAATACACCAAGCAAAATGAGCTAGCTTAAGTTCCAAATAAGCCCCCCAGATAGTGCAAAAATGGAAGCACCAAGTAATAATAAAAGAATGCAGACCCTAATGGGAGTTAAGCTTATCCACCATAGGCAGGTGGGGAGTAAGCCATTCATAGCCAAGTTGGGGGGTGTAATTATGAAAAGGAGTTTTAACATACCAATTATAGTCCTTCCACCAATGATGAGTGGAGTGAACATAATTTTTGTGAAGCATGGAGGGCGATATAATGATAAAAATTTATTTCTAGGATTATTGATCAGAATTGGCTAACCATTTTAGGTTGTGGAGCTAAAAGCTTCACTGATGCAGACATGGAGGAGGTTGCAGAAGAGTTGCAGAGTGTCACAGACGCCAGCGTCGGTCAGGCCAACCGACGTCGTCAAGATAAGGCAAGAAGGCAACCGACGTCGATCAGTGGTCGGCCGACGTCGGCACCCCCCAAGTAGACAGGGACCGACGTCGGTCACCTGTGTGGTTCGGACTGCGGATGTTACGGGTAGTTAGCTAACGAACCAAGTGTTTGCATGATGAGAGCCAATTTTAGACTCATAGCTGCGGATCTAATTATTGTAATTAGATGTCTAATTATTGTTTGGATGAGATATATATAATAGACTCATGGTTGTATTGGAAACTTGTGCTAGGGAGTAAGAGAGAAAACAGCTCCTTTAGATAGAGGTAGAGCAATGGTGCGTTCCTCCTAGTGCCACAGTACCAGGTGTGGGTGTTGGATTGGAGAATCAACAGGGTTCTTCATGTATGTATGATCTTGGTCATCACGTGAGCATGGCTTATATAGGAGATCTACATGGTAAGTAAGATCGTTGCTCTGCAGATGTATGTGTGTGCAAAGTCAAGGTTCACAGGTGTGCAGAACCAGGTTGATTTACAGGTGTGCAAGATCAGATAGGATAGCAACACAACAAGGAGCAGAATCAGGCAGGATCTACTTGGAGTACAGGTGTGTACTCAGATAGAGCAAAGAGGAAGGCAAGGGAGTTCCTTCCATAAGTATGGTCTGTTGAATTGCAGGTTGTTGCAGGTTCATGGGAGATCTACTTGAAGTACCTTGAGTACTTGTGGAGTGCGTGGAGCACTTGTGGTGTGCGTGGAGCACTGAAGGTGAACACCAACTCTGTGTTTGAGTTGTGTGTTGGGACTTGAGAGAGAGAGAGCTTTGAGGAGAGAATTATTGTTCACTTGAGGTGTGGGAAACCTCTAAAGAGGTGGTGGAGAAGAAGTGGCATCTTCTTTATTGTATTCTTTTCTGTATGAGTATTAATACAAGTTGTGTATTGTCTCTCATATTCTGTGTTATTCTGAATTCTAGTTACTTGTGATTATGGTTAATTTCCACATATTAAGTTGCTTGGTTTGGTAATCAATTGTGTGCTTCCGGTGTTTCATATCCCAACAAGTGGTATCAGAGCCAAGGTTGCAGGAAGCAGGATTTGTGTTTGGTTACAGGTCACTCTCAGGGGTTTCTGATTGAGTGAGAGTAGAGCAATGGCAGATGAAAGTAAGCTAAGAATGGAGGAGTTGAAAAGCACAGATGGTCACCAACGGTCATATGGAAAGAAAGAGCAGGTAAAAGAATATTATTGGTTTGTGAAAGATCAGCATGAAGAAACTGAAGAAGCAGATGTAGCAGGTGTTGTTGCACAGGATGCTCTGGGAGGTTTCTTGGATAAAATTGAATCTTGGTTAATAGATTCGGTTGCCTCTTTCCATGCAGCCCCAGGTAGAGGAGCTGGTGAGCCTTGCCAAAGAATTGGCAAAGGGGAAGTGAAGCTGAAATTGCAGGCGGCCAACACACAAGTGTTGATGAAGGTCATGAAGGTCCCAAGTTTGGAGATATGGCTAATTTTTTCAGAAAGATTGGGTGATGAGAGATGCACAAGAACTCTCACAGCGGATGCACTTGAATTAGCTGGTAGTAAAAAAATAGGTACTCTTTATCTACTTGTTTATATTACTGATTCTTCTTCTGTTGCGGAGACGTGGTTTCGTAAGCTTGGTCACATGAGCAGGAAGGAGATGCATGTTCTTAAGCAGAAGACAGATATATTTGACAGGCTTAAGAACTGGAAAGCCTTGGTGTTTATGGAGGAGATGGCGGACAGAAACCAGTGGATGGTGCTGGATACTTCTGAGCAGAGCAGTTTGGACATGGGTTTTGATTCAAAGGAGCTCGCGGGTAAAAAGTCATCACTCACAGGCGAACACAGGTACCGACATCAGTCAGGAGGAACTGACGTTGAACAGACAGGTGTCGATGTCGGTCATGTGCAGACCGAAGCTGGTGATGTCGGGCAGGGTAAGATCGACGTCGATCAGGAGGACCGACGTCGATAACAAGGACACTGACGTCAGCAAGGTCGGTAGTCAGGGACAGATGCATGGGAACCGACGTCAGTCAGATGCAGACTGTGGAGTGACTGAGGTCGGTCACTGTAATAGATTTTGGGTGGACAGCATGCTGTCAAAGAGTCTCAAACACCCATACGGAGGACTAAAGACGTAAGTAGGCCCTCAAATTCATTTTTCCTCTTCTTTATACTCGTTGTTGATTGTAGAGCAGGAAGGATCCAGGAAACAGGTGGGAGCATGGCAGGGATATGATGCAGAACCAAATGGGAGTTTTTGGTAGGGTTGCCAGCCGGTGCGAAAGCACAGAGACGAATGGATTCCTTAGTTGAAGAATAGAGTGAACGGACACGTGAGACGGAAGACCAGGCATATGGTCTTGAGGGAGTTGCAGGACAGTGGGACAGGACTGACAGGTGGTACCAGGTGGATGACAAAGTAGGGCTTTAGTCAATATCAGTATAACCATTGTGCTCGTCTTACCAGGTGGATAATGGTCGCAACATTATCCTGTTGCTGTATGTGGAGGATGAACTTGGTACAGGTTCAGACATACAGGGTTTTGTTGAGCTAAGGGTAAGGTTAGTTCAGTGGCATGTCATGAGGAGTTTGGAGCAGCAAAATTCTTTGACATGGGAGACATGGAGATCACAAGTTGATTTTGTCTCTAGTGGGAGTTGATGTGAATCAGGTGTTGGCGAGGTTCAGGATGCAGAGACGGAGCACACTAAGGGATAGACATGTACAGTGTCTGAAATCACATGAGGTCTGGTATAGACCTGAGTATTCCCATGCAGTGGGAGCTGTCAGAGAGTTAGAAGCCAATTCGGAAAAGTGGGTTCTCAGATATTTGAGAGGGACCAGCAGCAGGGATTCATGCTATGCAGGGTCAAGACTTCACTACATGGGTTTGTAGGTTCGGATGTGGCAGGGTACTCGGATGACAGGAGGTACACCACGGGATGTGTGGTGGGTTGTCTTCAGGATTGATCTTGAAGAGGGATACAAACCAAGAAATAGATTAGACGGAGTATAGGTACAGGTACAGTGCAACTGTTTATCTCCAAGTGAGAGATTGTTAGGTTGTGGAGCTAAAAGCTTCACTGATGCAGACATGGAGGAGGTTGCAGAAGAGTTGCAGAGTGTCACAGACGTCGGTGTCGGTCAGGCCAACCGACGTCGGCAGGATAAGGCAAGAAGGCAACCGACGTCGATCAGTGGTCAGCCGACGTCGGCACCCCCCAGGTAGATAGGGACCGACATCGGTCACCTGTGTGGTTCGAACTGCGGATGTTACGGGCAGTTAGCTAACGAACCAAGTGTTTGCATGATGAGAGCCAATTTTAGA
Source organism: Torreya grandis (assembly GCA_037957365.1). Taxonomy (NCBI): domain Eukaryota; kingdom Viridiplantae; phylum Streptophyta; class Pinopsida; order Cupressales; family Taxaceae; genus Torreya; species Torreya grandis. The sequence goes on along the minus strand of JARHVA010000231.1, from coordinate 2,155,673 downwards.
ATCATAGCTGTGGATCTAATTATTGTAATTAGATGTCTAATTATTGTTTGGATGAGATCTATATAATAGACTCATGGTTGTATTGGAAACTTGTGCTAGGGAGTAAGAGAGCAAACAACTCCTTCAGATAGAGGTAGAGCAATGGTGCGTTCCTCCTAGTGCCACAGTACCAGGTGTGGGTGCTGGATTGGAAAATCAGTAGGGTTCTTCATGTATGTATGATCTTGGTCATCAGGTGAGCATGGATTCTATAGGAGATCTACATGGTAAGTAAGATCATTGATCTGCAGGTATATGTGTGTGCAAGGTCAAGGTTCACAGGTGTGCAGAACCAAGTTGATTTGTAGGTGTGCAAGATCAGATAGGACATCAACACAACAGAGAGCAGAATCAGGCAAGATCTACTTGGAGTACAGGTGTGTACTCAGATAGAGCAAAGAGAAAGGCAAGGGAGTTCCTTCCATAAATATGGTCTGTTGAATTGCAAGTTGTTGCAGGTTCATGGGAGATCTACTTGAAGTACCTTGAGTACTTGTGGAGTGCGTGGAGCACTTGTGGTGTGCGTGGAGCACTGGAGGTGAACACCAACTCTGTGTTTGAGTTGTGTGTTGGGACCTGAGAGAGAGAGAGATTTGAGGAGAGAATTACTGTTCACTTGAGGTGTGGGAAACCTCTGAAGAGGTGGTGGAGAAGAAGTGGCATCTTCTTTATTGTATTCTTTTCTGTATGAGTATTAATACAAGTTGTGTATTGTCTCTCATATTATGTGTTATTCTGAATTCTAATTACTTGTGATTTTGGTTAATTTCTGCATATTAAGTTGCTTGGTTTGGTAATCAATTGTGTGCTTCCGGTGTTTCATATCCCAACAAGTGGTATCAGAGCCAAGGTTGCAGGAAGCAGGGTTTGTGTTTGGTTACAAGTCACTCTCAGGGATTTCTGATTGAGTGGGAGTAGAGCAATGGCAGATGAAAGTAAGCTAAGAATGGAGGAGTTGAAAAGCATAGATGGTCACCAACGGTCATATGGAAAGAAAGAGCAGGTAAAAGAATATTGTTGGTTTGTGGAAGATCAACATGAAGAAATTGAAGAAGTAGATGTAGCAGGTGTTGTTGCACAAAATGCTCTGGGAGGTTTCTTGGATAAAGTTGAATCTTGGTTAATAGATTCGGTTGCCTCTTTCCATGCAGCCCCAGGTAGAGGAGCTGGTGAGCCTTGTCAAAGAATTGGCAAAGGGGAAGTGAAGCTGAAATTGCAGGTGGCCAACACACAGGTGTTGATGAAGGTCATGCAGGTCCTAGGTTTGGAGATATGGCTAATTTCTTCAGAAAGATTGGGTGATGAGAGATGCACAAGAACTCTCACAGCGAATGCACTTGAATTAGTTGGTGGTAAGAAAACAGGTACTCTTTATCTACTTTTTTATATTATTGATTCTTCTTCTGTTGCGGAGATGTGGCTTCGTAGGCTTGGTCACATGAGCAAGAAGGAGATGCATGTTCTTAAGCGGAAGACATATATATTTGACAGGCTTAAGAACTGGAAAGCCTTAGTGTTTATGGAGGAGATGGCAGACATAAACCAGTGGATGGTGTTGGATACTTCTGAGTAGAGCAGTTTGGACATGGGTTTTGATTCAAAGGAACTCGCGGGTAAAAATTCATCACTCACAGGCGAACACAGGTACCGGCATCAGTCAGGAGGAATCGACGTCGAACAGACAGGTGCCGATGTCGGTCATGTGCAAACCGAAGCCGGTGATGTCGGGCAGGGTAAGATCGACATCAGTCAGGAGGACCGACATCGGTAACAGGGACACCGACGTCGGTAGGGTCGGTAGTCAGGGATAGACGCATGGGAATCGATGTCGATCGGATGCAGACTGTGGAGTGACCGAGGTCGGTCACTGTAATGAATTTTGGGTGGACAGCACGCTGTCAAGGAGTCTCAAACACCCATACGGAGGACTGAAGACGTAAGTAGGCCCTCAAATTTGTTGTTCCTCTTCTTTATACTCGTTGCTGATTGTAGAGCAGGAAGGATCCAGGAAACAGGTGAGAGCATGGCAGGGATATGATGCAGAACCAAACGAGAGTTTTTGGTAGGGTTGCCAGCCGGTGCGAAAGCACAGAGACGAATGGATTCCTTAGTTGAAGAATAGAGTGAACAGACACGTGAGACGGAAGACCAGGCATATGGTCTTGAGGGAGCTGCAGGACAGTGGGACAGGACTGACAGGTGGTACCAGGTGGATGACAAAGCAGGGCTTTAGTCAATGTCAGTATAACCATTGTGTTCGTCTTATTAGGTGGATGATGGTCGCAACATTATCATGTTGTTGTATGTGGAGGATGAACTTGGTACAGGTTCAGACATACAGGGTTTTCCTGAGCTAAGGGTAAGGTTAGTTCAGTGGCATGTCATGAGGAGTTTGGAGCAGCAAAATTCTTTGACATGGGAGACATGGAGATCACAGGTTGATTTTGTCTCTAGTGGGAGCTGATGTGAATCAAGTGTTGGCGAGGTTCAAGATGCAGAGCCGGAGCACACTAAGGGCTGGACAGGTACAGTGTCTGAAATCACATGAGGTCTGGTATAGACCTGAGTATTCCCATGCAGTGGGAGCTGTCAGAGAGTTAGGAGCCAATTCGAGAAAGTGGGTTCTCAGGTATTGAGAGGGACCAACAGTAGAGATTCATGCTATGCAGGGTTAGGACTTCACTACATGGGTTTGTAGGTTCGGATGTGGCAGGGTACTCGAATGACATCAGGTACACCACGAGATGTGTGGTGGGTTGTCTTCAGGATTGAGCTTGAAGAGGGATACAAATTAGGAAACATATTAGATGGAGTACAGGTACAGGTACAGTGCAGCTATTTATCTCCAAGTGGGAGATTGTTAGGTTGTGGAGCTAAAAGCTTCACTGATGCAGACATGGAGGAGGTTGCAGAAGAGTTACGGAGTGTCACAGACGTCGGCGTCAGTCAGGCCAACCGATGTCGACAGGATAAGGCAAGAAGGCAACTGACGTTGATCAGTGGTCGGTCGATGTCGGCACCCCCCAGGTAGACAGGGACCGATGTCGGTCACCTGTGTGGTTCGGACTGCGGATGTTACAGGCAGTTAGCTAACGAACCAAGTGTTTGCATGATGAGAGCCAATTTTAGACTCATAGCTGCGGATCTAATTATTGTAATTAGATGTCTAATTATTGTTTGGATGAGATCTATATAATAGACTCATGGTTGTATTGAAAATTTGTGCTAGGGAGTAAGAGAGCAAATAGCTCCTTCAGATAGAGGTAGAGCAATGGTGCGTTCCTCCTAGTGCCACAGTACCAGGTGTGGGTGCTGGATTGGAGAATCAGCAGGGTTCTTCATGTATGTATGATCTTGGTCATCAGGTGAGCATGGCTTCTATAGGAGATCTACATGGTAAGTAAGATCGTTGATCTGCAGGTGTATGTGTGTGAAAGGTCAAGGTTCATAGGTGTGCAGAACCAGGTTGATTTGTAGGTGTGCAAGATCAGATAGGACAGCAACACAACAAGGAGCAGAATCAGGTAGGATCTACTTGGAGTACAGGTGTGTACTCAGATAGAGCAAAGAGGAAGGCAAGGGAGTTCCTTCCATAAGTATGGTCTGTTGAATTGCAGGTTGTTGTAGGTTCATGGGAGATCTACTTGAAGTACCTTGAGTACTTGTGGAGTGCGTGGAGCACTTGTGGTGTGTGTGGAGCACTGGAGGTGAACACCAACTCTGTGTTTGAGTTGTGTGTTGGGACCTGAGAGAGAGAGAGCTTTGAGGAGAGAATTATTGTTCACTTGAGGTATGGGAAACCTCTGAAGAGGTGGTGGAGAAGAAGTGGCATCTTCTTTATTGTATTCTTTTCTATATGAGTATTAATACAAGTTGTGTATTGTCTCTCATATTCTGTGTTATTCTAAATTCTAGTTACTTGTGATTCTGGTTAATTTCCGCATATTAAGTTGCTTGATTTGGTAATCGATTGTGTGCTTTCGGTGTTTCATATCCCAACAAACCAAAATTTAGTTTTCACCTCTTCCCAGGATAGCTAGGAGTGAGATCGCTTGCAAAAAATATCTTAGACAATATGAATGCCTCTACAAAATAACTTGAGAGCATTGATTTAAGGGACCTCAGCTAGAGGAACATCATTTAATTTGATAACATGTGACCACCATAGCGAGTGGGAGTCAATAGATATCCCATCTCGAAACCTTGAGCCATTTCAAAGAAGCCATGGTTTGATCCTTTCCCGTGCCTTCTAGATACTTTTTACCACAAAGAACCCTATAATTTGAATAGGAGATTTGATGATAAGTAGATTGAAGATGTTGAACCCTTTCTAGGTTTTCTTGCCCTTATGCAAGGTTGAAGAGATGAAGTGTTAAAAAAACACCTTCCAAGCTTCCTTGCCTTCAATGGCCCGCACAATCCATTTGGCACATAAGGTAGATCCTTGATGAGCCATGTCAATGAGCCACATCAATGACCTGATTTTGAATTAGAATTGGAATGTGGTTCAAGATGAGTTGGATCAGAATTGGAATGATATGTGGTTCAAGATGAACCGAATTTAGTTTTGATTGGTTGGCACATGGTTCAAGATGAACTATATTTTGCTTTGACTAGTTTGGTTTTAGAATAGGTTTGGTATGTGGTTCAAGATGAATCTAATTTGGCTTTGAGTGGCTTGGTTTAAAAATTAGTTTGGTATGTGGTTCAATATGAATCTGATTTGGCTTTGATTGGCATGACACATGGTTCAAGACAAACTAGATTTGGCTTTGATTGGCTTGGTTTCATAATTAGTTTGGTACATGGTTCAAGACAAACCTGATTTGGTTTTGATTGGTGTGGTACATGGTTCAAGATGAATCAAATTTTGACTTGGATGGGACCTTGGTGAAAGTTGTCCTTATTTGGAGTTTGAAGTTGAATTTGACTTTGGTAGAAATTGAATGTTTAAATTGGGTTTGTCAATGCAAATGTCAAATTGGAATAGTTCAATCAAATTTTGTTCATATAAGTGTCCAAATTCGAAAGGTGTGTGAATCAAACTTATTTCCAAAAGGGTACATCAAATTCTTTCAACAAGTTCGATTTCATTTTGGAATGTTGGTTTGAAAGGTTATCTGAATTGATTGTAAAATTTGACCTAGGATTTGAACAAGTTCATTTTGGAATGTTGGTTTGATTTGAAGTGTGAATTTTGAGTTGGGCATGTAAGTTAATTAATGTTTGAATTTCATTTGTTTTGAACATTTGACTTCAATTAAACTTGATCTGATTTGGAAAGTTGATTGAAATTGAAACTTAGAAGAAGGATTCACTTGTGTTTGAATTTTGGAAAAGGTCTAATTTGATTTGATTTGGGTTGACTTGGTCAGCCATGTTTGACTTTAGACTTGGCTTAGACTAGAGGTGGAATTTAGCTTCAAATTAGAATTGGTTTTGAATTGGAATCAGGGCTAGTTCCAAATGGTAAGTATAATGACATGGTTTAGACAAGAGTCTGGACCATGATTTTGGAATTGGTTTGAAATTGGACTTTGGATTGGAATTAGGGTTTGGCTCAAATTGGATGGCATAACAGTACGGTTTAGACAATAATTGTGTGTATTTGGACAAATTTTGACAAGACGTCTAGAAAGGAGTGACTTTTGACCCAAAAAATGGGTAGAGTAATGCCTCTTTGTGTAGGTATGTGATGTAGAAGCATCATCAAGGTCAATGTAAATATGATTTGATAAGTCAATGATTGGTTTGGTAGCACTTAGGTAAGTGTAAGGAGTCTTATTTTTTCATAAGGGATGTGTTTATATCATGAGGTATTCAAAATTTGGTCTTTTATGCATGTTTTGAGTTTTCCCACCAAAATGAGAATTCAAATATTTGAATCTATAAATGTCAAACAAGATTATTTTCTCATCTTGTAAGCTTGTCTATGATCATGATTATGCATGTAAAGAGGTCAATAGGTCATAAGAGGTGTCTTTAATATTTCTAGAGTCTTAATTCATCATAATTGATGTATTAAGTTAGTAAGTCGACTAGTTATATGTTGGGAATGAAGATAAGACCAATTGAGAGATTCTTGTTGATATAAATAAGAACAAACTAAGTTTATACAAATGATAAATCTCTTTATATTAATAATATGAGCTAAGAATGCAACTAAGAAAGGATAAATGACAAGGGGGAAGACAAAAAAATGTGGTGTGTAGGTGTGGGTCTGTAACAGTTGCAGAAGTCTATGATAACTAGTAGGGTTCTGTAACAGGGTTCATGTATATATCAACAATATTATTTTTATGAGAATTAGTCTTCAATAAAGACTCTATGGTATGGGTGGGTGATTGTTTCTAGCACCTTATTGTCTCTTCTTTATTATGTGATGATTCTTGATGTTACAAAAGTATGAAAACAAAATTATGGGTTATGCACGGTCATGAAAAGAGGTTATTTTTAAGCTTTTGAATTATCTCATGCACAAAAGTCAATTGATAAGTGAATATGAATGAGGCAATAGTCTTATTCAATCCTAAATATTTATAACCATGTAACAAAACTTAGAATTGCATTGATTTTATGTTTTCTATTATGTAAGCAGAGTTAAGGACTTTGACAATCATGAAAAATGTCTTTGTTGCTCATTTTTAAGCTTTTCCAAGAGCTAAAAATTACTGGGAAGATTAGATAATCATGTGGAGAGTCTATCAAAAGTTTAATAATATATGAGAAGTGACTAAAAGTTTAATTTTCCTATTTTATATGCTCTTGGGTCCATATATGGTGTTAAACCCTTAACTAGGGTTTAAGAGATAAGAATTTGTATATTTTTCAATTGAGCCAATGAAAACTTATAAAATTTTGTAGATTATAAGAAGAGCATGTTTAGCCTGCACAAGCAATTTATGTGCACCAAAAAACCATTGTAGTCAAAATAAATTGAGCTTTACCATATTATAATTATCACTGATTCATAATTACTTATAACTAATATACATTTCCACTATTCATACACAATCCCAGACTTGAATTACCAAGAATATAGTTTTTAGTTAGTCTTGAACAAAGACTCCTTCCTTTCCCTTTATTTCCATTCATAATATAAACCCCAAGATTTTAACACACAAACATAGAAAAATCATATTTTAAGGTTGTTCCAAGAGGATAGTCCCTGTATGGAAGGAGGTATTTGCTAAACCCAATCTGCAAACTAGTATGTTGAGGTCTAAAAATCTTGTTTTAGCATTATGACCAAAACTAAGCATGTGGGTGATATGAACCTATTTGTTAAGTTGTGTAAGATTGTAATGAACATGATAATCCTAAAAAATATGTAAAAAGTCATAGTTCTGAGTGTTGAAATAGTAAGAGACCGATTAGTCAAGGTCTTGAAGTTTGTGGTTCTGACAGTCAAGTATATGAGATAAGGAAACCTTGTTTACTAGTTCTTTACAAGAAGTGAACCTAGGTAAGGTATAAATATATTTTTTGAGTGAAGATAAAATATAAAGATAACTAATAACCTTGTTGAGAACATAATAATTCCTTGTATGGGAGTGAAACTCCATTGGAGAAGGTAACAAACCTTAAGATTAGGTCTCAAAAGTAATGATTACGGTCTTATTTCAAAAAGTAAGGAAAAAACGAGAGTATAGACTTGGGTCAAGGTCTAAGAAGGTATTTATAAGGTGTTAAAATTATTTTCATGGTTTGGATTTCCCCTGAAGAGATAAATAACCTAAAATATTTAACTATAGACCTGTAAGTTGTAATCTATAACCTTGTTTTATGTAAGTTTATCAAGAATCAAGCATGAAGAATGGTAAAGGCATGTGTGATAAGTTGTGTAACACAAATGGATGCAAGAATCCTATTAAATGTGCAAGGAGCTTAAGTTTGAAAAATATATCAGTTGAAGAGTGTGACAGACTTAGTAAAGGTCTAGAAAATAAGGTCTAATATGACTATATTATTTTTATGTGCAAAGATTTGATTTTAGTAAAGGCTAAGATCAATATTTTAAGGAAAATAGAGTTTTTTAAGAAATTTTAGGAGTATCAATAATCATGGTAGGGTCATAAGACTCTTTTAATAATATTATTAGCTTAAAAAGACATAGAAGACATAGTGTAAGAGATCTAGAAGAGGTCTACTTATATCAAAATGGTATCATAGCTTAGCAAAAGCTCTTGGGAAGTGTGAAAATAGTTTGATGGTGACTTGAGAAAGAGAGTTGAGAATTTTAAAGGTTCTACAGTCCTATATTCCATTGAGGATTAATAAATTGAGAAGAAGAGCACATTAAGGCTCGAAGAGAAGAAGGAATCCAAGGTGGAAAATACTTGAAGGTGTAAAAAGACTAAAGAGAAGCTTTGGGTGAGGCACAAGAGATAGAAGATAAGTAGAAATCAAATGGAAGGACTGCAAAGAAAGGAGAACCAAATGAATAAAAATAATGAGGTGAAAAAATAAGAGGATTTTCAAAAAGATATAGATGCACTAAAACAGGGTTTATTAGATCTAATGTAACATTTGGAAGAATGGAATCAATCAGAGAAAGGGTTATTCATAAGAATCAAGAACAAGATCAAGATCAAGTGGCCAATCAAATAGATTTTAGAAAGGAGAAAGAGGAAACAAAAAATCAGAAATTGGAAAAAAATGATAAGGGTGCTAGCAAAACAACCCAAGGAGGAACTTGGAGAGGCAATTAAGCCTCAATTTTTTAATTATAATAATTTATTTGAATGTATGATTGCAAATATGAAGGCTATAAAATAAATACTCAATTTGATGGCTCAAAAATTGAAAAAAATGAGGACAAGTTGATAATGAACCATAAGGATGTGGTTACATATGTGCAATATGAAGAGCAAAAGAAAAGAGTGATCCTCAACCAAGAGGATGAAAATAGATCTAAGAAATATGAAGGTGACAAAGAACAAGACAAAGGGAAGGTGTATAATATGAAAGAGATAGAATTTAGGTTGTATGTTGATCATGAAACAATCAAGGTAACTGAAATACATGCGACCAAAGACAAGCCTATACATGAAGAGGAGGAAGTTGCCTTGGAGGACAACAAGACAATAAGGTTCTTACATGAGGAACGTAAGATAGATTTTTAGAATAACAACGAGAAAGATGACAATCAAGTTGGCAACCAAGTGGATAGTCATAAGAAAACAACCCTGAAAAGTTGAAAGATGAAGAAGATGATGTAGAAGAAGAAGACAAACTAATAAGCCTCATTTAAGGCTTGAAGAAGGAGTATTTGAAAGAATAAGTGTCAATGGAAAGGATTCACGATTTAAAATCTAATGACTTGTTTGTCTATGTGAGTGCAGAACAGTTAGAGGTTGAAATAGAAGCATTAGAGCATGCTTTAAACAAGAAAATAATTACGTATGATGAAGAGACACCCAAGCTAGTGCTTGGAAAGATAGAAAATGAAAGAGAAAAATAAGATAAAACAATTGATAAATCAAATTACAAGTTGGAAGGACAAGTGTGGTTACAAAAGACACCTGATGAGACTCAAAGGTCTCCATATTTTCTATATAATGCTTTGTTAAGTTGTGTATGTTCAGGTTTATTAGTTGAGGAGTTCAAAATCATAGAGAAAAAAGCTCTTGAAAGAGTTCAAGTAAAGAGTATACAAGTTGCAAGAGAATACATTCTCATCTTGGAGGATAAAACCACAAAGAAGAAGTTGGAAGAAAAATGCAATCCATAAGAAAATATTAGAGAAAAAAAGAAGAGTGCAATAGAGGAAAGAAGTGTGCAGGTACAACACAATTAGAACAAAAGGAAAAAGAATCAAATATTCATTTGAGCTGAAGCTCAAATTTTCCCACTTGGAAAGTATGATGCAGGAGCATCATCAAGGTCAATGTAAATTTGATTTGATAAGTCAATGAATAGGTTGTTAGGTCTTAGTTAAGTGAAATAAATCTTATTTTTTCATGAGAGAGGTGTTTAGATCATGAGGTATTCAAAATTTGGTCTTTTATGCATGTTTTGAGTTTTTCTGCCAAAATGAGAATTCAAATATTTGAATCTATAAGTGTCAAATGAGAGTATTTTCTCATCTTGTAAGCTTGTCTATGATCATGATTATATATGTAAATGGGTCAATAGGTCCTAGGATGTGTTTTTAATATTTATAAAGTATTAACTCATCATAATTCATGTATATACCCACTCAAGGGTAAGTCTTAAGTTAGTAATTCAACTAGTTGTATGTTGGGAAGATAAGACCAATTGAGAGATTCTTGTTGATAGAAACAAGAACAAAAAAATTTTAGACAAATGATAAGTTTTTTAATATGAATAATAGGATCCAATAATTCAACTAAGAAAGGATAAATGGCAAAGAGGAAGATGAAAAAAAGTGGTGTGTAGGTTTGGGTCTGTAATAGTTGTAGAGGTTTATGATGACTAGTAGGGTCTTGTAATAAGGTTTTGATGTGTGTGTGTGTGTGTAAATAATAATGTTTTATGAGAATTAGTCTTCAATCAATACTATGTGGTATGAGTGGATGATTGTTTTTATCAACTTATTGTCTCATTTTATATTGTGTGATGATTCTTGATGTTACAAAGGTTTGAAAATAGAATTATGGGTTATACATAGTCATGAAAAGAGGTTTCCTTTAAACTTTTGAATTAGCTCATGCAAAATAGTCAATCGATAAGTGAAGATGAATGGGGGAAGAGTTTTATTCAATCCCAAATAGTTATAAGCAGGTAACAAAATTTGTAATTGCATTAAGTTTATGTTTTTTATTCTGTGAACACAGTCAAGGACCTTGACAATCATGAAAAGTGTCTTTGTTGCTCACTTTTAAGCTTGTCAAAGAGCTAACAATAACTTGGAAGATTAGATAATCATGTGGAAATTCTCTAAAAAGTTTAATAATCTATGATAAGTGACTAAAAGTTGAATTTTCTTATTTTATATGCTCTTGGGTCTATGTACTATGTTAAACCCTTAACTAGGGTTTAAGAGATAAGAATTTGCATATCTTTCAATTGAGCCCATAAAAACTTATAAAAAAAATTAGATTGTAAGAAGAGTATGTTTAACATATGTTGAAGGTGGTTCCAAGAGGATATAACCTATACGGAAAGGGGTATTTCCTAAACCCAATCTGTAAACTAGTATGTTGAGGTCTAAAAACCTTGTTTCAACATTATGACCAAAACTAAGCATGATGGGTGATATGAATCTATTTATAAGTTGTGTAAGATTGAAATGAACATAATAATATTTTAAAATATTTAAAGAGTCTTAGTTTTGAGTATTGAAATAGTCAAAGACTGATTAGTCATGGTCTTGAAGTCTGTGTTTCTGACATCAAGTATATGAGATAAGGAAACCCTGTTTACTAGTTCTTTGCAAGAAGTGAACATAGGTAACATATTAATATGTTTATTGAGTGAAGATAACATTTTAAGAGAAAAAATAACCTTGTTGAGAACATAATAAGTCTTCATGTGGGAGTGAAACAAGTGTAATGAACTAAGTAACAACTTAAAGTCACAAGAAGTAAAAACTTAAAGTCAAGAAGGGAAATGACTAAGTAACAAGTGTTTAGAACTCAAAATGAAATGTGTGTTTGTTTTTAAGCCCAAATAGAAATGTTTTGAAGAGAAATAATAATTGCTTGTGTGTCTAAATTTCATTTTTTTGGCCAAGGTCCTACAATCACTTGTATGTTTTGAAGATAAATAATAATAAGTTTCAATGTGGCCTTTGGCAAGCAAAACCTATGACAAACAAGTTAGATTTTCAATATGGTCTCTTCGGTGAACACCCTGCAAGCAAAAAAATTAACACTTTTATAATTTTCATTTTATGAAAAAATATATGCATAAAAAATCCAAACTAACTATATAATCTAAAAATGCATGATAAAACATGTGGTGTTTTAAAAAAATCATAAAAAATGGAGTCTAAATGACCCCAAACAAACTTTTGAAAGTTGGGCAGTTTTGTGCAGGGTGAATTCAGTGATGTGGAGAATGAATTCATTGTTTTGTCAGATGAATTCACTATACCATCAGATGAATTTGTTGTTTTGTCATATGAATTTGTTGTTCCATCAAACAAATTCACTAATGTGCAAAATGAATCCACTGATGTGTAGAACGAATTCGTCAATGTGAAAAATAAATTTGCTAATGTGTAGAAGGAATCCACTGATGTGCACAATTTCACTGAAGTTGACCATGATTTCATTGATTTGTAGAATTGCAATGAAAATAGAAACATAGAAAAATATTTCTGCTACTGTTAAGGACAAATTCACTATTTCATAGTCTGAATTTATTGTTTTGCAGTTTGAATTCATTGTTTTAACTTGAGATGGAAATCAACAATTTTTTGAAGAAAAATGAGTGAATTAATTTAGCAAGTAGGTCGATTTTAGTAATAATAAGAACAAAAAAGGAGAATCGTGGGATGCGTCATACCCCGTCGGGCATGCCATTATGTAGAACAAGAAACCAAAAGAGGTTAGTCCATTGTTAGTGAATACAAATCCAAAACAACTTGCATGAACGTAACATCTTAAGCCTATTCCCTAGGGTGAGCTAATATTAGCAAATAAAGAATCAAATAGAAAACAAATAAAATCATTTACTTTCCTTGAAGACCTCACATATTAAATAGTTTGAAGAAGCATGAGCTCGGCTTGTGAACTAGTAGTCTTTAACAATGGTGATTCCACATATGGGCAACATTTCTCCTTGTCCACTTGAGGTTTTGGCTTGGCATGGTTGAAGCTCTTGACAAAATTATGCACAATGAGTTTTCTTTTAAGAGCTTTGGTTGAGTAATGGCCTTGAAATCAAGGATAGCTTCGTTGCCTTAGTTTTTCATGGCAAAAGAGTGTGAAGACCCTTTCATTTATAGAGTTTGCAAATGACTGTGGACCATCCATCTTGAAATGAAGATCAAGGGCCCAAGATTAGTCCTCCATTCTCATAAATAAGAGAGATGAAATGTGAAAGAAAATGGATAGCCTATTTCATAGAAATGTAAAAGATTTAAATCATGAACTCTCTTTGAGTGTGTAAGAGGGGTGTAAGAGAAAGAGTGTGTGAGAGGGGTGTAAGAGATTGCTTGCAATCCTCTCCTTTCCTATTGACTTATCTTTGTGATGTCACTAGATGAGGTAATATTGCAATTTGATTTAAGAAAATAAAATAATTCAAAAAGTCATGCAATTTTTTATTAGAGGAAGATTAAGCTTGATTAAGTGGGATTAATCAACAATTCAAAGAACGTGACTTTTGCAATGTTCTTTTGTTAATCAATTATCTTGTAATAACATTTACAAATGGTCGATTTGATTCACTATGCGCTAGATAAGATTAATATCACAATACAATCCATTGCCCCAATCAAGGATGTGCCATTATTATTTTGAATTAAAACAACAATTATGCAAGTAAATTGGACCAATTTACAATTTCCGAGTAGATTTACATGTGATTATGAAAAGTTGTTCCAATTGCAGTTGAGACACGAAAATAGTTAAAATAGAATGTTTACAATAAATATACTATGAAACTATGTTGATTAGTAACGTAATGTTTACATTTGGTTCTAATCTAGCATTGAAGATCCTATTTTTATTTTAAATCACTCAATAGAACACAAGTAATCACACATGCAACAAAATATGGACTACATGCACGTATAACTTGAGTTTAGAAGGCCTCATTTTCAATCAAATACATCTATATCAAATACAAAGACAACTTGAGGGTTGACAACTTAACTAACTTGTTTGAAGAGGAAAAGTTAAACAATACAACAAGTTTCTTCATCAAGATCCATAATAGAAGAGTTAACGTCGAGAAGAAATTAGAAAGTATGCAATAGTAATAGGGTAGTCTTTGGTCAAGAAGTGGTGATTTAATGCATCTCTCAATCCCATAGACTCCCTAGTCTCGTGGACGTTATTAAAACCTTTAATTAATTAATCCATTCAATCACTAATATTATTGGTTTAAAAAAAGATAAATTTTTTAAAAGGCCTTAATTAACACTAGCCAATAAGTTTTCGTCAAAGCCCTTGGATCTCGATGCCATCTATTCCATCCACACAAATTACTATCAACAAATGATACCTAAGAGAGAACAAGTACATTTGATTCATAACATATTCAACCTATAAGAGGACACAATAAAATGGTTCAAGGTCGTAGCGGCACACGGTCATAGATTGCAAGCTTATGGAAGAATGTACACATGTCAGGTAGGCCCAATCCTTTAAAAGATGGTATTCTAGGGAATTTTATTAGGATTGGATAATAGAAGAGACCTAGCTTGGTAAAAGAACTATAGAGACGCCAGATAGAAACATGTATGTTAGAATTAGGGCTCCTTAAAAAAAACTTGGATATCACCTATCAAACTCATTTAATACATGATTTTTATATGAAATGTACCCCAATTCATTTATTTCCCAGCACAATATTTCCAAGCTTACATAAATTTTCTATGATTGTAAAGCAAGATTTGTCTCCTACACTAAAAATATAAAACATTTATGTACATCCATCCAACTACATCTAGGTATCATTTTAATTCCAATTAAGTTATTTTTTTGCCCCAAGTCGCTATCTTTTCACATTTATTTTTTAACTTAGATTTCATTGATTGAAAAATATATTAAAAAAATAATGTATATAGTGTCGCAACCCTATCACAATAAGGAGCTCAAATGGTAGCTAGGGCATGACCCCTCGACCGTAGTGACTTATGATGTGTCAAAGATACAAAAAATTTATTAATGAAGTGGTGATGGAGGGTTGGGTTGGCCCGACCCATCCCTCTCCCCCCTTTCTATAATGGAATGGGGCAAGGGATTGACGCAACTTACCACCCTCCACCTTCATTTTTTTTTAAATATATTTTTTATTTTATTGGTAATCACTTTTGACCAGAGCTACGAATTTGTTTGGAACACAATCGGGGACCTAAATCCCCAAGTGATTATCTACCACATGAATCCCAAATATACTAGCAATAACCACAACCGACCCAAGAATACCAACCATAATGACAATCGACCTTGATAATACTACCAATGGTCACATCCAACCTCATATGCCTTAGTGAGATTTGAACCTGCATGAAACTTGAAACATTCAAGTCACTTTACCAACTCACCAACATCTCATTGGTTATTTCTTTTATTTTATTATATACAAGGATCTAATTCATTTATAAATTTATATATAATTGATTTATCGATTTGTTTTACATAGTCTCATTCGATCAACAAACCAATTTCTATTCATTGGTTTTGATTTAGGACTAAATGTATGTAAAGCAACTGACGTTGACCCTTTTAAATTTCATTTATCTAAACATTTTATAACTAAATTTGATATTTTTAATTCCCAATTTTATTTCAAAAGAAGAGAATATGCAAAAAAAACAATAATTCTAACCCCCGAGGAAGACAAGATTTTTAATTCGACTTCAAAGAAAGATAAGGGGAGAGAGATAAACGAGAGAAGTTTATAAACATAATCATGCCACGAATATGACTTCGACTTATTGCTTAATAATGCTAATTCTTCCTCCTACACAATCACATGGTAAGATAAAACCTAAGAAGGGAAACCTACATTTCCTTTTCCATTTGATAAGGAAAATTTATGCCACCAAAACTCTAAGAATATCTCCACCTCCTCCCAAGCTCTTTCCAGTGCATACATCTCGTAGTTAATCAACACCAAAATGAGTCATTGGTGGAAAGTTAAATATAATTTTTCTCCTTCTAGACTCCATCAATATCATTAATGGAGGGTAGTACCCTCCTTATAAAGTTTTTTTTTTTTTTTTGGTCATAAAAGACTCGTACATTTTTTATAAGGCAATGGGGGTCTCGTACATTTTTTATAAGGCAATGGGGGTTTACTTACACAAGTAAACTCACCTCATACTTGACTTACAATAGTTAAAAACTCATCTTACAAGTCCATATTTTTCTTACACTCATAAATAAATTCTCGTATGAGTCACATGTGAATTTACTCATACAAGTAAACGTACTTCCTTCCACAATTAATAAATCTCCTACAATTCAATATAATTCTCTTTAAAAACTACCTACTAGGTGAATCCTGTTAAACCGAGACTAGGGTCATAAGTGTTGTAAGCTTCCTAACAAACCTACTTAATAGAGTTCATTGCCTTTTTAATAGGTCTATGAACCTTTTTAATTTTCACTTTTAAAATATTAACAATTTTACAAATTATAAGAATATATGATTAAGATATACTAATCTAAATCTGATTAAACTTCGTTAACTTAACTAACAATGCTTAACCATTAGCGTATAGAGAGAACCAAATTTTGAATTTCTACACATACTAAAGAGTCATCGCACAAGACCATCATACCAAAACGGCTAGGGAAACACGGCTCCACATGAGGGGTATTACAATACAAGATTCATTATAAACTAAACAGATTTATCTTCACAATGTTAGAAAACCTTGGTTTTTTTATTGAAATGGCATTCATCCTTGATCATGTCTTAAACTTTTGCTTCACTTAGACATACACATCATTTGTAATCTTTATCAAGGTTTCTTTTCAGCATTTGGCCTTCCCTCTATTTGTCCTTCCATCTCCACGGTTCATCTTTGTGCCATTGAATTCTTTCAAATTGTGGAGTTATTTCGCTAGTTAGTTGTCTCCTTTCAAGCTGGGTCTCACTATCAGGGAAAAATTTGGGAGGAGTTATACAATATTGGTCACAGTTATCTTGAGACCATAATTGAAGGATGGTCTCTGTTCTTCCATCTCAAGGGGTCATCTTTCTGTTATTTCCTCCTTCCAAATTGTGGAGTTATTTCACTAGTTAGTTGTCTCCTTTCAAGCTGGGTCTCACTGGCAGGGAAAATTTTGGAAGGAGTTATACAATATTGGTCATAGTTATCTTGAGACCATAATTGAAGGATGGTCTCTGTTCTTCCATCTCAAGGGGTCATCTTTGTGTTATTTCCTCCTTCCAAATTGTGAAGTTATTTCCCTGGTCAATTGTACTGTCTTCCTTCAAACAGGTTAAAATTTGAAAGTATTTATGCAATATTGGGGTCAGAGCTATGTTGTTTTAGCTGTAGGCTTAATTTCCTTTAGTCCTCTAGTTCAGGTGTAGATGCCTTTGACCATAATTTCCACTGTCTCCTCCTCCTCTTTGATCCAACTAATTTTAGTGGCATTTAGCTTTAAACATAATACATACTTTTTCCCCACCTATTTGAAATGGTAAATGCTTCTATCCAGTGAATTTGTTAACTAGTCATCACAAGTAAGGGAAGCACTTAGCTACCACAACAAACTTTATATATGGTACTGCAAGTCTGAAGAAAGATAAACAATTATTACAGTTGGTTTAATTTTCACACATTTCAAATATTTGTTTCAGACTAATATTTGCAAAATGTAATACTTTTAATAAAAGCCTTGTTCTCTTTTAATAAAACTGTTTCCAGATTGCATCACTAAATTTAGCTCAAACATAGAAGATTAAACTACAGATATATTTAAAATGTTTATCAATTCTTTTATATAATGGTCTCTAGATTTGAGTAATGAATAAGGTTTCATACATGCCGTAAAAACTTGACCCTTTCCAAACTTATTAGAATTTACTTCTCTTATGTTTTTTAATATAAGTAGATATTATTCTCATTTCATAGAGAATCTGTTTGGACCATCAAACATGGGCCAAGAAGCATTATACATTTTGAATGGGGTGCCACTTAATGCTGCATCCAATGCTGTGCAAGGATAACATCATATTGTGTTAGAAAACATTATTAGAGTATATCCATACAATCACTATAATTAAACAGTCTAGTTTCATGCAGAAAAATATAATAATTTTCAAACTGAACTTCAGTTTTACATACCTTGGCTTTTGTGCAGTACTGACTGGTTGACCACTCAAGACACACTCTATTGCCTGCCTTATGTCACTGTAGATAATCAAAAAATGTTTGTTAATTGCTCTTCTATGAATGAAGCTACATCCAATAGCAAACTTTTCGAAGGAGGGAACACAATTAAATGAATCCCTACTTTTCATGCATGCTCTCTGTAGCATACCTTCCTGTAATAGGTTTGTCATTTCCGGGACGCGATTCATCAAATCGTCCATGATAGGCAAGCTCAAATGTTTGGTTTTCATCCTGATCTAGCAACCAACACATGCATGTTATATATTGTAGGGTAATTAAACAAATTTTCTATACTGGTTTTAGAGATAATTTAAAGGGGAAACAATGCACTGAAGGGTGTGCAACTTGTTGAACTTGCTCTGTACCTTCCTGAAAAGGAAAAATTCAGGAGTACAAAGAGCTCCAAACCTCCGTGCAGCCTCTTGTGTCTACTAGAAAAAAAGTACAAATAAATTAATCAGTTACCATCACAATAAATACTTTCAAACATTTTGGGTGTATCCAGAAGTATATTGCATCCAACTTTCATATTATAGTAACATTCAAAAAACTATGTGATACCTGGTGCTTATCATAAATTTGCTCCTCAACCAATACATGAAGTGAATTGAGCAAAACAAAGTCTCTCTATACCAGGACCCTACAGTGCAAGACCCTACAATGCAACTTTCCCACATGGTAATCTATACCATCAATCACAATGGCTAGACCCTACAATTTAACCTCCTAAACATTATATTTCACATCCTAACCAACATAGGACAATATTCTGAGGCATATATATATTTTCCTTTCTTGCTACGAGTAATCAAACGACTGAATCACAGTTTTTCATAATTGATCATGGACATGGGATGCATAATCCTCTTCAATATTAGAATATGGATGCGGGGTGAGAAATTTAACATACTTAGAGAACACAAACTTGTTTTTTCTGTAGAAAGTACTCTCAACCTGTTACTTCATGTCAATAACTAATAAACTTTACAAGTTCTTTGTAAAATCCAGGTTCTGGTGGTCTCTGGATTAATTATCTAACCCTTCCCCTCATTAACCAATAATGCAGTTAATATTGACTAATATTACATCTTGGATTTCACCAAAACAAGTTCTTCCAGGCCTTCCATTTAGATATATCAGGACCCTAAGCCTACAATTTCCTTCCAATTACAACCCACATGCAGACATCTTTAGACAAAACCATCTAGATTTAGGGAAGCATATTATCAGATTGGGATATAACGAAAGTTTCTCAAGAGTTTACTGGTTTGTACCCTACTAAAGGGGCAAGACAAGAGATTCCTAAAGCACCCTGTGGCATGAGGCAAGGTATCTAAATTGGCCTTTTGGCAATTTTTATATGGTTTACTTCTCCTTTCGCTTTGATAAGAGACTTTGTCCTCGTTGCTTGACTTTCACCCGTTGGAATCTCAAAGGAGTTTAGTTATGAAAAAACGGTCACATAAAATTTCGCATGGCCATTTAGCAAGGTTTCTAATTCCAATGCTAGATAAGATAGATCAACTGGCAGTTCAAGAAGAGTTTGTGTGCATAACTGAACAAATTATTTGAGTCGGTGAAAATTCCAGGCAAATGATGTCTCTAGCCCAGTATCTACGATGTTAATCTATAACATTAAATAGTATTAACATATGACTAGTATTGAACTCTAAAAATAACTTTGTTAGATTCTCTGTGTGTCAAAAGCCACCGTACATATACATTACCTATTCTTAGTGAAGGTTTCTTTGCAGGAAGATTATCAACTCATATCAAATACTAGTTGGGAACAACTAGACAGGAACAACGCCCTTAACTCTATAAATAATTTCAGAATATTCTCATTTTTGTGTTAAAAACCACTGTAGTATGTGCAGTGAAGGTTTCTTTGCAAGAAGATTTTCAACTCTCAAAAATCTTGTATATTGGAGTGTACAAATACAATAATGGATTGAAACAAAATATGTAATGCAATATGGATAATAAATGGCATAGGACTTAGGACTGAAGAGAAATGATGTCGCTAGTATAGTTCCTATTGATGAAGAGGCCAAAATATCAACTGATTACAGCCCATGGACCATACATACCTTGGAATGAAGAAGCCATTATAGAAAGCAATAACACCACCATTTTTAAAGTTTGTTAAACAGTTAAACAAAGGCTAACCAGAATTCCTAAGCCAATGAAATGTTTCAATTAATAAGAGAGGAAGAAATTATATTAATGTCCACAAATGACCGAAAGTAAGTCAATGAGACTCAAGGAAAACAACCATTAACAATATAAATTTCAAGGGAAGAGAATCCAAGAAGCCAAAGTACAAAAGACAAAGTAAAGCAATGTGCCACTAACAGAGGTAGTAATGCAACCAATACAAATAGCAATCTGGGGCGAACAAGAGCCCCCAAAAGCATGTACTGATGAACACTTGAAGACCTCATCGAAAATCTATGTTTGTGCTAGAAGTGGAGTTGTCTGACCCACCATCAATCACCGTGAAATGATTTGATAGTGTCTGTCGGGGAGTATCCAATGTCGAAGGGACCAGGTTGGGAGATCTTAGTGGGGAGCACAGCACTTCCTCTAGAATCTCCCCTAACAGCCAAGGCCAATGTACTTCCCATAGTACAAAAGAAACTCGTAATCTGAGTCTCCCCTGTGATCTGGGGGCGGTGACAATAAGTAGTAGATCCATGTCATCGGAAAGGGGTAGATCCACGCAGCCAGGAAGAAGCAAGGCCACAATGTCAAGGGAAAGTAGGCTGGGGGATATAAGGAATTTGAGCAGTACTGATATGCTGAGAGAAGCGCCACCGAACTGATCTATCATCTCTAATGTGTGATGCACTAATGTCTAAAGGGCGCTTAGTGTTGCCAATCGCCTGGTTGGGCTGGAAGAAAGAGGTGATCAACATGGGAGCTCTAGAGCCTCTAGGATCCTCCTGTAGGGATCTGCGTCGGAGGGTGCCGACCTTACAAAGATAAAGAGCCGAGCACCAGTGGTTTGGATATCTAAAGAAATTAGAAAGAGTGTTGGTTGAGTCCCTTTTAAAGGTAATGATCTCTTCCCTGGATCTCATAGTAACTGGGGCATCTGAAAAATGAAATATTCCTTAGTCTCAACCTCCTAAAAGGAGCAAAGATGGTAGATCCGATCCAGATGGAGAATGTGGTGATCTATTTCAACCTGTAATTGGTAAGAACACACTTTCATATGGCCAAGGGGAAACATCAATCCGTGGGACGAATGGTGTTGGAGATAGTGAGGACGATAAATAATACAATCCACTATTTGTAAGAAATGCTTGGCATAGAAAGCAAGCTTGGGATTGAGTGACTCAATGGGGGAGATCCAAGTGGCCTAGATATATTGTCTGTAGTCGTACTCTTTCGCAGCTCTAGTGATGATGTCTTTTGTGGGAAGGAACCTGGGGCAGCGTCTAGAGAATACATGAAAGGGGGTAGCCGATCCATAGAGATGCCAATAGAAAGGAGTAACCCAATCTCAAAGTACCAACAGTGTTGGCGTCTAGTGGGACCTAGTGAAACAATCATTTCTGAAGAGCAAAGTTCTAAGGAAGGACATCTCTCACAACTAGACGTTGAGTCCCCTAAAAACCTGAGTATGTGGATGTATAAAATAAGCTTGAAAATAGTCTTGGGGAAAAGCGGTTGGACGGCAAATTCAACTTAATTGATCTGTTGAAGAATTGCTCACTTGTAATGGATCATTCACTATAACTTGAGAGTTTGGACCCTCTCAATACGGGCCCAATCAACGGCCCCCAAGCTAGGTCCCCACACCTTTGAACCTTTGTATTAAAACCAGTGGGTAATTGTGAGTCTCCGAAAAAAATTATACAAACAGGTAACCTCCATACTTACTGCAAGTTGGGTAGATCCCTAGTAACTACGGTTAACGACGAGTAACTAACCACCGTTACTCGCTAATACCAACAGCTATCAAGGCTCGACTCAGACCTAACCTAGTTATAGGGCAAACATATAGAAAGTGTTTTAAAAATGGCATTTGCATTTGCTTACATTGTTATTTTGACTCTAGCTCTGCTATTGCTCTAAATCATTTTGATACAAGTCTCATAGATTACGGGTTTTGATGCAACCAAAAGACTAAGGATTCATTGTCGTTTGATCATCCTCATTATAGACCGTGGGTTTTGATAAAGTCATGAGTCTCAACCATTCCAAATTGTAGGTTTGATGATTGCATCAAAAAGGGATTATTTGGAAGGAATGCCCTAGAAGCGGATCTAGAAAACATAACATTGTAAGACAAAAAGAGAGGCATGCCCCTTGCAAAGGCATTGATGAGAGGTAGACTTCATGCTAAATTATGGACTAAAATATTAGACCTCAAGTGTAGACTGATGTGATCTCTAGAAGTTAACCTTTGTAGAAAAACTGGAATCTGGAGAGAGATTGCTTGGAGATATTGGAGATCATGACTTTAGTTTTTCTAAGGTTGACAACAAGTTGTTGGAGTTCACAAAAATGAGCAAGGGCATCAAGTTGTCATTGTAATCCCTCGACAAAGTGGGAGAGGACAACATCATCAGCGAAAAGGATAGTTATAAGCACCTCATGTAGAAAATAATCATCATCCATATGGGTATGTTGCTGTATAAACTCCCCTAACTCATCAATGTAGATGTTGAATAAGGTCAATGAGAGAGGACATCCTTGCTTGACCCCAATGGTACTCTTCACAAAGTCAGAAAAACCGTGAGAAGTACAAAATTTTCCAAAAACAATCTCATAAAGCCTACAAACAATGGTAATCAAAGCATCTAGAATGTTGATATCTCTCAACTTCTTGAAAAGTAGGCGTCTCGAAACCAAGTCAAAGGCTTTCTTGAAGTCAACAAAACAAAATACTTTGGAAGGCCTAGGACAAGCTCCTTCAATAATAGCTAGAAGTGTGAAGATGTGGTCAATAGTCTGATAATCCTTTTTGAAGCCAACCTGCCCTCTAGCTCCAATATTATTCTTTTCCCGATACTCTTAACAACTATATGTCTAACATTGTGGCATAAAGTTTGGCAAATGTATACCCTATCAAAATGGTATTGTAGTTGCCAGGGATAGAGAGATCTATAGACTTATGTATAGGGTGAATAATGTGTTGGGACCATGACTGGGAGAAACCTGAATACACCACCTTATTAAAGAGTGTGGCAAAGGGGAAGGCAAGGGAATCCACACCATATTTGATGAACTCAACTTTGAGACCTGTTGACAATTCTTCCACAAGTCAGATTGTCTCTCACCATTCGGAAAATTCACATCTCTAGCCAAGGAAGAAGAGTACATTGTTTTGGTAGGGTCCTTGCTACAAAGGATGAATTCCTTCGGAATGGTTCATCAAAAGGGTTTTTACTTCGGAAAAGAGCCTTCGAAAGAGCACTAAGAAGGAAAATCTGCACAAAAGGCAAGGAAAAGCCAAGGATTAATTCGGAAGAGTCCATTACAAGAATCCCGAAGAGTAGGGTACCCTTCGGAAGGGTCATTTGCAACAATCCCCAAGGGCACGTACCCTTCAAGAAGGCACAGGAGCAGATTCGAAACCTTGGCAAATAACCCGAGTGTCCTCCAATTTTTCCGAAGGGCAAAAAGGGACAGTTACTAGCCCTTGCGGAGGGCACTTGGTTGGCAGAAGGGACCATGGCAAATTTCCCGAAGGGCACATTTCAAAAGCCGAAGGGCACATTTCGGAGGAAAAGGCAAGGGAAGATATCCTTCGGACTTTTGTCCGAAGGAATTCCTTTGGACAAAAAGTCCAAAGGAAATCGGAATAGCAAAGACAAAAAAAAAAAGTCGACGACAAAAAAATCCGAAGGCTTCGGAAAAGTGAAAAAGGGAAGGCAAAGTCATAATTTCTTCGGACTTTTTGTCCGAAGAAATTATGACTTTGCCTTCCCTTTTTCACTTTTCCGAAGCCTTCGGATTTTTTTGTAATTCCTTCAGACAAAAAGTCCGAAGAAATTTGAAAGACTTGAAAGTCTGCAGAAAAAACAAGTGAAAACAAAACAAAAAGAGACCTTCGGAGAAAGGGCCGCAGAGAGAAACCCGAAGAAAAAGAGAATTCTGAAGGACAGATGAAAACCGAGATAATTCTTGCGGACATTTTGTTCGCGGAAAAATGACTAGGAGACAGGCCCAAAAGAATTAAGCCAAGGAGATAACAAGAATTCTGAAAGAAATGGAGGTTGACTGTGCAAAAGAGGATAGAAAATAGATAATCCAACGGAGAGTTGAAAACAAAATATAGACCGGATATAATTATAAAAATACATCTAAATATAGAATCCCGCCAGAAATAGACAGGAATAGGCAGACCAGAACTAGACAAGATACATGCAAGCAAGGGGCTATTTTTGAACACCGGTCAAAGCTTTAGTTGACTGGTTATTGAAATCCCGCTCGTCTCCAGATCATCTCACGTATTCGAGAGTCCAACCGAAGTTCCAAATTCGAATGTCGAGTTGACTATTCCAAATTTCTAGTTGACTAATTGTTAAACGCCGCATTCACTAGGAGCTTTCCATGCGAAGGAGAATGATCTCTTCGTCCAACTCAGCTTACCAAACGGTTACTCAGCTTTCAAACGTTACAATTCGGCATCAAACAACTCACGTAGAGTTCTAAAATTAACATTGGCATGGATTTCCATGCAAAGAGAGGTGGGCGATTCATAACAAAGACATGTTCACTTCCTCAAACGCAAGAAGCTTCATGCAAAGACAAAAGAAAACATATTTTTATTGAAAGGCCAAGTAAAGCCTTGAGTTAACTGAAGTGAATCCTTCTCTTCAAATTTTCAACGCCAATCTTTGGCCTCTTGTAATTTTCTATATAATGGCTTTCAGCCTTGATTAAAAATCATCCAATCTCTCTTGGTTAGACCAGACTCTGCCATTGGTGAGTTGTGTAACCTCTTCGATCAATAGGACTATACTTTCAGATTTCAAGCGTTGGCATAGTGTATATTTCATTCAATTTGCATAAGTGGTAGATTTCTCTCCCTTCCCAAATGCTGGTTCATACCTAGTTGCTAGATTATCCTTGTGCAAGTCATGTTAAAGTGTTCTTTATGTCCTTGTTGACGCTGTAAGTGGATATTAGGTGGCTGCAAAGTGTCTTGTATCGGACCTCTCTCCAACGTTTTCCCTCAAGTTTTGGCCATAGGATCAAACCTCTTCATGAAATACTTATGCATAAGTGATTGATTGAAATCTAAGGTCTTCCTTCTCCCTTGTTCGTTCAGTGTTCAAAGTTCCAAGTTGAGTGGATCAAACTTCTGGTGTATCACCCCTTTTAGGTAAGATTTCCCCTTTAAGTTTCCTTCTCCCTTTTTTATGGTAGTCCGCAGCGTAGAGTAGAGATCCTCATTGATACATCATACAGGAACTAGCCTTCTCTAGAGGTTCTTCTCACTGTTGAGGCACCCACCCTTGTGAGAAGATCCCATTGTTTCAGCCAGATAGAGGACTGGCCATTCCGTGCACGTCTTCGAATCAGGGCACAACTCCAGGTTGACAACAAGACCTTCACAATCAGCGGCTTTGCTGGTGCACAATTTCAAAATAGCTCTCTTAACGAAATAAGTGGAGAAAACAGAGAAAGATGGTGGAGGAATGGTGGCAATGGAAGCAAGATGGACAAAAATATCATGGAGGGAACTAGCATAAGAGACCCATGCTTCCGTTTAATGCTATAAATTGTGTTTTCTTGGGAGAAGAATACACCAAAAACTCTTATGTGAGTGGTGGAGATAAGCAAGGAGTGTATGACGTCTAGACACAAGATACTCTTGTTTATTACATCAGAGAAGATAGTGGTACTCCCTATGGAGGGTGGGTATGGAGGGAAGGTCATAGGTTAGATAAAATTGAAGTCTTTGATAAGGGATTTCTACTCATCATCATACCACCAGTTCATGGGACAGGTTTCATGGTGTAGTGGATATAGAGTTATGAATAGTGTGGAGGTGTAATAAAATTACTTAGATGATTCGCAACTATAGAATAATATATCGTAGAATTAATAATAGAATAAACAGATTCACAACAACAATTGGCGAAAGGACAAAATACTTAAATATTGTGACTGAGCCACTTCGAGGGGGCAACCTCCACAACAATGCAATAAGAACAGAATTCACAATATGATGATAAAAGGCTAACCACTACCTCTTATATATACTCTACTTAGCCATGGTTATTCCATAAGCTAACCATACTAAGAACATCAAGAAATGCAATATGATAAAATGAAGGTATGCAAGCCACAAGTCAGCGACATATTCCTAGACACACTATAGGTTAAGGGCGTAACATGCCCCTCCCCTTTAGAACAACATTGTCCTCAATGTTGAATCAAATCAGGATGTTGTTGCGGGAACACTTCATCCTCCCATGTTGCATCTTTAGAATATAGATTCTTTCATTTGATCAAATACTCCTTAATCGCTCTGGTTCGTAGTTGCTTAGTGCGTGTGTGAAGGATCTCTTTAAGCTCCAGAATGACTCGGCCTTCTTCATCCAATTTAGGTAACTCAGTTTGAGTGAAAACTCTGTCTAATTACCTTCTTCAGGCAAGATACATGGAATACCGAATGTATGTGAGTGGACAAGGGCAATTCCAGCTTGTAGGCCACACTACATTTTTTTGCAAGAACTGATAAGGGCCATAATACTTAGGGGACAACTTGTTATCATTTTTTTGTTGCTTCAAAGACATGCTTATATGGATGCAAACGCACAAAGACCCAATCACCTATGTCAAAATGCCGCTCACGACGGTGTTGATCTGCTTGTTGCTTCATTCTATTTTGTGCCATTGCTAAATTATCTTGCAAACTAACTAGTACCTTTTGTTGATGGTGAATGTGTTCCTCAACAGCTTGAACCTTGGGATGCACCATCAACGCTGAAGTGATGGATGGGGGATGATACACATACAATGCCACAAAGGGAGACATTTTGAAAGAAGTGTTATACCACCATTCGACAAGTGACAACCAATAAACCCATTTGTCATATTTGTCAAAAATAAAACAACAAAGATACTCTTCTAGACATTTGTTGACTACCTCTATTTGTCCATCAGATTGAGGGTGATAGGACAAGCTATGAGCCAACTAGATGCCCAAACATGCAAATAATTAGGTCCAAAAATTACTAGTAAATATGGGATCACGGTCATTTACAATGATCTTTGGAGTACCAAGCAATTTTTGAACTGTATTGAAAAAAACAGAAGCTACTGTATTAAGAACAAATGGTTGTGATAAGGAACAAAAATGAGCATACTTGGTGAGTCGATCCTCAACTACCATGATAACATTTTTACTTTCAAACTGCGGTAATCCAATAATGAAATCCATGAAAACCTCCTTCCAATGTTGGCTAAGGATGGATGAAGACAGCAAAAGACTTGGATTTTTAATGGTTTCATCTTTGTTCTGTTGACATACCATGCATTTAGCCACATATTTCTGGACATCCCCCTTGAGTCCTCAAAAGAAATCTTGCTTGATTTTATGATATGTTTTCAAAAATATTGAGTGACCTCTCAATGGAGATGTATGAAGTTCTTGAAGGATTTTATATTTGAGAAGAGAATGCTTACAGAGGTATAATCTATTTTTATACCATAATACGTTCCCCTTCCATGTAAATTTTTCACATCCCCCAAAACCCTGCTAAAGATTTTGAATCAAATCATAGGTAGCACTGTCATTCTCCCATTTTGATCTTGCTTCCTCTAGCCAATCTGTCTGCCAAATAGTCATTGCACATAACAATGCCTCAACTAATTCATCCCTCTGGGATAGTGCATCTGCCACCACATTCTCTTTTCCTTTCTTATAGACCATTTCAAAATCATAGCCTAACATTTTAGTCACCCATTTTTGTTGTTCTTCAGAAGACAATCCTTGTTCCAAAAAATTTACAAGGCTATCATGATCAGTCTTACCTAAAAGTGACGACCCATAAAATAAGGTCTTCATTGCTTGACTGCATGCAAAATAGACATCATTTATTTCTCATAGATTGGTCTGGGCCTATTTTTTCTCTTTAATTGGCGACTCTCAAATGCAAGTGGTTTGTCTTCTTGCATGAGTACAACCCTCATGCCATATCTTGATGCATCACATTCCACAACAAAAGTTTTAAAAAAATCAGAAGTAGCTAAAACTAGAGTGGTGCATATTGTCATTTTCAACTATTCAAATGTCTTGGTAGTTGTACCAATCCATTGGAAAAAGTCTTTCTTCAACAAAGATGTGAGTGGCGCTGCAATGCTACCATAATTTTTGACAAACCTACGATAGTAACCAGTTAACCACATAAATCCCTAGAGGTTTTTGAGTGTCTTGAGAGCCTACGACTCCATTATCGCTTGGATTTTTTTATGATCAAATTTCACTCCATGTGAAACAATATGATCCAAGTACACCTCTCAGACACCAAAAGCACTTTTGAAAGGTTTTGCATAAAGTTAACGTTGTTCCAGAATTGAAAGTACCTATTTCACATGCTTCAAATGGTCTTCCCAAGTTTTGTTGTAAATGAGGATGTCATAAAAAATACCAACACAATATTTCTTAAAAATAGCCTAAAACAGTATTCATCAAACTCTGAAATGTAGATGGTGCATGTGAGGCCAAAAGGTATGACCATAAACTCATAATGGCTTTCATGAGGTCTAAAAATTGTTTTAGGTATGTCCTCTACTTGGATTCAAATATGATGATACCCAGAGCAAAGATCTAACTTGGTAAAATAAACCGCACCATGCAATTCATCTAGTAAATCATCAATTACTATAATAAGAAACTTATCTTTCATGGTGTACCGGTTGAGTTCTCTATAGTCTAGGCACATCCTCCAAGTGTCCTCCTTCTGCCCCATGACCACTAGGGAGGAATATTCGCTTTCGCTATGTCAAATGATTCTTGCCTGCAACATCTCCTACACCATCTTTTCAATTTCACTCTTCTAGGCATAGGGATCCCTGTAGGGTCTGATGTTGGGTGGTGTACTTCTGGAAAGTAGTCTGATGGCATGATCATGTGCTTAGCTTGATGGAAGTCCTTTTGGCATGTCACCAAAAACAACATAATGGTCATCCAACATCATTTGTAAATCAGGATGGGTAGAATCCTTGGTTTGTTGAACTTCTATGGAAAACAAATGCGCCACAAATCCTTTAACACCTTTTCTAAAATCTTCATCATCTGATGGGAACTAACTAGTTGTGAAGATTTAGCCCGTAATCCACGCAGTTCACATGTCATGTCTTCTGAATGAAAGTGCATGAATAGTTGCTGAAAATTCATCTCAATAGTGCCCAACATGATGATCCATTGTACTCCCAGAACAATATCAGCGCCTCCCATAAAAATAGCAAACATGAGAGAATCTAACAGGTAGTCTCTCATAGCAAGCTTAATACTATGGCATTTTCCAACACAGTTGACGATACCACCATCTGCAATCATGACCTAAAATTCTAGAGCTAGGTAAATGAAATAGTTCAAATGAGTAGTCAACTTACTATTGATGAAGTTGTGTGTATTCCCAGAGTCAATCAACATAGTCATCTTTTTCTTGAGGAAACCCGCCACCTTAAGAGTTTGAGTACTAATATCAGAAAGTGCATGACAATAAATAGTAGGTTAAAAGTCTTCAGATTTATCCTCGAGTTCATCCAATCCTACCCCTGAGGCTTCATCATCTTCGTCATCCTCAGTGGTGCCTTCAATGTAAAACAACTTCTTTTCAGCACAGTGATGTCCTTTGCTCCATTTGTTATCATAGTCGAAACACAAACCTTTTGCGCGCTTCTCCTCAATTTATTGGGGGGTCAATTAGGTAGGTTGAGGAAATGATGGTGTTGGAAAAGTGCGTTCACGGACATTAGTGAAAGGTCTTCGTTTGAGAAGCTCTTTTTCCTCCACCATGCATGCCCTTGGGATGGTTTCAAATACTGAACTAGGACTAAACATGCAAACCTCCAATTGGATGTTATCCTTGAGACCACCTAAAAACATGTCAATCAGATTTTCCTCAGTGATGTCCGACACATGTAAGGAGAGATTTTGAAATTGATGAATATAATCATTTACAATCCCTATTTGGCGTACTTTGGCCAATCAGCGAAAGTAGTTTTCTAAGACATTGTTACAATATTGGAGTTGCAACTCTTTAGAAAAAATAGACCAAGAAACTGAGACCCTTCTTTTTATTTTGAACACAACCATCCATACCAAATGAATTGCTCAAGTTATAAATATAGAGAGCCCATAACCACCTTTTGTGAGCATGGAGTCTGATGTAAATCAAATAAATTTTTAATTTGAATGATCCATGTGAGTGGATCATTACCATCAAACTTGCACAGGTCCACTTTTGGCAACATCGGCTGCGGACCAACATTGGTGTTGTGAATGTTTGGAATAGGAGAACTAAATTGGAGTGGTGGAGGGTTATTTTGCAATCGCTGAGCTACAAAGTTGGCCAATTGCCTAGTTATTTGTTGCAATTGATCTCGCAAGCCATTCAGGTCCCCTCTCAGTGCTGTGATGTCCCCTTTAACTGCATCAAGATCATCTTTCTGCACCATGCTATGCAACTCTGACTTAAGTTTTTGAACCGCCTTTGAAATACATAGATAAAAAGTTCTAGACTCTATGTTGTCTTTGTGAGGATTTTTATGAGTTTCTTTCCCTTTCTCGTGTCTACGAGTGTTAGGACCAGCCATGCACAAACCCTAGGAGGGTTTCATCCTCGAAAAAAGTGTAGTGGTAGATGAGCCAATTGTGATTGCCTCATCAAGATGAATCCAACGACTGCTAATGTTCGCAAAGGTGATTTTTTTTGGCTCGAAAAAGTGTACCGATGGAATACACCATTGCAATCGTCTCGTAGAGATGAATCCAACGACTGCTAATTTTCACAAGGTTAAAATTTTTCCAGAGCTTTTATTTTTACAAAAAAATTTCTTTTTTTGTAAACAATATCCACGAACAAAACTGCGGTAATGAAAAATTTTAATCCTTCCCGCATCACAAGTCATGTTTTTTCAACCCTCTAACGCTCAGGTTCCCAAATCCGAAAAAACCGCACCGCCTAAACTTACCCAAATCGAAGCTCTGATACCACTTGTACTGAAATTACTTAGATCATTCGTAGCAATAAAATAATATATCGCTTAACTAAGAGCATAATAAGCAAATCTACAACAACAATTGACAAAAAAGTAGAATACTTGAATATTATCACTGAACCACTTCGAGGGGGCAACCTCCACAACAATGCAATAAGAACAGAATTTGCAATATAATAATAAAAGACTAACCAATACCTCCTATATATACTCTACTTAGCCATGGTTATTCCATAGGTTGGCCATACTAAGAACATCGAGAAATACAATAAAATAATATGAAAGTATGTAAGCCATAAGTTGGCAACACATATTCGTAGACACACTATAGGTTAAGGGCATAATAGGAGGAAAGAGTCAAAGGCAACGTCTTAAAGAGTTCGACGTAAGAACTCATACATGGAATTGGTGGTGGGAAGAGGGAGGGAGTATAATCCAGACATAAGAAGGGAGAGACATGCAACATAGTCAATGGTGTAGTCATCATCAAAGTGTATAGTGGTATGTCTAGTACCAAGCAGTGTGGTGGAGGGGGAAGGGTGGAGGTGGTGATAGTGAGAACTAGCATGGAAGCTGAACATCAAGACGACATGGTCAACAAGGGGAAGTCGAGGAGAAATAAGAAAGCCACAAATGTGGGGGATGAGGGATCTACTGGTGAGAACATAGTCCATAACGCTCGCACGACCACCATGGGGAAAATAAGTAAATCTAGCAGAGTCAAGGAAGTGAGAAATTTTGTTGAGAATGTTGAGGCTCTGAGATTCACCCAACCAGAGAAGGTGTCTCAACAGGCCATACCTATAGAATTCCTTTCAACATAATTTCTTTGTAAACCAAACTCCTCTAGATCTAACTCATTAAGACATAAATCAACCAGAGCAAAGTCATGAATAGGCATCTAAAGGTTCCCTATACGGGCATTAAAATCGCCCAAAAGAATGATATCACTAATAGTGGAGTACCAAGAGATCTCTGGATAGAGATCAAAGGACATGTCTCCATCAACGTGAAGGTGAATGGTGAATGCAGATGTTGCAAGGGAGAAGTTGCATACAGCGATTGTCACAAGGTTCGAGTTCGAATTCGAGTTTGACAAGGATAAATTCAATTCAAGTTTGCCAATGAATAAAATTCAAAAAAAAAAACCATTAAATTTGAAAAGAAATAAAATATTAAATATTAAAATAAATTTAAATAAAATATTTTTTATATTTAAAAATAAAATGAATATATATTTAAAAAATAAAATAATTATATATGATGTAAAAAATATATTAGAAGAGATAAAATTAATTTAAAAAATAAATACGAAGACAAATATTATTTAAAAAGGCAAATAAAAACTCAAAACATAAATTTTTAAAACAAATCTTATAAAAATTAACTTTAAATAATTAAAAATATCAAAAAAAGATAAAATAAAAAATAAAGTTAAAAACAAACTTTATAAGAAATTAAATGAAAGATTAACATTAAAATGTATAACAATTAAACATTACCTCATGAAATCTCACGAGCTCAGTACAAACAAGCACGACTACAGCATGAACGCTACTCCACGCTCGCAACTTCGCCCATAGCTCTACACTGACAGTGCCACAACAGAAGGATGATCTCTCAACCCACACAACTGTAGACACAACACACATAGCATAAACGCAGACATAAACCTATAGGTTGCAGGATGGAAGCAACATAAAGAAAATATAAACCCTCTACTCCAAAAAATTTTCTCTATTTATTTTTTGTACCGTACAATGTATTGCATAAAAAATTGGTAATTTTTTGTGGTATTATGAAAATTGGAGAATTTAAATGAATGAGAAATCACTGCACTTTCAAAAATCTCTAAGGGAAAGCAAGCAAAACAAATCATTATAAGCCCCAACTTTTGAAAAAGTGCAAACAAAATTCTAAAAATGGGTAAGTCTTTTGTTGATGTGTTTCACAAGGTTAATGATGCCACCCCTTATTTTGGCATACTTTACGAAACTATGGACCATTGTAAGGAATCCATTCAGAAGGCATTCATAGATGTGGAGACAAATTACAAAGCAATATCAAATGTGATTGATGTAAGATGGAAAATGATGTACACACTCTTACATACGACTTATCATCTAGAGCCTAGGCTCTGTCATATAGATATAGTGATTCTGAAGTCATGAGTGGACTTTATAAAGCCACTGAGAGACTTGTCCCAAATCCAAAACTTGCATGTATAATTAGGAACCAAACAAGGACATTTTAAGCATAAGAATAGGTATTTGCAAAAACAATAGCCAAATATGATACGCTCTATTTTGAAGGATATAAATGGTGGAAATCTTATGGATAAAGTACAAAAGAACTACAACATTTTATTATTTGAATTTTAAGTCACTGAGCAAATTCGTCAACATGTGAAAAGAATTAGAGTTGTTTTGAACACATTCAATCTAAAAAAAAAAACATGTTAATGTCAAGTAAGTTAGGGGATCTTGTTTATGTTCGCAACAATTTATGGATGTGCATCAACAAAATGCCAAAAGGATCTTCTTCTCCACAACCCCAACCCGTTGCAACAGATATGGAGGACACAAAGGATCTTGACTTCCTTTGCAATGAATCTAGTGATAACAATAATGTTGATGAGCCAACTTGATGACATAGAACTATTTGATGTAGTTAGCATCCTATAAGGCCATAAAGTGTATTGGCTTTTGATGATGTAGAACTTTTTGATAGATGGTTCGTATGAAGCTTAAGAACTTAGTATTACATGTTTTAAATTTTGAAATTCTTAATTTTTCAAAAAGTATCTTTAATATTTTTATTTGACTTATTTTTATATATTTTTATGTTTCTTTACATTTTGAATTTAGTGGCAATTTTTTCTTCGATTTTTATCTATAAATTTGAACCGAATCTTATCCTCGTCGAACTCCAACTCAAACCTTGTGACTTAGGTTAAGACTATGAAAGGTAGCTTTGGATTTAAGCTAGACCTCTTGATACTTGATACTTGTTATCTTCATTGCATTGATCGTTTTGATATTAATATAGGTAGAGGGACTCCTTAACCCTCTTATTTATTTATTAAAAAGGTTTTTGGAAAAACTTTTTTTTTTTTTTAATAATTAAATAATCAAAAAAACTATTTTAATACAATATTAAACTGAGAAGCTGAAATTAGATGATGATTCCAAACACAGAGTTTCATGATTCTTATATAGTGTGAAAATATTAAAGCTCTTAATATTAAAATGATTTAACAGTATCAAAATAGTGACACACGAACACATGAAATCAAAGATGACTGAAGAATCTTACTCCTGCCAAAGTATAAACCCTAAAATGATCATAGAATTTTCATGGGTATACCTCATCATAAAGATATGGAAATTGGTAGCCCAACTTCTTGGCATCTTCAGCCATAAAATCTGGACCATCCTGTTACAAACATGCAAAATCCATCGGAATTGAGTTACATATGCGCTACTCAACCCACATTCAGTCTCCTTCCTTGCTCTTCTGAAATCAATTTATTTCCCAAAAAACCATAAGGTTGACCCATTGATTTAGCCTGGGGAAATAAATAGGCAAAACATGCATACCTGAGGGTAGGTGACAGTGGAATTAGAACATATTGCTACGACCCCAAGCCCCTTCTGTAACCACCACATTGCTCGATATGAGCTAATATGAACCCCCAAACAAAAAGAATGGCGGTGTATTTGAGCTAATAAAAAAATGGGCCTCCGCCCTAAAGTCAAAAATACTTACAGGCATGTAGTCTTCTGCAAGTTTGACAATGTCTTTTTTCAAGTGTACTACAAAAGGGCAGTGATTACAGATAAACATCACCTGTAATGATACAGTCATTACAAACCATTCATTTAATTTAATTAAAAGGAGGTTGGAAAGTGAATAGAAATGATCACTACCAGGAGTGCAGGATGGCCTTGAAAATCATCCAACTTCCACACTTTACCAGTCAATGGCTCTGGCAGCTGCTGCACAGAAACAGTTAAATACATCTGCAACAAATAAATACTCAAAAGAAATAAATATAATACTGTGAACCTGAAATTCTGGGGCTTTGGATGAGAGAGGTAGAGGAGTGGAGTCCATGTTAGTAGGATATCCTGCAAATTTAACGAGGGTTGTTTTAGGTTGCACAAAAATTATAGATAGGCTTTTGCTTACGGATGAATGCTTCGGATTGGAATTTAAGGAGATGGCGATTTCTTGGTACGGGGTAAAGTTTGCGTATAAAAAAACCATGAAAGGAATTTCCGCTAAAAAAAGATTGGTAGTTAGAGCCAAGACTAGTAGATAAGATTCCTCGTATGCGTACGAAGAGATTGTTTTTCGGTTTTTGGCTCGTTAACCAAAATTTTTAGGTTTCCTGTCTTTTAATGTGCCATTTTGGGGTACGTCCCTGTTAATGGAAAGCCAACGTAACCTTGAATAGGGGCATAGGGAACCCTCAAATGGAATGAAATATAAGGATAAGCCTATGCAAACCTTAGACAATTATTAAAGTGGTTGACAAGCCATTTGAATGACTTACAACATAATAGTTTTTTATAGTTGTGCATAATTCTGATGGTAGGAGACATGATCATTTTATTCGGTGTAGTTGTTTTGATACTTCTCTTCTATGTGTATACCATTTTATGTAGTATCATATGCATATTTTATGCATCCCTAAATATAAACAACTTACAAATATGAACAACTTTGTCAAAATGATAAAACCTTCTAGAATGGACCTTGATGTTTGACTGGTTTATGAAATTTGAAAACTTGGCATAATGGATGAGTGTAAAACCTGGGATTAAACACCGACTCCTTCGCCCTTGTTTTGATTCCCTCTGTTTGAATTATCTCAACCTTGGATCCAACAGTGAGTGAATGACATATTTTTGGCCTTTAGGCTTTACTTGGTAATAGTAGGGATATATGAGATTAATGCTAAGAGGACATGATTATCAGGGTGTTAGGGCATGATAATCTAGGATTACCATGGAATGATTTGCATGCCAAGTTGGGTCTGCGCTACATGCCAAGAGGAGTAACACCTACGTAGTCATGGTTCGTGGTTGGTGTGAAGGTGATTATCGATTGGCAGTGACGGTGGTGGTGACCATGGTGAGGATGGTTGTTCAACAGTCATAACAAGGGTGGGCATAACCATATAACTTTAACTATGATAAATCATAAGTTGATGAAGATCGACAGAGACCAGACCCTGATGATCGATTAAAACCAACATGCACCAGGAGCTAGTGCATGCTAGTTAAGCTTTGTCATTGTCCTTTATACTATTTAAGTAATAGAGGTTTTTTTGTTCTATCATTAATTATTTATTTTCCTGAAACATTGAGAGTTAAATAAAATAGACAATATTTTTTCCCAAAAACTATTTATTCACAAGTTGTTTTTTATTTTTTTATTTTTTTGGGATAAGATAATTATGCGTATCTACAATATTTATATTTTTATGAAATGAAATTTCATAGAGAAATAAGGAATTAAAACAAATGAATAAAACACAGTAGTGTAGCAGCTAGTCCATGCGTGCATTGTGTTAATTGTATCAAAAATTGTAATGTTAATTGTGTTGAATTTTTGAAATATAGAAAAATTATGTATGTTTATTATGTCAATTGTATAAAAAATTGTAATATTAATTATGTTAAATTTTTAGAATATAGAAAAATGTATAAAATCTAAAAATTTATGAAATTTAAAAGCATTTTGATGATTAATTTATAACTCAATAAAAAAGACAATGCTTGATAAATAAGTGATATAGCTAAACAAAGCTACATATTAATATAATAGGGTAGATATAAAAAAGAATAAAATATAATATTTCAAACATAGAGACCTCTTTTTTTTAAGTTAAATGTAATAATATAAAGAAATTAAAAAAAAATAATGTATTAATCAAATAGAAATTTTAATAAAAATATCATGTACATAATATAAAGTAATATATATATATATATATATATATATATATATATATATATATATATGATATTGTCTTATAATATTTTTATTGATGTATCATTTTTTGTCAATGAAATAGTATATCAAGTAATATAGTATTCAAATAAAAAGTATGAAAAATGTGGTGCATTGTCGAGGCATTAAAAAATAACCTTGAAGATCTAACCAAAAATGATGAATCATAACATCATACATATTTGTATCGAGAATCATAATGGCCCTATAAAAATAGGTTATGCCCAAATGCCATGTCCTAAACATTTGTTGAGTTGTTCACACAATATATAGTGAGTTACATAGCTTGACATGAATTATAAACACACTGTACCATGTTTGCTTTCCTTTTCATGTATCTTTGCCCTCTGTTGCGAAATTTGTTCCTTGACGTGAAGCTGAGGATTGTGAGCAGTTTGGCTCGAGGTGTTGTATTAAGCTAGTTATTTGTGGTGTTAATATTGACATCCAATTACATCGCCAGCCTCATCTCGATGTTAATAGTACACAAGATGGAGCCAACCGTGATGGACGTGTAGTCTCTAGTAGGGAGCAGAGTTCTAATAAGTTATCAATAAAGGTATTTCATAGGATGTTATTTACAAGATCGGTTGAGAATTCATGAAAGCAAGTTGAAGCAATATTCCTTTTCAAAAGAGTATGCAACAATGCTATCCAAAAGACCAAACAATGGTGGAGTTGCTACTATATTTGATGAGATTCCTTACATTTGACTTTTCTTATCCATATAATGTTTATATACTATGGTTGGCCCTACTTATAAAACTGAAGGCCTTGACTTCGTAAGTTGTATAGTATACCAATGTTATTACTGCTTAAATTTTGATGTTGTGGCTAAATCATAATGTATGTGTTTTTTTTAATAGGTTTTCCAAATGCTGAGCTTAACAAACACATGCCAACTCCTGGCACATGTTGGTCATTGGTGAATAGTGTCAGAGTTGTCACGATCATCAGTGATTAGAGTCAGATTCATCGACATAAGCCTAACTGCTCTTATAAACCTAACTACTCACCTAACCATGGTTGTCAGTCACCATTAGCATTTTAATTAACTGCCCACTCACTGTTAGCATTTTAATTAATTAACTTGTGTAGTGAAGTTGGTGATTACCTGGGTGGGAAAAAAGGATTGGGCAGGGATATTGAATTTACTTGTGACCTGTGACCATTTCAAACCTGGTTTAAGAACCATTTCATTATTGTGCAACCTAGTTAGAGATTAAACGATTTCATTGCTATGTGACCTAGTTTGAGATTAAACCATTTCATTCCTATGCAACCTGGTTCAATATTACCCCATTTGATTCTACAATGACCTGGTTTGAAACTACCCATGAGTTGAATGTTTGTTGCAGTTGTAGTTGCTTCCCATATTTTATCTTTGTTGAACCCTTCTACCCATTTTATAGCATATAAGGTATCTTTGACATATAATAAGCAATTATTGCTTTGTATATTGGGGAGTTTCTCAGTGTTAATAAGTTATGGATTATATGGAAAATACTATAAAGGCTCCTATAGAACCTATTTATTTGACCAAGGCATTCAAATGTGTATGCATTCTACTACACTAAAGGCCTTCCTAATATCCAACATGCTAGCTATGTGCTTTTACATGATTGCATTATTTTCATTACTCAATTTACCTACCTTAGCATTCGATATAAGGGATTTGAGAATCTCAAGATCTGTCTATCATTTTTTCATCATGAGAATGATAAACTAATATAATTAATATAGCTAATGCCTTCAAGTACCAATGTATTAGTTTGTAATGAGAACAAGTGTTTAATGGGAACACATGAATGTTTTGTATAAATTTTGTTAATGTAACCAATGTGTTGCACAAAACAAAATGGAAAGTGGTGGCAGATTCCATGCCCTCCCTTTTGTGTTTTTTTATGTATGTAGTGTTTCAGTGAGAGGATATAGTCATAGATTTACTCATTTTGGGATAAAAACATTTCTTTCAACCTTTGTTTTTGGTCTCAGATCTGCTTCTTAGCAGGTTTCACAAAACAAAATGGAGAGTGGTAACATATTCCATGCCCTCCTATTTGTATTTGTGATCACAAAAGGGAAAGTGGATATTGATTCAAGCTCTGTCTATCATTATATCCTCGTGAGAATGATATATATGCCTAAATCTATGGAAAATACTAGAGAGGCTCCTATAGACCCTATTCTATCGTGTTGAACAACTCTCTTCCTCTAAATTCGTAGTGCAAATGACCCTGCATATAAGAGCTTGTCCTTATGTATAACAATAAATTATTAGTGCATATGAACCTGCATATAAGAGCTTGTCCTTATGTATAATAATAAATTATTAGTGCATATGACCTTGCATATAAGAGCTTATCCTTATGTATAAAAATAACTTATTAACAAAGACAAAATCCTAGGTGAGCTTAACCTTATGTATAGTGGGCCTCTCCCAAGGAGAAATAGGGCTCGAAAAATAGTAGGTATAGTTAAATTGAAGATAGATGTGAACACACTGTGAATGTGCTTATCTGAAGCATTTTACTATTTTCTCCATACCTATTCTTGCAATCCTATATTGGGGATTTTATCTGTGTTAATAAGATATGGATTCAATTTTTCACATTTATAAAAAAATATGAGATTTCATTCCTTGTTTAGCTTATTCAATCACCACTTACCCTTCTGTGATCACAAATATGAATGAATCTATCCTAAATAAGTCAAGGATTACATTTTATGTAGGGCCATATATACCATTATCTTTTATGCAGGGTCATATGCACTTTCATTTTAATAAGGTAACATTGAGCTTTGCTTTATTTTTTCATTTAAAATGATCGTCTGTTAAAGTATATTCTATGTTTGAATAATACAACTCTGTTTCCTATGAAAAGGAGTACTGAGTATGTGTTTTTTATGAGAACAACTTGTAAACTACGTGGAAACTCAAGAAATACCTATTCTTGTTTCGTATATTGGGTATATTCAGTGAAATTATAAACAAACCTTAAATGGTGAACCTAATTTTGTGCAAATTTATGGTGCATAGAATAGTGTAGATTTGTACAATGAAGAATTCCTAAATTGGCTCAAATAACTGAAGTATGGGTGGTGACAATTCAATTACTAAATTAGACTGCCAACTATGCTTGCCATGTAAAAATTTATTCAACATTGCCCTTCTTATAATCCATGTGCAAATCACATTTAGAAGATGATCCATGTTCAAATCTCAAAAATGGCATGTTTTATGGCAAGCAAACATAAAAACCTATATGGCATATTCTATTTAAAGAATTGAAATATTGAGTATATGAGGAGAAACATAAATATAAGGATACTTAGTTTCTGTAAAGTTTGTAAACATATTTTATTTTTAAATTGACTGGAAGAAAATTTGAGAGTCCCATACGCAATTGAAGTTGTCAAATGCACAGTAAAGAAAATATATAGGAAAATTTAAACCATAATTTAGGTTGTAAACTTTGAAGAAAACACCTAAACCCTCAAATTAGAGGCCACACGGAATTTATAATTAGAGCGTAACAAAATTGAATATATTAATTTCTCTATTTTAGTCTAGTGCAGATGATCATACATTTAACAAGCCAATCAAAAGTGATCTCCCTATTTATATATAATTGGCTTTCCTTTAACAGATCATACATTAAATCCAACAGACTTTCGATTTAAGTTAAAACAATATGCCATGAAAACATACAATTTGAGTACCGACATTGGTTTGTACAATGTGTGTTTATTTTCTTACACGACATTTGGCCCATGAACACATTATTATTATATCCTTGTTGAGTAACTATCAGAAAAATATTGGTCCCTCTGTGAATAATTTGAAAAGTGGAATATAAGCATGCACTATTGAAATTGGGTTTTAATTTTTTTATGTACAAGAAATGTTGAAATTTTGACATATATGACTATACTTAAATTATAGGGAGCACTGTAATTTTGATATACTTATAATGTTGAAATAAAATAAAATTCAAAATGTTTATTCTATTGGCAGAGAGCCTTGTGTCAAAAAATTTATGTTATCAACCAACTTTGCATATTTAATAAATCATTATAGGCAATAATGAAACATGTTTCACTCATGTAAGGGAAGAATTTTAAGTCATTATCCAGTAGACTTGCCTTTTTGCATGCATGTGGAACATGGAAAAAGCTTACATGGTTGGGTGTTATTCTGGTGATGCATTAGTTAAGAGTTTGAGAACATCCTTGCTATAGCTTTGCATTGTATATTTTGCAATCATTCTGTTCTTTGAGGACATCATTCAAATGATGCACATTCCTTTTTAGCCTGGAATTTCGTAGAAATCTCAATCATGGTAATCATAACTAAGACATTTGACAAGAATGTGCTTTAAGTTATTTTTTTGTCAATGTCTATACTTTGTTCAAATATAACCTGGCAGATATATTTTTATTTTGAGTTTAAGTTTGTAGTGTGCAATAGTATAAGAGTTTTTAGGAATGAATTTCATGGATAACTCTGATGTTTTGGGTTTCTTTACAGAACCCATCATCAATTATAGGTTTGAATGGTACCTGTAGATAGACCTGAAATGTGTGTTTGCAGATATAATTTGGTACATATAATGTTTAAATGGTGGACCTTACATAGGTAGAAGGTACCATAGTGTTTTGTCAATTGGAAGTCCTCTCACATTTCTTGTTGGTTGAACATGTTTATATTTCCTTAAATCATTCATCTTTTTTATGTGACATCTTTTTTTGTTACCCAAATCTTTTCAGACCTGAGACACACAGGGTTTGTTAAGAACTATTTTATGTCATGACTCCTAAATGCTATTATAAAATATACTTCAATATTGATACATGAAGCCAATATCATGTCTAGCTCTCAAAACACTGACATTGGTTATAAGCTCATGAAGCCATATTGGAGAAGAGAGATTATGTAAGGGTTATACTACACTTAGTAAACTTCAGAGATGATTTATCTCACACTAGTTTTAGGATGCGAAAGAAAAATTACTTATCTTCTAAACTTTAGTATCACTAACATTATTGCATTGTTTTTAGCTTTAGGGACCTATAATTCATGGTCCCAATTGGGATCATGTTAATAAAATTATTTCTTCTATGTTATCCAAAAAGTTGTGGGTAAAATTCAACTCCACATGTAGTTATTTTTGGCATCCATTTCTGTCATTGAGAAACTATTTTGGATGTAGTGATCTGTTGGTTCACATATTAATATGTATGGAAGATGTAAGAATTGATGCATAATATATATTCTTTCAAGGCTCTTGAATCATATATAAAATTATGTCAACAAGGGATAAATAAAAATTGGTGTGCCCAATGTACTTTTTTTTTTTTGTAGGGAATTGGTATTGATATTAATCATGTGCCTCCTAATACATTTTCCATCAAGGCACGATACATGTTGATATTCATAAATGCATAAGAGATGTTGTATAAAAATATTATATAAATCAACTTTGACAAACCATTGAATTGATTCTAAAAAAATGGATCCCTACTTTTTTCATTATCTTCAAATAGAAGATGGACTTATTAAAACCCCAAATACAACATTCTTCCTTTTGGATTGAGATTTGTTTTGGGGAAATCACTAGTATGCTCTCATCAGCATTTCATGAAGTCAAATCACTTTATTCCACACATCAATGTATTTGTAAAATTTGTAATAAATAACCAAAGTCAAAGGAACATTATGTATATATGTTTACAATTTATTATGACATTCATGGAAGGGTTTACTGCCTCTTTAGAGGAAATCATTGCTTTATACAAGATCTTATTCATTATGAAGGTCAAAAATGTGTAGCTCTATTCATTAGAGATATAACCCAACATAAAGTTGTCCTCCTTAATATTTGTCAACATAAATATTTATTTCATTGTTCAAATTTAGACTCTTTTCTTCAATCTCAATTTTAGAGGCACAAACATACCCATTATTCTACTAAACAATCATAAGTTATTAGGAGAAAGATCTTAAAAACTAAACTTTTGTGTTTTATGTTCAATGTCCCCTTTTTCTATTGCAATGTCTTATTTGAAATATAATATGGTTGCCAATGTACAATATTGTATAATCATATTCTTAACACATAACAATAACAATATGGCAATGATAAAACAAAATCAACATTTATGATCATATGAATTCAATTGGTTGGTTTATAAAATTTATATATGATATAATTTACAATTGATGACGCATATCTCCTTTTATATTTGTGTTTTATTGTAGACACCTTATTCTAGTACAAGACAATTTTACATTAGGTATGTTTCATGTTTTATCACATATGGTCTATGTGCATACATTTAGATATTTTTAGTAGACTTTCCTTTTCTTGGGATTTATGTCATCATCCCCTAACTTAGGTCTTCCTCATAACTTGAATTTTTGTGAACACTATTTTCATATAATAATATATCCATCAGATGAAAATTGTATGTAAACCTAAATATCAACTATTTGTTTTCCTTTCTACAATTCTCAATGCTCTCAAAATGTCCAAAATACTTTTTTAGTGTATTTTCCATGGTTAGCCCATATGGCTATCCCCTTAATTTATGGGTCCTTTGTGCCTTTATTTTCCCCTTTTACTATATTTTAAGTTTAACCCACATGTATATATGCCCTTGAGGAGTGTGCATGCACACACACAACACTTGGTCATTTCATCATTTATATTCTCATCGAACCCTATTATAAGCAAGGTCTCTTATGCTTATTTTCTCATGTATTATTCAGAGGTCTTAACATTCAATCAAATGA
Source organism: Torreya grandis (assembly GCA_037957365.1). Classification (NCBI taxonomy): domain Eukaryota; kingdom Viridiplantae; phylum Streptophyta; class Pinopsida; order Cupressales; family Taxaceae; genus Torreya; species Torreya grandis. The sequence goes on along the minus strand of JARHVA010000231.1, from coordinate 2,111,628 downwards.
GTTATACATTGATTTAATTTTTCACTTATATATCTAATACTAAGTGCTTATATCAAATTAAGGTTATATTAAGAGCATGTACTTGCATTGATTTATCTAGGATATGAGGTGAATCCCTCTATCTCATTGTTGAGATTCCACCACATACATGTTATGGCTCCATATTAGTATAAAGACCCATAAAATACTTGTAAAGTATTAGTGTTGAATGTTAATATGATATTTGTCATATTGATGATTTGTGTGTTTGTTTGCAGTATGTTGGTGTTTTTGAAACCCCCTTCCAATTGGCATTCCAATCACTTATAGAATTACCTAATCCAACTCAGAGATGTAATAAGAAGAGACTTAAATCAAGTTTCAGTCGAATTGAATGAAATTTTCAGTTGGCCACCACCTTATTGGGCTACTCATGCAAATCACGTTGCCAGGATTTGGTGGAATACTAATAATGATTTTGCTTTAGAGCTATTAAAAGGCAATTGGTCATGTCGACAAATAAAAATGCTGGATATAATTTTTAAGTCTAATCTCTTATCAAAATTCATTGTTCTATAGCATGAAATATCATTTAATCCCATGATGAAAAGTTGATTTGACATGTACTTTGATAGAACTAGTTATGCAACATTCTTGCCAGAGAGATTCTTTTATACATATCACCTTGTGATTAGATTTCAACTTTCAACATGGGATGGTCTTCATTATAATTATGTACAATTTTGGAATTCTCCAGATTCAAATCCTAAATTAGGTCCTGAACACATGTTGGATGACCTTACATACCAAGAAATAATGTGCCAAAGAAGTCATTTTGCAACACCATCAGAAGAATCTAAGGATAATAGAAATGCCTATGATCATGATGGGTACTATTTGGATAAGTTATAAACAATTGACATTGGATAGTGGTATAATTTTGTATATGTAATGAAGAAGAAGCCTTTTGATCATGATAACGTTTTGTATAATTTTATCAATGTAATGAAGAATAAGATTTCATTTTGTTTCATAATTGTGTTCTGTCTTATCATAGGCCTCCGTAAATTTAGTGGCCAAAAATTATACTTCGATATGTGGGAATTATTGTAATACGATGTGGTCTTCCTAGCAATTTCACTTTTTTTGTACCCTCTCTTGATTCTATGGGCTTCATAGCATATTCCCCTATTTTTAAAACCTTGTCTTCTTTTTATGGGCTTCCTAGCAATTTTTCTTTTTTTTAACCCTTCCTTGAAGATATGGGATTTGTATAAAAATCACATTCATGGGCCTGGCCCACATGCATGCAGTTAGTGTGTGCCACTTTTGATAATCTATATGTGCAACTACCGTGTACATGCACTATTTTGTCCATTTCTATGTTTTGATGCATTTATTTTGATATGTTTTATGAAGGGTTTTATATTGATTTCAATCCAAAAAAAGTCCTCTACAATACATGGAAACTTACATTCACTCAATAAGAAAAGTCCATTTCTAATTCATTTAGTGAAATGTTCTCCTTGCAGGCTACAATAGATGGCAAAAAGGTGGGAAGAAATAATGTGCCTTGAACTACAAAAGCTAGGCGAGGGTCCATTTGATTGCAATTTTATCAAGTGGGACAATTTTATTGACGTCAATGAGCAAGACTTGTGGGTTACCTGGGTTGAGTAGGATAGGGTTGACAACTTCATCAAACAAGAATAGAGAAGGGCATTATTCCCTAAAAATTTTCATGTTTCACATTGCAAGAGAAATTCAAATTTTACTGGAAAGGATATCAAGATCAGCACAACCTTTGAATATGTCATGTGAGTCATCTCACACTATAGATTGCAAGCTGGTGTCTATTCAGATGTTATTATGTTCTGTTCATGTACTTTTTTTCATCTTGCATGATTATTTATTTGTTCCCCACACTCGTGCAGGTACTGTGTTTATATGGCCCTGATGACTTTTGAGAAATTGATGTCATGCAAAAAGATAAGTTTTTAATGTCCAAGTCAAGAAAGGGTATCTAGTCAAGTCGAAGGCATATAAGGTGTAGTTATCATTGTCATTTCAGCACATGATACATGGTCTATATACTCGATCATGTGTTGCTCATATCAAATAAATTAGAACACATGGACAAATAGCAAAACTATTGCCATGACCAATAATATGATTAGTTCAAGGGCAAAAAATGTTTTTTTCCTCCTCACATCAACCCCCAACTTACTGAATGGGTTCATAGGCTACTATTGTTGGGAATGTCTGTTAATGTTATCCACCTTAAACACTAGGAGATGGTACATGATAACTTGTATTATTTAGTGGTGAAATAGAGCAAGATGATTTCTTGAGCAAAGATGACATATATAATAGAGAATAATTTATCAAGGAGGCAAAATATGTGTATAATGCTGATGATGCAACAAGTGTTCAAGAGTGGGCATTGATGAATCCTGATAATTGGTTTTTCTATCAGGGATACAATGGGGGAGAGCTTAATGGGGATGGGGAAATCCCCTTCATCTTGGGCATCCAACACTAATAACAACTAGAATGGTTATTGATATTTGGGAGCATATCTTATTGGTGATGGATGCAACATTTGGGTTGAATGCAATGAAGGCATTAGGCCAATGTTTGTAAGAGTGGTTGATAATATTAGTTGTTTTGATGTTTGTAATAATAGTAGTTGCTCTAATGTTTTTTTTTTTCTTATACATTTCCAATTGTACACATTGTCAGTGTTTGATTCCAAACACAATGGTGTGCCTATTGCATGGGTCATTATGTCTTGATCATGTACTATTGACATAAGACAATGGATGCAAATTATTCTTCAAAGAGTGAATTTGAAATATATTTAATGGACAATCAGTGCCTTCATGGTCGATGATGCCAATGCAGAGATAAAATCTATCATATTTGTCATCATTATTCCTATATGCATCATGGAATTCATATTTATATGTTCATAAACACCATCCCCACCTTATTCCATTTGATTATGCAAATCTATTATGTTATTTAGGGAGACATTTGACTATAAGGTCTACTTATGCATTTGGCATGTTCGCTGCATGTGGTTGAAGAATTTGATAGCAAAGTTGAAAGATGATGATATCAGACGTGCGATGTTTCAGGACTTGAGGTTCATAATGCACAGTTGTGTTATTGAGGACATGGCTACAAAGGAGTCCAAAAAGTTTGTAGAAAGATATTGCTCCTCTCAACCCACCTTTGTCAAATACTAGGAATAACACTGGGCATATAGGGTTGGAATATGGTCACGATGTTGTCAGACACTTTTGCATGTTGGGCAAGACACCAATACATCTATAAAATCTTACGATTCCCATTTGAAATGTCATTTCCTAAGCATAGTAAAGGCTTCTACACATTGTAGGGTGGATTGGTTGGTTCACCAACTAACAACATCAATTTACATACATTATTGGTGGTTACATTTATGCAAGGACACCAGCTTCTATAGGAAATTCAAAGTAGAAAGACATAAAAATATTTCATGGGTACGAGCTTTGAACAACCCAGATTCTTATGTTATCTTCGACAATAGTAACCCTCATATAACATGGGTACAAAGTATGAAAGATGAGACATTGCATTATCTCATCTTCAATGTACCACCTTCTATGTTGATGTGCAATTGCTCATTTTCAATCCAAGGATATACTTGCAAGTATGTGATCAAGGTGGACCTGATGAGAAAGATGAAAACTCAGGTAGTTGTAGAGGATGCAACCATAATGCATGCTGTTAACGAGAGCATCAACAACATCAATTTTGAGTACCATGTAAGTTGTGTTTGCCCCCCCCATATTGTATGCATTGGCAACTTTAACGTGATTGTAGTTTTTGTAATACATGTTCATTGCCCAGATCAAGGACAATGGAGTTTTAATTGAAAATGAGGGAGAAGGCATGGATGTCAAAGATTTGTAAACTAACATGCATGGTGTATCATATATGGATATGTAAGGATTAGGTCATGAAATAGAAGGTGTTGCAGTAAATTTGGTGGATGACACTAAAGACCAGCTGAGGGGGGTTGATATTGTAAGTCTAGTAACTAGTTGTAGTCATATGTTTTTCATATTTTTTGGCATTTCTCACTGGATGCTTTTCACTTTATGAATATATCTTGTATACTACTGGAGTTGATGATGTTGACGCCCTAATATGCAGAGCATGAAAGATATTTGATGGTTGTTGTGTAGTGGATAGAAGCATAGAAACTATGGCATTCTTCAAAAACTATATGGATTAGGTTTAAAACAAGGTGTAGAATAGGGTGATATCGAATGCACAACACCCAATGCCTCATCTATTCCAAAAAGTACAGGATGGCCATGGAACTTCCACCTGTAGACATAAAGACTTAATAGAAAATATGAATAGATGCAAATATCAGAGCATGTCACAAGAGACCACACTTTTTCCAACCGCACCTTGTAACAATCCAAAATGACAAGTCTGGGATGACAAACATAATAGGGCAATGAAGTGAGATAGAGGTGGACATAATAGAGCTAATGCATCCTAATTGTAGCCATTTTTAGGTTTTAATGATAACACAATAACAATAAATGCATGTAATGAAAAATAAATACCTTTTTTTTAAAGGTGAATAGTTCTCTTAGATTGCCCACATGTTGTAACATATTGCATAAATATACTATCTCTTAAAGGATTTTATGAATGATACTTGAACCCTATGCTGAAGAATGTGATAAAGCTATCCTTTGTTTTAAACATAAATCAAATTTATAAATATTATCTATACAAATAATGTTACTAAAATTATATAAACAAAAAATGCAATAGTTATGAGGTTCATTTCATTGGTTAATAGCTTTAGTACCTTGTTCATGCTTAGAAGAGTATATTTAGTCCTCTTTTTACAACTACTTTTGTGATGGTGGTCACATTTAATTATATTACTTCTATGATGGTGGTCATCCTTTATCCCTTAGTTGGAATATTTTTTTACCTAAGCTCTCTGTGATTCCCTTGTGTCACTATGTAAATGCAAAGAGAGTACCCCTTAGGGGACCAAGATGAACTAAGATGATCAAATGTAAGAAAATATTACGCATTGGAGGATCACAAAATAATTTAATCTATGCACAAAAATAATATTATAATGTACATCATCACCAATAACTCTTATGGTAACATAACTATTACCATTATGATAGTGTCCATACAAATGGAACAAAATATGTGTCTCATACCAGAGTCTGAAAATCATAAGTCACCTATAATAATCAAACAAAAATGTATTTTAGGATCACCAATTTAACCTCATGCCCATAGAGTAGAGTTGATGATTGAGTTAAGGAAAGTCCTGTAGGGCATGTAAACTATGTTAATAGATACTCTCATGCTCTCTTCATCACATTTTCCCATGTTAGATATAACCCAAATACACCTTAGATATGTAACAATATTTGGGTATGGCCTAAGTAAAGTGGGAAAATTTATTGGATATGGATATTACAAAATTTGAATCGTATCCTACAAAGATTTAAGAAAAAAATCAAATATATATAAAAAATAAAAATAAACCACTCATTGATTATGAAGAGGTGAATCACCTTTTCTCTTAACACACTATACTCTTCATTGAAATTTTTTTTGATAGACTTTTGGCATTGTTTTGGTCATTTTGAAGGGTTTCATAAGGTTTTTTTATCTAATCCTTCACCATGAAAAATCTCTTTTATTATGGATTTTTCCACTAGGATAACTACTAGGATAACAAAATACAAGACAACAATTTGGTGCTCACTTGTACTTACATGTAAAACACATAGTTTCATGTAATGTTTGTCCTTGAAGGTTCCATATTCTCACAAACTTTTCTTGGTTCTTGGGATAATGGCCTTCTTATTTATATACCTATCCCTTATACATTTTAGATACACTTCTTCGACTCAGTAGGCATCTATCATGTCACTAACATCCACTCTTGGCTCACTTCTTAACATTGGTTTCTCCTTATCATTCGATTCTCTCCACTAGCTCTCCATTATGCATATCTCATAGGTTTCAAACATAAATCTTTGAGGCAACTCTTAGGAATGTGTCCTATTGACATGAACGATCTCATATTACCCTATTTAACCTGTCTTGGATCCTTTTAAGTGTTCTATCCTAACTCTTCATTCCATTTTATACCCCATGTTCACAAATATTACACAAGGCTTGTAGCCTTTTTTGGATAAACCTCCTTGCCTGGGACACTCCACAACTCACTTCCTTGGGTTTGTTTGACTGTCTATGTAAAATAGGTTACACATTGTTATGAAAGAGTTTCCACATCCAAATATCATTCAAATGTCTTCTAAACCCTACCTGGGTTATAACATAAGGTTTACCCACCTTTATATATCTTGAAACTCACACTACATGCGACTCATTCACCTTCAATAATCCCTTACACCTTGTTTTGTCTATTGAATATGAATAATATTATGATGTACAAGTCTGTGACTACCACATAGATCATTTGATTCCTTTCAAACTTCTTATAATGTATCCAATGGGTTCATAATCTTGTTTGTGATTGGAATCATCTCCTCAAATTGTCCATTCAATGTTCACCTGGCCAAGACAAAAATTGAAGCTTTATCTTCCTCACAATGGGACTGTGTCCTCGAGATAGAGTACACCCTGTTATTGGTGTTGCAACCTAATTGTCTTAAACTCATATCCTCTATTATTCTAAGGATTTACTAGACATTCCTCTGTATTCTATCACAACAAAGATTCATTGTGATGGTGTTCATTCTTTCCTCCAATGCTATTCTCCACATTGAAATGTTTCTCCCTTATCTAGGACTGTGCTCAAGGTCCTTTGATTGTAAGTAGAATATGTGTTTTACTAACCTCTACAGTTTGTCATGACATAATTTTAGTAGGGATTCCATTCACCCTAGTATATTTTCATTAACATCTAAACCTATTCACCCAAGTTTCCTTTCTCATAGGTTTATGGCATTTGGAATCATCTTACTCAATTACTCAGGGATCACAATGATCTTCACAATGAATCTTACTTATTTATTTCACTTAAAATAATTTGTTCAGAGCTTGATTTCTTTACTATGATTACAATCCTACCACTCCTATATATGTACACATATATTTCCTTAAAGTCTCGATAAACAATATACATATATAAAGAGCAATCCATTTGTCTCGAAGAAGGAACATCACCATTAACACTTATTTTCATTTATGGGGTTAAGAGTCATATAAAAAATAGTACATCAAAGGTAGATTGTGTAAACAAGGTAAGGTTGGGTATGACTGTGTCAAATGTTTCGAATAATACAATATGCATTCATGGGTTATGAGTACTTTCTCAAAGTTACTCTCAAGATCTTAATCTCTTCTAAATGTTGATAAAACACAAACAATTCAATGTCTTTATCCCAATACGGTACTAGTATGTGTAAACAAGGTTCCTTTAATCAATATTGTTGTATATTATCACTTTTACATTACCTTATGTATAAAAAATAGCTAATCTACTCCTTCAATGACCACTCTTAGTCTATACATCATTACTTTCATCTAATCCACACACCACTTTATGAGAAAAAACCTTTCGATTTCAAATTGACTATCATAAGTGAAACAGGGTATAAGGACACAGTTAACTCTTATTGTTGAGTTCCAATGAGGGTAGAGGGTACTTTTCCTTTCTTGACTCACTTACAATGTTTTTTTAGCTTAAAAACCTTTCATTTCCTTTTCATAAGTTAACATTCCATGCTTATTTTGCCCTACAAAGTCCCATCTATCTATTGGAATCAAGACCATTTCATAGATTGTTTGTTTTAGCTTATAAACCTTTCCTTATATTGTATTAGCCTTCCCTATGAGTTCACAAAAGATATTTTATATCATTTTCAGTCATTCTTCAACTTTCATTGGTTACAACTCACACACTAGTTCCTTCTTAAGCAACCTTGGTAGGTCTCACGGACCAAAATTAGACTTAGGTTCCAAAGAAATTTTTTTAAAGCATGGATGGTATTTAAGGATCATAATATACCTATATATGCCCCTTTCAAGTCTTGGATCACCCCTTACCTTTGTATTATACACACAATCCTTACTTTGTCTTCACAAGGCTTCTAGCCTTTTTTTGGCCATTTTTCCTTGTTGGGAGTATCTGATAGACCTTCTCAAAGAATTTATGACCTTTTAAAGGATCCTTTTGTTCCATATAACTCATACTTTTCTTTCTTGACACAACTCCCAAGACATAATAGACTTCCTTCTTTAAGGAACCCCTCAACTAGCTCTTTAAATTGACAAAGCTCCTAATTTTGGGCAATGTACATACAAAAAATTCAAACTATTGAAAATTTTTTATACCCTTTTGGCTCCCCTAGCTTAATCAATCATTTTTTACCCTACTCCTTTAGAAAAATTTACTTTTCCTTCACTATCGTTACTCCATTAGGTCTTATAAGCCCTCGACACAATACTCAAAATTCATACTTATGAAGACTTTACAAGTTTGAAACTAGGTTAAATAATTATATTACCTTCAATCTAGAAATATTACAAAATTTCACCAAGTTTGGATGGTTTAAACTCATTCTAAACCCCAAACCCTAATCTTATGGTTTTCATGCCTTACACAGGCCTGAGAGGTCTTGAAATTTATTATCTTGAGTTCCACATCATTTCAAAGGATGAACCTTCCATGTTAAGGTCTATTTTAAACTCCTATAACTCTCTAAATAGGATATATCTCCTATACAATCCATTTCATGGCTACAACAATCAAATTACAGTTAATTGTGCATGTTTTCTTTGACTGTGTGTAGGTTTAGACTGACAGTTCACACTTAGAAGCATTTGAAGGTCTCTAAATAGTTCTCTCATTCATTATTCATATTTCCCCAAAAATATTACAAATCATCAACACTTATTCATACTTCTCTTTATGCTTCAAACACTTATTGGTTGGGTTGTATAACCCAAAACAGGGCATAAACAATTGTATATGCTTGTCACTTATTTATGTTCAAATACATCCTTCTCACAAACTCTTATAAACTATTTATTATTGTATCAACACATTATAGAATATTTTACATCACCCTCTCTTCCCTATTTCAAAAAAAAAATCCTTTCAATCCCTTCTAAATAGGGTTCATATAATATGCTCAAAGTTTCTATTATTGTGAACAAGGTGATGACTGTGTAACATAATTTGATCCTTCTACTAGGGAATTGAGCAACACATGCTTGGTATAAACCATATACACACTATTGAATATCACCATATTTTATCTCCATTACAATCATACCTACCTCATGATGCAGAGGCATTAGGGAGAAGTCCTCATCAACATCATAATCTGGTTCTCTGTCCTTGACTGATCACAATAATTGACTTTGATTTGTCCTTGATTACCCTTGCATCAAACTATTTCTCCCCATTTTTACACTATTCTTGTTGGTATAGTTCCTTAATTGCTAATCCTTGGGATACTTTATACCTTATTGACATTAGTATTCCTGTCACATGACTCCAAACCTGCATTCCATAGTTCATAACATTCATTTTCTTAACACACTTAGTCTTATACCTTCACTTTGTATTTCACTAGGTCACCACCTTATATCTTGCAAGGGTCAAATATTGGTTAAGGATTAAATGAATCAATATTTGGTTTTAGATAGTCTTGAATGATATTATCACACTTGCCTCAATTCATTTTAAGGGCTTAATCACTTTGTTCAACTCCCTTTTGTATCTCAAGTCACATTGCTCCTTCATTGCTTGTAGCCTATTCCTAAGCAAATGATCATTGGTTTCATCAATAAAAGCACATATCCAAAGATGTTATTACATTTTTTAGATTTATTTACACCCCCTAAGATGTGGTTAAATATTCATCTTCAAACTCTATTCCGTTCTATCACTACCTTTATAACAGAGCCTTCTTTAAGGCCTAATTAGGCCTTTTCCAAACCCTTTACTGTAAATACCATACTTATAAATATTTGATCAGTACCAAATCACTTGAATCAATTAAATCATATCATATAGGGAAATATTATAAAAAATTAGCTTTTTTGGACAGTTGCATCTCTCAAAAACACTAAAACCCTAATTATAGGGTTTCCTAGGCTTGCATAGACCCGTGGGCTTGTAAAATTCATTTTATTGAGAAATAGGTCATTTCAAAGGTTAAAATAAACTTTTTAAACTTTTTTTTCACCTTTTTCATCTTTTCTATTGGGTGTGAGTATTTAATTTTATCCTTACCACGTTAAATATCAACTTTCTTAGTTGACTGGGCATATTTGTGGACTGTGAACAATAGGGTTAGTGCACTAATACATTAAAATTACCCTTAATTGAGTCTTTCCAATATTCACATATTTTTATTCCTATTTCAAGCAAACAAAATTATTAGAAACCATGATTGAACTTCTATATGAGAGAACTTGACCTTCATATGTCGATTATGCTCAACTTTGTAACCTGTAGGGCTTCTAACAACAACATGGTTATGTATTCATGTGTCAAGTGTTTCACAATGATTATATAGGATTTAAAAACTATTTTTCTAAGAGGGATACTTAAACATACCACTCCTTCATTTATTCAATTTACATGACAAAGAAATAAGTCTTATCCCTCTATACAAGATGACTATCAACCCAAACAAGGCTCTCACTGACCCTTTTCTCTACTATATCTTGTACTTGAAAGTCATTAATTATTTTGAATAACTCAATTTCATTGAAAAAAATACTTTACTCACTAACTATGGTTTCAACAGGTTCACAATATATCCCCAAGAAACAACTAACCCTTTCTCTCTTGATAGACATAAAGCAGGGCATAAGGCAAAATACCACATTTTAGCTTCCAAAATAGTTATTTGAATCCTTCAACCTATTCTAAGTCATATTAAGGACATATTTTTATTTCAACATAGTATTATTGTGTTACTCAATACATTTGGACTATCAACACCAAATAACACACCTTATTTGACAACTTAGTCCTTTATTAGGCAATAAACAAAACTCTCTAATGTTGAGTTGTTTCTCAATTATGATACATTCTCAATGCCACCTATAACATATAAATATTTATATGGACCAATTACAAACCGTATTATATTGTTCAAACATTCTCTCTATACCCACCTCCACCAAATGCAAGTGGTTCTCTCTCAATGAGACTGTCAACTTCTTCTCTAATTTTTGTCCTGCAATGTCTATTATAATGCCTTTACCTGTATACATAAGGAGTTATTCAATCCTTATAAAAGATAATAACACATTATTACTTTAATATATTCAATAAAAACAACAAAAATCTTTTCTTTTATTCATATTGTCAATCTTGATTACATAATTAAGTCCATGGGAGGACTTGTCACTCTAAAACCAATATTCCTTGCACTCAAACCAGTAACAAACACATTAGAAACTTGAATTTGGATTCATGGATCCCTTAATACAATTCATAATCAATCTGAAGCAATATTAAATAGATAAAGGGGCAACAAAACTCATACAACTTTCTTTATTCAATAGTTTATCTTCTCTTTATTCAATAGTTAAGCAGAATGATTAACTTATGTTTATGAATTATTTTTGGAAATTATCACCAATTAATTTTTATAATTGTGTGACAGGTGGCATTAACACTACATGGGGAGTGTTTTATAAATACGATAGGAATTTCATAAATTTATATGGAAGAAATCAAATGTATTGGAGCAACTCAATATAGAATGACAAACATTACACAAAATCTCATGTATGATGGCCAAGTTTATCAATTGGAGGGAGCTTGGAACCAAAACAAATTTTAGATAGCATGATGGATTGAATTGGGTGAATGTCCTTCTGTACTAAAACATGGCATACCCTGCCTACCACGTTTCTATGGCAAGCTATGAGTACATGAAATTCATAGACATGCCATATCATGATTTATACATACAATGGTCATATGAAAGGCCACATAACAATGCCATTTTACCTAATGCATGGGTTAATCCTAATACCATTCCAGCGTATCTGAGGCTCTTCTTGGATAATTTCTTGCCAATGAAGGTGTCTAATGATCTGGATGTCTATGTGCATCCATATCAAGTATGAAATGTTTTCATTGGTGCCAAACTACCATTCAAAGTGCATTTCAAACTATATAGTGTTTAGAATAACCAATTTTAGGCCTCCAGTCTTTGTTTGGTGTATCCATATGTAGTATTATGGAAGAGATACATAATCTCCCACAACACAAACTTTCCTCTTATATAACTAGGCTGAAGTATTTCAAGAACGAAATAACTATTTTTTTACATGCATGTTCTAGAAGATGAAAGTGACAATGACTACGATCCAATGGATGAAAGTGACGAATTTGAAAGTAAATAGAATATTTTTATAAAAATATGTTTCAATATTGATAAAGAGTTTAATTTAATGGTAAATAAACTACATATTTGTGTATTACATAGTTATTATTGATCTTGATGTTGATGTTAGTTGTTCTTAATGTTAGTTACTATTCTTGATGTTGATGTTTCAATATTGATGCAGACAATAAGCTACTTATCTCACACTTTTCATTGTTATTTATTGCATTTCTTGGAAAAATTTCACTAATTCATTGCTCACTATGTGGTTTATGGTTCTTCAACATATCTTTAGGTTTAAGGTATCTAAACATGCTCTTTGACTGTGTTTTTAGGACTTGAGGACATTCAAATTACTCTTATTCTCTTCATGTAGGGTTTCAAAATGATTTTCAAGTTTCATAAGGTCTATATGGTTACAATACACCTCTTCAATCCATTATATTTCCACACTTGAGCATCTATTCAAATTTTCTATGAAAATATTTGCCTCACTGTATAATCAGGCTCTGTTTCAAGGTTTTGACTTCACATAAATGTTTACAAACACTATCAAATTTTGAAAATACTTTGATGAAAATTCTTATACCTTTCTAAATGTTGGATTCCATTTCTTAATCTTGAATTCCACTACACTATCCATGGTATTTCCTCTTCTATGCACACAGTCTCCATTTACTAAATCTGTAAGTGACTTCTTACGAGTTTCTATTTATGGTTTTTTGAATATCATTGGTTTATTAATCCTATGAAAGTTCTCCAAGATCAATTATATTATTGAACAACTTTTTGAAACACTTGATATTCACTAGAACACTCCTATACTCCTCTTGATAACTTCCTAGACTCCTCTGTTTGCACAATGACCAATTATAGGTTTGTAAGTGTTCTCAAGTTTTAAAGCACTGAAGGGATTTACCAACTCTTTTTGAAGGTAATAGGTCCAAAGAAACTTTGTGACATCTTTCAAAATTGTTCCCAACTCATTTGATATCTTAGTTAACCTCTTTTACTATAATTTGTATACTCACAACCTGAGTATGCTCTTTTTAAAAGGACCGTGTCGTCCTAAAAATAGTCTACATAAAAAGTAACAACAAGAATGGTCTCACATGCATATAATAACATAAAAAAGGACTCACTAGATTTAAACTAAATTTCAAAAAATAATACACTATGAATATTTTACCCTTGAGCAAACAATAAACAGTCAGTCTGCATTTCTATGCATAGAAAATAGGTTTGTAGACATGTTAAAACTTGAAGTCACCATTCATATTGTTTTGAGTCTTGAGCCCTTATTTTTTTGAGAACACATGAAAAACAGATCAAAAAACCAAAATTAAATTATTTTTGAAACAAATGTAACTACCTAAAGTACCTATCAATAGTCATTTGTAATACATTTGGCACCTTGGCTCATTCAGGACATACATACCATCTTTTATAAACAATCATAAATAATCCAGCCTATATGTTATAGGATCAAGCAAGTTGGCAATTAATAGAAAAATGTCATGGCTCCAAAAATGCCTATAAACTATGTAATTACCACTCATTTTTGCTTAGTTTATATTTAAAAATAAAAAATAAGCCACATGATTGGAAGAAGCTGCAAGCACAGGTTAGGAAGCCACTCGAGGGACTTTAAAATCCATGATGACATATCCCATATGCTTATCAATAAGATGACATAGCAGACTTTCATAAGAAGTCAATTTGATTTTTTTTGGTTAAACAAATTCTAAACACAGTCATCCATTCATTCATAAAGGACTTAAATACACAAGATGAACTAAGCAATTGGTGGCAAATAAACATCGATTTTATAGATTAAAATGTGAATAAGCATGTGTTTCAATTAATTTCCATCTGAATTCATAAGCATACAACATTTAATACCAGACACATGAGTCATTACATACAACTAATTACCATTATTCATGTATGGAATACCATGTCTATTGGAAGACTTCCCATTGGATTATGCAAGCAAGATATTGAACTCTACCTTTAAAATATGTAGTTGTTGCTCATATATGAAAATTATTCCTTCATGCTTCATTTGCATGGCCTGTACAGTCTTTATCCTTACATCATAGAGTGATTTTGTGTAGGCATGGGTAGCTTGTAGATTGACAAACTTTATTTCAACTTCCATCTTCTCATCCGTCAGTGTGAGAAGTGCACAGTGCAACTTCTTGACCTCTTTGGTCTTGTCAGCCAACACAATTTCCAACTTGATAACCTTTGCCCTTGCACCATCAAGAAGCTCAATCAAAAACTAGGTTTCCCTCATGAGTGATTATTTTTTTTAGCTGCTAGTGACAGTTGCAAACCAAGATGCTCTTCTGAACCCATTGCATTCTGGGATCTCATCCTTACGAGAAGTTCTTCTTTGTCCTTGATCAATTGGGTAGCCACATTCTCTTCTATATTCAGGACTTTGTCTGCAAATAACATGCTATATGTGGAAGCCAATGATAGCATTCAATATTTTCAACATTGAAAAGTTAAAAAAATCTAGACATAAATGAGGGTCCATGAGAATATTCAAAAACTAAGAACATAAAATTTTTATAGTTACGAATAGTTTCCTTACACACAAAGAGTTTTCTAACTTAAATGAAAACAATGAAATCATTATATTGGAGTATGAAATATTTACTATGGCATGGTCATTTTAGAGTGTAGCCCCATTCTTTCTCTCCCCTCCTCCCCTGCTTCGAACTACAGGCCATAGTCATCGACAATTGTGTCGATTACCTGAATAGACAAATAAATGATATGAGATAAAATAATGTTAGAGAGACAAGCCATGCATACAAATCTTATATTGCACTTCTCCCTACCACAATAAATTTTATATAGACATAGAGACATGTAAACATGTGAACTTTGTCACTAACATGTGAAAGAATGAAAGGAGAATAGAGTATACATGTGAACATGATAGATCACCAGTCGAAAACATCACATACCATACATATCAAAAATATATGATGAGTACATGGGAAAAACATTGCATCATTGAACCATGCATGATTATGCATTACATTGGTAAATGTAAATTAACCACCAAACCATTGCTTGAATCG
Source organism: Torreya grandis (assembly GCA_037957365.1). Taxonomy (NCBI): domain Eukaryota; kingdom Viridiplantae; phylum Streptophyta; class Pinopsida; order Cupressales; family Taxaceae; genus Torreya; species Torreya grandis. The sequence goes on along the minus strand of JARHVA010000231.1, from coordinate 2,096,117 downwards.
TACATAAAAAAAAAACTACGTATCCAACACAAACTAGAAATGAAACACTTGTATTCAATTCTCCTATCCAAATAATATGTTTGACCACACATTAAACATGTCATACATATTATGCCAAAATGTATGTATATAAATAATAGTGTTTAAGGCAATAGCCGCAACGCAATATCCATGTTTATGTCGTGGCCTTTAGGCCTTTAGAAATGGATAAAGAAGTGGAAGTGATCAACCACATAAATACATGTATATGTATGCCACCCTAGACACCTGTATTTAAAAATGTGTAGTTTATAAATCTCCACAAAATGCAAGAATAAGACACCAACATGAAGAATAAACTTGTCAATTTTGGTAAATTAGAAGTAATTATCATACCTCCTAAACATGGTCCATCCATGCCTATGACTATGCCAACTTGTCTCCACCAAAAGCCTATATATAATAAAAATATACATCATTATCAAAATATGTAATGGCAGGGTTGAAATAAAGGTATGGGGAATAAGCAAGAGTGCATATAATACATAGTCATCATAAGAAATACAATATCAATTTTTGAGGTAACTTGTCATGCGCACTTTCATTTGTTATGCCCCCCTCGACGAACATATCTACCATTTTGCAAATGCATTTCTCTCAAAGGAATGTGATCTTCATCACTAGAATGGGCTTGAGGGTCATCACTCTATAATCAGAATGGTGATTGTTGCAGAAATATCAATGTTAATATTGAGTAAGTTGAATTGAACTTACCATTAGTTTCATGAAAACCAATGAACATAATGCATTTAACCTAAGGTCCATTATTGCATACACCTTATTGTTACTCTACCTGTTCTCTTTCTCATTCCAATTGTTTATGATATTCTCTTTGTTGAATGTAGGCTTCCCTTCTATGTGCCAAGTTTTCACTCGAATCATATTCAACCATCTCATCTTCAATATAATTTAAGGCTATCTTGCTGAGATAACATAACTCAGACACATCCTCCCTACCCATCCATGATCTTTCCAGCCTATCTCTCTTGTTGATGCTCTAATTTTTTAAGATTCAATCTATTGGCCTCCTTTCTATTTGCCTTTTGTTTATTTATCTTCCCTTAGGCATACATTTTCCACTTCTGGCGTGCCTAGGGGGCCTCCTTGGAATGGGTTGCCGACCATGAATCTTACAATGATGAGTGTTAAGCCTATCTCATGACCAAAATAGATGGCCACCATCAGCTCTAAATGTGTCACATGGCCTCAACAAGCAAAGGTGCACATTTTACCTCATAATACCCCAATCCTCGATTCTGTACTCACTTGCATACTATCATTCAATAAGGAAGAGATGTGAGGTTAAGAGCATAAAGCAATAAAAAAAGTATAACATCATCAAACACAATATAATGTTAAAATAATAAACATTAGATAACATCATCAAAGACAATCAAATGTTCTTAAAACATTCATTTCTCCCTCTATTTTAGATTGTGAAGTGTCTGAAATCCAATCACCATCACCATCAACATCCTCATCATTGTTGTCATCGAGGTCATATGAATATACCTCCTCTTGCCGCATAGGTGGACATATATATGTGAGTCCAACTCCAAACATATATAGAACAACAAACATGGGGCTATGAACATGTCAAATAAAAGAGAGACTAGAAGAAATATGCACATTTGTAGGGATAGAGTCATTATGCAGGTGACTATCAGCCACATCCATGTGGCTCTGCTTCACCCCTTCCAACTAAACCATAAAACAAAAATAACATAGCAAAATGCATGGCGTGTCAATATAATTATAATCTTGATTGTTGTAAGAGGGAAGAAAGAAACATTATTTAACATCAGGAGCAATCAAACATTAAGGGAAGCCAAAGGTTCCAACAAATCTCTTGAGAAATAGTCATTGGACACTTTGGGGACACCTTCTTCACCTTCGGTCTACTCCACCCCCTCCTCCTACATTATTAAAAAATATATAACATATAAAAATAGGGATGCATGGTTTACAATTATTGAGCATGGAAAATGAAATAGAGAGTACAAAAAATATGCACATTTGTAGGGACATAGTCATTATGCAGGTGATTATCAACCACGTCCACGTGGCTCCGCTCCACCCCTCCCAACTAAAACACAAAACAAAAACAACATAGAAAAATGCATGGTGTGTCAGTCAAAAGTATTTTAATTTTGATTATTGTAAGAGGGAAGAAAGAAACATTATTTAAGATGAGGAGCAATCAAACATTAAGGGCAGCCAAACGTTCCCATACAACTCTTGAGAAATAATCATTGGGTGCTTCGGGGACACCCTCTTCACTTTCGATCTGGTGCACCCCCTCCTCCTATAGTATTAAAAAAGTGTAATGTAACAAATCAAAAGAGAGATGCATGGTTCATAAATATTGAGCATTTTACATATGCAAAAAAACATTAAAGAAGGCATTGAAAATGCATAGACCATCCATAAAATTACCTGTGTTATCCCCTTGTTTGCATATTTATTAGGTAAATATTCCATTTTACACTGGGATTGCACCCCTCATTGTTCGTAACAGGAAATGGTTGCCTCATACCAGTGGGAATACCATCCCCAATTATTGATCCTCCATATAGCTTCCTCCTTCGATCTCTAAAGGGGCAAGGGGAATGTCTAAATTGAGCACTTGCACGTAATGAGGACTTCTAACCAACTTATTTCTCCTAACATAATGCATGCCACAACAATTTAGCATCAACTTAAAAAATAATACAACTCAAATTCATGTTCGAGTATAGTAGCTAAAAATGCATACCATTTGTTCGACCTCAACATAAAGTTCTTTGAGGCAATCATCTAATTCCCACTCATCCATCTTAAATCTACATCAGTTAACATTCATAGTATTTGTTACCAACAAACAACAACTTGCATTTAAACAAGTCAAGAATAAGCTTTACAACACTAACCCTTACCAATGAAATGCTTATAGAAATCATCATAAAGGTCACCATGAGAGTATAATGGTGTGCCAAAAGTTAGGGTAATCTGACTAGTTGGCAACGTAACGTAGCAGTCAAAAAATTATTAGGCCAACCACTATTCATGAATTTGACACCCTACATTGGAAGTATATATTATGAGCCTCCAACAAGGAAATGTACATATGAGAAGGTATTACATTTTCTATGGATAGTGTAACGTTCCAAAGTAGAGATTATCTTTTCACATTATATAAACTTAACATACCAATTTATTTGAAAAGAATCTATATAATATGACAATGCCTCATGTGGCAATTCAAGGACAAGCTAAACAAACATTTGTATGTAGTAGATGAGATGGACTAAATGTAATGGATACATTACATTTTAAAAACTTTAAAAGAACCAAAACATCCCTGTTGTAAATTTCAAAGGTTAGCAATAATATTTTTGAAGCATGGAATATCAATTCCATGGAGATTGTATGCAAAAAACTGAATTTCAATTGCAACGTCTATGAAAGACGTTGATGGCAATATTTAATAAGCTCACTGAACATTCTAAATGAAGAAGTCAATAATAGTAAGTATACATTACATAGTACAATGGGATTATTGCAAACACAAATGTGGATTCTCTTACTTTGTGGAAGTCTGCACACACACATGAAATATGATAAGAATAAGACTTTCAATGTACTTAAAAGCACACATACATGATGACCCCATCACAAAGAATAGAGTACATTTAGGCACTTGCAATCATAAATATACAGGAAATGGTGAATAAACACACAATAATTAAACACAGAGCTCAAGAAATTAAAGCTTGCAAAATTCTATAGAGGCTCTTATACACCCTACAATGGGAGTACAACAAACATGGATTCACACACTCTTACTTTGTGGAAGTCTGCACAAACACATGAAATATGATAAGAATAACACTTTCAATGTACTTAAAATCACACATACATGATGACCCCATCACAAAAAATAGGGTACATTTAGGCACTTGCAAGCATAAATACACATGAATTAAAACAAGATCTCAAGATATTAAAGCTTGGAAAATACTAGAGAGGATCTTATACACCCTGTTCTACCCTATTGAACAACTCTCTTCCCCTAAATTTGTAGTGCATATGACCCTACATATAAGAGCTTGTCCTTATGTATAGAAATAACTTATTAACAAAGATAAAATCTTGGACAAGCTTAACCTTATGTATAGTGGGCCTCTGGCAAAGAGAAACAGGGACCAAGAAGTAGTAGGTATACGTAAATTGAAGATAGATGTCCTTTTAAAGGATTTATTACAATTTTCATTGCTTTTCTTTGCATTTTCATCTAAATAATTTATGCAAAAGAGGATTATGAACACACTGTGACTGTGCTTATCTGAAGCATTTCTCTTTTTTCCCCATACCTATTCTTGCTTCATATGTTTTGGATTTTGTCTGTGTTAATAAGTTATGGATTCGATTTTTTCACATTTATAAAAAACTTTGAGATTTCTTTCCTTGTTCAGCTTATTCAATGTCCACTTCACCTTCTGTGATCACAAATATAAATGACTATGTCATAAATAAGTTAGCGATTCAATTTTATGTAGGGCCATATGCACATTTTAATAAGGTAACATTGAGATTTGCATTTTTTTACCCTTTAAAACGACTATCTATTAAAGGATATTCTATGTTTGAACAATACAACTCTATTTCCTGTGAAAAGCAGGACTGAGTATGTGTTTATTATGAGAAGAAAAACTTGTAAACTTAGTGAAAAGTCAATAATATTGGTTATAAACATATTTCCCATTCTCTAGGGTGTTTGCAAAGATTTAAGTGTTTGAAGTTGTGTTGAATTCATAAACATAGTTCACTAAAATGCAGACCATTGTGTGTTAAGACAGTCTATAGAGAAGCCAACATAACCTTGAATAGGGGCATAAGGAACCCTCAAATGGAATGAAATAGAAGGATAAGCCTATGAAAACCTTATACAATTATTAAAGTGGTTGACAAGCCATTTGAATGACTTACAACATAATAGTTCTTTATAGTTGTGCACAGTTCTGATGGCAGGAGCCATGATCATTTTATTCAGTGTAGTTGTTTTGATACTTCTCTTCTATGTCTATACCATTTTATGTAGTATCATATGCATATTTTATGCATCCCTAAATATAAATAACCTAAAAATATGAATAACTTTGTCAAAATTATAAAACCTTCTAGAATGGACATTGATGTTTGACTGGTTTATGAAATTTGAAAACTCGGCATAATGGATGAGTGTAAAACCTAGGATTAAACACTGACTCCTCCACCCTTATTTTGATTCCCTCTGCTTGAGATATCTCCCTCAACCTTGGATCCAATAGTGAGTGAATGACATCTTTCTGGCCTTTAGGCTTTACTTGGTAATAGTAGGGATATATGAGATTAAAGCTAAGAGGACATGATTATCAGGGTGTTAGGGCATGATAATCTAGGATTACCATGGAATGATTTGCATGCCATGTTGGGTCTGTGCTACATGCCAAGATGAGTAACACCTACGTAGTCATGGTTCGTGGTTGGTGTGATGGTGATTATCGATTGGCAGTGACTGTGGTCGTGACCATGGTGAGGATGGTTGTTCAATGGTCAGAACAAGGGTGGGCATAACCATATAACTTTAACTACGATAAATCATAAGTTGATGAAGATCAACAGAGACCAGACCCCGATGATCGATAAAAACCAACATGCACCAGGAGCTAGCGCATGCTAGTTAAGCTTTGTCATTGTCCTTTATAATATTTAAGTAATAGAGGTTTTTTGTTCTATCATTAATTATTTATTTTCCTGAAACATCGAGAGTTAAATAAAATAGACATTATTTTCTCCCAAAAACTATTTATTCACAAGTTGTTTTTTATTTTTTATTTATTTTTTTGGGATAAGATAACTCTGGGTACCTACAATATTTATATTTTTATGAAATGAAATTTCATAGAGAAATAAGGAATTAAAACAAATGAATAAAACACAGTAGTGTAGCAGCTAGTTCATGCGTGCATTGTGTTAATTGTATCAAAAATTGTAATGTTAATTGTGTTGAATTTTTGAAATATAGAAAAATTATGTATGTTTATTGTGTCAATTGTATAAAAAATTGTAATATTAATTGTGTTAAATTTTTAGAATATAGAAAAATGTATAAAATCTAAAAATTTATGAAATTTAAAAGCATTTTGATGATTAATTTATAACTCAATAAAAAAGACAGTGCTTGATAAATAAGTGATATAGCTAAACAAAGTTACATATTAATATAATAGGGTAGATATAAAATATGAATTAAATTCATATAATATTTGAAACATAGAGACCTCTTTTTTTTAAGTTAAATGTAATAATATAAAGAAATTAAATAAAAAGTAATGTATTAATCAAACAGAAATTTTAATAAAAATATCATGTACATAATATAAAGTAGGATATATATATATATATATATATATATATATATATATATATATATATATATATATAGTTGATATTGTCTTATAATATTTTTATTGATGTATCAATTTTTGTCAATGAAATAGTATATCAAGTAATATAGTATTCAATTAAAAAGTATGAAAAATGTGATGTGTTGTTAAGGCATTAAAAAATAACCTTGAAGATCTGACCAAAAATGATGAATCATAACATCATACATATTTGTATCAAGAATCATAATGGCCCTATAAAAATAGGTTATGCCCAAATGCCATGTCATAAACATTTGTTGAGTTGTTCGCACAATATCTAATGAGTTGCATAGCTTGACATGAATTATAAACACACTGCACCATTTTTGCTTGTCTTTTCATGTATCTTTACCCTCTATTGCCAAATTTATTCCTTGACATGAGGATTGTGAGCAGTTTGGCTCGAGGTGTGGTAATAAGCTAGTTGTTTATGGTGTTAATATTGACATCCAATTACACAGCTAGCCTCATCTCGATGTTAATAATACACCAGATGGAGCCAACCGTGATGGATGTGCAGTCTCTACTAGGGAGCAGAGTTCTAATAGGTTATCAATAAAGGTATTTCGTAGGATGTTATTTACAAGATCGGTTGAGAATTCATGAAAGCAAGTTGAAACAATATTCCTCTTCAGAAGAGTATGCAACAATTCTCTCCAAAAGACCAAACAATGGTGGAGTTGCTACTATATTTTATGAGATTCCTTACATTTGACTTTTCTAATCCATACAATGTTTATATACTATGGTTTGCCCTACTTATAAAACCAAAGGCCTTGGCTTCGTAAGTTGTATAGTATACTAATGTTATTACTGCTTAGATTTTGATGTTGTGGCTAAATCATAATATATGTGTTTTTTTTAATAGGTTTTTCCAAATGATGAGCTTAACCAACACATGCCAACTCCTAGCACATTTTGGTCATTGGTGAATAGTGTCAGAGTTGTCACGATCATCAGTGATTAGAGTTAGATTCATCGACATAAGCCTAACTACTCTCATAAACCTAACCACTCCCCTAACCATGGTTGTCAGTCACCGTTAGCATTTTAATTAATTGCCCACTCACTGTTAGCATTTTAATTAATTAACTTGTGTAGTGAAGTTGGTGATTACCTGGGTGAGAAAACAAGATTGGGCAGGGATATTGAATTTATTTGTGACTTGTGCCCATTTCAAACTTGGTTCAGGAACCATTTCATTATTGTGCAACCTGGTTAGAGATTAAACCATTTCATTACTATGTGACCTGGTTTGAGATTAAACCATTTCATTCCTATGCAACCTGGTTCAAATTACCCCATTTGATTCTACAGTGACCTGGTTTGAGACTACCCATGAGTTGGATGTCTATTGCAGTTGTAGTTGCTTCCCATATTTTATCTTTGTTGAACCCTTCTACCCATTTTATAGAATATCAGGTATCTTTGACAGATAATAAGCAATTATTGCTTTGTATATTGGGGATTTTCTTGATGTTAATCAGTTATGGATTCAATTTTTTCACATTTATAAAAAAATTTGGTATTTATTTCCTTATTCAACTTATTCAATGTCCACTTGCCCTTCTATGATCACACGTATGCTTGAATATATGGAAAATACTAGAGAGGCTCTTATAGACCCTATTTATTTGACCAAGGCATTCTAGTGCATATGCATTCTACTACACTAAAGGCCTTCATATTATCCAACACGCTGGCTATGTGCTTTTACATGTTTGCATTATTTTCATTACTCAATTTACCTACCTTGGCGTTCGATATAAGGGATCTGAGAATCTCAAGCTCTGTCTATCATTTTGTCCTCATGAGAATGATAAACTAATATAATTAATATAGCTAATGCCTTCAAGTACCCATGTATTAGTTTGTAATGAGAACAAGTGTTTAATGGGAACACATGAATGTTTTGTATAAATTTTGTTAATGTAACCAATTTGTTGCACAAAACAAAATGGAAAGTGGTGGCAGATTCCATGCCCTCTTTTTTGTGTTTTTTTATGTATGCAGTGTTTCAATGAGAGGGAGTAGTAATAGATTTACTCATTTTGGGATAAAAACATTTCTTTCAAGCTTTATTTTTGGTCTCAGATCTACTTCTTACCAGGTTTCACAAAACAAAATGGAGAGTGGTAGCAGATTCCATGCCTTCCTATTTGTATTTAGGATCACAAAAGGGAAAGTGGATATTGATTCAAGCTCTAACTATCATTATATCCTCGTGAGAATGATATATATGCCTGAATCTATGGAAAATACTAGAGAGGCTCCTATACACCCTATTCCACCGTGTTGAACAACTCTCTTCCTCTAAATTCATAGTGCATATGACCCTGCATATAAGAGCTTGTCCTTATGTATAAAAATAACTTATTAACAAAGATGAAATCCTAGGTGAGCTTAACCTTATGTATAGTGGGCCTTTTCCAAGTAAAAATAGGGCTCGAGAAACAGTAGGTATAGGTAAATTGAAGATAGATATGAACACACTGTGAATGTGCTTATCTGAAGCATTTTACTAATTTCTCCATACCTATTCTTGCTTCCTATATTGGGGATTTTATCTGTGTTAATAAGATATGGATTCAATTTTTTCACATTTATAAAAAAAGATGAGATTTCTTTCCTTGTTCAACTTATTAAATGACCACTTACCCTTGTGTGATCACAAATATGAATGAATCTATCCTAAATAAGTCAAGGATTACATTTTATGTAGGGCCATATGCACCATTATCTTTTATGCAGGGTCATATGCACTATCATTTTAATAAGGTAACATTGAGCTTTGCTTTATTTTTTCATTTAAAATGATCGTCTGTTAAAGTATATTCTATGTTTGAATAATACAACTCTGTTTCCTATGAAAAGGAGTACTGAGTATGTGTTTTTTATGAGAACAACTTGTAAACTACGTGGAAACTCAAGAAATACCTATTCTTGTTTCGTATATTGGGTATATTCAGTGAAATTATAAACAAACCTTAAATGGTGAACCTAATTTTGTGCAAATTTATGGTGCATAGAATAGTGTAGATTTGTACAATGAAGAATTCCTAAATTGGCTCAAATAACTGAAGTATGGGTGGTGACAATTCAATTACTAAATTAGACTGCCAACTATGCTTGCCATGTAAAAATTTATTCAACATTTCCCTTCTTATGATCCATGTGCAAATCACATTTAGAAGATGATCCATGTTCAAATCTCAAAAATGGCATGTTTTATGGCAAGCAAACATAAAAACCTATATGGCATATTCTATTTTAAGAATTGAAATATTGAGTATATGAGGAGAAACATAAATATAAGGATACTTAGTTTCTGTAAAGTTTGTAAACATATTTTATTCTAAAATTGACTATAAGAAAATTTGAGAGTCCCATACAGAATTGAAGTTGTCAAATGCACAGTAAAGAAAAAAGATAGGAAAATTTAAACCATAATTTAGGTTGTAAACTTTGAAGAAAACACATAAACCCTCAAATTAGAGGCCACATGGAATTTATAATTAGAGTGTAACAAAATTGAATATCTTAATTTCTCTATTTTAGTCCAGTGCAGATGATCATACATTTAACAAGCCAATCAAAAGTGATCTCCCTATTTATATATAATTGGCTTTCCCTTTAACAGATCATACATTAAATCCAACAGACTTTCGATGTAAGTTAAAACAATATGCCATGAAAACATACAATTTGAGTACTGGCATTGGTCTGTAAAATGTGTGTTTATTTTCTTACACAACATTTGGCCCCATGAACACATTATTATCATATCCTTGTTGAGTAACTATTAGAAAAATATTGGTCCCTCTGTGAATAATTTGAAAAGTTGAATATAAGCATGCACTGTTGAAATTGGGTTTTAATTTTTTTATGTACAGTAAATGTTGAAATTTTGACATATATGAATGTACATAAATTATAGGGAGCACTAAAATTTTGATATACTTATAATGTTGAAATAAAATAAAAGTCAAAATGTCAAAATGTTCATTCTATTGGCAGATTGGCAGAGAGCCTTGTTTCAAAAAATTTATGTTATCAACCAACTTTGCATATTTAATAAATCATTATAGGCAATAATGAAACATGTTTCACTCATGTAAGGGAAGAATTTTTATTCATTATCCAGTACACTTGCCTTGTTGCGTGTATGTCGAACATGGAAGAAGCTTACATGGTTGCGTGTTGTTCTAGTAATGCATTAGTTAAGAGTTTGAGAACATCCTTGCTATAGCTTTGCATTGTATATTTTGTAATCATTATGTTCTTTGAGGACATCATTCAAACAATGCACATTATTTTTTAGCCTGGAATTTGGTAAAAATCTCAATCATGGTGATCATAACTAAGACATTTGACAAGAATGTGCTTTAAGTTATTTCCTTGTCGATATCTATACTTTGTTTGAATATAACCTGGCAGATATATTTTTATTTTGAGTTTAAGTTTGTAGTGTGCAATAGTATAAGAGTTTTTAGGAATGAATTTCATGGATAACTCTGATGTTTTGGGTTTCTTTGCAGAACCCATCATCAATGATAGGTTTGAATGGTTCCCGTAGATAGACCTGAAATGTGTGTTTGCAGATATAATTTGGTACATATAATTTTTAAATGGTGGACCTTACATAGGTAGAAGGTACCATAGTGTTTTGTCAATTGGAAGTCCTCTCACATTTCTTGTTGGTTGAACATGTTTATATTTCCTTAAATCATTCATCTTTTTTATGTGACATCTTTTTCTGTTACCCCAATCTTTTCAAACCTGAGACATATAGGCTTTGTTAAGAACTATTTTATGTCATGACTCCTAAATGCTATTATAAAATATAGCTTCAATATTGATTCATGAAGCCAATATCATGTCTAGCTCTCAAAACACTGACATTGGTTATAAGCTCATGAAGCCATATTGGAGAAGAGAGATTATGTAAGGGTTATACTACACTTAGTACACTTCAGAGATGATTTATCTCACACTTATTTTAGGATGCAAAAGAAAAATTGCTTATCTTCTAAACTTTAGTGTCACTAACAATATTGCAATGTTTTTAGATTTAGGGACCTATACTTCATGGTCCCAATTGGGATCATGTTAATAAAATTATTACTTCTATGTTATCCAAAAAGTTGTGGGTAAAATTCAAATCCACATGTAGTTATTTTTGGCATCCATTTCTATCATTGAGCAACTATTTTGGATGTAGTGATATGTTGGTTCACATATTAATATGTATGGAAGATATAAGAATTGACGCATAATAGATATTCTTTCAAGGCTCTTGAATCATTTATAGAATTATGTCAACAAGGGATAAATAAAAATTGGTATGCCCAATGTACTTTTTTTTTTGTAGGGAATTGGTATTGATATCTAACATGTGCCTCCTAATACATTTTCCATCAAGGCACGATACATGTTGATATTCATAAATGCATAAGAGATGTTATATAAAAATATTATATAAATCAACTTCGATAAAACCATTGAAACTATTCTAAAAAAATGGATCCCTACTTTTTTCATTATCTTCAAATAGAAGATAGCCTTATTAAAAACCCCAAATACAACATTCTTCCTTTTGGATTGAGATTTGTTTTGGGGCAATCACTAGTATGCTCTCATCAAGATTTCATGAAGTCAAATCACTTTATTCCACATATCAATGTATTTGTAAAATTTGTAATAAATAACCAAAGTCAAAGGAACATTATGTATATATGTTTCCAATTTATTATGACATTCATGTAAGGGTTTACTACCTCTTTAGAGGAAATCATTGCTTTATATGAGATTTTATTCATTATGAAGGTCAAAGATGTGTAGCTATATTCATTAGAGATATAACCCAACATAAAGTTGTCCTCCTTAATATTTGTCAACATAACTCTTTATTGCATTCTTCAAATTTAGACTCTTTTCTTCAATCTCAAATTTAGAGGCACAAACATACCCATTATTCTACTAAACAATCATAAGTTGTTAGGAGAAAGATCTTAAAAACTTAACTTTTGTGTTTTATGTTCAATGTCCCCTTTTTCTATTGCAATGTCTTATTTGAAATGTAATTTTGAATGAATTCATTTTAACCTACATTATGGCTGCCGATGTACAATATTGTATATTCAATTTCTTAACACATAACAATAACAATATGGCGATGATAAAACAAAATCAACATTTATAATCATATGAATTCTATTAGTTAGTTTATATAATTTATAATTGATATGATTTACAATTGATGACACATATCTCCTTTTATATTTGTGTCTTATTATAGACACCTAATTCTAGTACAAGACGCTTTTACATTAGGTATGTTTCATGTTTTATCACATATGGTCTATGTGCATACATTTAGATATTTTTAGTAGACTTTCCTTTCCTTGGGATTTATGTCATCATCCGCAAACTTAGGTCTTCCTCATAACTTGAATTTTTGTGAACACTATTTTCATATAATAATATATCCATCAGATGAAAATTGTATGTAAACCTAAATATTGACTATTTGTTTTCCTTTCTACAATTCTCAATGCTCTCAAAATGTCCAAAATACTCTTTTAGTGTCTTTTCATTGGTTAGCCCATATAGCTATCCCATTAATTTATGGGTCCTTTGTGCCTTTATTTTCCCCTTTTACTAAATTTTAAGTTTAACCCACATGTATATATGCCCTTGAGGTGTGTGCATGCACATGCAGGTGTATGCACACACACAACACTTGGTCATTTCATCATTTATATTCTCATCGAACCCTATTATAAGTAATGTCTCTTATGATTATTTTATCATGTATTATCAAGAGGTATTAACATTCAATCAAATGAGTTATACATTGATTTAATTTTTCAATTATATATCTAATGTTAAGTGCTTATATCAAATTAAGGTTATATTAAGAGCATGTAGTTGCATTGAATTATCTAGGATATGAGGTGAATCCCTCTATCTCATTGTTGAGATTCCACTCACATACATGTTATGGCTCCATATTAGTATAAAGGCCCATAAAATACTTGTAAAGTATTAGTGTTGAATGTTAATATGATATTTGTCATATTGATGATTTATGTGTTTGTTTGCAGTATGTTGGTGTTTTTAAAACCCTGTTCCAATTGCCATTCCAATCAATTATAGAATTACCTAATCCAACTCAAAGATGTAATAAGAAGAGACTTAAATCAAGTTTCAACCGAATTGAATGAAATTTTCAGTTGGCTACCACCTTCTTGGGCTACTCATGTAAATCACGTTGCCAGGATTTGGTGGAGTACTAATAATGCATTTGCTTTGGAGTTGTTAAAAGGCAATTGGTCATGTCGACAAATGGAAACACTGGATATAAATTTTAAGTCTAATCTCTTATCAGAATTCATTATTCTACAACATGAAATATCATTGAATCCCATTATGAAAAGTTTATTTGACATGTACTTTGATAGAACTAGTTATGCAACATTCTTGCCAGAGAGATTCTTTTATACATATCACCTTGTGATTAGATTTCAACTTTCAACATGGGATGGTCTTCATTATAATTATGTACAATTATGGAATTCTCCATATTCAAATCCTAAATTAGATCTTGAACACATGTTGGATGACCTTACATACAATTGTCCCCAAAAAATGCCACTCATTTTTGGGACAACCTACGGACTATTTTGGCCCAGCACAGACCAAAATCCTCTCTCCCCTTTTCAAAAAATTGTTAAGAGCATTCAGGTTCTTCATTTTTCAAAGCTTTTTTAGAAATCTATGAACTCTGTAGGCTTGAATCTACGAACTCTGTAGGCTTGAATCTACGGACTCTGCAGGCTTGGAACTACGAACTTCACAGATGGTTTCTACGAACTCCGCAGACAGACGTCTATGGACTCTTTCAAAGGTGGAGAAAACTATGAACTTGGCTTCTACAGACTCTGCATTCAGGCTCAAATCTATGGACTCTCAAGGTTGGATTCTACGGACTCTGCAAGAAAGAAACAGGTTCAACACTTAGCCATTTTTTCAATCGGGAAGTTCAAAGGGGTCTTCCAAGAGCCCGAAGGACAAGTTCCTTTGCGGAGGGTAGTGAGCAAAAGTGGACAAAATTTGGAAATCCCTCAGTAAAATGGCTAAGCAAAAGAGACCTAAAGAATTCTTTCGAAAAGATTTTCCTTGTAAAAATGTTTAAGGCAAAATTCCTTCGGACTTTTTGTCCGAAGGAATTCACTCGGAGAAAAAGTCCAAAGAAATGGAAAAGAACGAATGGCTAAGTAACATGAACTTTCCTTCGGACTTTTTGTCTGAAGGAATTCTTTCGAGCTTTTTGCCTGATGGAAAAATTTGAAGCCTGAAGTCTACCCGAACATCCTGAAGGATAAGTACCCTTGTGAGGGGCACTTGACGACAGAGAAAAGACAATTTTAAAAGCCTGAAGGGACACCTTCCCTTCGAGACGTTCCAAAGGCTGAACAAAGATGCAAAAAGGAACCTTCACAGACTTAGACAAAAAGGGCTTCAAAGGATGAACTAAATGAACCGATTGAACCATTGAACTGTTGAACCAAAAAGTTTAACAAGTTCACCGATTCAAAGGTTCAACCAGAGCTTAGAAAGATAAAGGAAGCAATGATTGAGTGAGACACATGATGAACCATTGAACCGATTATCCAATCCTGATAAAATTCCCTAGAATACCATCTTTTAAAGGATTGGGCTTCCTTGACATGTGTACATTCTTCCATAAGCTTGCAATCTATGGCCACGTGTCGCTACGACCTTGAACCATTTTATTATGTCCTCTTATAGGTTGAATATGTTATGAATCAAATGTACTTTTTCTCTATTAGGTATCATTTGTTGATAGTAATTTGTGTGGATGGAATAGATGGCATCGAGATCCAAGGGCTTTGACAAAAACTTATTGGCTAGTGTTAATTAAGGCCTTTTAAAAAAATTATCTTTTTTTAAACAAATAATATTCATCTGATGGTATAGTGAATTCATCTGAAAAACAATGAATTAATTCTCCACATCACTGAATTCACCTTGCACAAAAATGCCCAACTTTCAGAGGTTTGTTTGGGGTCATTTAGACTCCATTTTTTATGATTTTTTTAAAACACCACATGTTTTATCATGCATTTTTAGATTATATAGTTAGTTTGGATTTTTTATGCATATATTTTTTCATAAAATGAAAATTATAAAAGTGTTAATTTTTTTTCTTGTAGGGTGTTCAACGAAGAGACCATATTGAAAATCTAACGTGTTTGTCATAGGTTTTGCTTGCCAAAGACCATATTGAAACTTATTATTATTTATCTTCAAAACATACAAGTGATTGTAGGACCTTTGCCAAAAAAATGAAATTTAGACATACAAGCAATTATTATTTCTCTTCAAAACATTTCTATTTGGGCTTAAAAACAAACACACATTTCATTTTGGGTTTTAAACACTTGTTACTTAGTCATTTCCCTTAGGAAATTGTTCTTATGTCTGTTTCCTAGAAGCATTCTTATTTATTTAATTTGACAAGCAGAATTAGTGAAGGTGAAAAGGGAGGTGTCCTAAAGCCAATTGTGAGAAGACTTTGCGCTTTCACAATTGTTTTCAGCGTGTGTTTTTCCTTTTCTTTTTGTGTTGAGGATTCTGGGACAACTTTGTGCCCCCATTATCCTTTGTGTTATACTCGTTGGGTAGTTGAGGTGGAAACTTTGTGTTCTATTTCATCCTGCTAGTTACTACACCCTTTGTCACCAGTTACTTTCACTACCTGAAAGAAACTCCTGTTGTTTCCTGCAAGAACACTTCTGAAAGAAGAGAAGTGCCTTCAGTGTTTTCACTAGGCTTTTCTCCTTTGTCTGTGAGCATCATCTCTGAAAGAAGAGAGATGGATGGTTTATTCTATCCCCATGTGTTATTTTCTACTTATTTATATTGTATATAGCTCCTACGTATCTATAGGGAACCTCCCCTTGATGAGAGGAGAGATTAATCCCCTGTTGATCTGGTAAACCTACACAACTGGTCGACCAATCTTCCTGTTGTGGTTGATCAGACCTATTTTGTTTATCAGTACGCTGATTGACAAAATTTTCACCCAACACATACCAAGAACTAATGTGCCAAAGAAGTCATTTTGCAACACCATCAGAAGAATCTAAGGATAATAGAAATGCTCGTGATTGTGATGGTTACTATTTCGATAAGTTATAAATAATTGACATTGGATAGTGGTATAATTTTGTACATGTAATGAAGAAGAAGCTTTTTGATCATGATAACTTTTTGTATAATTTTGTACATGTAATGAAGAATAAGATTTCATTTTGTTTCATAATTGTGTTTTGTCTTCTCATAGGCCTCCATAAATTTAGTGGCCAAAAATTATACTTCAATATGTGGTAATTATGGTAATACCATGTGGGATTCTTAGCAATTTCACTTTTTTTGTACCCTCTCTTGATTCTATGGGCTTCATAGCATATTCCCCTATTTTTAAAACCTTGTCTTCTTTTTATGGGCTTCCTAGCAATTTTTCTTTTTTTTAACCCTTTCCTGAAGATATGGGATTTGTAGAAAAATCACATTCATGGACCTGGCCCACATGCATGCAGTTAGTGTGTGCCACTTTTGATCATCTATATATGCAACTACCTGGTGCATGCACTATTTTGCCCATTTCTATGTTTTGATGCATTTATTTTGATATGTTTTATGAAGGTTTTTATATTGATATCAATCCAAAAAAATTCCTCTACAATACATGGAAACTTGCGTTCACTCAATAAGAAAATTCCATTTCTAATTCATTTAATGAAATGTTCTCCTTGCAGGCTACAATAGATGGCAAAAAGGTGGGAAGAAATAATGTGCCTTGAACTACAAAAGCTAGGTGAGGGTCCATTTGATTACAATTTTATCAAGTGGGACAATTTTATTGACGTTAATGAGCAAGACTTGTGGGTTACCTGGGTTGAGTAGGATAGGGTTGATGACTTCATCAAAGAAGAATTGAGAAGGGCATTATTCCCTAAAAAATTTCATGTTTCACATTGCAAGAGAAATTCAGATACATGGTTTATAGACTCGATCATGTGCTGCTCATATAAAATAAAGTAGAACACATGGACAATGAGCAAAACTATTGCCATGACCAACAATATGATCAGTTCAAGGGCAAAAAATGTTTTTTTGCTCCTCACATCAATCCCCAACTTACGAAATGGGTTCATAGGCTACTATTGTTGGGAATGTCTGCTGATGTTATCCACCTTAAACACTGGGAGATGGTACATGATAAACTTGTATTAAGTGAGATGATTTCTTGAGCAAAGATGACATATATAATAGAGACTAATTTATCAAGGAGGCAAATATGTGTATAATGCTAATGATGCAACAAGTGTTCAAGAGTGGGCATTGATGAATCCTGGCAAGTGGTTTTTCTATCAAGGATAAAATGGGGGAGAGCTTAATGGGGATGGGGAAATCCCCTTCATCTTGGGCATCCAACACTAACAACAACTAGAATGGTTGTTGATATTTGGGAGCATATATTATTGGTGATGGATGCAACATTTGGGATGAATGCAATGAAGGCATTAGGACAATGTTTGTAAGAATGGTTGATAATATTAGTTGTTTTGATGTTTGTAATAACAATAGTTGCTCTAATGCTTTTATTTTTTTCTTGTACATTTCCAATTGCACACATTGTTGGTGTTTGATTCCAAACACAATGGTGTGCCTATTGTATGGGACATTATGTCTCGATCATGTACTATTGACATAAGACAATGGATGAAAATTCTTCTTCAAAGAGTGTATTTGAAAGATATTTAATGGATAATTAGTGCCTTCATGGTCGATGATGCCAATGCAGAGATAAAATCTATCATGTTTGTCATCATTATTCCTATATGCATCATGGAATTCATATTTATATGTTCATAAACACCATCCCCACCTTATTCCATTTGATTATGCAAAACCATTGTGTTATTTAAGGAGACATTTGACTGTAAGGTCTACTTATGCATTTGGCATGTTCGCCGCATGTGGTTGAAGAATTTGATAGCAAAGGTGAAAGATGATGATATCAGACATGTTATGTTTCAGGACTTGAGGTCCATAATGCACAGTTGTGCTAATGAGGACATGGCTACAAAGGAGTCCAAAAAATTTGTAGAAAGATATTGCTCCTCTTAACCCACCTTTGTCAAATACTGGGAATAACACTGGGCATATAGGGTTGGAATATGATCGCGATGTTGTCAGACACTTTTGCATGTTGGGCAAGACACCAATACATCTATAAAATCTTACAATTCCCATTTGAAATGTCTTTTCCTAAGCATAGTAAAGACTTCTGCACATTATAGGGTGGATTGGTTGGTTCACCAACTAACAACATCAGTTTACATACATTATTGGTGGTTACATTTATGCAAGGACACCAGCTTCCATAGGAACTTCAAAGTAGAAAGACATAAAAATATTTCATGGGTACGAGCTTTGAACATCCCAGATTCTTATGTTACTTTCAACAATAGTAACCCTCATATAACATGGGTACAAAGTATGAAAGATGAGAAATTACATTATCTCATCTTCAATGTAACGACTTCTATGTTGATGCGCAATTACTCATTTTCAATCCAAGGATATACTTGCAAGCATGTGATCAAGGTGGACCTGATGAGAAAGATGAAAACTCAGGTAGTTGTAGAGGATGCAACCACAATGCATTCTATTGACGAGAGCATCAACAACATCAATGTTGAGTACCATGTAAGTTTTGTTTCCCCCCCATACTGTATGCATTGATAACTTTAAGGTGATTGTAGTTTTTGTAATACATTTTCATTGCCCAGATCAAGGACAATGGAGTTTGAATTGAAAATGAGGGAGAAGGCATCGATGTCAAAGATTTACACACTAAAATTCATGGTGTATCATGTATGGATATGCAAGGATCAGGTCGTGAACTAGTAGGTGTTGCAGTAAATCTGGTGGATGACACTAAAGACCAGCTGAGGGGGGTTGATATTGTAAGTCTAGTAACTAGTTGTAGTCATATGTTTTTCATAGTTTTTGGCATTTCTCACTGGATGCTTTTCACTTTATGAATATATCTTGTATACTACTAGAGTTGATGATGTTGAGGCCCTGATATGCAGAGCATGAAAGATATTTGATGGATGTTGTGTAGTGGATAGAAGCATATAAACTATGGCATTCTTTAAAAACTGTATGGAATAGGTTTAAAACAAGGTGTATAATAGGGTGATATCGAATGCACAACACCCAATGCCTCATCTATTCCAAAAATTATAGGATGGGCATGGAACTTCCACCTATAGACATAAAGACTTAATAGAAAATATGAATAGATGCAAATATCAGAGCATGTCACAAGAGACCACACTTTTTCCAAGCCCACCTTGTAATAATCCAAAATGACAAGTCTGGGATGACGAACTTAATAGGGCAACGAAATGAGATAGGGGTGGACGTAATAGAGATAATGCATCCTGATTGTAGCCATTTGTAGGTTTCAATGATAACACAACAACAATAAATGCATGTAATGAAAAATAAATACCCTTTTTTTAAAGGTGAATAGTTCTCTTAGACTGCCCACATGTTGTAACATATTACATAAATATATTATCTCTTAAAGGATTTTATGAATGATACTTGAACCCTACCTTGAAGAATGCGATAAAGCTAGCCTTATTTTTAAACATAAATCAAATTTATAAATATTATATAAACAAATAATGTTACTGAAATTATATAAACAAAAAATGCAATAGTTATGAGGTTCATTTCATTGGTTAATAGCTTTAGTACCTTGTTCATGCTTAGAAGAGTATATTTAGTCCTCTTTTTACAACTACTTTTGTGATGGTGGTCGCCTTTAATTATATTACTTTTACGATGGTGGTCATCCTTTATCCCTTAGTTGGAATATTTTTTTTACCTAAGCTCTCTGTGATTCCCATGTGTCACCATGTAAATGCAAAGAGAGTACCCCTTAGGGGACCAAGATGAACTAAGATGATCAAATGTAAGAATATTATTACCCATTGGAGGATCACAAAATAATTTAAGCTATGCACAAAAATAATAATAATTTACATCATCACCATTCACTGTTGTGGTAACATAACCGTTACCATTATGATAGTGTCCATACAAATGGAATAAAATATGTGTCGCATACCAGATTCTGAAAATCATAAGTCACCTACAATAATCAAACAAAAATGTATTTCAGGATCACCAATTTAACCTCATGCCCATAGAGTAGAGTCGATGATTGAGTCAAGGAAAGTCCTCTAGGGCATGTAAGCTATGTTAATATATACTCTCATGCTCTCTTCATCACATTTTCCCATGTTAGATATAACCCAAATACACCTTAGATATGTAACAATATTTGGGTATGGCCTAAGTAAAGTGGGAAAATTTATTGGATATGGATATTACTAGTATCATACAAAGATTTAAGAAAAAAATGAAAAAAATGTTAAAAAAAGAAATAAACCACTCATTGATTATGAAGAGGCGAATCACCTTTTCTCTTAACACACACTATTCTTCATTGAATTTTTTTTAAATAGACTTTTGGCATTGTGTTGGTCATTTTGAAGGGTTTCATAAGGTTTTTGTATCCAATCCTTCACCATGAAAAATCTCTTTTATTATGGATTGTTCCACTAGGATAACTACCAGGATAACAAAATACAAAACAACAATTTGGTGCTCACTTGTACTTGCACGTAAAACACACAATTTCATGTAATGTTTGTCCTTGAAGGTTCCATCTTCTCACAAACTTTTCTTGGTTCTTGGGATAGTGGCCTTCTTCTTTATATACCTATCCCACATACATTTTAGATACACTTCTTCAACTCAGTAGGCATCTATCATGTCACTAGCATCCACTCCTGGCTCACTTCGTAACATTGGTTTCTCCTTACCATTCAATTCTCTCCACTAGCTCTCCATTATGCATATCTCATAGGTTTCAAACATCAATCTTTGAGGCAACTCTTAGGAATGTGTCCTATTGACATGAACGATCTCATATTACCCTATTTAACCTGTGTTCTAATTGGTAGAGCAAGATCCTGACTCAGTAGGGATTGGAGCATGTTTATTGTTCTGGGGGTTTCCCTGACACGTGATATCAGAGCTTCAGGTTGGGTTACTAACAGGTGGTTTCAGATCTAGTAGTGTTTGTTGATTACAGGTTGCTCACAGGGGTTTCTGATTGAGTGGGAGTATAGCAATGGCAGAAGGAAGTAAGCTACGAATGGAGAAACTGAATAGCATGAATGGTCTGATTGATGGAAAGAAAGAGCAGAGAAAAAGATATTGTTGGTTGGTAGCAGATCAGCATGAAGGAATTGAAGATGCAGATGTTGCAGGTGTTGATGCACAAGATGCTTTGGAAGGTTTCTTGGATAAAGTTGAGTCTTGGATAACAGATTATGTTGCCTCTTTCCATGTAGCCCCAGGGAGAGGAGCTGGTGAGCCTTGCCAAAGAATTGGCAAAGGGGAAGTGAAGCTGAAATTGCAGATGGACGACACACAGTGGTTGAAGGAAGTCATGCAGGTACCAGTCTTGGAGATGAGTCTAATTTCTTCAAAAAATTTGGGTGATGGGAGATATACTATAACTCTCACAGTGGACACACTTGAATTAGATGGTGGTAAGAAAGTAGGTATCCTTTATCTATCTACTTATATTGCTGATTCACCTTCTGTTGCAGAGATGTGGCTTCATAGGCTTAGTCACATATGTAGAAGGAGAATGCAGGTTCTGAAGCGGAAGATAGATGTTTTTGACAAGCTAAAGAACTGGAAAGCCTTGGTGTTCATGGAGGAGATGACGAATAGAGATTAGGTGAGAGAACTGAATTATTCTGAGCAGAGCAAGGTTGATTTGATTAGGATTTTGATCCTTGGAGAGCTCGCGGGTAAAAAGTTGTCACTTACAGACGAACACAGGTACCGGCGTCGGTCACACAGTGATCGACGTCGGCAACAGGAAGATCGACGTCGGCCATGAGGGAACCAACGTCAACAAAAAGGATACCGGTGTCAGCCAGGGAAACGACGTCGGCAGTCAGGGTCAGTGCAGGGAACCGACATCGGTCGGGAGCAGACTGGGAGATGGCCGAGATCGGTCACTGGAACGGATATTGGGCGGACAGCAAGTCTCAAACGCTCATGTGGAGGTCAGGAAAGGGTAAGTGAACCTCATATTCATTGTTCACCTTATTTATATTGCTTACTGATGGTCAAGAACCAGGAGGATGTGAAGAGGCAATGCAGGTAGAGTCCAGATACAGTGGGAGCTTGGCATGGATGAGGAGTGTGAGTCCTTGGAGAAGAACCAAACAGGTATTTGTTGGTAGAGTTGTCAGCTGGAAGTAAGCACTGAGAGAGATGGATTCTCGTTTTAGAGAAGAGAGTGAATGGACACAAGAGACAGAAGGCCAAGGCATATGGTCTTGAGGAAGCTGTAGGACAGTGGTACAGGTTTGACAGGTGGATGACTAAGCATGGCTTCAGTCAATGTCAGTGTAACTATTGTGTTTATTTTACCAGGTAGATGATGGTCGCAACATCATCTTGTTACTGTATGTGGGTGATTTACTAGTAGGTTTGTACATACAGGTATTTGCTGAGCTAAGGGTAAGGTTAGTTCAGAGGTGTGTCATGAAGAATTTGGAGCAGCAAAATTCTTTGGCATAAGAGACATGGAGATTTTATCTCCAGTGGGAGCTGGTGTGAAGACGGTGTTGGCGAGGTTCATTACGCAGGATGCAGAATCTATAAGCACACCAATGGCTGGACAGTTCAAGCTTAGCTTGAAACAGGGTTCAAAATCACATGAGGTCTATTGTAGGCCTGAGTTTTCCCAAGCAGTGGGGCTTGTCGGAAAGTATGGAGCCAATTTGGGGAAGGAGTACTGGAGGGCAGTTCAGTGGGACTAGCAACAGGGTTTTCTTGTTATGCAGGGTCAAGTTCTTCACTACATGGATGTGTAGGTTCGGATATGGCAGGGTATTTGAATGACAGGTATAGCATCACAGTTGCGTGGTGGTTAGTCTTCAGGATGGATCTTGAAGAGGGATACAAGCCAGGGAATAATTTAGATAGTGTACAGGTACAGGTACAGGTGCAGCTATTTATCTCCAAGTGGGAGATTGTTAAGTTGTGGAGCTAAAAGCTTCACCAGGATGCAAATAGATGAAGTAATGGAAGATGCAGTGTTACAGAATCAGTTGCAGGAGAAATGGCATTGGTTTGATCAGCCGACGTCGGTCAGATAGCAAGAGGAAGCAACCAGCGTCGGTTACCAGTCGGCCGACATCGGTGTTGGAGGTGCCGACATCGGCAGCCTGTGCGAGAACAGGCAGTTTGCATGACGAATCCGGGAGAGTCTATTTTGAGACTGTTAGTTTGCATGTTGAAGGCTAGTCGTAGTCTTGAGTTGCGAGTCTAATTATTGTAATTAGGTTAGTCTAATTATTGTAAGCATGAGATATATATATGGACTCATGGGCTGTATTGTATGGGTGTGCTAGAAAGCCAGAGAGATTTTAGAGAGAGCTAGTGTAGCTCCTCCTAGTTCCAAATGGG
Organism: Torreya grandis; assembly: GCA_037957365.1. NCBI lineage: Eukaryota > Viridiplantae > Streptophyta > Pinopsida > Cupressales > Taxaceae > Torreya > Torreya grandis. The sequence continues at coordinate 2,071,953 of JARHVA010000231.1, read as the reverse complement.
TGCTGAGTGTGTATGATCAGGGAGAGTTGCAAGGTCTGCAAGGTCAAGGAGTTGATCCACTGGAGTACTGGTTGAAGAATCATAAGGACTTGGTGAGGCAAGGACAAGGGTTCTTCAGGGGTGTAGAGATGTCTACATGGTGAGTAAGGTCTAGTGATTTGCAGGTAGCAGAGAGTAGGGGATCTACTTGGAGTACAGTTGTGTACTTGGTGAACTGGCAGCGTGTTATTGACTGGTTGGAGAGGTGAACATCAATTCTATGTTGGAGTTGATTGTTGGGACCGAGAGAGAGAGGGAAGAAGGTCTTGAGGTGTGGCGAACCTTTGAGGTGGAGGAAGAAGTGGCATCTTCCTTATTGTATATTCTTCTATGTATATAATACAATTGTGTATTGTCTCTTAATTCCTGTATTGTTTCATATTTCTAGTTACTTATTGATTCTGGTATAATTCCGTGTTTAGTTGCTAATACAAGGAGTAATCACATGTGTTCTAATTAGTAGAGCAAGATCCTGACTCAGTAGGGATTGGAGCATGTTTATTGTTCTGGGGGTTTCCCTGACACTTTGATTGTAAGTAGGATATGTGTTTTATTAACCTCTACAGTTTGTCATGCCATAATTTTAGTAGGGATTCCATTCACCTGAGTATCTTTTCATTAACATCTAAACTTGTTCACCCATGTTTCCTTTCTCATAGGTTTATGGCATTTGGAATCATCTTACTCAATTACTCAGGGATCGCAATGATCTTCACAATGAATCTTACTTATTTATTTCACTTAAAATAATTTGTTCAAAGCTTGCTTTCTTTATTATAATCACAATCCTACCACCCCTGTAGATGTACACATATATTGCCTTGAAGGCTCGCTAAAAAATATACATATATAAAGAAAAATCCATTTGTCTCGAAGAAGGAACATCACCATTAACACTTATTTTCATTTATGGGGTTAAGAGTCATATAAAAAATAGTCCATCAAAGGTATACTGTGTAAACAAGGTAAGGTTGGGTATGACTACGTCAAATGTTTCCAAGAATACAATATGCATTCATGAGGTTATGAGTACTTTCCCAAAGTTACTCTAAAGATCTTAATCTCTTCTTAATGTTGATAAAACACAAACAATTCAATGTCTTTATCCCAATAGGGTACTAGTATGTGTAAACAGGGTTCCTTTGTTCAAGATAGCTATTTATTATCACTTTGCCATTACCTTATGTATAAACAACAACTAATCTACTCCTTCAATGACCACTCTTAGTCTATACATCATTACTTTCATCTAATCCATACACCACTTTATGAGAAAAAACCTTCCGCTTTCAAATTGACTATCATAAGTGAAACAGGGTATAAGGACAAAGTTAACTCTTATTGTTGAGTTCCAATGAGGGTAGAGGGTAATTTTCCTTTCTTGACTCACTTACAATGTTTGTTTTAGCTTAAATACCTTTCATTTCCTTTTCATAAGTTCACATTCCATGCTTATTTTGCCCTACAAAGTCCCATCTAGCTATTGGAATCAAGACCATTTCATAGATTGTTTGTTTTAGCTTATAAACCTTTCCTTATATTGAATTATCCTTCCCTATGAGTTCACAAAATATATTTTAGATCATTTTCAGTCCTTCTTCAACTTTCATTGGTTACAACTCACACACTAGTTCCTTCTTAAGCAACCTTGGTAGGTCTCAAGGACCAAAATTAGACTTAGGTTCCAAAGAAACTTTCTTAAATCATATATGGTATTTAAGGATCATAATATACCTATATATACCCCTTTAAAGTCTTGGATCACCCCTTACCTTTGTATTATACACACAATCCTTACTTTGTCTTCATAAGGCTTTTAGCCTTTTTTTGGACATTTTTCCTTGTTGGGAGTATCTGATTGACCTTCTCAAAGAATTTATGACCTTTGAAAGGATCCTTTTGTTCCATATAACTTATACTTGTCTTTCTTGACACAACTCCCAAGACATAATAGACTTCCTTCTTTAAGGAACCCCTCAACTAGCTCTTTAAATTGACAAAGCTCCTAAGTTTGGGCAATGTACATACAACCAATTCAAACTATTGAAAATTTTTTATACCCTTTTGTTTCCCCTAGCTTAATAAATCATTTTTTACCCTACTCTTTTAGACAAATTTACTTTTCCTTTACTACCCTTACTCTATTAGGTCTTATAAGCCCTCAACACAACACAATACTCAAAATTCATACTTATGAAGACTTTACAGGTTTGAAACTAGGTTGAATACTTATATTACCTTCAATCTAGCAATATTACAAAATTTCACCAAGTTTGGATGGTTTAAACTCATTCTAAACCCCAAACCCTAATCTTATGGTTTTCATGCCTTGCATAGGCCTGAGAGATCTTGAAATTTATTATCCTTAGTTCCACATCATTTCAAAGGATGAACCTTCCATGCTAAGGTCTATTTTAAACTCCTATAACTCTCCAAATAGGATAGATCTCTTATACAATCCATTTCATGGCTACAACAATCAAATTATAGTTAACTGTGCATGTTTTCTTTGACTGTGTGTAGGTTTAGACTGACAGTTCACACTTAGAAGCATTTGAAGGTCTCTAAATAGTTCTCTCATTCATTATTCATCTTTTCCCAACAAGATTACAAATAATCAACACTTATTCATACTTCTCTTTATGCTTCAAACACTTCTTGGTTGGGTTGTATAACCCAAAATAGGGCATAAACAACTGTATATGCTTGTCACTTATTTATGTTCAAATGCATCCTTCTCACAAACTCTTTATTATTGTCTCAACACATTATAGACTCTTTTACATCACCCTCTCTTCCCTATTTCAAAAAAAAATCCTTTCAATCCCTTCTAAATAGGGTTCATATAATATGCTCAAAGTTTCTATTATTGTGAACAAGGTGATGATTGTGTAACATAATTTGATCCTTCTACTAGGGAACTGAGCAACACATGCTTGGTATAAACCATATACACACTACTGAATATCACCATATTTTATCTCCATTACAATCATACTTACCTCATGATGCAGAGCATTAGGGAGAAGTCCTCATTAACATCATAATCTGGTTCTCTGTCCTTGACTGATCACAATAATTGACTTTGACTTGTCCTTGATTACCCTTGCATCACACTATTTCTTCCCCTTTTTACACTATTCTTGCTGGTATAGTTCCTTAATTTCTAATCCTTGGGATGCTTTAGACCTTATTGACATTAGTATTCCTATCACATGACTCTAAACCTGCATTCCATAGTTCACAACATTCATTTTCTTAACACACTTAGTCTTATACCTTCACTTTGTATTTCACTAGGTCACCACCTTGTAGCTTGCAAGTGTCAAATCTTGGTTAAGGCTTAAAGGAATAAATATTTGGTTTTAGATAGTCTTGAATGATATTATCACACTTTCCTCAATTCATTTTAAGGGCTTAATCACTTTGTTCAACTCCCTTTTGTATCTCAAGTCACATTGCTCCTTCATTACTTGTAGCCTATTCCTAAGCAAATGATCATTGGTTTCATCAATAAAATCACATTTCCAAAGATGTAATTACATTTTTTAGATTTATTTACACCCCCTAAGATGTGGTTAAATATTCATCTTCAAACTCTATTCCTTTCTATCACTTCCTTTATAATAGACCCTTCTTTAAGGCCTAATTAGGCCTTTTCCAAACCCTTTACTGTAAATACCATACTTATCAATATTTGATCAGTACCAAATCACTTGAATCAAGTCAATCATATCATATAGGGAAATATTATAAAAATTTATCCTTTTTAGATAGTTGCATCTCTCAAAAACACAAAAACCCTAATTATAGGGTATCCTAGGCTTGCATAGACTCGTGGCTTGTAAAATTCATTTTATTGAGAAATATGTCATTTCAAATGTTCAAATGAACTTTTAAATTTTTTTTTTCACCTTGTTCATCTTTTCCATTGGGTGTGAGAATTTAATTTTATCCTTACCACGTTAAATATCAACTTTCTTAGTTGACTGGGCATATTTGTCGACTGTGCACAACAGGTTTAGTGCACTACTATATTACAATTACCCTTAATTGAGTCTTTCCAATATTCACATATTTTTATTTCTGATTCAAGCAAAAAACAGTATTAAAAACCATGATTGAACTTCTATATGAGAGAACTTGACCTTCATATGTCGATTATGCTCAACTTTGTAACCTGTAGGTCTTCTAACAAAAACATGGTTATGTATTCATGTGTCAAGTGTTTCACAATGATTATATAGGATTTAAAAACTATTTTTCTAAGAGGGATACTTAAACATACCACTCCTTCATTTATTCAATTTACATGACAAAGAAATAAGTCTTATCCCTCTATACAAGATGACTATCAACCCAAACAAGGCTCTCACTAACCCTTTTCTCTACTATATCTTGTACTTGAAAGTCATTAATTCTTTTGAATAACTCAGTTTCATTGAAAAAAATACTTTACTCACTAACTATGGTTTCAACAGGTTCACAGTATATCCCCAAAAAACAACTAACCCTTTCTCTCTTGATAGACATAAAGCAGGGCATAAGGCAAAATACCACATTTTAGCTTCCAAAATAGTTATTTGAATCTTTCAACCTATTCTAAGTCATATTAAGGACATATTTTTATTTCAAAATAGTATTATTATGTTACTCAATACATTTGGACTATCAACACCAAATAACACACCTTATTTGACAACTTAGTCCCTTATTAGGCAGTAAACAAAACTCTCTAACGTTGAGTTGTTTCTCAATTATGATACATTCTCAATGCCACCACTAACATATAAAAGTTTATATGGACTAGTTACAGACCCTATTATATTGTTCAAACATTCTCTCTATGCCCTATAATATAAATTTTAAGTATATTATAATTTATTTAAAGTCTAATAGTTATTTGTGAAAATGCCAACAATTATGTCATAAACATAGCTCATATATTAAGTGTAAATATATGGTCATCATTCATATAAATATAAACAAAATATATAAATACAAGAATTAGAGGAAGCTAGTTGTCATGCCTGGTAGCTCCAGTTAGGCCACTTAGCAAATAAATTAACATTTATCTTTAATTGGGTTGATCAACTTGGTAAATGTATAAGCTTGACACTAATAATCATATTTCACATAAGATGGCATGTTTTTTTGCTTGCCTTGATAAGAAACATCAATTAGCTTAGCAACCCATTTTCCGAAAGAAAAATGCCAACAACAAGAGAATGGAAGGAGGCTGCAATTAGAGGACCATGGAAGAAGTGTTCTGAAATTTTAAGTGCAAACGAGTTGGTATTATCAAAGCCCTAATATGTTATCGTTGTAGCTAACCTGTCAACCCATCATGGAGCCTAACATAAGTCAGTTTTTGACTTTTTTATTATATAATTTTTATAAATTGACTTATATGATTTGTATAAATTTTATACGTTGGTTATGTTGCCAACATGTTCATATGAAGAGGTTCGAGCTTAATTCTTCAGCTTAGGTGGTCTGTTTTGTAGAGAAGATGACTACAAGACTATTTGACATTGTGATGCCAAAGATAGAGCTCTACAATTTGGTTGGGCAAAAGCTTATCACTTTAAAAAAGTCAAAATGGAGCAAATAAAAAATAGAGAATATGAAAAATTGTTAGGGTTTGAAGAAAATACTAAAACTTACATTTCAACGCATATCAGTGAGAGCAAGCCCAACTTTTTCTTTGTTTCAATGTAAAAAAACTAAATAGTAGATGATTTGATGAAGCACTAAGCGTTGTCCAAAAATAGGGTTCAAATGTAGGGTCTTGTAGAAAATACATAATCAATTAAACCATATACAAAAATATTTAACTGACATTTTGCACCAACCTAGCATTAAGTATGGATCTAGCGAGCACAAAGTGAGTGAAGGGCGATCAAGATTATAGGTCTTCAATTAATGCATACCATTAATCGATGATATTTTTGTTGCCACCTCTTAAACCAATTGTTTTTTTGGCCAATAGAGATGTGAGAGGATGATTTGATTGCATAAAAATAGGGTGTAGAATACGTAGACCATGTCACATTTATTAATTGATGATCATTTTAAAAAACCACCCTTCCCCAAAAAACCACCCCGCTAAACCAGTGAGCATCTTTTTTGTTTTGTCTCATATGAGACAAATCTAAGGGGCTGGCTCCCCAATAGAAACGCTTCATTAGGTACGTTTTTAAAATAAAATTACATCTCGATAAATATAACAGGGAGATTTTAAACACAGTGGTTTAATTTCACTGTGAATATGAACTATGAACTAACGACCGTCAATTTTAGAGCTATGATAATGAACAGATGGCCATAAATTTTAACCCCACCAAGTATAACCTTTTTCGCGACGAACATACTTTCAATGTTTGCAAAGCGTTTCTCGTGTAAGGGAAAAAATAAACCAATTTAAAAAGTTATCTAATACCATCAGATTTAACTATATTTATTGGTCCTACCACAATACAGAGAATGTTTCAGAATATTTAGTCGTATTACATGGTAAAAATATTATAAACATTTATTTGAAAAATGTTACAAATAAATCAAATTTTAAGTGGATTTGTTATTTATTATGTTGACTCATATTTTCATTATTTTATTTTCATTGTAATCCATATTAGGTTAAATTTGACGGTCAATTTTTCTTCACATGAATTTTTTTGATGAGAATTATTTATTCAACTTTATTTTTCATTTTCAATTTTTTTTTTTAAATTCAATTTTTATCTTTCTTTCTATTATTCTTTTATCTAATTTTAAGCTCTTTCAAAACTTTTTCTTATTAATAATTTAAAAACATTACTTTTCAAATACTAATATAATTTATAATAATATATATATGTTCTTTAAAATTTTATAAATTTTATGTAGAATTTTAACTTGTATCTAATACAATATTCTTAAAAACGATTATATTTTACCACTTTTTAACTAAACAGGGGTAAAAATTTATTAGAAACCAAGCAAAAACCCGATTACAAGTTTTTCTCCTGATCCACCAAATGGACCAGCTTTTGATACAAATTCAGAGGAAGGAGATTCTCCTCCGTAATTCTCCAGTCTGCGCCATTCTCCGAGGCCCACTTAGCTAAGCAGTCCGCAACCTCATTCCACTCCCGTGGGATGTGTTGGAAGGAAATAACATTCAAAGAAGAACTCAAATGTTTAATCTGCTGGATAATAGCTTGTAGATTCCAATCAGTCTTACCAGAGTTGCTCTTATTCAGCAAATTAACAACTTGTGAATCCGATTCACAAATGACATTAAGATGGCCCTCACGACAACAACTTTCTACCGCCTCCAGAATGGCCTCAGCTTCCATCTGGTTATTAGTATAACAGCCTTTGTAAATGGAAAACATGAATTTAATGTTACCTGAACTGTCCCGAGCAATTCCCCCAATCCCTGTTGCACCTGGGTTCCCACGAGAAGAACCATCTGTATTAACTTTGATGAAATCTTTGTCTGGGGGCGTCCAATGCCCAGCTCTACTGACCGGCCGCGCCAATTGGCTCCTACCCTTCGCCTGGCATAAGTTTTTTCTCCCCACGCCATCTCTGTAAACGTCAATTCCCAGGTGCCCAAGCACATCCACGGTATCCTGTTCCAATCCGTCCTCAAGCGCTGACCTGGCAAGAAGAGTTTCTTGCAGCGCACTAGCAATCTTGCTCCACAGCTGCCTAATATCGATCCTCGCGCCCCTGAAGATGCGTCTATTCCGCTCCAACCATAAATTCCACAGAATGAAGGATGGTCCCACCGCCCAGGCAGTCTGTAACAGGGAGTTTTTAAGAAGAGCATAGCCCATTCGAGCCCAAAATTCGTTTAAAGAGGAAACATGCCTGCAGGGGGTTCTCCACGCGCTCCACCACAGGGGCCAGACCTGTTGTGCAAACGAACACTGGAAGAACAGATGGGCTCCTATCTCCTCATTGCTATAACACAGCACACAGATAGAAGGTCCCTGAAATCCTCTCCGACAAAGATTATCCCAGGTGAGACATCTATTGTGCGTGAGGAGCTAGAGGAAAAAATTACATTTGGGCCACGCCATTCAATTCCACACTTTCTTTCCCCATTGAAACTGTCCTTCCTCTCTAGTTTGCTTAAGCAAAGTCTTGTAGCCAGCAGCCACAGAGTACTGCCCTGTTGAGTCCCCACTCCAGGCCAATTCGTCACACCCTTGCAATGCCCCACACCTTCTAGTCTTCAGGATAAGGGATAATTCATCTCTCTCCTCCGCCGAGCCTCCAGGCGGCCAATCCGAGGAATGTTTCCACCTGAATCCAATGGTCGTTCCCAAGTTATAAGGTTCTTTGTAATGCATCACCTCACTCCAACCTGCCGAATGAAAGGAGCTCGCCAGAGTTTGGAGATGCGGATGTGACTGTAAAAGTGGGGGTATCCCATCCCATGAGTCCTTCTAGAATAGAGCCTCAGAACCATTGCGGCACATCCAGAATAGGCCTTGCTTTACCAATTGAGCTCCACGCTTGAGGGTATCCCATATCATAGACCCTCTCCCCTCAAGAGGAAATCTGGCAATATCATGAATATCAATGTCCGGAAGGTATTTGGCAGTCAGGATACGGGCCCACAAGGCCGAATGATTAGTGCACCACCTCCAGTAAAGCTTGGCAGCAAGGGCATGGCTAGCCAAACTAGCCGAGCGTAATCCCAGACCACCTTCCTACTTAGGTCTACACACCATGTCCCAGTTGACAAGACTCCATTTAGAAGTCTGCAAATTACCATTCCACAGAAATTTCCTGGACAGAGCATCGTACTCTTCTAGAAAGTAAGCTGGGGCACACTGAACCATGCTCCTATATATTGGTAAAGCCTGAATAACCGATTGTAACAAAATCACCCTACCTGCTGTAGATAACCATCTATAAGTCCAGTGACTTACCTTCTGCCTCAGCTTGTCCAGAATATTCTGCCAAAATAGCCTAGGTTGGCGTCCCACAACAATAGGAATGCCTAGATAAACCACTGGGAGGGTTTGTATCTGAAACCGAAGAATTGTAGCTATTCTTCTCTGGATAGACTCAGGAGTGTTGAAGAAGTAAATAGAAGATTTATACTCATTAATCTGCTGTCCTGAGGCCGCCAAATAACTATCAAGAGTGGTGCGGACAGCCTTAGCTTCTCTGACCCTGGCTTCCCCAACCAAGATAGTGTCATCCACAAATTGAAGGTGGGATAAGGTGGTTATCCTGCTCTCCCACTTCCATCCCTGTATAGCATTCTGAGAGACTCGGTGTTTAAAGAACCGTCCAAGCCCTTCGGCCATGAGGATAAACAAGGAGAGATTGGATCTCCTTGCCGAAGCCCTCTATACGCTCCAAAAAGCTCCGTTGGTGCTCCATTAACAAGAACAAAAAAGGAAGGCGTAGTGATACAGCTTAACACCCACCTAATCCAATCCTGTGTGAATCCAAAAGCCGAATATTTTACCACTTTAAACCCTATACAACAACAACATAAATTTTAACGTCCACGAGACTAAAAATAGCCTATGGGACAGCAAGACAACTCAAGCAGATTTAAGTAGCACTGTTCGCTTCTTATGTACGCTGATGATGAACCCCCCCAATTATTCAATGTACTCTTCGTTGAATAAGTTATGCCAAAAACTGTCACATATAATTATATGACTATCAAATTTAGGCTTCAAATGATAAGGTAACCAAATTTGAAGACCATCAAATTAATAATATTATATGGATATCATTCTGCTTCAGGGTAGCCTTGGTAAGGCAATGGCTCACTGACACCGACAATGACACTGACAGCTGTTATAGCTCAGACCCTGTACAGATGCTGCCTGTACGTATCACATGGCAGATACGTACATTATTTATATACGGCATGTTTTGGTGCCATACGTACGTAAATAGTGACTAATTCAAATGTTTAATCATGAGTGGGCATGGCCCGCGTTATCGACATAAGAAAGAATAAAATAATATGAAGACTTAGACATTTTTTTTTAACGCAATACTTCCAATTACTTTGTGACAAAATATTTCCAAAAATATGATATATATGATATTTATTATTATCTAATTTTAAACATATTAGAAATTGTAAAATATTGAATAATTAATTTAATTAAAATATTAGAATATATTAATTTATTAAAATATATTAATTTTTTTTAATTTTTTTAAAAATTAATAAAATAAATTTATAATTTTATTTTTTTAAATTTAAATGTTTAAATAATATTGATATTTTTTAAGACATCATTTTTTTAAATATAATATTTTTCTATTATTTAAGTTTTTTTAAATTTTAATTTTTTAAATATTTTTTAATATTATATTTAATATAAATATTTAATAAAGAATAAATTAACAATATTTTATTCACAATCATTTTTCATAATAAATAAAAAGAAAATTGAAAAATATCTAGATTTTATTTATAACATTATTTAATATATATAAATTTAATTATATGAATCATTTTATAAAACTATTAAATTTTATAATTTAATTTTTTTAATTATTTAAAAGATTTAAATTCAAAACGTATTCAAAATATTATAGGAGCACTCATTAAAATAAATTTTAGTAATAAAAGAAAAACTTAATACATTACTATTAAATAATTTAAAAATATTAAGTTAACAGAATAAATTCCCTCAATTAATTCATAAATGTTAAAAGAAGAAAAGAAAATCTAACATAGATATGACAAATAAAGAAACTATTTTTTAAGAATGAATGTGAAAGTAAATATGGTCTACAAAATAATATATTATCATTATAATTTCTGATGTATTTTTAATTAATGTGATGCTCTTTTTTATGTAGAAGTTATGTAAGGATTAAATTTGATAATTGTTTAAATATATTTTAAAAATTTAACTGTAAAATACAGTTAAGTTATTTTTTAATTGTATTAAAGGATGGGTGAAAAATTACACCCCTTATCAATATAATGTTCTTAATAAGAAATAGTCATTTCAGAATATTAAATATAATGTATAAAAATATCTATGGATATATGCTCATTGTCAATGAGAGTCACGAATATGTGACTGTAATAGTAAATTATATGTACAAGTGACAAAGGAGTTGGTTGAAAGTGATAATGTAATTAAAAAGGATATTTTTAAATCTCCTAATCTTAAGTATTGGCATTGTACCACTAGTCCACCATTTATGAGGAGGTCACAAAACATGTCTACATTTGATAGGAGACCTCCATCAAAATAAACCTTTCAACACATTCAATGTATCTTGCTCTCTACATAACTATGCTTCTTATTGGTTCTAAACTTTTATTTTCAAGTTATTTTCATTCTATACTTTTCAAAATCTAGGAGCATCTGAGCGAGGCATAATTATACTACCCCAGTTTCAAGAGCATAAAAGAACAATTTTGACTCGATTATAAGGCATATACATATCCAAATAAACATATTTCAATTCCAAATTCTCAAAAAAAAAAATTCTCACCAAGTTTTGAGTTTGGAAGAATGATGGAAGGGAAATCAAAAAATCTTAAGTTAAAATGAGAATATATTATGGGTGCTCATTTAATTCAATTTCAGTCATTTTTATGCTGTACTTATTTGTTTAAATTTATTCAATATTTTCAAATAGCAAATTGACCTCTGCTTTACTTGAATGAGATTATAGATATATTTTATTTTCTGAGTTTGGATTGTTTAATTATCAAAGTGTTTAATTAACTCAATGTTAATCATTTTTAATTCACTATTATTTATTTAACTCAATTTCAATCATTTTTGTGTTAAATACTCATTTGCTTGATTTGTTTAATTGAGTATCGCCAAGTAGAACATGAATACGGGCGAGGTTAATCTATTGGTATATATTTAAGTGAATGTCAATAATTTTTATTCATAATAATTTATTTATTATGAGAAATGATTGTGAATAAAATATTATTAATTTATTCTTTATTAAATATTTATATAAATTGAATGGGAAATGATAATAAAGAATAAATTAAAGAATAAAACCATGGTGATTGTAAATATTTAATAAAAAATAAATGAAAAAGTATCCTCTCCTTTCCACAAATGCCTCACAACTTACCTTCTTTATTATCATTTTAATCACTATAGATATCTCTCCATGGTAAATGATTGTGAATATCACCATGGTTCAATCCTAGCAAAATGAGCAAACATCGTTCAATTCATCAAAGAGACAATATCATTTCTAAAGACTTGAATGAAACAACTGAGGAGTATGAAAATTTTCAATTCCCCTCTATAAGATGTAGAAAGCAAAAGAAAAAAAAGGTCATTAATCACTTAGGAATCGTAATACAAGAAGAAAGAGTTATTATCATGAAACAACATGGTGATTACATTTATTCAAAAGAATTTTAATAATCTGCATAACAATACTTCTTGTTTTTATTTCATATGTTAAATATATGTTATTGTAGGTTTGGATGATCAAGAAAGTACTCGACGACGTCAATTACCTTTCTCTATTGATCTAAATCAAATAATAACAGATGAAATACAACTTATAGATGGTAAAATTTTAACTATTAAATGGGTTTATTAATTTTATAAACAATTACTCAATTCCTATCTCTAACCACATTTCTATACTCGATAAATTTACTATGGTTTATATTAATTACATAATGTAATTTTAACTTTTAAAACTTTATCTATGTTGATGTGTTAAATGTGCATATCATTGCAGCTTCGTAGGATCCACAAAATAGTAGAGAACATATATTACCTTTTTCTATTGATCTTAACCAAACAACAACAATAGATACAATGGAAAGTGGAGATAGTATAGAACTTATAAAACACACTTCAATCAATTTTATGTCTTTAATTTGTAAATTAATTTTGTCTAAGTTGATGTGTTAAATGTGCATGTTATTGTGGCTTTAGATGATCAACAAAACACCCAAAAACATATGTTACCATTTTCTATTGATCTTAATCAAGCAACAACAATATTGGATGTAATGCAAAGTAAAGATGGTAACAATATGGTAATTTATTTTTTTAAAATTATAGTAGATAAATTTTTATTTGGTGGCCTAATTTATTTACTGTTGAACTACTTAATCAAATTTGTGGTTTGACTTGTTATTGTGCAGTCAATTTTTCATCCATCAAGTGGCATGAGGAGGCTAGATTTTGATGATCCAACACAAATTTAGGACTCGCCAGAGACACAAGATCAATTGGACTACTAGGATTTAAAATGTGGTTATTTAAAATGCACATTGTATATAGATCCTGAGATGGCATATGCAACATTTTGTAAAAAATATTTTGAATTGGTATAAATGCCAATTTTGTATATGTGTAGAGAATTATTCTACACTTTTATATATAAAAATCGACATGCAATATAATTTCTCCTTACGTGCATATTTTTCAGCTTTAAACATTTAAATTTGAATGTATATTCACTTTAGAATGGTTGAATTATAAATAATAACATGTTATAGATTTATTTCTTGCAATATTACTTTCCATGATGACTAAAAATTAATATACAATATAATTTTTCCTCATGTGCATGTTTTGAAGCCTTAAACATTTAAATTTGAATGTATAATCACTTTAGAATGATTGAATTATAAATGATAACAAGTTATAGATTTATTTCTTGCAATCGTACTTTCCATGATGGTAGTCATAGTTAAATATATGATTGTCTTATAATAACATGTGATCATTTCTCTATCAAAATACCATAATTAGTAATAATTAATAAAAAACAAGCATGATGACAATCATATGAAGTACACACACACACACACACACACACACACACACACACACATAATTTCATTTAAATTCATGCTAAATTATGGCATATTTGTTCAATATTTAGTTATGCTAAATTATTCTATCATGTTATGGGAATGTTAGGGCATTGAGATTTATTATTATTTCTTGGTGCTTTTGGCATTTTGTTTATCTTTTGAGCTTCCTAATATACCTAATCAGGGTCACCATGATCTATCATATCATGGTGTGCTTTGACTGGTAGAAATAGGAGCATATCTTGGCTTTTTGTGATTGTGTTTTCTTGGTTATCTTATGTTGTACCCGCCAACATCTATCACGATCTTATGTTACGTTAGGAAATCCTCATGTGTTTATGGTTTTCCAACATTGGCCCCACCAAAGCCTTTTTGGACTTTGTGAGATGTTGGACTAACCTTTATTGTTTGTTGTGTCAGTCTTATGCATGTGACATGAAGTAACCTTGGTTCCTCATACCTTGGTGCATAGTATGCCATGCTATATAAAATTACGTGCTCACTACATGGCAACATAATGTGTAACATCGAATTGATCAATCCCCCATCCTACCATATACCATTCCCATTCCCTCATATTCCATCTCCATTCCTATTATCTCATTCCTAATCATTGGTTTTTAAATATGCAAGTGCGTTCCCCCATGGCCTTCCCCGTCAGGTTGGTTCAATTTTGGCTGGTGCACTAGGGTTACAGCTATCATCTATCCATCTTTTCACCATTGCATAATCATTTCATTTGCATTAATTTATTTAGGATTTTTTATTCTTCAACTAAATAATTTGATCTACATATGCTTCCTCTATTTTAGGTAGTGACTACCTTGAAAACTCTTCTTCATGTTATGATTTGGTTCAAAGTACATAATCATCTCATGGTAATATGCTCCTTTAAGAAAGGCTTGTTTAGGAATTTTAACTTGGACTCGTACCCAATCCTTAGAATAATATATGTTCAATCCAAAGAGAGGTAGCCACTTTATTTTGTGGTGAACTATCTAGATAAGCATGGAACAAATTTTGGTGGAATATCAAATACCACTAAATCTTGTGGGACTATTATATTTGAACAAGAATATAAAGTAAGGAGAAACTATTTTGTGATACCCATTGTTTGTATCATTTTTCCATCTATCTATATGATTCCTTTTTCTATGTGCGAGTTCTAATGCATGAACAATTTTATTAGGCATGAAAATAATACTATAACTGGATTATATCATAGTTTCATGAACATTTTTTTTTCAATAACGAGTGTTAAATAAAAATTTATTGGCTTTATTTTAGTAATCTTATTATTCACATTATCCAATATGGTTGGTACATTAGTTTCTATCTTTTATTGATTTGTATTATTTGTAGTTTTGAGTGGTCCTCTTAGTCACATTATCAAACATAATCTTGAGGAGTTTAGTTTGTTATTGGTTCAAATTTCCATCACAACAATGATTATTTTGAAGTTTATTTTAAAGAAAAAAAAAATTAGGTGACATGACTTTACTTGCACTAGAGCTTAACATTAAAAATAATGAGAGATATTTTAAGATTCAAAATCTAAAATGATTTGGACATAAAGGGTAAATTATAATTTGGGAGAAACTGTCAAGTACAAACACTTTATGATCTACTTTGATAATTCTAATATATCATTTAATAGTGATAGTTATAAATAAGCATTTCCTTCCCAAAACTATTACTTAATAAGATTTAAAAAAAATTGGTCTCATATTTTTCGGTTATTAATATTTCTCTTGAATTGGCTAAAAAATTTGGGATGTTATGGGCAGATATTTAGGGAGGTTGATGGTAAACTATTATTTTGACATTTTTTTGGGAGTGGATTTTGATCCACTTTTACTATTATTTTGACATTTTTTTTTTCCAAATGCCTCACAACTTACCTTCTTTATTATAATTTTAATCACAATGGATATTTAATTTTGCTCACATATAGATCCATTTTATTTACATGTATAAATTGGTTACAATCCTTTATCAAATAGTCTGTGATAATTAATTAATAAATTAATTATTAATCACTTCACTATGATATGTCTAAATTCTATGTATTTTATGATGCTAAAGCTTATGTTAGTTATAGTCTATATATTTGACCTTTTAATAAATATTATATTCAAATAGATTTGTATTTATATTTATAAATATATATTTATAATTTTAGGCTCCATAAATTACAAATAATTTTAATTAAAAATTGTAACACAAATTAGTATAGATATCTTAAATATATCGATCTAAAAATTACTAATTTTCAGTTATTTTATTTTATGTACATTATATATAGTTCATCATATGAAGTTCAATTTTTTATTTTCAAGGATTAGAATCTTGGAAAACCCTTTTGATTAATAAAAACCATTTTTATTTACTTGAGAGTTATTTTATTTAATTAAAAATTATATTATTTTATTTTAAAACTATTTGATTTGTTTAAACATTATTTACTAAAGAGATATTATTATTTATTTAATGAATTAATTTATTTTACTTTAAAATTATTTTAATTTTACTATTAAAAAAACACCATTCACTATTTTGATAATACATGTGTTATTTTTTAAAAGATTAATTTAATAACTATAAATATTTTTTAAGTTATATTAGTTGTAGTTTGTTTTTTAATGTAAAATGCTTTCTTAATAAATATTATATTAGAAACATAATTATGTAATTTATTCAAATCCTATTAGAATGCTCCATATTTAAACTTCATGAAAACATATAGAATAACTAAAATAAAATTATTTTTATTTTTATTATCATAATTTAGTAGAATAATATAGTCCTTTTATAATTCATTATATGAAATAGTCTATAAATAACTTATAACATATAAAAGTAAGTTACAACTCAATTTATATAAGAAACATCTTCCCATACTATGAATACAAAAAATAGATACCTGACTCCTATATCCTAATAAGGAGACAAGGTTTTATTCTAATTTCTACGTGACATCATTTTACAAGGTGAGTAACTATTGGACTCTAATTTTTATTTTTATTTTTAATTTATATATATATTTTGTCTTTATTTTTAAATTTTTTATTAATAAATAACTATTAAATATGAAGGATTATGTTTGATATCTATATGTAAATTGTATTGATATCGTAAGATTCATTTGTAATATGATAGTGGTAGGATATGAGTTTATTTTATGGATGTAAATGGTGGCGTTGAATCTAATATGTGGTTATGAGCAATTTGATGTTGTTACTCTATGTATGTAATAGAGGTTGTTTGGGCAATACAATGTTATTATATGGATAAATATGATGGTGTAAGCTTAGGATAAAGGATGCATATGGTATGATAAGAAGTTATCATATAGATGTACATGATGGTATAATCCAAAATATATATACAATCATAAAAAGGAGACTATATTGACTAGTAGATATGAATGTTGGGGGATGATCATGTAGGGAAGTAAAACCTATCTTGAAAATGATGGACACCTTAACCTTAATGGATAATGGATGTGTACAATGATTTTATGATGGTGCAAGTGATTATCTAACCTATGATATTGATGTCTATGATGGTAGTCTAATAGTAGGAGACAAATTTTTATGAAGTTATCAACCTAATTTGTAGATAGAAGAATAATGGATGTGTATTAAGATGTGAACAGAAGATGTTATGATGTCTATGATTGTGTATATGTGTAGTAATGGAGTAGAGTCATCTATGGATAGATCAAATCTACCCTTGAACATAGCATATCCACCTATGAAGGATTGATTGGCTGGACTGACTGGACAAAGAAAGTGTAACTACCTTTAAACAAAGCACAATCGCCTATGAACACTATGGACTTGTCTCACCTTAAAGCATATCTTCCTATCAGAGATAAATTGATCAGATGAACAAGACAATAGAAATATAGTTGCCTCTAAGGGAGGTCCAATCGCCTATGGACACAACAAATCCACCCTTGAGAAAAGAGTATCCACCTAAGGATGAATAAACAAACCTATGATAAAAGCTGACACAAAAACTAGATAGATACAGACTGGGATGGATACAATACAATCACTAGTATGCACAAGAAGACATGCTAGACAACATAGGCCTAAATTATTCAGGTGGGAGTGTTAACCTATCGTAGGCCCACTAGCCTTGAGCCTAATATCCCAAGATTGGTGAGGAGCATCACTCAAGGAGAGTCGGTAGATAGGGATCCAGTGGCACAGGCCTAAAGCGGCAATGGGCTCACCTTTTCCCTTTCTTCATAGGTCTTGAGACCTTCCTCTAAGAACTCCTAACTCTATTGAAGGGGATATATGGTGAGTAGCTTCGGGCATGATACTGTACCCTACATTATGATAAGCAACGATCAAAAGGTCCTAAGCTAGGTTGAATACAAGCTCTTTAGTGTACCCTCTAAACACCAGAAGGGTGTGTGAGGCATGTCTGTGAACACTAGTCTGTCACAAGCATGGGTCAAAAATGTCAGTTAAGCTACTCGGACCAACCCTGCACTCTTAACTTGGAATCCCCTGAGTATCAGAGCTTCGTTAAACATGACATGACTGGATTAGGGTACAACTTTCATTCTCCCCCTTTATATACCCTGCTGGTTCACGTGGTTGAGCTCATCCCTTGGGGTGATGAAATCCCCAAGTAGGGATCCTAAAGGGAAGGTGATGCTAGGCATTTTTGATCCCCAGGCTCACACGTAATGCAAAGGGAGAGCATATGCACAAAACTAGCACACCTGGGATGATTCACAAGTGGACTTGGATAAATTTGTAGTTTTTGATCCCTAGGTTCAACGAACGATGCAAGGGGAGAGCGTACGCCAACGAACAATCCCAAACACAACAAACAAAGTTAATTGACTCCCTTAGAAAATGAAATGTTCTTAGTTACTGAAAATATACTTACGATAATCTTCGATCGATCATCCTACAATAAACAAGTTAAAAGTTTTGATTCATTGGTCTTCGACACACTAAGATGCAAATGGTTAGAAACATTTACATGCATAGACAAACAAGTTAATTGATCAACAATAATTTAATAATAAACCAAAAATATAATATTATGTATTATATTATATTATATAAATATAATATTATATCACGATTATTATAATATATTATGGTATTATAATATAACAATATAATATTATGATGTTGCAATATAATAATATAATATATGTAATATTACATGTTATAATATTGAAATATCAATACATAATACATTATAATATAGTGTATGGTATTCATATAAACTATATAATATAATATTCAATATATTATATAATATTAATATTAATATAATTTAAATAATATATATTAATATAATTATATATTATAATTTTATTATATGAATTTAATATATTATATAATATTTAAATATAACATATCATAATATGTAAGATTAAAAATATATTCTATATTTAGATATTCTTATTATATATATAATATTAAATGTGTTATATTATATATTAATATTGAATAAATATTATATATAATTTGTTATATATGATAATATTGTAATATAATATAATATAGTATTATAATATTAATATAAGATATAATATATATTATAATATAATATAATATTTTATGATATTAATATAAAATATATAATTTAATATATATTATATATTAATATATGATATTATTTTATAATCTATTTTATTATATATATAATGTTATGAAGAAAATATTTGAAAAATATATCATGTTTGTAGGTAAATTGTTGAGGGTTTTAATTATTTTATTTATCTCTAATGTGAAAATATAACATGTTTATAAATAAAATATTGTAAGTTTTAATTAATTTTTATTTGTTTCAACATGAAAATTTTTCATTGTAGAGGTTTTTATTTGTAAAGATTTTAGACATATATTTATTGGTTGTTTAGTTTGTGCAATATGCATTTGAGAGTGATATTTACCCAAAAAAAAATTAAGGGAAACAAATTTACCTCTTCACAAACATGAACATAACATCCTCCAATTCTAGGTTCTCCCTCTATCTACACAGTGCAAGAAATTTTAGATTTTGAAAAGGAAAAATAACTGCATACCCTAAAATTATTGTTTCAAATATTCAAATAATTTGTTTAATTCAAAAAAACACTAACAAAAAATATTTAAAAATCTTTAGAATATATATATAAATATGAAAGAGAGCTATCATATTAGAAAAAGAAAAGTTAATAAATACTTTTATTATAAAACATAATTTATTAAGAATAATTTTATTAATCAATATATTATTTTTTATATTAAAAATCTTTTATAAAAATAAAAAATTATTTAAAAAGTTTTTTTTAAAAAAAAGGGATAAAAATAATATTAATAAGTAAAGAAAAGCATTACAAGAACGGGGGGCAAAAACTCCCAGAAGAAAGCAGCAAAAACTGAAAAACTAGGCACACACCCAACTAGACAATATTATGAACCTCCCTATCAGCCTCCAGAATTCTTTCCAAATCAAAACACAATGTCGGGGAGAGAGACCCCCAATCCTCAATGTTTCCACCATCCAAATGGTCTGACGCCCATTTAGCCAAAAAATTTGCTGCCCTGTTCCATTCACGTGGAATGTGAGCAAAAGTAATGCTATCCATAAGTGAACAAATCTGCAAAATCTGTTGCACGATCAGAGATAGTTGCCAATTGACATCCACCACTTTCCTCTTAATGAGCAGGTTAATCAAGACTTGAGAGTCCGATTCGTAGATAATCCTACGCCAACCTAACACCTGGGCCTTCTCAAGGGCATAAAGAATGACCTGGCCTTCCATCATGTTAATGGTTTGCAGCCCCTCAGGAACCGCAAAAAGAAAAATCACCATACCTTCAGAATCCCTTCCTATCCCTCCAGTACCCACGGGTCCCAGATTACCTCTGGAGGAACCATCTGTATTGATCTTGAGAATCCCACTAGGGGGCGTTGCCACTGACCAGTCTTGAGAATTTGCTCCTTGACCTGCTTGCTCCTCCTGACACACGTTGACTTACCAGTTAACTGCTGGAATCCAAGTCGCGCCACCTCCTGAGCATCTTGTTTGGTCAAAGGAAGGCAGATCGCGCTCTTTGCTTGGACGGTTTCTTGGATCATCCCCACCACTTTTTGCCATACTTGCTGCACCATGACCCTCACCCCCCAAAAATTTTGCCTATTTCTCTCAAGCCAGATCTGCAAGAACAGAAAAATGGGGCCACCCAGCCATATGTCCTGCAGGAAGGGCGTCCTTGAGGGGGATTCTCCCATTCCATTCTAGAAATTGACCACAGATTGAGCATGAAAACATGGGCGCTCCCAAACATCCCACCAATAATGCCAGAGTTGCAAGGCAAAGGGGCATCGCAAAAAAAGGTGTGCTGAATCCTCCTCGGCCGCTCCGCACATAACACATACTGAAAGGCCATGGAAACCTCTCTTTCAAAGATTGTCCTAGGTCAAACATCTATTCCAAGCCATCATCCAAGCAAAATAGTTGCATTTAGGCCATGTGAATTTATTCTAGACCTGTCTCCACCAATGCACTTCCCCCCTGCCCAATCTTTGAAGAAGTAAAGCCTGATATCCAGATGAAACTGTGTAAGCTCCCTTGGGATTGGGAGACCAAGCTAGCTCATCCTCCTCCTAAAGAGGACTACAACGACACCTGGAAAGGATGCTCAACAGGTCCTCATTCTCTTCTTGCGTCCCATTAACAGGCCAAGTTTCGAGAGCTTTTCAGCGAGCAACCTCCACCTGTCCTTGTGTAATGTAAACTTTGAAGTCACTCACCTGAGACCAACCAGCATCAAGAAATCTCTGACAAAGGCTCAACAAATTTGAAAACTGAGAAATGATGGGAGGATAACCATCCCAAGAGTCAGACCAAAAAAGAGCCTTGGATCCCTGTTTACAATTCCAGAATAAGCCGTCCTTGATAAGAGCAACCCCTTTTTTGAGAGTAACCCATATTGCCGAACCTTTCCCAATAAGCGGATAGCGAGGAATGTCCCTCTGAGTGGTTCCGGAGTAGCATTCTGTGAGAGAATTCTGGCCCAAGCTATGTCTTGTTCGGTGCACCATCACCAATAAAGTTTGGCCGCCAAAGCAATACCATTTAAGTCCGTCTGCCTCAGATTGAGACTACCATATTGTTTGGGGCTGCAGACAATCTCCCATCTAATAAGGCTCTATTTAGTGGAGTTCAGACTACCAACCCATAAGAATTGTCTGGTAACCGAATCAAACTCCTTAACGATTCCCATCGGGGCAACCTGGAGCATACACCTGTAAATAGATAAAGCTTGCACCACAGATTGGATAAGTTGAACTCGGCCTGCAAAGGATAACCACTTGTGTGTCCAATGATTCACTTTCACCCAAAATTTCTCCAAAATAGTCTGCCAAGATTATTTGGATGTACGGCCAGCCGAGATAGGGATACCCAAGTAAATCAAGGGGGGAGTCCCAATCTGAAAATGCAAAGTCCTCACTATCCACTGCTGAATAGGGCCCAGAGTGTTGAATAAGAAGATGGATGACTTATCTTCATTAACCTTTTGTCCTGAGGCCATTAGATAAACATCTAACACCCTGTGTAAATTAGCAGCTTCAGTCATTGTTGCCATAGCCATAAGGGCAGTGTCATCAGCAAATTGTAGGTGTGATTGTGCTGGCAATTCCCCTCCCCATCGCCATCCTTGGATATGTCCTTCCTCTCTATTCCTGTTGATCAACCTCTCCAAACCTTCAGCAAGGAGAAGAAAAAGGTACGGAGATAGAGGATCACCTTATCGCAACCCTCTTGTAGCACCAAAAAGCTCTGTGTGTTCTCCATTGATAAGCACTGAGAAGGAAGCTGAGGAAATGCAGCTCATGACCCATTGAGTCCATTCGTCCACAAAGCCAAAAGCACTAAGAACCTTCCACAGGAATGACCATCTGACCCTATCAAAGGCTTTGGCCATGTCCAATTTAATGAACATCACCTTATCTTTTGAGTTGGCCATGGAGTGAATGGACTCAACAACAATAACAATACCGTCCAGGATTTGCCTGCCTTCCACAAAACCACTATGCTCTTTTGAGATCATAGCACTCAGCGCTCTTTTTAACCTATCTGCAATGATTTTAGATATAATTTTGTAAACAACATTGCAAAGGGATATAGGGCAGAATTGACTTAGCCTATCAGCACCTTTGCATTTGGGTATGAGAGCAAGATAGGTCGCATTTGTAGCCTTAAGCATTTGCTTATTTTGCTGAGATTCTTGGACAACAGCTAAAAGGTCAAGTTTGATGATATCCCAAAATTTTTGGTAAAATTTTGCTGGGAAGCCGTCAGGTCTAGCCGCTTTCCCTTTTTTCATCTGAACAATGGTTTCCTCAAGCTCTCCAAGTGTGATTGGTTTCATTAAATTTTCATTCATTTCATGCGTCACCAACGATGGAATGCAGAAGAGAACCTGAGCTTCTTCTGGTGATTCCCCGTTAGCATCTTCCCTGAAGAGAGTAGAGAAGTACTGCACTACATCCTCTGAAATTGCCGGAAAGGAGTTAAGCCGCTCACCTCTTTCATTGACCAGGGCCGAAATAGAATTGTCATGTCTCCTGGCTTTGGATGAATTGAAGAAAAAGGATGTATTTCTGTCCCCCTCCTGGAGCCATTTGACCCGAGCTTTCTGCTTCCAAAAAATTTCCTCTCATAGCTCGCATTCCTCCAGGTCTTTCACAGCCTGTGTTTCTTCTTGCATTAAGTCTTCAGTCAGTCCTTCTTCCCTTATTATTCTCGTGATACCATCAAGCTTGGTTTGTGCAGTAGCCTTAGCATGGAAAATGTTTCCAAAACTTTGATGATTCCACCGCTTGAGCTTGTACTTTACATATTGCAGTGTTTTGGCAAAAATGTACATCGTCGTACCATGAGCAGGCCTACCCCAACGCCACCAATTGGCAACACACTCATGTAGAGATTGATCCCACAGCCACATGAGTTGAAATCTTAAGGAAGGAGAGCGCGGGTGATACTGTGAGACACTATTAAGCTTGATGGGCCAATGGTCTGATCCTCTCCAGTCTAAAATTTTAGACCTCGTAGACCACATACCTCCAACCCAAAAAGCTGAGACCAGAAAACGGTCAAGTCTCTCAGCTATGCAATGTTTCCCACTCCTGCGGTTGTTCTAGGTAAACTATCCATTAATGGGCCTGACGTCAACTAAATTCAAAATTTCAATGTAGTTGCGCATTAGCAAAGCAGATGGGTCCAGCCTTGATGTGCCACCACTCTTTTCAGTCAAATCAAGAATAGCATTAAAATCACCTACCATAATCCAAGGGTGGAAGGGGTCCAGGCTACAGACAAAACTTATGTGGCCCCATAAGGAGTTTTTACCCCGCCAATCATTGGGAGCATAGATATTGGAGAAGAGAATGACTTCCCCCGTCTCAAAGCTAGAAGCAATCATAGTCATAGAGTACTTAGAAGTCAGCCAGCCTATGAGACCAATCTTTCGTGGGTTCCATAGACAAGCTAGTCCTCCTGAGTATCCGATAGCGCCAATGCATTGACATTCTCCTTGCCTCCACAACTTGGGCGCTAGTCTGGACATGTCTTCAACTGAAAGCTTAGTCTCCTGCAAGAAAAGGACATCCAACCTATGACTTTTAATCAGGTTGTGAACATCATTTTGTCTGGGGCTGTTGTTCAAACCCCTTACATTCCAAGATATTATAATCATTTCAGAGGGTTAAAAAAGTGTGCGTCCAGAGTCTTTACTGACCCCGACTCCACCAAAGTCTCTCCCATTAGCTTGATCTTTTCCAGGTCCTTTTTTCTGCCAGGCTTGCTAGATTTCTCTCCCCCTCCTTTCTTAAGGTCTTTTTGTAGAAGTCCGAGATGAGGAGAAGATTTACTGCTTCTTGTTGCCCCTGAGTCCCCAATTTTCTCAGTAAGGGGCATATTTTTGTCTTCTTTAAGGGGAGCGACTGAGGAAGTCATTCCTTTCAAAATTATCAGCTATTGGTCCATATCCATATGACAATCTCCAGCATCCTGTGTTTCAATTAAAGGCCCTGAAGCATTGGTCTCCTGAGCTGGTCCCTCAATCCTTTGGTCCAAAATCATCAACCCGGGATTCACCTCCTGCTGATTAAGGTCGTCCAATATTTCAAATCTATTGAGTGAGTCATCTAATTGTCTTTCCTTCAAGGACCGTTTTTGGCCTCTATTTCTATATCGACCTTTAACCGGCATAAAACCATCAGTTTCAGGCACCTCACCTGGAATCGGACCCCTTTCCTTGTCAGTACCAGAAGGAGTGCGAGTAGATTGAGCTGGCTGAGGTGCAGTGGATTTCGAGGTGGGACACCATTGTTGCAAATGCCCATAAGCATGACATAGATGACAACGGAAAGGGAGGGTTTCATAATCCAGCTGTTGTACCCATGAAAAAGGGCTCACACTCATTTTAACAGCATATGGTAATGGCTTACTAAGATCAATTTCCACACAAATACGGGCATAAGTCATTACCTTTTTCCCCAGGAGTGACATTGAGGAATCGATTGGCCTTCTCAGCAAGGATGCAAGCAATTGGAGAGTGTCTTCTCGGCAGCATTCCACCGAAAAGCGGGGTAGACGCACCCACACCGGGACACAGTTTGGTAGTTCCTCTGAAGGTATGAAATCGGCATGCCAGGGCTTGATAAATAGTCCCACTTGATTATGAAAGTAAAGACCTCCAGCAAAAACTCTTTGACAATCTGTTATACAGGTAAAAGTGACCATGAAATAGCTATTGGCCAGCAATGTAATATCCATTTCTCCTTTCGGTGCCCACGTCCTCTGAGCCCATGCTTCCAGGAATAATAGTGACGTCCTAAGCCCCAGAAACTTGCAGTACAGGGAGTGATTGGAATAGTATTCAATGTCTTCAGCAATCATTTCCATTGGTATAACCAGCTTGGGCCTCTCCTTGCATCTTTCCAGACAACCGTTGACTTTGGGGATGCGCATACTTGGTTGCTCAAGCGCAGCAAAAGAACCTAAACCTTGCAAAAGTGGAGCCTTCCCACTGCTGCGCGCTCCTTGGGACGCCTGCTGCAGTCCAAGCGCTTCCCTGTAGCTGCGCCTTGCTTTTTGCCCTGTCGCGCCCTACTTTCTGTCCTGTCGCGCCTTGCCCTGCCGCGCCCTCCTGCTCGCCTTCATCCATCGCGCCTTTTGTTCGACCAAGATCAAAAGGGTTTATCAAAATTCCTAAAAAGTTAACTATATTAATATCTATATCATAACAAAAATATAATATATTCATTAATAAAAATAAAATTATGTTAATATTTTATTTAAAAAATAAAAATAAAAATAATTTCAATGATTTAATAATATTTTCTAATATTTTTTTACTGTTAAAATTTCATTTAAGTATAAATATAATTAACTTAAAAAATTCTAAATATTCTACTAAAGTCTACCATAAAAAAATAAAAATAAAATAAAACAAACAACGTTAATGCGTTTAGCATTGGCTAGATGTTGAAAGTGTGCGACGGGGAATTTCCAAATTCCAATGCATAGAGAAAAGAGAAATTTACAGTCCAAAGGTTTCATTACAACAGCCCAAAACCAACACGCAACAGTCACGTCAGGAGTTACATTAAGTGTGACGGCGCTGCAGAGGAGGTGATGGGCATGCCATCGGATGTTTTTCTAATGGCTGGATAGCCATTGCCCCTTGCTAATGCTTACGTTGATCACACAAGCACCTGACTTAACAATAAAAACAAAAACAAAAACAATGTACTTATCTAAAGTTAATTGAGTTAAAATTGTATCCTATAAACACACAGGGACGGCTGTTAAAAATGTTTTACGTTCGTTAAATTATTTTGACAGGTAAAGTTAACCGTCAAATCTCATCCGAAACCATTATCTCGTTTTTAAAATCCTTTATCCCGATTCCCTCTCTTATAAACGAGTTTTGTTGCATTGAATTTCGAAATGTAGAGCAGCAGTGATGGTGACTTAGCTCTGATGGATTCGATCTGCAAAAGACAGTATACCATTTTGTTACGAAGTGGGGACTCGGGACTGCCTAAGCTTATCCGTCGACAACTCTTGCATCATGTCAGACCTTCCCTCGTATCGCTCACTAAAACAATAAAAAATGTCTATTGAAATGAAATGAAATGAGTTTTAATAACGTCCACGAGACCAAAGAGTGTATGGGACCAAGTTGCAAGACCATTAGAGATTCTTCATATTCTTTTCGAAGTCATCTCGCTTCCTATGTATCTTTACCAACAGCTAGGCCGTGTTGTGTAGCCTCTCCTCCTCAAATAATTCACTAAAACTGCCCACATTCACGCTGTTATCCTGCCGCATACGAATATCCTTGTACGCATCGCACTCCCTAATGAAGTGTCATTCAGTTTCAACCACTCTATCATTACAAAAAATGCAAGTCCTATCTTCCCATCTTTCCTTGGGAACCGTCCATCTTCCAATTTCACACCTAAGATGGTGTGAAACGGTCCTCAATTGTGCCATTAGGATCCTAGCATTACCTTTAAGTTCGGCACTTAGGTATGCTTTATCCCCGTGCTCCCAAGTGGGATTGAACTCTTTGATATAATGCATTTTTTTACGTCCAATCTGATTTGTCCACATGGCAGTCCTAAATTTTTCTAACACAAACTTTTTTATTTCCTCTTTGGAGTTAGGGCACTCATGTAACTTAATGTCCCATTTTCCCAGCCACTTGATGTTTTGTTTCATCCACGTCTTCTTCCTCCGATCTAGCACCTCGTTCACCACCATTTTGGGCCACCGGTGATTCCCCATGTTTTCAACCTTTTTTATGTAGCTTAGTACCCGTGAAATCGCCACAGCTTCCATTGGGAAAGTATCGACTTCCACCAAGAGGATCTCATAGGGAACAGTTGCTTTAACTTTAAGACTATTGGTGATAAGATGTTTTTGAATTCTTTCCAACTGTTTCCATCTGTGATTTGACATGCTGCTTCCCCAAACCTCACAACCGTAGAGGACAACTGGTGTGACCAACAAACCAAAAAGGGTTTTCTTGGTTTTCCAGTCCCAAAGTTTCGCTTTCCTGCATCTATTCTGGAGAAGGTAAGAAGCTCTCCAACCTCCTTGAATCCTTTTTGCCCTGCAAGTTTCCCAACTGAGCCTGTTATGAAAAACAGTACCAAGATACTTGTATTCTTCAACGATTTCCAATGGGCTACCTTCGAACATAAAATTAGTTTGCTGTTGTTTCCTTTTTAGAGAGAAGATCATGACTTTAGTCTTGCTAATGTTCACTTGCATCCCGACATCTTGGCAAAATAGCTCTAAAGCCTTCAAATGATCCCTCAAATACCACTAATAATGGTATTGAAAACCATATTCAAGCAGTAAACAACTTTAAATTGGTTTCTTGTTGCCGACTAGTTTTAATACTCGTGATGAGAAGTGGGATTTGTTCGACAGGGGGTTATAAGTTCGATTCACGGCCAGACAAAACAAAGGGTGAGTGCTACAAGTACAAATCAACAGGAACAGGAACAAGAACAGTGGCAGGAACAAGTACAGCGGATGGAACGGTTTCGAGGGTTTGTCGATAGAGGTGGGCCCTGAATGTCAAAGGTCAGAGCAACAAACAAACATTCTTCATTTTGTTTTAAGTTTGTTTTTATTTTTATTTTTATATGGCATCCTCTCCATATTTGTCGGGTGAATTTACAGTTCGAAAAACAAATTGTCTAGAGGCAATTTGGAATAGGGGATTATCACCAAAAAGTCAAATTCGAGACAAACAAGGAAGGGATAGGTGAAATTATCTTCTCTATGGAAACAAATCACTTGGGCAAAGTAAAAATTGCTTCAACAAGTAAAAGTGGTAAATGGGTCTGGGTAAATGCAAAAAAGTTTTAGGGGATCTTGAAACGTAGGCTCCCGCTCAAAATGGAACTAGCAAGGAGAAATCAAACCCAAAGAGAAACAAATGTTGTGTAAAACACAGTAAAGTAAGGGGCTAAAAAGCATAAAAAGGGAACTAAAACAAAAATTTACAGTCCCACTACCACTCCTCTTACCTGGTCATCACAACTGTATGTGAAAGACTTGATGAATGTCAAAAACAGGGTAGAGCGTTTGGAAGCCAAGGAACAAGAAAGTAATGACAAGCTCCTCGAGTTAATTGAAGTAAATCAGAGCTTACTGGAGAACAAGGTGTTAAAGGAACAGGTGGTAATGTTGCAAGATGCAATAAAATCAGGGAAACATGAGTGGCAAAATATGAAGCTAACTTGGCAAAGCATGATAAAATTAACTAAACTTACATGAATAGAGGCTCAAGTGGGTCAACAATCAAACATTCAGAACCTAAGGATGCACGTAAATAATAGAGAGCTCATAGCAAAGGAGAATAAATCATGGGCACAAGTCGTTAGAGACTCAACAATAACGGTTTTAGAAGAAGATACAAACACAAATGCTGATAGAATGCAAGAAAGAGAGGGCAAAGAAAGACAAGATAGGGTAAGAAATGTCATTATAAGAGGAGTAAGGGATTATGGTAAAAATGAAAGCACTTTCAATCTTGCAACTGACTTTTTGAGAGAAAAGCTACATTGCCAAGGGAAAATTTACCAAGCTAGGAGGATTGGAAAGATATGTGACGAAATGGATAGACCTATCAAAGTTGTCATGGTAAACAGGGAAGACAAGCTCCAAGTCTTAAGCAAAAAGATACTTTTGAGGGGATCTCGCTTCTTTCTAGATGATGACTTAATAACAACAACAAGAGGAGAGAAGGGTAGAATTGACTAAAATTAGGACAACAAGGGATGAAGGAAAAAGGGCGTGGTTATACAATGGAAAAACGATTATTGCAAATATAGAATCCCATGGTAAGTTCGAGCAACAAAAGGTCAGCAAAGAGAGAGTGGGTATTTCTAGGTTTGCAAGAAATAGAGGTCAACAAATGGAGGCAAAAAATGGCAAAGACTCAACTCCAAGTTTTTTGCACCAAAATCAGGGACCCCTTAGGCACACTTAAATTTAGTGTGCTAGAATTGTAGAGGCTACCCTTGGAGGAGGGGTCTTGGGCTAGGGGCTATTGCTGAAAGATGAGACATAATTTATCTTATTGAAACACATGAACAAGAAGGCTGCAAGACTCCCAATTTTGAAGGTTACACGAATTTTGTGGTTTGGAACAAAGCAGTGGGCAATGGCAAAGGGTACGGTGGCATAACGGTTCTAGTGAAAAAAGTTGAAGGACGCACAATTCAATTTGAAAGAGAAGACACAAATAAACAATACATTTGGGTCAAAATTTCAGAAAATGGGAACCACAAAACATTGCAGTGTGTTATTTTGCTCCCCAAATCTCGAAAATCTACAAAAGAAATGGTTTGGACATCAAAGATCCATATGCATCCATAAAAAAAGATATCTCAGTGTATTCCCAACAAGGTGAAGTTATTATTTTGGGAGACTTCAATGCTAGGACAGTAAATGGTCAAGCTAATATTTTATGCAGTAAGGAGGATCATAATCCTATCTAGCTTACGCAAGAAGATAATCAACAATGGGTGAGATGTTCAGATGACAATAACGACATCAATCATTATGGTGAAGAATTGCTTACTTTGTGCGGCACTTTTGATCTAATCATTTGTAATGGCATGGATAGATGGAAGAAATTCAACAATTTTAGTTGCAACAAATATAACGGGGCAAGTGTTGTTGACTATGAAATTTGTTCTAAAAGCATATTGGAAAAGATAGAGGAGGTTATGATTGGTGATCACTTTTGGACATAAGACTTGCATGGCCGGTACAAAGTCAAAAATAAAAAATAAAATGCAGCCCCCACAACAACGAATTACAAAGGGTAGAGTTCTTTTAAATCAAGAAAACCATAATATCTTCAAGGCAACACTAGAGCAATTATGTGAAAAGGGGACAACTAGCTCACAACCCCTCAATAGTCATGAGTTAACCACTATAATCCAATGAGAGCTTGAGAAGTGCAAAAGGGCAAAGAACAAGAAGTCAGCAAAAAACTATTTTCTTGAAAATATTTGGTTTGATGAGGATTGTAAAATTGCAAGGAAATCTTTGAAAAAGCTAGACAAGGAGAAGATGAGCATTAAGTGTTACAAGCAGATCATAAAAGCAAAAAAAATAGAGTTTATGAGCACAAGGCAGGAAGAGTTAATCTACCTAGGTAAGAATAATCCTAAGCTATTTTGGAAGGAACTTCAACCAAAGAAGAAACAGATAGAGAATAACATCACCTCTAGTCAATGGTTTGATTATGTAAAACAACTGTATGAGCAAGAAATAGAGACTAAGCCTCCTCCTTTGATCAACACAACATCTAAGCTTTTCACTATACAAGAGGTCAACACTGGTATAGGGAAGTTGGGGGTTGGAAAATCTAAGGACTTGGTTGAAAATCAGGCAGAATACCTTAAGTGGGGGTGGAGATTCTTGCACCCCATATTACAAGAATTTTCAACAACATTATTCAACATGGATTCCCTAGAGATTTGATCACTAGCCTAGCGATTCCTCTTTTTAAGAGTGGAGACGTTAACAATCCTTCCAACTATAGAATTATCATGATCAATCCGTTGTTTGCAAAGTTGTTTCGTAGCATGGTTGAGAGAAGAATCAACAAGTGGGCAGAGGAGAAAGGTAAGAGAGCAAAAGGGCAGGCAGGTTTAGGTCTAAGCACTCCACTTTAGATCATGGAGTTACATTGAGACACATCATTGAAAAAATTTGGGATGAAAAGGAAGAGGCTTATTGTTGTTTTGTTGACTTTAAAAAGGCCTTTGACATGGTCCCTAGAGATAAGTTATGGTGCAAGATGAAGGAACTTGGCATTCCAGAGCATCTTAGAGCAGCTGCCAATAGACTCTATGAAGAGATTCAAGTTAAAATTAGAACTACAACAAGTATCTCTGAAAGTTTTAGGAGCGACATTAGAGTTAAGCAAGGATGCCCTTTATCACCCACTCTTTTTGGCTTATACATCGACAAACTTGAAGAGTGGTTAAATTTCTAGAGTGGGGATGGTGTTCACCTAAGGGAATATGTGACAAGGCTCTTTTTATATGTTGATGACCTTATTTTGATTGCTAAGTCCCCTCATGGATTGCAAGAGCACTTTGATGCCCTTGAGCTTTTCTGCAAAGATGTTGGTATGCAAATCAATACCAACAAGACTAAAATCATGATTTTCTCCAACAAAAAGAAAAAGATACATCACACGTTTCTCTTTGAGGGAAATATTCTAGAAGAGGTAAATGAATACAATTACCTCAAGTTTGACTTTAATAACAAGCTTAGCTAGGAGACTTGCAGAAAGAAAATAACTTTGGGAGGTTGGAAAGCATGGTATGCCCTTCAAAATAGATGCAAAGAAGCTGAATTATGGGATTGGAAAACTATTCAAACTCTTTTTGGACTATTGGTAAGCCCTGTGGTGCTTTATGGGTGTGAGCTTTGGGTTAGTAGCATGTCAGAGTCCAAATGGAAGCAAATAGAGAGAATCCAAAAGCACATGATCACCAACAAGTTCAGGCTAAAAGTTTCAACTCTGTATGAGATCTTGTTAGTTGAATATCTATTTGAACACTTGTTCTACTGATAGCAAAGATATAAAAGCTTTTGTCATAGATAAATTTTGCATGTCTATGTGGGGTGGTATTCTAGGGAAAAAGATGAATTACTACCTTAAGGTGTTCAACTCCACATGTGATCATCAACAAAAAGCTTACATTGAGGCGAATATCCCTTGAAGAGCTAAGATTTTGATTGCTCAGCTTAGAACTAATTCCCATCAGCTTCGATGCAAAATAGAAAGGTGGAAAAGGTCTAAAGAAACTTGGGAAGAGAGAGTATGTGAATTCTAAAATACGGGGGCAGTTGAATCTGAAAAACACTTTATTTTAGATTGTGACACATGAACATCAGGGCAAAATATGAGGACTTCTTGACAACAACTTCTTGGCATGATTTGTTTATAGAGGGGTCTTTGGAGAAAGTTGGAGAGCTCATTCTATCTTTGAATAAAAGAAGAAATACAAGACATAAACAAATATGATTGGGCTATTTATCTCATAGGCTATTTATTTAGCCTCGTGGACATTAAAAAATCTTCTTCTTCTTCATGAAACTTTTGTTTTACATAAATATTTCTTACCATGTTGTGGGGTTGCCACATGCTAATTATGCCACGTGTGAACTGTGCAACTCACAATCTCCATCAATATTTTTTGTGACATTAATTGCATTATAACTTAGATTAGGAGTGTCGTCTTCATTGTTTCTCAATAACACAACCTAACTTCATTATTATTGTAATGTGAGAAAATTGATACTCATGAATATCTTAATTTCTCTTAATTTTTTCTTAGTAATTTTTTTAAAAATATTGAAAAGATTGTAGTCTAATTGGGAAGGATGATGGTTGTTTATATCTATCTAGCAAGGTACAAATCCTTCTATATACTCGATATATAGATTAAAACAATTAAATTTAAGATCGTGTCTTGGGTGATTTTGACAACGTGGATATCCCTTACTCGTGGATGCTCTAAACCAAAGGAACTCACTGATTTAGATGTATGTTTACTCAACATTATAAATACGTTATATGTTTTTTTTCAAAATATAGACAAAGACACCAACATTCTATGTAATTTAATGATTCCATGTAATGCCTTTAGGCATATCAAATAAATAAAAACTCTTCAATGTCATAAATGCGAAAAAAAACAAATGTCACCTCGATGTATAGACCAATAATTTTCATTTTTGCTTCAAAGGGTGGAAAGCGAAATCTAAAAGTGGAATGTTGAAAAATCTCAAAGTGCTTAAAATGTCATGAAAGCTCTTACTAAATTGTACACTATGGCTTGTAAAGAATCACCAGTCTAATATTTATTCTACAATACCTATTAATTGTGTAGAATATAGGATCCTCTACTTTTGTGATTGCCTAATGCTAGTGGTGTAGATATACAATGGATTCCCTAAAATTATATAACTGAAGTTCATTGCTAGAGTTTTCATAGGTATTTGATTAAACTCAAGTAGACTATTAATCTTATGCATGGTACACTAAATACCCTATACTTGTTTAAAAAAATTGTCTACTATAACGCCACAAATAATAGTTCATATTATGTTTTCTAGGAGTGCAAATCCAATTCCTATAGTGTGCAAACCATTGACTGCTAAATTACCAAGGGAGCTCCCCCTTGCTTTGCATATTTGTGAAATGTACAAGTTGATGTACTTAATAAAAAATGGAGTGATTCGAGAGTTGTTAATATAAAGCAAAGGTGTATAATCAATATTGTGTCTTATAGTGACTAGTGGTTGATAGGCAGTTTTTAAAGGGCTAATATCCCTGACGTAGATCAGGAGTTGTGAACCATTGTGCCTTTCCATTGTTTGAATATATTTTGTTAGTAAGTCAATCCTCTGTTAGTGGGCATAGTAAAGGGGTGGTCCCATGAAGAGGCCAACCATTTCTAATTTTATGGTGTAGGAGGCCCAATGAAATATTAAAAATGTTTTCTTATGTAAAATTTAAAATCTCTTCTTAAAATGTGATGTTCCCATTTCCACATCATGATTAAATAGGTATTGAATACCTTTAGTCTACTTCCCCACAGACTAAAAAAATCCTTTTGAGGAATTATATTTTATTAGTTAACTATTAATTACCAAAAATAGTATTTATTATCATTTATTCTTATAAGACAATTATTACGTAATTAATAAAATATTTATTAAAAGTGGGTTTTTACCACTAAAGTATTTAAATGAATTAATTATTAATTTATTTGCCTTAAAGTAATTTTAATTACTATTTTATTAAGGCAACTAATTAATATTATATTCAAAAAAGAGAATGCCGGTATGGGAGCTAAAGCAAGGAAAGGAAAAGACATTCTAAAAAGGGCAAGCAAAGACTTATGATGTATTTTACCTCCCCAAGGTGGTTCGTCCCCCTTTGGAAGGTACAAATACAAGGTAAAAATCACAATTGAAGATATGTTGAATTTGATAATTGTTCTTCATACTTGAAGAAATTATTGGGATGCATGCCCAATAGGTGTTCATTGTTTTGGTGTTGATCATTTTACAAAAGGTGTCTTTTGATGCCACATTTGCTAAGGATATCTTGTTAATTGTCCTAGAGTGGGGAGATTTGCATTAAGGAGCTCTTGTGAGATTTTTGTGAGGGTTTCGAGGCTCATTTCTTGCTTATTAATTTTGATTAATATTTGCCCTATTTTTGCAAGTGGAGCGAACTACTTTGGAGGCCCCTTTTTGGATCTATTTATGCAAATTAATATTCTAAATTTATTTGCTAGTTTTCTACCTATTAGCATGAGGTTTTGGAAAATGTTCGTGGAAGGTTTGAAGCCCTAAATTAATAGAAAATTAAATAATAATTTTCAAATTATTATTTAATTATTTTTGATAGGTTTTATGGTCTTTTTCACTTACGAAAGGCAAGATCTTACTCTCATAATTCTCTGCTATTTTTGCTCACCTTGGTGACTTGGGTGATTGGCTTGGAGGGCATTTTTTGGACAATTTTGATGCCCTAGGAGGTTCACTGGAATTTTCTATGATTTCTGGGCACTTGTGGCGTATTTTTGGTGAGGGTTTGAAGCAAAAAATTACAAGGAACAATTGGTTTGAGGGTAAAAATCATATTTTTATAGCCATCATAAAGTGGCATTTGTGCATCAATAAATTGGCAAAAAGGTATTTCTTTCATATATTTAATTTTCTAATTATTTTTGCAAGCATTCAGATAAATTTAGGTTATGATATTAGTTATAAATTGTCTACAATACCCTTGCATTATGGCACCTAGGATTTCTAGGGCATTGATAAGGGTTTTTGGAGCATTTATAACAAACTAGGGTTTGTTGATATTATTTTCAATATTTCAAAATTTTGATATTTAGGGGAAAACCCCTTTTGTGTGAAATTGTCCCATTTGGGGACATTACAATGGTATCAAAACACTGATCTTGTTTACCTGTGAGTTGGTTGTTGGATGCAAACAGGTAAAAAGATCTTGTATTACCAAAAAAGAAAAAATACTATGGGGGACCAAGAGCCTAAAGGGTTATCTTAAGAGCAGATGAAGATTTTACAAAGCTTGATCAAAGAAAGCCAAAAAGATCTTTAGCAAACTTTGGGTATACAAATTGCAACCATGTTGAAAGATACTACAACTCCAAGCAAAAGACCACCCCTTCAATGAAGAAGGAAATTCGAGTGATAATGAGAGGGTTTCTATTAACCCCCCTCATAAATCCTTCAAGGCCACTTCTTTGTAGAAAGAACTAGTAATAGAGATGAGGATGCAAAGGGAAGATATTTTGTAGATTTGTCAAAAAGAGTATGTAGTGCTAAGCTTTGCCACGTAAGCTCTATTATCTTTTAGGGATTATTGTGAGACAAAGGAAGGATCCAAGCCAAAGGTTCCTAATATGTAGTGCTGTAGAGACTTGCAACAAAGGTTGGGTTAGATTTCTCTTCCTATTTTTGATGGTATCGATAAAATTCCTATGAGATATTGGTTATAGAAGTTAGAGACATATTTGTCACTTAACCCTATGTTTGAGGATGAGGCTCTAAAATCTGTCACCCTATATTTGGAGGGTATTGCTCATGAGTGGTGGTTTCATGGCCTAATCACACAAGGCCACATATCTATTACTAATGTGGAGGAGGTTGACAAAATGATCATGGAGAGGTTTGATAGAAAGAATCCTAAAATATATTTTTGTGAGTTAACACAACTCAAACAAGATCATGATGTTGAAAGGTATGTTGTTGATTTTCAAAAAGTTTCAATTATGGTACCTGATATTAGTGAGAAGAGGTTGGTTGTTTTAATTGTTGAGGGTTTGATTGAGCCTTTGAAAGGTTTGGTTAAAGGTTTTAACCCTCTTTCTTTATAAGATGCTATCACTAAGGCCTTGAATTTAGAATGTTCAACATACAGGGGTTATGAAGAGCAAAATAGGCAGCCAAGGGCGACCACTTATTCACTACCCACAGGGGCAAATATAGGGCAGCTAAGGACTGATTTTAGTGGGCAACAAAGAGCATGAGGTGGGTAACCTAAAACATTACCCAATGAGA
The DNA here is from genome assembly GCA_037957365.1 of Torreya grandis. Classification (NCBI taxonomy): domain Eukaryota; kingdom Viridiplantae; phylum Streptophyta; class Pinopsida; order Cupressales; family Taxaceae; genus Torreya; species Torreya grandis. The sequence goes on along the minus strand of JARHVA010000231.1, from coordinate 2,034,907 downwards.
AACAAAAGAAGCCTTATACACCATATCTTCCACCTCATAGATCGCTGCCCTATAACAACAATATGAAGGATGATATAGATGAATTAAGAAGGCAAGGCTAATGTTTCACTCGCAAGCATCCATGGACCAAAGGCCGTTGTTGTGTGGGCAAGGGACATGTCAACTACATTGAGGTAATTGATGATGATTTAGATTCTGATATTGTTGATACTAATAATGAAAAGAAAGATAATGTTGTTGATGAGCATGTGCATGAGGAGGACACACAAGACTTTGGTAGCACACTTTCTTCTCTTTTAGGAGCTCCCAAGTATCATGCTTTCAAGGTAAAAGTCACATTGAAGGGTCAAGGAGTGATTACTTTGGTTGATAGTGGAGCCACTCATAATTTCATTAATGGGGGCTTGGTTTAGAAGATGGCATTAAAAGCCACATATTGTAAGGGGTTCAATGTAACTATGGCGTATGGATTCACCATCTCTTGTTCTAAAAATTTGCCACAACTCCCACTCACTTTTAGAAAACACAAGGTAATTGATGATTTTTATGTTGTTGACATTGGAGATATTGATATTATTTTGGGTGTTCAATAGTTTCATTCCTTAGGTGAATTCACTCAAAATTATAAGACCATGGAGCTATAATTTTTCAAAGAGGGCAAGGAAGTGGTCCTCAAGGGTCTAGCAAATGGTGTTCCACAAGAGGTGTCTATGAAGAGGATGGAAATGGATTTTAGAAGAGGTCAAATTGCTTGGACAACAAGCTGCCTTATCATAGTAAATTCATTAAAAATAAAACAACAACCCCCTCATGGTAAGTTACAAGCTATTTTAGATAAGCAAATTCATGTCTTTGATGATTTACCTTATGGTTTGCCACTGGATAGAGGTTTTGAGCATAAATTGAGTTGGAAATGGGTGCCAAACTGGTTATTGCCACTCCTTATCTCCATCCAAGAGCCTTCAAAGAAGAGATTGAAAATACCATCAAATAATTACTTGATATGGGACACATAAGGCCTAGTTCAAGTCCTTTTGCTTCTTCAGTTGTTCTAGTAAAGAAAAAGGATGGTACTATGACGATGTGCATTGATTACAAGTTATTGAATAAGAAGAGCATTAAGAATAGGTATCCAATACATAGGATTGATGAATTAATGGATGAGTTACATGGTGCCACTTACTTTTTCAAGATTGATTTGAGATCTGGTTATCACCAAATCAAGGTAAGAGAAGAGGATGTTCATAAAACTGCTTTTAGATGTCATTTTGAGCATTTTGAGTTTTTGGTTGTGCCTTTTGGATTTACTAATGCCCTAGCTAATTTTAAATCATGTATGAACAAATATGTTTGGCAAATACCTAAGGAAGTTTGTGCTAGTTTTCTTTGATGACATTCTTGTGTATAGCAAAACCTTGGAGGAGCACTTGAGGCACTTAGATTTGGTCTTGGGTACATTAGAGCAACATTCTTAGTTTGGATTAATAAAGATTTTGTATCTTGGACATGTCATCAATGCACAAGGTGTGCAAGTCGATCAATAGAAAATTGCAGTTATCATGGATTGGCCTATTCCCTCTACACTCATATAGTTGAGAGGTTTTTGTGGTCTTTATAACTATTATAAGAGATTTGTGAGAGGTTTCTCATAACGTGCTACCCCCTTGATTGATTTGTCTAAGAAAGGGATTTCAAATGGTTCAAAACAACCCAACAAGGAATTAAAAATCTCAAGGAAGTAATGTGTTATTGTCCAATTCTTGCTATTCCAGATTTCTCTACTCCTTTTATGGTTGAGTGTGATTCTTCATGTGAAGGGATAGGGGTTGTTCTAATGCAAAATAAACATCCTATTGTTTTTGAGAGTAGGAAACTCAAGGATTCAGAGAAAGCTTATTCAATCTATGACAAGGAGATGTTGGCAATCATGCATGCTTTGAGTAAGTTTAGGAAATATTTGGTTTGTGGCAAATTCATTGTAAAATTGGATCACAATAGCTTGAGATTCTTCTTCAATAAAAATGAGTTGAATGATAGGAAAAAAAAATGGGTAAACAAGGTGCAAGCTTATGATTTTGATATTGAGTATGTAAAAGGTAAAAATAATGTGGTTGCAGATGCTCTATAAAGGAAGCCTTGTTTTGAATTGCTTGAGGGCAAGCAATTGTGGGAAGGGAGGACTGTGATTTCCTCATTTCCACGTCATGATTAAGCAGGTATTGAAGACCTTTAGTCTACTTTCTCATAGACTAAAGGAATTCTTTTAAGAAAGTATATTTTTTTAGTTAATTACTAATTGATAAAAATAGTGATTTTTATCATTTGTTTTTATAAGACAATTATTACTTAATTAATAGAATATTTGTTAAAAGTGGTTTTTACCACTAAAATATTTAAATGAAATAATTATTAATTTATTTGCCGTAAAGTAAATTTAATTACTATTCTATTAAGGCAGCTAATTAATATTATATTTGAAAAAAGAGAATGTTAGAATGGGAGTTAAAGCAAGGAAATGAAAAGATATTCTAAAAAGGGCAAGCAAAGGCTTATGATGTATTTTACCTCCCAAGGTGGTTTGCCCCCTTTGGAAGGTACAAATATAAGGTGAAGATCATAATTGAAGATATGCTGAATTTTATAATTATTCTTCATGTTTGCATAAACTATTGGGATGCATGCCCAATAGGTGTTCATTGTTTTGGTGTTGATCATTCTACAAAAAATATTTTTTGAAACCACCTTTGCTAAGGAGATCTTGTTACTTACCCTAGAGTGGTGCGATTTGCACTGAGAAGCTCTTGTAAGGTTTTTGTGAGGGTTTTGAGGCTCATTTCTTGCATATTAATTATGATTAATATTTTTCCTATTTTTTCAAGTGGAACAAACTATTTAGGAGGTTCGGTTGAGGGTTTGGAGGCCCCTTTTTGGGTCTATTTATGCAAATTCATATTCTAAATTTATTTTCTAATTTTTTGCCTATTAGCATGAGGTTTTACAAAAAATTCATGGAAGGTCTGAAGCCCTAAATTGATAGAAAATTAAATAATAATTTTTAGATTATTATTTACTTATTTTTGATAGGGTTTATGGTTTTTTTTCACTTGCGAAAGGCAAGATCTTGCTCTGATAAATTTATGCTATTTTTCCTACACCTTGGTGACTTGGGCGATTGCCTTAGAGGGCACTTTTTGGCCATTTTGATGCCCTAAGAGGTTCACTAAAATTTTATATGATTTTTGGACACTTGTGGCATATTTTTGGTGAGGGTTTGAAGCAAAAAATTACAAGGAATAACGACTAGTTTGAGAGAAAAAAACCATATTTTTATAGCCATCATAAAGTGGCATTTGAGCATCAATAAATTGAATAAAAAGTACTTCTTTCATATAATTACTTTTTTGATTATTTTGCATGCATTCAGATAAATTTGGGATAAGATATTGGCTAGAAATTATCTACAATACCTTTGCATTGTGGCACCTAGGGTTTCTAGGGCATTGATAAAGGTTTTTGGAGCATTTATTGAAAATTAGGATTTGCTAATTTTATTTTCAGAATTTTAGAATTTTGGGATTTAGGGAAAAACCCCTTTTATGTGAAATCATCCCATTTGGGAACATTACATAAAACATTATAGCAACTAGAATTTAGGAAGAATAAATTCAATGATGGTTTGTAACTGGAGCCACAAAGTTTGTTGGGGCCACTAATATTTTTTAAGGAACCTTTTTAACAAATGGTAGCTAAGATGTGGTGTAACTATGTTGATAATATTCATATAAAAAATTGGAATAGAAAAAACCCATGAAATCAATATCAAAACCAAAATTTTGGTTTTAGATGGGCCTTGATCACTTCAAAAGAAGAGTGAAAATTTAATTGCAGCACTAGCTTCTAAAATTGTGAAATTCTCCCTCCATGAAACCAACTAGTAAGTCAAACATAGTATATATAGGTCCACTAACTCAACCACTAGTAATTAACATCACACTATACTAAACTTTAATTTTTTCTTATTTGAACACATGGTTATGATTTAAGTGTTATTGTATAATATACAAAATGGATAAACAAATATTGTACTAATAAAGCTAATTTGGGTTATTTTCATGGGCACTCATAACATATTAAGTTATAATGTTGTTTTTGATATTGTACATCATTGAGGGGTCTAAAAAATATCAAAATAGCTTAATTATTCCTTGGTGCAACATATTCTCCCCCCCTCTCTCTTTACACACACACACACACACACACACACACACACACATTTTACACAATTTTCATATCTAGCTATCTAATTAGGGCAAGGATAAGAAGTGCATTTTTCCAATGATTGGAGCAAAGTTATGGAAAATTCAAAGAGAGTTTTAGAGCATAACAGTTTTCATATATGAAGAAGTGCATTTTTCCAATGATCAGAACAAAGTTTTAGAAAAGTGAAAGAGATTTTTGGATCCCTAGTTTAGACAAAAATATGTGTCAAAATATATTTCGAGTGCCTTAGGCTACCCAAAAAGGTAGAATTGATGGTTTAGAATCCTAGAAGCAAAACTTGACGGTTTGAACAAGCTACTTTATTTTTCATTAGTTTTTAAGGTCTTTGTTATCTTTCCAATAAACCCTTATTTTGTAGATATCAAAATTTATTGATATTGGTATGAGATATTTCAAAATTGAAGATATATTTATAAAATCCTACATTATTAAATATTACTCTAGTTTTATAAAATTAATTAGGTTTAATTTACTTATTTATTTCTATTTTAGACCTAGTTAATATTCTAATTATTTTTTGTATTACAATTTGATTAAAATTCATTTATCTATATCACATTTTGGTGAACTTGTATTGTCTTGTATACTCTTTATCTTTCTAGGTTTAGAACTTTGTTCTTAGGGCACATATGAATTTATCTAAATTTTATAGGATTTTTTCCACTATATTCTTTCAAATCTATTAGCCTTAGTTTCTTTGTTATTTAGTCAAAGCCCAATGACACTTACATGGTATTCATGTTTAATGGTTGATCTCCTCTTATACCACCAAAATTAATTAGATCTATAAATCGAATGATTAGAAGTGCCATGATTAATCATGAGCATGATTATTTTATTTAAATTTCTTTGGTTAGATTTGTTTTGAAAAATAAATTAAAATGTATAAATGTATCTAGTGTTTCTCTAAATATTGTATTTATTGATGCAAATGACAATGATGAGACTTTGAGTGAAAATATTATCAATGGTTCTCAAATTTTTATTATATGTGAAGTAGATCTAATCAACATGATTACTTAAATGAACATGCTAAGATTAAAAATATTTCAAATTTTAGGAAACATATATAATGGAAAAAACTAATGAGCTGATAGTCAAATTGATGATTTTATTGAAGGAAGTTGCAATCCAAACCCTAAATCAAAATACCTAACATACAATTAAAATTCACGAAGAACCTTATAAGGTATATAATGGGTATATGAATTCTCATATATTAAATCAAGTACCTACTTCATGTTATGGATTTCCAACTATGCTTTTTTATATAGACATTACTTTATTTTATTCTAAACCTACTTATGTTTGTGTCTTTATTGTCTCTAATATTTTTAGTTCTTCTCTTTATTTTCCAAATTCTATGATCTCCCAACATTTTCACATTTCATATCAAAATCTTAAAAATTCCTAACATATTTCCATTAATTCTTATGTTCTTCAAAATTCTCAACATGTTTTTCAAATTCCTCTTGTTCAACCATCTTTTGCTTATTAGCTTCTCAAATTTATTCACAAGTTTCGGATCATTCTACTTTGCAAAATTATTCTATTTCAACATGTTCTATCTCTAATTTTATTCTAAATCTTGAAATGACTGTTATGATACATACATTATGTGGCTTGTAGATTCATATTAATGTTATTTTTCAAGGGACTTGGAAGCCAAAACATAAGGTCAATTCTAATAATATTTTTATAACCCATTGGCTTATGAAGTATTTCCATAACAATATTCAATATGATTTTTTATCTCCAAAGTTTGAAATGTTTAATTCAAAAAGAATTCCTTCCCATCACATTAGCGATTTCTATGCATTTTGTTTATAATTTATTTATTATGATCAATTATTAACTAATTTATTTATAAAGAGCTTTAAGAATTGTGCAATTAATTTATTCTATGCTTTATCATGTGGATATGTACATTCTTGTACAATAGTAATTGATAACTTTTTAGCTCACTTTTCATTAAATATTGATATAAAGGTCACTTTTGCATAATTATCCGAAATCAAATAAGGATCAACAAAATATATTGGTGAGTGTATTCTACAATATAAGACTATGGTTGCCAAGATAAATATTCAATTATAATTTAGTGAACTTCAAAATATTATTGCTCATAACATGCTTCTAATTATTAAGGAGAAAGTGATCTTCAAAACTTATGATTATTTCAATGAACTTTGTCATGTAGTTAGAGATTTTGAAGTCAAGATTTTAGATGCAAATGTGATTAAGTATTTGTCAAATGCTCCAATTTCTAAGGGTGCCAAGTTTCCAAATAAGACAAATTCAAAAGCTAGAAGAAAATGAAATGCCTTTTAGTATTAAATTATGCTAATAATACAAGGTCACCATAAAATGTGATGAAAATATTGTTTGATTGTCATATGATTACTTTCCCTCCCATTAGAGAGTTTGATCTTTGTAAGAACATTGCCTAAGAATTATGATGTCAATGATTTTTTTATTATTATTGTAGGATTCCAGGCTATTCTTTAAACATATGCATTACCTTGAAGCATAAGATACAATATCTCACTAATAACAATTAAATTGAAGTGGAGGGAAAAAAATAAAATTTAAACGAATCATTGGCTCCACTAAATAAACACTTGATTGTTTTTACCCACACTCTTCCAAATCATAATACTCAACCAAAGGATCAAGGAAATATTCATATGACAGATAGAGAAGATAAAAGAGAGACACCAAAAGGCTTCTAGCGCTCATTTACTCGATGGATTTATAGGTGTACTTAGTGTAATTAAAATGAAAATGATACCTCCTCTGATTGTGTTTCATGATAGTGAGATCCCAAAGGATATCTCCTAAAACAAACTCTTACCCATCAAATATTTTTATAGGCAGACATTGACAAGAAAATTATAGAGTTGTCATTGATAATAGTTCAAGAATCAATATATGTATTGATAAATTCATTAATGTTGTTGGAATATATTTAATATGTTGGTGTGTATCATATTCACACTTGATGTGAAGTTTAACTTATGTAATTTTCTTATCTAGACAAGACATATTTAATATGCACAATATTGTTAATATGCTCATTTTCTGTGCTAGTTATCCTTACACGTGTGAATAGGGCTAGGTATACCTTGGTAATGATTCTACCTTATAAGGCATCAATAATCATCTCTCCCTTAACTCTTGCTTGTCTTATATAAGGAAACTTGGTGTTATTTATGGGTTAATAAACCAATTAGTGAATCTTGGAGCATATTGCTTCTAGTGAGCTGGTAGAGATATAGTAATCTAAGAGAACCAAGGATGACTCTTTGATCCTTGGTGTTATTGTGGAACTCTTTGTTGGTTGCACACTTCTACAATGTATATCCCATTTTTTGGTTAATACATTTATGTTTATTGCTGAAATCTTTCATTCTAAGTGTTTGTATGTAAATGGTGTCTTTACATGCAGATTTCATGGGTTTTCCTCTTTCTTGACATAGCTTTAATGTTGTGTTTGTTACTGACATGATATTAGAGTGAGTATTTGTACATATCCATTGTATATTTATATATTTTCAAGTAAGATCAACTTTCCCATACAACTTATCCATCTCGTAAGCATGTTTTTGAGCCAACCATAATTATTCAAAATTATCCATTGGGATTTTTTTTGTTTGAGCCAAAACTAAATTTTCAAGCCATACCTCAATTTGAGTTTTCAAAATGATTGACTAGATATTTTTTGTTTGATCCAAAAATGCAATTTTAGGGTCATTTTCATGGAGTGTTTTCTATTTTATGAATATGCATTTTATTTTTTGACTTCTTCTTGTCTTAGATCTAATTTTTTCCTTCAGTTGAGTTCATGTACATCTCATAGATCTGTCAGGAACTGGAGCAAACACAGCTCTGATACCAGCTGTCAGGATCTAGAACATAAAGCTCTGATACCACTTGTTAGGATTAAAAGCACAATTTATTACCTTGTATAAGCAACTAAACACAAAATTAAACCAGAAGTAAAATGTAACTAGAATCAGAAACAACACAGAATATGAGAGACAATACAATCTTGTATTAATACTCTTCCAGAAGGAAATACAATGAAGAAATCACACTCTTCCCACACCTCTTGGGCGTACAGTAATTCTCCCTCAAGAGTTCTCTCACTCAACCAATTACAAACATAACTCAAACACAGAGTTTTACCCTCCACTAGTCAGTCACAATATTGCCAGTACACCAAGTACTCAAAGTACTCCAAGTAGATCTCCCTGATCTTGCAACAACCTGTAAATCAACTGATCTTACTTACCATGTAGATCTCCCCTGATCTTGCAAAAACTTGTAGATCAACCTGATCTTATAATTAGAAGGATCTCTTCCTTGTCCTTGATTACTATACAACCCCATGGGTCTCTTAAATAGATCCCATGGAAACAATAATTAGACTTCCTAATTACAATAATTAGAAACGTAGACTCAAGACTAAAATTAGTCTTTTACATGCAAACTGACTGTCCATCTAAAATTAGACCAGTTCTAGAAGCGTATGCAAATGCATGCACACACAGGCTGCCGATGTCGGTTCCTATCTGATCGATGTCAGTCGACACCTAATCGACGTCGATTACTGCGTAGATGAATATGACTGACATCAATTGATCAGACTGACGTCGATTGCTTTGCAACTCAGCAACCTCCTTCATTTGCACCAGTGAAGCGTTTAGCTCCACAACTTAACAATCTCCCACTTGGAGATAAACAACTGCACCTGTACCTATACCTGTACATCATCTAATTTTGTTTCTTGGCTTGTATCCCTCTTCAAGTTCAATCTTGAAGACCAACCACTACATATCCTGTGGTGCTACACCTGTCATTCAAGTACCCTGCCATATCCGAATCTACATACCCATGTAGAGAAGTGCTTGACCCTGCATAGCATGTTAACCTACTGCTAGTCCCTCTCAGATACTTGAGAATCCACTGAACTACTTTTCAGTGCTCTATTCTCAGATTGGCCACAAATTTGCTGACAACTCCTATTGCTTGGGCAATATCAGGTCTAGTACACATGTACTTAACCTCATCATGTGATTTGGGACACTGTTCTGTGAACTGTATATCCATAGGTGTGCTAACTGGTTCTGCATCCTGCATATTGAACCTCTCCACTACCTTATTCACATAATCATCCTGAGACAACATCAACCTATGATCTTCCCTGTCTCTAGAAATACTCATGCCAAAGAATTTCGCTGCTTCCAAATCCTTCATGGCATACCTCTGAACTAACTTTACCTTTAGCTCAGCAACTCCCTGCATGTGTGACCCTGCAACAAGCATATACACCACATACAATAATAGGATAATGTAGCTAATATTATCCAACCTGGTAAAGTAAACACAATGGTCACATTGACATTGACTAAAGCCATGCTTTGTCATACACCTGTCAAACCTTAAACACCATTGTCCTGTAGCCTGCTCAAGAACATATAACCTAGCCTTCTGTCTCATGTGTCCATTCTCTCCTTTTTTTAACCTGGGAATCCATTCATCTTTCAGTGATTTCTTTCTGGCTGGCAACTCTACCAAATCTCCCATTTGGTTCTCTTCTAGGGAATCAATTTTCTTATTCATGCCATGCTCCCACTGTTTCCTGGATTCTACTTGCTCTGCCTCTTTAAAACTTCCTAGTTCTTGATCATCAGTGAGCAACAAGTAGTGTAAAGAAGGGGAATAACGAGTTTGAGGCTTACTTACCCTTTCAGTCCTCCACATGGGCATTTGAGACTCCTTGACAGCTTGATGTCTGCCTAAAATATGTTTTAACAGTGACCGATGTCGGTCACCTCTGGCCGACCTTGGTCTACACCCAATCGATGTCGTTGCCTCTTAATCACCGATGCTGGTTCCCTGACTAATGTCAGTGTCCACTTGCCCGACACCACCGACTCTGGTCTGCACATGACCGATGTCGGTACCTGTCTGTTCGACATCGGTTCCACCTGATCGATGTCAGTAACTGTGTTTTCCTGTGAGTGATGAATTTTTACCGCGAACTCACTTTTAATCATAACCTTGTCCAAACTGCCCTGCTCAGAATTATTCAACCCCTTGAGCTGATCTCTGTCCATCATCTTCTCCTTGAAAACCAAGGCTTTTCTGTTCTTGTCAAAAACATCAGATTTCCTCTTCCTGCAATAAATTCGATCTTTTCTTGTAGAATACCACTGTGATCCTCCAATAGAAGCTCCCTTCTTTGTTGACCCAGTTTCAAGAAACCTCACTTTCTTTTGTTGCTTACAGAAATCTTGATCTATGCTTTTTGAATCTGAACTCTTACCTTTTGACTCAAGAACATGCATCCCCTTCTTACTCATGTGACCAAGCCTACAGAGCCACATCTTCGCATCTACATCTGAAGTAGATAAACCAAAAGGAGAATCAGTAATACAAGTAGATAGATAAAGAGTACCTACTTTTTTACCTCTCGATAAAACAAGTGCACCCTTGGAAACTTTCCAAGAATCTGCTGTGAGAGTTACTGTGCATCCCTCATCACCCAACTTTCCAATAGAAATCAAATTCCGCTTCAGGCCTGGGACATGCATGACCTCCTTCAACACCCATGTGTTGCCCGTGTACAATTTCAGCTGCACTTTCCCTTTGCCAACCATTTGACAAGGCTTACCATCCCCTAAATAAACTTTTCCAAAGTCTCCATGGACATACTCATGAAAAAAGTCTCTATTTGGGGTTGCATGAAAAGAGGCACCATAATCTAAAACCCAAGATTCAACTTTATCCAAGGAACATACAAGAGCATCCTGTGCAACAATACCTGCAACATCTGCTTCTTCATTTCCTTCATGCTGATCTTTTATCAACCAATAATCTTTCTTTACATGCCCTTTCTTTCCACAATTTCAGTAGATTATACTGCCATACCTGGATTTGGATCTCCTGCCTATCTTTGACCTTGATTTTCCTTGCTCGACCTTCTCTCTTTGCTTTCCCCTGCTTTCAACACTTAAAGCATTCCTTGATGATTCCCCTATATTTTTCCTGTGAATTTCTTCATTCAAGATTACACTAACAACATCATCAACTTTCAAGATTTTTGAAGTAGACACAGTATAACTAACTGCCATTACCAAACTATCTCAACTTTCAGGTAAAAAGCATAAGATTAAGAGAGCCTTAATTTCATCATCAAAAGCTAAATTGACTGAAATTAACTACTTTACCAAACCATGGAAATCACTAAGATGACTATGTACAGATCCACCTTCCAGCATTTGCAAATTAAATAATTGCTTCATAAGAAATACCTTATTTGAAGCTGAGGGTTTTTCATATAAATTTGCTAAAGATTCCATTAACTCTATCGTTGTCTTAGCCTGTGATAAGTTAGAAATCACAGACGATGCCAGGCTCAACCTTATAGATCTCAGATCCTTCCGATCAAGAACATTCCATTCTTCATCTTTCTTATCTGTGGGCTTGCATGCAACCCCACCCAATGGTAAGTACAGATATTTTTGATACAGATAATCTTCTATCTACATCCTCCATAATTGATAATTCTTGCCATTGAATTTCTCCATTCTTAGCTTACTTTCTTTTGCCATTGCTTTACTCCCACTCAAACAGAAACCCCTGTGAGTGACCTGTAATCAAAAAACACTAACCTGCTCCGAACCAAGCTCTGATACCACTTGTCAGGAACTGGAGCAAACACAACTCTGATACTGGCTGTCAAGATCTAGAACATAAAGCTCTAATACCACTTGTTAGGATTAAGAGCACAATTGATTACCTTGTATAAGCAACTAAACACATAATTAAACCAGAAGTAAAATTTAACTAGAATAAGAAACAACACAAAATATGAGAGACAATACAATCTTGTATTAATACTCTTCCAGAAGGAAATACAATGAAGAAATCACACTCTTCCCACACCTCTTGGGTGTACAGTAATTCTCTCTCAAGAGTTATCTCACTCAACCAATTACAAACACAACTCAAACACAGAGTTGTACCCTCCATCAGTTAGTAACAATACTGCCAGTACACCAAGTACTCAAAGTACTCCAAGTAGATCTCCCTGATCTTGCAACAACCTACAAATCAACTAATCTTACTTACCATGTAGATCTCCCCTGATCTTTCAAAAACCTATAGATCAACCTGATCTTATAATTAGAAGGATCTCTTCCTTGTCCTTGATTACAATATAGCCCCATGGGTCTCTTAAATAGATCCCATTCAAACAATAATTAGACTTCCTAATTACAATAATTAGAAACACAGACTCAAGACTAAAATTAGTCTTTTACATGCAAACTGACTGTCCGTCTAAAATTAGACCAATTCTAGAAGCTCATGCAAATGCATGCACACACAGGCTGCCAACGTCGGTTCCTGTTTGACCGATGTCGACCGACACCTAACCGACGTCGGTTACTGTGTAGCTGAATATGACCAACGTCGATTGATCTGATCGACGTCGGTTGCTCTGCAACTCGACAACCTCCTCCATTTGCATCAGTGAAGCTTTTACTCCAAATCTTAACAAGATCTACTTGTGGAAGAGTTTTGTAGAAGATGTTTCTACCATTATTTTTTTATATTATTTATAATTTGATTCATATATTCCTAGTGCATTATAATGCAAGTGAAATTTAGATCTAACTTTTGTTTCACTTGAAGTGGATATTATGAGCTCATTTGATAAACACTTAATTTTCAAGGGTAAATTTTCCCTTTTTTTATTTTTAGATAATCCTAGAGCAAATATGAATGTTAATTACATGATTAACATATAAAACCCCTTAGAGGAGATTTGTTTCAAATACTTTAGTTTCCATTTGTAGATTTTGGTGCATTTCAATTTTTGAAGAGCTAGGGCATAAATTCATTTCTAGAATATTTTTGCACTTTATACAAAAGCGTGGATTGAAAGTATGGTTTTTGGATTTTGCATTTTGAGAGATTTCAATTTTTGGTAAAAAAATGAAAATTTCATTACATCCATAGTGTTAAAGAACCCTAGGGGATCTCCATTTAAGATATTTTGGTTTGCATTTATAGATTTTGGGTGTATTTCAGTTTTTGAAGAGTTAGGGCATAAATGCATTTATTGAATTTTGTTGCATTTTATACAAAAATGTGGATTGAAAATATGGTTTTTAGATTCTATATTATGAGAGCTTTCTATAAATTCAAAGTTCTGAAAAAATGGACTTATTATGCTCTCGTGCAGTTCGTATGAAGTTTGAAGGCCATCCTATCATGATGTGTTAAGTTATGATGTGTTATGTCATGATGTGTTGATTATCATTGTGTAGCTAATAATTTTATCCATTCAACATGTTTATCCTCCAAGGGTTCATCCCTTGCTCATTGAACACCTTCTATGTAGTTATTTTTGTTCTGGAGGTCATATATTTTAATCTAAGAAGGATATAAGGGTTTTATTTTTCTTTTTGGATATTTGTTACAATGCCAATTTTTTTTTGAAGAGATATAATCATAGTATGCAATATATTTTATATAATTTACAAATTATTACATAATTTGTTGACCAATTCATGTTTTTTGGACCTTCTAGAGGCCATAACCGTTGATTGGTAATTAAGAATTTCATGCTAATAGTTTGAGGGTTTTTTTTGTGTTGTTGTCAACAATGATAAATATTTATTCTAATTATTTATCATGTTTTTAGTTTTTATCAAAATTAATTATTTATAAACTATAAATCATACCACTCTACACATTGAGTATACATGTCATCTTTTTTTAGAGGGGTCCTTTTTAGTGACTCATACAACTTCTAGGTTAGTTTTTTTAGATGTATATTGTACTTGCACTAATATTTAAAGTGCCATGTAGGTTTTATTGTTTCAATCTTCTCTACCTTCATGCACGTGTGTGTGTTTATATTTTGTCTCATGCCATTTTATTGAATATCGATTGTTGGGTCCTTCATATGGCACATTGGGCATTCTTACTTGAAGAATTTGATGTTATTTTTTCACACACCTACCCCATTGACATTTTTTTTGAAATATTGATAGATTTTATTTATTCACTCCCTAGTCAAAATTATCAAAGAGTGTTGTTTACTACAATCTATATTTTGTGGGTAATGATTCCTTGGTTATTCATTGAGAATGTTATGCATTCTCTTATGCAAATGTGGCATAGTTTCAATACTATGACATGTGATAGTTTCTAATGGCTATATTTATTGTCACTTTCAGTATTTGATTCATTCCTCAGTATCTAAGATCTATTCCATTGGAGTCCTCATCATACTCAATAGTCATCTACTACCAAAATAAACCATTATTCCTTTTCTCTTTCATTGTACACGGGTACCTCATTTGGTCTAGTTTCTAGGACCCATTTTCATGAGTTTAAGACTTTTTTATCTTTTACCACATCACCTAAAATAATATTTAGAGGTGGTGGGGAGGGGATGGTCTACGTCATATTCCCACTTAATGTGAAGTCCACTTTAGTAGTTTTGTTATCTACGTTAGATATAATTAATGTGCATAATATTTTTAATATACAAATTTAATGTGGTAGTTCTCTTCACATAATTGAGAAGGGATAGGTTTACCTAAGGAATGCTTCCACCTTTTACATATCATCAATACTCATCTCTCACTCACCTCTTTATATTCCTATAAAAATAATATTTGCACGTCCTTTATGGATTAATCAATCGATAAATGAATCTTGAAACATATTACTATTAATGAATCAGTAAATATGTGATTATTTAATAAAAGTAAAAATCACTCCTTAATAATTAATATTAATGTTAAAAAAATGGTAATTACACATTTATACATTTTATGTCCTTTTGTTTGATTAATATATTAATAAAATATTTCATTTTTCATTCTTGTATGTGCATGATGTCTTTACATACAAAATTCCTAGGTCCTCTTTTCTAGCATGGTTTCAATTTTAAGAATATGTTCTGATAGCACGATGACTCAAGCTTGAGCTTAGTTAATAACACTAAGATACCACTTGAAAAAAAATAAAATTTCTCTATAATCTACCCAGTTTATTATTAAAAATCATACATCATTGTACCGAGAATCATAATGGCTCTGCAAAAGTAGGTTAGGCTGCCATGTCATAAACATCTATTGAGTTGCTTGCACAACACTTGGTGAGTTGCGTAGCTTGACATGAATTGTAAATACACTGCACAACTTTTGCTTGTCTTTTCATGTATCTTTGGCCTCTATTGCCAAATTTGTTCCTTGCTATGAAGCTCAGGATTGTGAGCAGTTTGGCTCGAAGTGTGGTAATAAGCTAGTTGTTTGTGGTGCTAATATTGATGTCCAACTACACAAGCAACCTCACCTCGATGCTAATAGTACACCAAATGGAGCCAACTGTGATGGATATGCAGTCTCTGGTAGCGAGCAGAGTGCCAATAGTTTAGCAATGATGGTCTTTTGTATGATGTTATCTACAAGAGTAGTTGAGAATTCATGAAAGCAAGCTAAAGCAATATTCCTTTCTAGAAGAGTATTCATCAATGTTCTCCAAAAGACCAAACAATGGTAGAGTGGCTGCTATATTTGATGAGATTCCTTACATTCAAGTTTCTTATCCACACAATGTTGATATACTATGGTTGGCCCTACTTAAAGAACCAGGGGCCTTGGCTTCGTAAGTTGTATAGTATACCAATGCTATTACTGCTTCAATTTTGAAGTTGTGGATAGATCATAGTGTGTGTTGTTTTTTTGAAAAGATGCGTATGAACATATTGTTTTTTTGGATCAAATAACTCTGGGTATCTACAATATTTATTTTTTTATAAAATGGAATTTCATAGGAGTGTGTGCAAGGTGGGTAGTAATGGATTGACGTATCTTGATTTTATTTTGTTATTTTAGCATGTATAATGTATTTATGTTGATTGAGGGTAAATGTTGTTTGAACATAAAACTTTGGAAGCATGTAGATGGTGGTAGATTTGTCCTTTATGTAGTCTTCATAAGAGATTTATGTTAATGTAAGTAATAATATTTCCAAGAGCAGGGGTTGAAGAAAGTATTGTTGGTAGCTATTTTTAATAATTTTTGGATTGCAAATGAGGTGATGTGTATAGGCGTATCGATTTTTTTGTTGACAAGAGGAGAGATGTAGGGTTGTGTTGTGTGGTAGTTGAAGTGTTTCAATGGGCATGATGCATTTGTTGTAAATGAGTTGAAAATCTATGGAATATGTATTTACAACTGATAGTGTTCCTTGTGCTTATGAAAATATAAATGCAAAATATTAGTATAGATAGACAATGTGCATTTGACGATGAAATTAAAATTAAAACTAATGAGAATTAAGTATTTTTTCCCAATATTATCGTAGTGTAAAAGTTTGTTTTGATTTTTGGTATGAAAATCATCATTTTAAAGACATCTACATCAAGTATTGTCAATGCTCAAGATGCATACTCGAACACAAATCAAGGTTCCTAATACTGTAATGTGTTTGCAATTGGTATAATTTTCTCTGACACAAGTATTTAAGAGCATGCATGATGACGTTTCCACACATTCTCCCTTCTTCGTATGCATTTTTGTTTTGTAATTTTATTGTTAGTTCAATAACAATTGTTGACTTTTCATCTAGCGACTATGGTAGTGCATTTTGTATTATGTTAGTGTTCAATAACACATTGATAATTGCACCATTTAAACCGTTTTGTGGTTTTTTAATATCTTAACTCTCTAATTTGTACAAATGCAATTCACAATGAAACATGACACTCTTATAGGTATGTGAGCATTTAATTATGTCAAGGTTGTGTTTAACGTGGTGTGGTTAGGTGCCAAATTTTTTGGAAGGGATCCATTTTGCAATGCCTTAATAGATTTGGTGCATATCTTTTTTGGAAGCATGCAATTGTTTATTTGCAACTTTACATATGTATCTTTTTTCGATTGCTTGAAATTTGACATGTTATATTTAAAGTGTAATCACTCATAAACTATGGATGGATGCTTTGGTGTGTCTTCAATGTCTTTTAGGTGTTTTAGTATTGTTTTAGATCATTTGCATTCATTCTTGTTTTCAAAATTGTTTGTAAAATTATGTGTGATATTTCATGCAATATGTCTGTAAGTAAAAAGGGATGTTCTCAATGTGTTATTAAACATTTGTGTGTTTTTTTTGGTATGTAGTAATAGTACATTCATGTTGATGTTTGGTCATTAATGGTTCAAAGTGAATGCGAATTATGTTTGTTTGGATTTTTTTTTTTACCAATGGTTGCAGGTTGCAAGAAATTACAATATTTATTCTATATAGATTTTCTTGTTGCTGACCACAATTGGATTTTTAAATTTAGTAATATGGATATCCATTCTAAGCAAAAGTCACCCCCTTCAATTTCACCTTGTCTAAATGGCATTTCCAAGTTGAAAATGTATGCTTGACAATTTATAATTTTACTTGTATTTTAGATTAAATTGTCTCCTAATTTTGTTTGTAGGTAAGAGAGTGCACTTTTATTTTCGTATAGTATTGCATTGTAAAATGAATTTGCAACATAACGATGCAAACATTGTATGCCAAACATAGAATTTGTCAATTGACATATGGATTCAAATAAGCTTTTACACAATTAGATGTATGTGTGTTCAACGTACTCAAGCCATAAATTTCAAATTCATGCAAAATATATTCCCAATAGGATACAAAATACATGCAAGTACTTGATCTTTGTTTGTGTGTCAATATAATAAGGTAGTCATTATTTTTTTGTATAGTGGTTCATAGTGTTCGTAAATAGGATTTTTATCATAAAACATGATAGAGTATGAAATGTCTTTATCTATTATTGGTTGAATTGATAATAGTTATTTTTCCTTGTGAAGACCAAATGTATATGTGTATATTTAGTCATTTGGCTAGCCAATTTATGCAAAAAAATTCACCCCATGGTGCATTTTCATTTGTAAATGATGTATCTGACACAAATATTCACATTATACAAAAATATGTTTCAATTTTATGTATTCTATAAAATTTATACAACGCGTCAAGGTCAAGTCATAGTTCATAAGATTTAACTGCATTTGGATCACCTATATGTAAACAATATAAGAAGTGGTCATTAATTTTGTTTCCTAGTTATAAAGGTGTATATTGAAAATGTAATAGCATGTGAATTGTGTAAAATAGGAAATCTCCAACATTGTCTTTGAATGACTGAGCTCAAAAAAGATGATGTTTGGCCAAAGCATCGTCAATGTTGTCGTATTGTGTTTGTGTTATTTGTTCATATTCCATTACAATTATGGGATTTTTGAATGTTTCATTGTTTATTCTTTTGTGTGTTTTGTTATTTAAATGCATTGCTAATAAGAATAAAAATTAAATAAATATGTATCTTAATGTACACAACTTTTGCTTGGTAATGTAGTAATTTGATTTCTAGTACAATGTCCTCTTGTGATGACCTACAATGAAGAAAACACGAGATTATTTTAGTCATGAAAAAACTTATTTTGCATTTACTTATCAATAATGACATTAGTTAGATATATATTGCATCATCCAAATGTCAACATATTGAATTTTTAGAACACATTATAAATCAAGAATGCACCAAAATTTTTATCTGTAATAAGAGAAATCACATCAATAATTTGTACCAAACAAGGGAATCACATCATTTTGGAGTGTAGATTTTAGAATACATTTAAAACAATTCAATAAAAACCATTTAATGACACAACTAGTTATGACGTGATTGTTCATTTTGGAAGTCATAATTCCTGTAACACAAATGATTATATTTCATAAACTTAAATTCAATAATCAAAACTTACTACGCACTGATACTAGCTATAAAAATGTTCTACATGTAGTGAAGAGTTTAGGAAATTATCCCACTACTTGGGAAATATAACATTTTAATTTTTTTACAAACAATTGAAGAATAGGGAAAGTAAAAAACTAATAATAATAATAAGGGTTGAAGCATAATATTGTGTCCCACTTTTTGGTACAAAGGAGCCAACAAAAAATGAAAATGTGAATATTTCTCAATTTGTATAGACAATAGTGACTTAACCGTATAAAATGTGAAAATAATGTAAACTAATGAAACATTTCATTTTAAGAGTAGATTACATTTATTATTTTTTTGAAAAAATAAAAAAATAAAAAATAGATTTTTTAATACCTAAATACACAGTATGTTTCGTGTACAAAAAGTTTTATTGAGTACTTGATATCTCCTCATAATTTTCTCAAGAGTTTTTGAAAAGAGGTCTTAGAAACATGAACATAGTGAAAGATTATTTTTTATAAATTTTTAATTAAAAAATATGTTTTTATTAATTTTTTGATGATCAAGGCAAGGAATATCAATGCTTATGTCTTCCCTCATGATTTTTTTTATATATATGTCAAAATAGACTAATTTTTTCACCATTAGAATAAGGACATTAAAGTCAAGTGCATTAATATTTTTCAAATGTTTTTGGCCACAGTCTCTTATTTTTCCTAGTGCCTCAAACATATGGTACTTTATTTTATGAATACGTATATTTTACTAAATAAATAAAAATAAATATTAAATACTATTATTTAAAAAAATAAATAATATTATTAGAAAACTCATAAAAATACCTATTTATATATAGAGCCACATACTTTTATTTTATTTTTCCATCCTAATACGTGGCATCTAAAGTGGTCATTTTAGGCCAATAGTAGATTTCCACTTCAATGGGTAAGGATTTGATGCCACATGGGGTTCAAACGAACCCCCTTCGTTCGAACCCCCCTAAATATCATTCAAATTAATCACAAATTAATCAAATGCCAAAGTAAACCTTTGACCCCCTTCGTTCAAAGAGGGTTCATTCGAACCCCTTTTGTTCAAACACCCTTCAAAAAGTACACGTGGGGGTTCGAAAAAAACCCCCTTCGAATGAAGGGGGTTTGTTTGAACCCCAATTGTTTTTTCAAGTTTGGATGCACTTGGTTGCCAAGTGGGATTCACTTATGTGCCATAGCCCATTAATGATGATGATGATGGGGTATCATACCTAATCAAAATTGGTTTATAAACTTGTAAATATACTTGAGTATAGATAATTTGTCTACATATTTTACAAGAAAAATGAAAAATTCCTTGAATTTGTCTTATGATTGAAGAGTGAAATGGAATCAATCATAGCGAGTGAGTTTTACCACCTCAACATGATAAATTCCATGCTTTGATTTATCAATGTCTTCTCGCAAAGATAATCCAAATGTTTAATAGATAGCAAGGAGATAGTAAAGGCTTTTGAGGGTCTTCACACTCATATAAAATCTACATGGCTTTTGATGATTGGGAGGATAATGTGATTGCCACTACTCACCACATTATAAATACATTAAGCATTAAATCTAACATGAATAATGACATGTTTCATATTCTCTCCAAGTTTTATGGTCCCATCTGAAGCATGGGTCAAAGATTATCAAAGATAAATGAAGTCTTGGCTCACCAAAGGCCTGCAAGAGGCATTGGATTCATTGGGGAGGAGGATAATGAGATGGGAAGCACCCACCTCCAATTATCTTGGAGGTAAAAGGATGATTTGGGCAGGTGAGCTAGTAGAAGCCTTTTTGTATCTTGAGGCAATATATGATGTGCAATGGATGGTAGGATCATTGAGTATGTTGCTAGAGAGTGAGAAGGATGTTGTTTTGTTGGATTGGGAAAAGGACATCCTTTAATAGGACATGGTCCATTTGGAAGACGAGTTTAGGGTGATTTTATAAAATCATAGTGAGTTGGTTGACCCTCATTGGATTTTCGATCCCATTTCTTAGCCTTGTTTGAGTAGCTCCAAAAATAATGATAACACATCTCACATGTTTGTTGAGGGTGACAAGGATGATGTGCCCCTTTTTTAGCCATTAAGTGATTTAAATTTCACTATTGGGGTTGATGCAAGATAATGGGGGACAAAGGGGGCTCAAAGCAACATTTTTTTCTTGAAAATAATAATAGTTGAACTTGAAGAGAGTTTTAGAGACACTTAAAAAATAATTGATAATAATGTAAGAATATGAATTGTGGCATTCTGAATATAGATTCTAAATATATAATTATTTCAATATCCAGATGATTAACATGTGCAAAATTGATGCATTTTTGACAATGGCTTGACACTTTTTGGTGAAAATCTAAGGAGATTACATGTGTACGAACATGAGTTTTTTGAATAGAAGAATGAATTGTTATATGAACTTTCATATATGGATGGATGAAAATCGAAGATTGGTCAGGATATTTTTTATTAATTTTTTAATAAGTATACATTTTTTAAATAATTTTACAAATCACGACAACTGTAAAATTGGAACTGCAAGTGTATGAACATAATTTTTTGACCTTAACTTCATAATTTTATTTTAAATCATAGCCAACGATGTGTAGATTGGCTATATATAAGTTTTATAAACTTATGATTAACAGTCAAAAAGTTATAAAGGTATTTGTAAGATTCCATAAAGAGGTATGTCGTGTAGAAAGTAAGTAACAATAAAAAATAATAGTTTAACACACACACACACACATTAAAAAACTACACTTTCCCCTCTACAAACCCATATATTTTTTTAAAAAACCAATAAAATTTATCTAATTAGATATGTTGACAAAGATGAAAAGGACTCCTAAATTTCTTTAAAAACATGTGAGTTGCTCCATGACTGGTTCGAGTCTAGGTTTGGACCTCCCCAAGCCTAAAACTGAAGCATTCTTTGAGAGAAAGTGGAAGAGTCAAAACATAATTTTTTTGAAATGGAGTATGACCTTTAGCAAAAGGGCATATGCCCTTTGGAACACATTATTTTGGAGGGAATGAAAAAATTAAATCAACAATGTATTCTAAAGGGTGTACACTCTTTGCTAAATGACGTATGCCCTATGCATTACAAAGGGTGTATGCCCTTTCAAGTATAAATTTTTTTGTGCTTGTTTGGGTTACAATATATTTAGTTTACATTTAATTTAATTTACATTTTATATTTTTATACTTTAATTTTATTTTACTAAATATAACAAATTAGGGCCACTTTGCATCTTCTGAAATCGATTCTAGAGGTCTAGGAGTTACCATTTAGATGTTAGTTTTTCAAAATCCATTTTGGTCAATACTTAGTTTTCATAATTTCAGGATTGAAAGATAGAATGAGAAATGAAGTTTTGAATTATGTTACATATGTAATAGACTATACCATTGAGTATGTCCTACCTACTTTACCTACTTGAGTATGCCCTACCTAGTTGAATACTCGAGCCATATCTTGATCTTGAGTATACTCTACCTGATAGAATACCCAAACCATATCTTGATATTAAGTATGCCCTACTTAAATATACGAGCTATATCTTAAACTTGACTATGCCCTACCTACCTTATTATACTTGAGTATGCCATACCTACTTTACCTACTTGATTATTCTTTACCTACCTACCTTATTATACTTGAGTATGCCATACCTAATTTACCTACTTGATTATTCCTTACCTACCTATCCTTATTGCCATACCTACTTGAGTATGACCTACACGATTGAATACCCAAGACATATCTTGATCTTGATTACCCATATGTAATCCTAATTTTATCTATCTTATTTGAGCCATATATTGAACACCCGATACTTGATTGAATACTTGATCAAATACCTAAGCCATTTATTGAAAGGAGAGGGGGCATTATCATGCTTAAAAATTGGTAGAGGGGGCATTATCGGATCAAGGGATAAAGGATAGGGGCCATTATCAAGGGATGCTTGAAAAGCAGAAGAAGGGGCATTATCACTTAGAGAGATAAAGGAGAGGGGGAATTGACCGAGCCATATCTTAAAAGGAGAGGGGAATTCTCACCTATATAGAGAAAGAAGTGACTAGGGACGATCAGGCAAAAGGCTTGAAGGTGGATTCTAGCTGAATTCCTAAATAATTTGTGGGATTTTTTATTAATAGGTATATCTATATGTCTAAATTATTGGCCTATAGCTTGCAACCTGTTGACCCCTTTTGGTCCTGCAGGCCAAAAATCGATCTCCCTTTTCTTTCCTTACTGTCCCAGTCTTTAATATATTTACCTTTCTACAATTGTGCTTTCCCCCTTTTGAACAGACCTATTTCTGTAAAGAACCAAATGACTTGAGTCTCGTAGATGTCTCAGGGTGATCCACAGGCTTAACCTGCTTCAGACAAGTGGTTTGCACAATCCTTCAGCAAAGGGATGGGCTAGTTTCAAAGGAATGCAAGTCTGTCAGCAGGCTCTGAAAGACAATTTTTCTACAACGGGCAGTCAAGAGGCAAACTGGACCATTCCAACAGGTTCTGAAGGACATCTGGGGCCCAAGTGCCCTTGCAGAGGGCAAGGAAAACTTGCAAAGGGATCAAAGAGAAGGTCGAAAGGGGCAGGGTTTTCCTTTGGATTTATTCAAGGCAAAAGATGAAGAATTCCTTCAGACATTTTGTCTAAAGGAAATTCATAAGGAAAAGAGCAAAGGATTTCTTCGAATAATTTGTCTAAAGAAAATCCATGTAGAACCAAAGGTTGAATTTCTTCGGGCAAAATGCCTGAAGGAATTCCTTCAGACATTTTGTCCGAATAAATTCACAAGGCAAAGAACCAAAGGTTTATCTTTCAAAAAATTTTTGCAGTAAAAAATTTGCAAGGTAAATCCTTCAGACAAAAGGTCTGAAGGAATTCCTTCAGACTTTTTGTTCGAAAGAATTCACTCGAAGGGGAAGCCCGACTGAAGGGAAAGCCGACAAAAAACAAGTAGAAAAAACATGAAGATTTCCTTCGAACAAAATGTCTAAAGGAATTTCTTCGAACATTTTGTCCGAAGGATTTAAGGACCAAGGAGCCCGAAGGACCCCGAAGGGCAAGTGCCCTTGCGGGGGACTCTCAGCAAAAATGAAGGGACCTTTCTCCAAGCCCTGAAGGGACACTTTCCCTTTGGGAGAGTTAAAAGACAAAGGCCCAGACAAAGGAAAAAGGGCTGAAGGAAAAAAGGCTGAAGGAAAGAAAGCCGAAGAAACTGCCAAAGGGGTTGTCGGGCCCGAAGACGTCAAAATTGAGCATGGTGAGCTAGCCGTTGGAGGTTAAAACACCCAATAACGAGTGCACAGATGTCAAATTAAAGGTGGTGAAATAGCCATTAATTTTGAAATGCTTAAGGACAGGCTGCAAGTGAACTCAGTGACCCACTAAGAAGATAGCCCTGAGTGCTCATAAAGCCAGGAAGAGACAAAAATAACAAGGAAAGATGAAACACAGTAGAGAATCCAGAACACAGCCACGCACACATACGAAAACACCTAGAATGTTCCAAAAGATGCACCCAATTAAGGATAGATATGGACAAAATAGCCCAGGTGGCAAAAGAAGGTGTTGGCACAAGGAGTTATTCCAATGGTTGAAATAGTCTCCACCAAGTGGTCATCAAGGAGCATGAACAGTGAACAACGTGACCTATTTTTATTCACTTTGCATTAATGAGCTGAAAAATCATGTGAATGTCTTGAAGGAGCGGTCTTGTTTGCAGACAAATAGTGTGGCCCATGATTTCACATATGGCATTTAATATATTTTAAATGCCTAAAGTCAAAACTGGAGCTGACACAACATTCTCTTTCAAGTGGCTTCCTCTTCCCAATGCTCTCAACGCACATGGGCCACTTGAAAAAGGGTGCCAAAGTCTTTTACAAAAAGGGGTGCCTTTGCTTCCTCTTTCTCTATATATATTGTAATCTCTCATTTTGATAAGGATCTCTCTTGGCTTGTAAGGCAGAGATCTGCTAGATTTTACCTTGAATCAAGACAACATTTTTTACCTCCATTTGAGCTTGCACTTTTGCATATGTCTATGGCTTTGTTTTGTGTTAAGTCATTTTTATTTTATGCTTTCACAGAATGATTCCAAAATGTCTAGTGTATTGCAAAGTTTTTCTTTTGCAAGTCAGCTAGAAGTGTCTACAACAGAGTATAGGCGTATGTGAACACACTGCCATAGTGTGTCTTAGAACACCTTTGGTAGTTCTTCCTCCCTGTATCTACAGAGGATCCCTAGCTCACTGATGTAGAAGAGTTTCTCATATCAAATGAATTGTATGCCAACTTGTTCTTGGTGGAAAGTGTAGGCTCAAGCTAAGTAGGTCAACCATTTTGGTGTATCATTGCTTTAGTTTAGGTTCTGCTTTCAGTAATCCTTCCCTCTTTTCAACCCCCCATTATATATATATATATATATATATATATATATATATTAGCCATAGTACTGGAATAACTCAGAGATGCATCAAAGGGAGCTAGCCCTTATCTAGAGATTCTCCCCTCAGTTTTGCCAAACCCACAGGCAAGAGAGGAGTCTCCATTGTGCCACATGGAAGACCAAAGCTCAGCCTCCTATCAAGGGTGCAATCCACAACGTCAATAGTTTTTGGCACGCCCGGTGGGACAATATTTTAACACTCAAAAAAGTTCCAGGATTAGTGCTAGTCTTGTTATAGCAAGAACAAACCACTAATCCAGCATCTGACCTTTAATCAGGCGATTATGGGACTAGTTTTTTATCCAAAGAGATGAAGAATTTTGGTGTGTTCTTCAACCAACCAGCCTTTGGAGGCTTTTCATCAACACCAATGGTGACTCTGAGTTGAATCAACTAGTTAAGTAGTTCTGGTGCCATCAAGTAATTGTATTTTGGTATGTATAATTCCATTGCTCAGAACCATGGGTCTTGTGTTCCTTCATATAGTTTTGATCAAGCTCAAGTTGTTCATGGAATCACCTCAAGCAAAAAGGATGCATACGGTTATGAGTTTTGCCCTGCAGGTTGGTGAAACATTTCAGGCTTTGCCTCTTCCTCAGTTTAAGCAAGTCCTTGGCCAGCCTGGCTATGATCCTTACCAGCCTTGTGTTGATCCTTATCAGGTCCAATATGATCAGTCTCAGCCCTGTCATGAGCTATATCAGTCTTATGTCCAGTCTTCTCAATGTGTTACTTCTCCTACTCAACCTAATCATTTTGCCAATCAACCCATTTCCACCTTCAAACAAGCATTGTTGGGATATGAAAAGTATGTAGTGGAGCTTGATACCAGAAGGGGATGTGGCCAAGAAATTCTTGATCATTTCATCCATCAAGTGAGAAATGCACTAAATCTGGTTAAAAATGAATAGACTCCTATTGAAAGAGCCAATTGGCAAAGGCTTACAAATGAGATGCTGGATGTGAGTGGTTTGATTGCATCATTGGAAGAGAAGCTGAGTATTCATGAGAGGCAACCTTACAAAGTCTATCAACCTGCATACCTGCTGCCCCAAGTTTCATATCAGCCATACACAGTTCCTGCTCATGAGCCAAGTCAAGCCTATCAAAGTCCTTTCCCCAATCATGTTGAGGAGAATTCTAAAACAATAAGTCTTGTGTTTAAGGCCAATCTTGATAAGCAGATTGAATTGACAAATCTTCAAATGCAACAGTCTATGTTGGCAGCAAGGGAAGTGGAATCTAAACCTTCACTACCCTCTCACATTGCAACCCCATCACCACAAAAGGAGTTTTCCAGTCCTAATATCATGAGCTAGAGTAAATTAGTTGAGTCATGGAGCAGCAAGGAGAAGAAAGACATTGTTTGAGAGTGTGAGGTAAAAAGTAAGGCCAGTCCTTCTCAAGTCCCTCCCACCCTTCCTCAAGAAGTTTCTTGTACTCCATGGCAGCCTTCATGCACTCCCCATTTCCATGATGATTCCTATGAGCTCCAAGAAAGACTCTTTCAAGAAAATCTAGTTGAGCAAATTGAGGAATTAGAGGCAAAGGTGAGATTGCTTGGTGAAGGAGAGATGGAGGTTTCATACCTTAGAGAGGAGGCTATGCCAAAAGACACCCCTTCTACCAATCCTCAAGTCTCTCAACATGATCTCAAGTTTATAAGTTGAAGGAGTGCCTATCATGAACCGACTCGAAACCTTGAATAAGATAAAGTTGCTGCCTGTTCACAAGGGAAAAGTTCCAATCCCAAGGTCATGAGTTGGAAGCAAACAATGGAATCATGGGATAGGAAGGAGGAGGAGCAAGGTTTTGCTCATAACCTTGAAGAAGGCGAAGCTGCTCCTACTCATCATGATGATGCTTGTGACCTCCAAGAAAGGCTCTTCCAAGAAAATATAGCCAGGAAAATTATAGAATTGGAATCCAGAATGAGGTTCCTCAGCCAAATTGTGATGGACAGTTCAGATCAAGTAGAAGATCCTATATTTGAACACACCCCATCTACACCCCTCCAAGAGAGCTATCAAGCCACATCTGATATAGATGAAGTGTTGGCCAAATGGAAAGAGAAGAATCAATTGATTCTAGCTCAAGGATTGCCTCCTCTTCCACATGAGTTTGTCCATCAGCCTTCCACTTCATCCCTTCTCAAGGGGGAACCTATTTTGAAAGAGGTGAGTGAAGAAGAGAGGATCCAATTTGTAGCTTCCCAAGAGGCTATCATGAGTGAAAATGAAGATGAAATCATCATGGATGCTCCCTTTGAAGACATCATCAACAATGGAGAAGACGCTAGTCATGCATACATGCAGATGTTCCAGCAATATGAAGAGGAAAGTAAGCATGGTGAGCTCTCTCCTCCCTTGCTTGATGAACTTCCTTGTTGCTTTGATGAAGAGAATGACCATGCCATGGAACCCGAGTTGGAGGAGAATCAGGAGGATGTATTTGAACAACTAGAGACTTTGGTCTTTGAGCAAGAAAAGGAGAGGCCTGTCTATCTTGAGGAAAGCTTTGAAGAGGAGAGCCTTGAACAAGAAGGTGATGTTTTGTGGGATGAGCAATCAGTCTGTGATCTCATTTCAGACATCACAATAGTCACCCTTCTTCAAGAAAGCCATGATGACGTAGAGGATCAGTTTGATAGGGTCTTCAATGAGGTAGAAGGGGACAAGCCAATCAATGATGCATATCAAAGGGCTTATGGTGATGAGCTAGCAACCATCGATTTCTTGGTGAAACACACCAACATGAAGAACCAACAAGAGGAAAGCTTCCAAGCACAAGATGAATACATATATGTTGGAAACATGTTTGCCCCCAATTCATTTGGATGCGAGCCAATCAAGGTGACAGGCAATAAGAGCAAGTCACCAAATCTTCATTCTATCCAGCCACTTGTCTGGTACCATAAGTTTTCTTGCCATGGAGACTTAAGAAGTTTTCCCTTTGATCCAAGAGGGAGGCAGATATACCTGGTTAGTTGTACATAATAGTTTCTTTTAATTTTTATTCTTCTTTCCCTGTTTTCCCTAAGTGCTTTTGCACATGTTAGTAGTTTTTTTAATCTTGTGTGTGTTTCATTTCCTTTTTGGGGGTAAGAGCTTTATGATTGATTCTTGGATATCTCAAGGCTGTTGCTAACTTTTTCAAGCTGCATTCTAAATCTGTGGCCAATGGACTTTGAGGCTACTGTTTTCTTAAGCATACCAGGCATGCTTCCCCTAGGAATTGCCAAATTGTTGACCCCTTTTGGTCCTACAGGCCAAAAATCAGTCTCCCTTTTCTTTCCTTACTGTCACAGTCTTTAATATATTCACCTTTCTACAATTGTGCTTTCCCCCTTTTGAATAGACCTGTTTCTATAAAGAACCAAATGACTTGAGTCTTGTAGACGTCTCGGGCTGATCCACAGGCTTAACCTACTTCAGACAGTTGGCTTGCACAAGCCTTTCAACAAAGGGATGGGTTGGTTTCAAAGGAATGCAAGTCTATCAGCAGGCTCCGAAAGATAAAGTTTTTCTATGGTGGGCAATCAAGAGGCAAACTAGACCATTCCAGCAGGTTTCGAAGGACATCTGGGGCCCAAGTGTCCTTGCAGAGGGCAGGGAACACTTGCAAAGGGATCAAAGAGAAGGCCGAAAGGGGCAGGGTTTTCTTTCATATTTATTCAAGGCAAAAGATGAATAATTCCTTCAGACATTTTGTCTAAAGTAAATTCATAAGGAAAAGAGCAAAGGATTTCTTCAGACAATTTGTCCGAAGAAAATCCATGTAGAATCAAAGGTTGAATTTCTTCGGGCAAAATGCTTGAAGGAATTCCTTCAGACATTTTGTCTGAAGAAATTCACAAGGCAAAGAACCAAAGGATTATCTTTCAGCAAATTTATTCGGTAAAAAATTCGCAAGGTAAATCCTTCAAACAAAAGGTCCAAAGGAATTCCTTCAGACAAAAGGTCCGAAGGAATTCCTTCAAACTTTTTGTCCGAAGGAATTCGCCTGAAGGGGAAGCTCGAACGAAGGGAAAGCCGACAGAAAACAAGCAGAAAAAACATGAAGATTTCCTTCAAAAAAATGTCCGAAGGAATTCCTTCAGACATTTTATCTGAAGGATTTGAGGACCAAGGAGCCCGAAGGACCCCAAAGGGCAAGTACCATTGCGGGGGACTCTCGACAAAAATGAAGGGACCTTTCTCCAAGCCCCAAAGGGACACCTTCCCTTTGGGAGAGTTAAAAGACAAAGGCCCAGACAAAGGAAAAAGGGATGAAGGAAAGAAAACTGAAGAAATTGCCAAAGGGGGTGACGGGCCCAAAGACGTCAAAATTGAGCATGGTGAACTAGAAGTTGGAGGTTCAAACGCCCAGTAATGGGCACACATATGTCAAATTTAAGTTAGTGAAATAGCCATTAATTTTGAAATGCTTAAGGACAGGCCGCAAGTGAAGTCAACGACCCGCTAAAAAGAGAGCCCCAAGTGCTCACAAAGCCAGGAAGAGACAAAAATAGCAAGGAAAGATGGAACAAAATAGAGAATCCAAAACACGAACATGCACACATACGACAACACCTAGAATGTTCCAAAAGATACACCCAACTAAGCACATATATGGACAAAATAGCCGAGGTGGTAAAAGAAGGTGTCAACATAAGGAGTTATTCCAGCGGTTGAAACAGTCTCCACCAAGTGGTCATCAAGGAGCACAAATAATGAACGGTGTGACCTATTTTTCTTCACTTTGCATTAATGAGCAGACAAACCACGTGAATGTCTTGAAGGAGCAGTCTTATTTGTAGACAAACAGTGCAGCCCATGACTTCACATATGGCATTTAATATATTTTAAATGCCTAAAGCCAAAATTGGAGCTGACACAACATTCTCTTTCAAGCGGCTTCCTTTTCCCAATGCTCTCAATGCACATCAATCACTTGAAAAAAGGTGCCAAAGTCTTTTCCAAAAAGGGGTACCCTTGCTTCCTCTTTCTCTCTCTATATATTGTAATCTCTCATTTTGAGAAGGATCTCTCTTGGCTTGTAAGGTGGAGCTCTGCCATATTTTACCTTGAATCAAGACATAGCATTTTTTACCTCCATTTGACCTTGCACTTTTGCATATGTCTATGGAATTATTTTGTGTTAAGTCATTTGTATTTTATGATTTCACAGAATGATTCCATCATGTCTAGTGTATTGCGAAGTTCTTCTTTTGCAGGTCATCCAGAAGTGTCTACAACAGAGTATAGGCATATATGAATAGACTGCCATAGTGTGTCTTAGAACACCTTTGGTAGTTCTTCCTCCCTGTATCTCCAGAGGACCCCTAGCTCACTAATGTAGAAGAGTTTCTCATATCAAATGAAGTGTATGCCAGTTTGTTCTTGGTGGAAAGTATAGGCTCAAGCTAAGTAGATCAAACATTTTGGTGTATCACTGCTTTATTTTAGGTTCTACTTTTAGTAATCTTTCCCCTTTTCAACCCCCCCATTATATATATATTAGCCATAGTACTATAATAACTTAGAGATGCATCAAAGGGAGCTAGTCCTTATCTAGAGATTCTCCCCTCAGTTTTGCCAAACCCACAGGCAAGAGAGGAGTCTCCATTATGCCACGTGGAAGACCAGAGCTCAACTTCCTATCAAGGGTGCAATCCACAGTGTCAACACAACCTATAACATACATGTAGTCATAATATATTGACTCATACATGACATCTATCACATATTGAGTACTAAATGTAGGTATGTAGTCACTCATACATGACATCTACCTATAGTTGTGATATAATCATTGATACCAAACATGAATGTACCTAATCACCCTAGTACACTTCATTCAGAATATAAGGAATCAAAACACCATTCAATAATCATCCTAAAAAGATATTATTCACTCCAAAACAAATGTCAGATAGATGGGTTAATCCATGCATGCTTCAATTCCAATCTCACACATGTATGACCTGATCGCTTTAATCTAGACTTGCATATAACACAATCATCTTCTAACATTCCAAACTTTCATAGGACACTATTGCTACCACTACTATTTGGGGTGGAGGGGAGTGATTTTATACCCTATTTTCTCAGACTCATCAAAATCACTTATATCATTATCTCCATCTCCCCAGACCATATGGAGAGAGGGGTTTCAAGCATAGAAATCACCATTTATCATCATAATTAGTCTCTCATCATTATTCATCATCCCTCATCTGTCTCTCATCAAAATCCATCATCCCTCATAATTATTCATCATCCCTCAACGTCCCTAATGGCACTATCATTGGTCCTCATCATTCCTAGTCACTCCTTCATCATCCTTCATCATTTCTCATTACTTTCCCATTGTCCCTCATCATCCCTAACCACTCCCTCATCAACCCTCATCATCCCTAATCATCCCTAGTCACTCCCTCATCATCCCTCATCATACCTAATAATCCCTAATCACTCCCTCAATAACCATCCTTATCCCTAATCACACCCTCATTGAACCTCATCATCCCTAATCATACATAATCACTCTGTCATCATCTTTCATTGCTCTTCATCATCCCTAATCACTTCATCGACTGTCATCATCCCTAATCACTCCCTCATTAACCCTCATCATCCCTTATCATCCTTAGTCATTCTCTCCTCATCCTTCATTATCCCTCATCATCCCTAATCACTCCCTCATTGGTCCTCATCATTCCTAATGACTCCCCCATCAACCTTCATCATCCTTACTCATTCCCTCATCAACACTCATCATCCCTCATCATCCATAATTATACCTAATAACTGCCTCATCAGCCATCATTGTCCCTAATCACACCCTTAATGACCCTCATCATTCCTAAACATCCTTAATCACTCCCTCATTGTCCCTCATCATCCCTAATCACTCCCTCATCAACCCTCATCATCACTCATCATCCAGAATCACTCCCTCATCAGCCCACATCATCCCTAGTCACACCCTCATCATCCCTTGTTGTCCCTCGTCATCTTAATCACTCCCTCACTAGACCTCATAATTAATAATCAGTTTTTTATCATCCCTAGTGACTCTATCATCATCCATCATCATCCCTAATCATTCCATCCTCATCTCTAATAACTCATTCATTATCCCTCATTATCCTTAATCACTCCCTCATCAACCCTCATCATTTATCATCATCCTTAGTCACTCCTTCATCACCTTTTATTATCCCTCATCGACCTTAATCACTCCCTTATCGCCCCTCATCATTCCTAGTTAGTCTCTCATCATCCCTCATTGTCCTTAGTCACTCTATCATCGTACATCATCATCCCTAATCACTCCTCCTCATCCCTCCTTATCCCTCATCATCCCTAATTATTTTATCATTGGCCCTCATCATCCGTAATCACTCCCTCATCATCTCTAATAAGACCTTTATCATTCCTCATCATCCCTAATCACTCCCTCTTTGTCCCTCCTCATCCCTAATCACTCCATTATTGACCCTCCCATCCCTCATCATCACTAATCACTCCCTCATCATCCCTCATCATCCATTATCACTCCCTTATCATCCCTCATCATCCTTCCTCCTCCTCACTCCCTCTAATAGCTTGATGATGGTGCAGTGGCTTTCTGCTTGTGCCTTATTGGCTTTTATTCTAATTC
This sequence comes from Torreya grandis, assembly GCA_037957365.1. NCBI lineage: Eukaryota > Viridiplantae > Streptophyta > Pinopsida > Cupressales > Taxaceae > Torreya > Torreya grandis. The sequence goes on along the minus strand of JARHVA010000231.1, from coordinate 2,001,636 downwards.
CAAATTTTACTCACTCAAATAAGGATTAAAGAAACTCTTCTTTCACTCATCCTCTTTTACTCAAATAGGGAACTCTTCTCTCTGCAAATCCCTTTCACTCATTGCTTCAAATAAATCTCACTTGATGAACAAAATACTACTATTTAACTCTACTAAGGCTCAAAGAAACTCTTCTTATATCTTATTTGTAGTCATTTGGATTTGTGATAGTTTGATCTATTACCATTTATTGTACTTGTGTATGCCTTACCTATTTTAAACCTACTCTTGTATGCCCTACATACCTATCTTTCTTTCCCTACCTACTTGAGTATGCCCTACTTACTTGTGTTACCTATTTGAGTATGCCCTACCTGATTGAATACTTGAGCCATATCTTGATCTTGAATACTCGCATCTAATCCTGATCGTATCTATCTTACTCATGCCATATCTTGAATACTTGATACCCAATTGAATACTCAATTCATATCTTGAAATTAGAGGGGGAATTATCATGCTTGAAAATTAGTAGTGGGAGCATTATTGGATCAAGGGATAAAGGAGAAGGATATTATCAAGGAATGATTGAAAATCATGTAACACATTTATCTTATTTTATTGTATTTATCTTATCTAACTTTACCCACTTGAGTATTCCCTACCTACTTTACCTATTTGAGTATGCTCTGCCTGATTGAATACCTGAGCCATATCTTGATCTTGAGTATGCCCTACCTAAATACCTAAGCCATATCTTAATCTTGACTATTCATACCTACCTTCTTGAACTTGAGTATGCCCCACATAATTTAAACCTAGTAGAGTATCCCTTAACTATCTATCCTTCTTGTCTTACCTACTTAATTATGCCCTAATTGATTGAATACCCAAGCCATATCTTGATATTTAATACTTGTATCTAATCCTGACCATATCTATTTTACCCAAGCCATATATTGAATCCCTGATACCTGATTGAATACTCAAGCCATATCTTGAAAGGAGAGAGGGCATTATCATGCTTAAAATTTAGTAGAGGGGGCATTATTAGATCAAGGGATAAAGGAGAGGGGACATTATCAAGGGATGCTTGAAAATTTAGAGATGTGGCATTGACACCTATATAGATAAAGGAGACGGGCATTGACCAAGCCATATCTATCATGATCCTGACTTTGCTAAAATCTTTATCATGATCATGATCCCCATTATCACTATCACTATCATTGGCCAAAATCTATATCATGGTCGAGCAAATCAAGAATTATTCTTAAATGTAAAACTGGCTAGGCAGTCCAAGGTTTGGTCCACCTTGGGTGCCCCTCCAAGGTTAGGTTGATATACATGGCCCATCCTAGACATATGATTAGAGTTTATCCTATTGTAATTGAAATTATGTGGCTAAGGAATATATCCATGTATAATGAAGTCTCAAGACGATCGAAAATTAATGTCATAGTCATATGAACCAACTATTTTACTATGCATCAATGTGGTTACATCATTAATCAAGGCATTGATCATGATCAAGCACATAAATGTATATATTTGGTTACAATTGAGCACTGTGTAATCTTTAGTTAAAGGCTTGTGGTTTATGGTCCCACTTTTGAGGTCATATACTATGAACATAACACTATACTACCAAAAAATCTAGAGAGGAAATAGATTCAGTTCCCCAAATTTGAGAGTTGAGCCAATCCCAGATGAAGCCATGAATGCAAACTATTAGTGGGATCCTAGATTCCCCCCTCCCTACCACCATTATATATATATATATATATATATAATATATATATATATGCCATTAAAGGATAGATATTGAAGCCCATACTGCAATTGATTATTATTATTCCAAACCCTATATATATTTAACATATTTCTTGAATCCCCCAATATATATATCAAGGAATGAATCCTAGACCCAAGTGCCAGGTTGAGTTCCAATCTACAGTCGGTCCTACCCAAATCCCATAATTTAGTTCTCTTCTTCATCTATCATGAGAAGATTCAATCATCAATCCTTGTCTTCAGGCTACTCTTACTCTCCCAAGACTAAAAGGAAATCCCTATATATATCTGGGGGAATCCCCATCCTTTAATTACCCACACACACACACACACACACACACACACACACACACACATATGGGGAATCCAACATCTCACTAATAGTTTCCATCGATAGCTACATCTAGGATTGGCTCAACTCTTGTATTGGCCAGTTTTGAATTTAAGAATAATTCCCAATCTGCTCAATCAAGATAGGGATTTTGGCGAATGATAGTGATAGTGGGGATCACAATCATGATAAATATTTTGGTAGAGAGTTAGGATGATGATAGAGATTTTAGCCAGTGATAATGGGAATATAAAACATATCAATTTCCAATCCACAATAATAAAATTGATTCAACACCATATCTGAGCCTTATTTGAGTGAGAAAAATTGTAATATCCCAAATTGGAATATTATACGTTAATTTGGATTCCTCAGAATTTCATTTAAAATAAATATTTATTTTATTCTTAAAATAATAATTTATATAATAAAATGAAATTTAATTCAGATTTTTTTAAATAATAGAGTATTAATCCTCAAGGGGTTACGTTCTTGGGTTATCGTGATGACAAGGGTTTTCATCCTTGAAATCAGTTAACATAATTAAGGGGTTTCATCCTTAAAAGTGATGTAGAGCTTATGCTTGTAAATGATTATAAAATGGAAGACATGATGAAATCCTTTCTTTCTGTCTAATTGTTGATTATTAATACCCTCCAAATGTCTTTTCCCAAGGGGTGGTGACTTTCCTTAATGAATGGTGTTCATTAATTAATTAAGAATTAATTAATGATACATTAATTAATGTTTGTTACATTGGCACTCCATTTAAATGATTAAAGACTTTAATTAATAATTATTGGTTGGGCGCTCCTCTATATGCTGATTTTATGTCTTTAATGGTCAATTGCAAGTTCTCCTTAAAACCTACGATTTGTTCCTCTTGAAACCTAAAATTTTTATGATTAGTTTGTGATTTGTTGGGTGTTGTGTTGAGGATATTACATACCTCCTTCCTCAAAATTGCTTGTCCTCAAGCAATTATAGATTGGAATGTTCAAATGTGGAAATTCTTCTGTCATTATAACACCAACACATCTAATATTTTGAGAATCGTTGTTCTTGAGTGATCCTTGGATCACAATATTTCCTAGACATGATTGTGGGAATCTTATGCCAAGATTATCTTGCTTGAACTAAAACTGATTAATTTGTAGAATTGAAAACTCCTTGGGTTGTTTATGCATGCATTGCTCCAATAATCTTTTATGTTGGTGACAATATTGTTTGAATAATATCTCTACTACTCTTGAGATTGTTGTCTTTGGATTTCCAAAATCTACTTCCATCTTGGATGAAATTTTAGAGTCGTTGTCATCATGGTCTGTCTCCAATGTGAATGTATAGAAATGCATGGTTCTAAACAACCCACGATATATTAAGGCATGCTTTAAAACCAGAGAGTCTTCCTAATTGTAGCCACAATGAACATTGATAGTAACAATAGCATTTTGACCATTATAGATCTCCATTTTATTGAAGCATTCATAAAACATTGTCTTGAATAGAGTTTTTTGAGGATAAAATAATTGATGTGAAGAGATATCACATCTTGTATGGGAATTTGTTGCATAGTATCATGTTGCTTGCCTTGAGTGTTTCTTCGATTGGAGAAGTTTTTTTGTTGTGAGATTACGATTTACAAAGGGAAATAGACTTTTATTGAGGCTTAAATAAAAAAAATAGATCTAACTCACAATGAGTAAATTTTGCATAGTGAGAATTCTTTTCAACCATCCATAAAATGTCAATCCCACAATCTATTAGAGCATATTCTGCTTCTTCAACACCTAATATTTCTATGATGCGACTTCTATTAAAAATTTCAAATTTATATTTGGATATGCATAGCCTTTTATTTTTCACTCTAATAAAAAGTCTCAAAACTCATCTTGCATCAAAGAAAATTTGGATCTCATTTTGATTGTCATCCTTTTTGTCCAATTGTGCGGGCTATAGGTTACAAATGATAGAGCTTATTATCACTACAGAACTGTATAGATTGTGAATGGAAACTTATGGTTTGCTTTGCCATCTAGCACTGATACAAATTACATGGGCTCTGATTATGATCAGACTAAGGGGTGCGATGAGCAACAACACTTAACATTATCATGGGGTGTATTTTTTGGTGAGTTGTTGGAGAAACATTTTATCTTCTTCCTCCCTTTCCACCATCGATACATTTTATTTCCATATCCACCTGATCAAATGGGCCAATAAGTTTTATGTCTAGAGGGTCTTTGTTGGTATTTCAAAGACTCTTAACCGGTCAAACAAATCTCGTAGATGTGGTAAAAAGATATAATCTAGGATATGCACCAACAAATGTACATGGAACATATCCCACCTCAAGATCCTCAAGAACCCTATATTCCTTACAAATCTTTGAACTCCATAAATGTTCAACAACTGATTCAATCTTCAATGAAGTAAGGTACCTAATGACCTGATCATCAAGGAATACACTCAAACTTTAAAGGGATCCCCATGCTCCAACCTTGGCAACACAAGGATCATACTAAAGTCTATCAAGACATTTGTGATTAATTTTTGTATTTCTATGTAATCTTTCAAGTTTAGATCTGAATCAGTATCTAACGTGATTCTACATGTAGATGTCAAATGGTTAAAAATTCCACATGGAGATCCATTTGGTATGTGCATAGGGCACATAAAACCCCATGATTTTGGAAGCAGCATACACACTGTAATAGTTCACATTTGTGGAAAGTATGATCCTCTATGGAAATATTAAAAATGTGAAAGGAAAAGGAAAAAGTTGAGCTTCTCCACAATAACAATCATTCTAGAACTCTGTTGAAGATCAAGATCAAATTGAGTATTGAGATTTTCAGTATTTACATATTTTCAATGACCATGCTAATACTCCTTGGAGGAACCTTTTCCATTATTTTCTTCAACTTATTTATATCTTGAAGAATAAGTTCACAACTTTTATCATGCATCTCCTTCTAAATTTGTGCCCTAAAATTGAATAACCATTCTTGGAGCTTCTCCTTTACATAAATAGTCAATATATGATTAGGTAGTAGAACTTCATGATTCTGTAATGTATCTGAATTGTCTAGTGCAATAATTTGATCAACACGTTCAAAAATATTTTGTAACATGAATATCAAAAAACTGAATTTGTCACTATCACTAAGAAAATGAACTAGAATGTAATCCTTGATTAATCTTCCTCCAACGACAAAATGACTTTCAATTTCTATTCCTTTCATCCTTGGCTAAAAGCATTTTCTGATTTAATTCAAGAACTAAAGACTAATGTTTTGTGGAAGAAATTCACTCCCATTCCACCCAATTTTAACTTATTGAATTACATCTATAGAATCTTCATTCAAAATAAAGATAACTTTTTTAGAATTCATTCTTCCTAGTAATCCAAGAGTGCTTGTATTCTCATAATTTATCATATCTAAACTCGTGAAAACGATCGTGCAATACGTGCAAGCCAGTTGATCCACAGTTTCAAGAGCTACAAAATGTAGAATCGTTATGAACATAATGATGGACAACTAAGAGGAAGCCTTTGGAGGGTGGGTTCGTTTAAAGAAAATTGAATCAACCATTGCATATGGCTTATATATTCAATTGTATAGTTTTTCTTAATTTCGATCAAGTTCACTCCATGTAAACAAAAAACATGATCGAAAGGGAATGAACATTTTTCATGCCCCCATCATAAATGTAGGTTTGATTGGATAAGCTCACTCAATGTAGAATAAAATACATGATTGAGAAAGAATGAACAATGTCCATGCCCTATCATAACTATATATTTGATAAATGTGAAGTGGAATGATAACTATTTTCCATTCAATTGTAAACCATATTGTTTTGTATGTGCACAAACCAATATCATGTCTTATGAATCTAACAATGTGTATATGTACATGAATCAATATCATACCTCAAGAATTTAAAAGTTTAGATATTTACATGAATCACTATCATTCCCCATGAATTTGTACCAATTGATATATAATATTTTACATTTATATGTTGAATATGAGAATCTATATCTCAAATGTATGTGTATGTGAAAACTTGTAATTTATTTTTCTATAAGCTATGTGCATATGACCATACATATTCACCCAAATGTGTATGGATATGTTTTCAAGTCTATGTAAAGTGAGTGTATGCATAGTATATGTACCCATAATCTATATCAATGTATCAATATATGTCATGTAACTAAACCATATGATATCTAAACCATCCTGAATCTCTAAAATATATACTCCAGCCTATTTTTCTGCTCATAGAGGATTATGTTCCTATGACAAGCTCACTATAATTCTCTTTTTTAAATGAGGGATGTATCATGTAAGTCACCCATCTCAAAATAAGAGCTAGTTGTATCATGTCACATGCAAAGATAACATCATGTAATATAGTGTGAACATGTTGAAGGAATGGCGTCTTAGTAATGTGTGTCAATCAATGCATGTATGTAATATATGTAATATCGAGCCTGTAAGTGTCATGTCTAGATAGATAGATCAATGAAGTATGCAGTATAAGGATCTATGAATATGATTATGTATTAAAAACACATGATATAGATCATGGCATCGCTTAATGTCAGTGAGCTCAGTAAGCACAAGTGTTAGTCAATAAACATAAGTGTAAGGGTCGCATATAAGAGACAAATATATCACAACATATAAAGTCAATTACCAAATCGAAGGGGACATAAATATATCACAAACAAGGGACATCAAAGATGTCTCATTAAATAATGTCAAGGGCCACACTTAAGGGACATAAATATGTTGCAAGCAAGGCCAAAAGGCCACACACAATAGGTAAGTACACAACAACCTATCATGTAAGAGAGTAACAACATCAATGTAAAATAAAACAAGGAAACTAGTCTATATCATCCATATGTATCAATGTCATATCAAATCCTAATAACATATTCATGTAGTATTATGTAATATATTAGTAACTAGTAAGACATATAAGCAATCTAGATAGCTCAATATGGTAGAAAATGTCAAAACAAGATATAACTTGTAATATTGAAACATTTGGAATAAGATGCCCCACATAGCCATTAAGTAGAAGAAATTCTATTTGTATGTCCATGTGTAACCTATATGTCTTGAATCACATTCATGTACCGTGAAATGCATGTATGTATGAAAATAATATATCATCCACCAAACATGTGATAAACAACATATGTAAATAGTGTAATCTAGTAATTATGTCATACTCATGTCACTATTTTTTATTTTTTAATATTTTAAATGTTTTTGTATTTTCATGATTTTTTATTTTTTTGTATTTTTGGAATAGTTTGAAATTTAGAAAAGTGATGCCAAATGGCAATGGTTCCAAAAACATAATAATGTGAGGGATTTGAATAATCCACAATATATGTCAAGATATAATGTGCACAAAATGTGATAACATGGCTATGTGGAGAAAGTGAAAGCAAACAATATGGCCACATTGTATATGCAAATCACAATAACGTAGCTCAATAGCATATGTGGAGATAAAGATCTACACACCCTCAGTGGGAAAGAATCAATGTATGATCCTGTAATATATAGATAAACATGTATGTGATTGTGTAAGCTCAATATCGCAAATAATGTGCACTATAATCATTATAGGATAAGTGTCATGGATCTCTAAACCAAGATAACAATCCAAAAGGAAAAGGCCAAGTGAAGACAAAGCCAAGGGCGAGGAGCAAATGGTCAATGTAAACACGTATAATTGCATTCATCTCAAAATAGAACGGTAGAAAGGATGATGAATCGGGCAAGCATTAAGAAGCTATGTACAATAGATAACATTGAAGATCAATCAATGATGTGTTCAGCAAGACCCTCCCATGGAGTTTTTTCATAAAATGTGATTTCTTATTATGTGTTAAATCACCAATTTAAATGTGGTGTTGATTTGTAGGTCTTCTGTCATTTTTTGAAGAAATATTTTCCTCTCTATTTGATTGTTTTGAAGAAGCTTCATCTTGTGAAATGGTGATATTCGCACCTTGATGCTTAAATGTAACATAGTCATGATATTTACCTAAAGTTGCCCCCATTGATTTTAGCCATAATCTTCCTAGTTTTGCATTGTATTGATCTAATGGAAAGTTGATGTGAAATATAACGAAACACATTTTGAGGTCATGATATTGGATACTCATTGGATCCAATGTAGTGCTGAGGCTAAGTAATATTACCCAAGTGTTGACTATCATACCCAATATATTGGAGAAGTGACATGCTACATATATTGACTTCATGAAAATATGTAATCTTGACATTAGTGTAGTTCTTGTTATCGATATGAGGATTAATAATCAAATGCTCTAGTTATAAAGAACATTTATTAGTTGTCTTCTTTAGAACCATTTTTGTGACATTAGCCTTTTTAAGTATATATTTCTTTTGAATTTTCTTTATGAGAAACCCTTTCTTAAAAGATATATTCTTGTATTTGCAACTTATTTTTTAGTGATTGCTATTTTAATAACTTTTATTTTTGAATTTGTTCACTTTGTAACATTTGCTTATTAAGTGTTCCTTTTGTAATAGTTATTCATGCAACCTTTCTCTTTCCTCTTTTTTTTTTTGCAATTTTTTCTTGTCTAATTATACCCTTTGTAACATTTCTTGTTCTAATTTTATCTTTTGTAATATTTCTTGGTCTAATTTTGTCTATTGTAACATTTCTTGCTCTGATTTTTCTTTTTCCATTTGTTCTTTAAGATCATCACTATCAATGAGACTTTGTATTTTGTTCTTTAAAGTCCAACAATTATTTGTGTGATGTCCATGCATTCTATGATAGACACATTGTATTTTTATTTTCTTAAAAGATGCATATGATGCAATGTGATCAATTTGTTTCCAAGCATTTCTCTCATAATCTCACTTGAACACTTATTAGCCTTAAGATGTACACTTTTTGAATCATTAGTTATCAATGTACCATGTGTTAACTTTCATTCTTGAGATGAAGTCTTTTGAGACAAAATATTTAGATAGAGATGCAAATATATGATTGACACTTGCATGCTTTAGATTTTTCATATTTGTAATCTTTAAACTAAAATATTGATTTTGCTTTCACAACTCTTCTTTGAGCACTCTCATAGTGATTATTTGATCTTGAAGAGTTTCACAAGCACAAACTCTAAGTACTTGTTGAATATGCATACAAAGACCATCAAAAGGGTTTGTGGAAGGTGGATGGAAACGAAGAAGAACATTTATATGACCTTTATTTTATACTATAAGAAGGGTCGTCTTAACTCTTGGGATATCACAACATGGACCTACTTAGAGGGAGAGTAGCTATTAACACCTTGAGGAAAGGTGGAAAGAAGAATATAAGAATATAGAACATGAAGTGGCTAAGGGTTTTTGATTGGTTGTCCATTTTAGGCTTTAGGAAAGCTAATTAGATATAAGCAAGGCATAATCCTAATAAATAAGTAAACATGGAGGGAGGGCCTTACAAGGGTCATATAAAGATCCAACCATTTCAAGACAACTATTGGGAATTTTTGGAATAAAAAAATGGTTTTTAATAAAAATTAGTAGATAGATTAAACTCACAAATTAATTTGAAAATAAGGAAACCATTCATCCTCTATGCTAAATTTACGAACAATACTAAACTTCAAATTTTATAAAATTTGTATAGTATTCTGACGAACAAAAGTAAATTTTTCATCCACTTAATATGACTAACAAAAACCTCAAAGCCTTTGAAAAATAGGGTCGCCATGATCCAAATATCAATGAATCAAATAATAATCCTAATAGGAAAATGATTTTGAATCCTAAGGCAAAAGACAATTTTTTCTGAATTGCATAGAGGGGAAGGGGTTATCAAAAATTAGGTACAAAAATAAACACGTAAAGTTGTAATCTAAAACCCTAAAAGGATGAATTCCTAAGGGAAACCTAGGGTTTGACACGATTCAATGTGTACGGGTTCACCAATATGTTTAACCATAATTTGAGTTTTGGAAACCTTAATAGGATACAAACTTGAGATATAATTCAAACATTAAGATATGACATTCAAGCATGCAACTGAATGTAAAATACTAAAATTGATTGTAATGATTTGACAAGTGACATATACTAAATATAGTAAGTACAACAAAGAGATGAATACTAAGCTTTTATGGTTCATTGTTTGATTGTGATTGTATTCTGGAAGTAAAAATTAGACTAAAACAGGGCTATGATTCATTCAGTTTAGGAACTATATTTTTGTCTACGCAACATTGGTTCTGTCGATTTGGGTCAATATCTCCTATCAATACTGACATGTGCTAGTTGGTAGTGACATATGCTAAACTGAAAGACCATGACCATACAATCACCTTTTCATATCTTTGAAAGCTCTGCATGTGCAATGTTGAACCTTGATGATGTGCACAACTCCATAAATCAAGGTCCTCCTTGAAACCCTAATTGTGCTTGTGAAGGTTAAAACCCTACAAAAATTTAAAAGGATTGAGATGATCACAATCACTCTCATTTGATGATTGACCTTTGCCTGCATCTCTGATATTCCGAAGAGAGAAACCAAACCATGCATAGTTCTCCCACTCAGTATGATTTTACAATTGTGATCCTTCATTATATATATGTAGCTAATGGTTTGGCTTTGATACTTGATGATGTTTACTTTGACTTGAATTTGATATGCTTCAAACTTGGCTTATGACTGCTCATAGTGATAGATTCACAATTTGGGAAGAATACAACCAATTTGCTGAATATGTAAGTGTATATATGTGTACCAAATAAGTTCCAAGTCCCTTTTAAATGATACCTTGATTTGTTTATATATGAGTCCAATTGTGTAATTTCTCACACCACCGATACACTAGGAAAATGGACAGACCCTGAAGAAATACTTAATTTTTATAAGTATCCGTTGTTAGGGGAGGGTCAATTCCAACCATATTGAGTCAGTAACAACAAACAATATTGATCAAAATTGATAGAACCAACCTATGTATAGTGGGACTAAACTAAAAGTCTAAAGATACTTGTGCAAGATATTTAACAAATTTGAAACAAACAATAAGGTTCCTATAAGTGTGTAATAATAGAATGAATGGCTCAAACTCATAAAATATCATGTATGTGTGAGAGAATGACAGATTAAGACCTTGTTTGTGTGCTAAAGTCATGTGTAGTAAATATGTGTCAAGCTTGTACAGGTAGACAAAACTGAGGGTAATGACCCAATCTGGTCAGAACCAACCTGTGTACAGGGGGATTGAACTGGGGGGTCTATGAACATTTGTGAAAGATATTTAATAACGTTGAAATAAATAGTACTGTTCTTGTAAGTGTAACAACAAAACAAAAGGGTCAAACTTATAAGATAGCATTTAAGTACGAGAGAATGACGGACTAGGACCTTGTTTGTACGCTTAAGACATGCATGGTAAATGTGCATTAAGCTTGTCATTGTCAAATACTTAATACCCAATTTTAATGTCTACAAAAATCACAAAAATTATGATGGCATATCTCAAAACCAACCTTTTAAAATTAATCACAAAGCCAAAGGGGCAAAGTAAAAATGCATTAAGCCTTTCCTAAGGGATTACGACGAAGATTTATTCATAAACAATCAAGAAAAAAAAAGAAAATTATGTATACCCTACCTTGTAAAGAGGCATAAAACTCATTCAAGACTATTGTCCTAACAAACTTCAAATCCTACTTCTAACTCAAGCTCCTTGAGCTCAATGCAACAATCAAACACCCCAGAAAGTTTTACAAACTCTCCCAACCTCCCAAAAACTAGTTGTTTATACAAATAAAGAAGGCCCTCACATTATTACATAGTTAAGTTTAGTGTGATCCAACACAGCTAATGGAATCCATTTTACATTGTCTTCTTCAATCATGAGAAATAAAGCATATAGAGGAGGTGGCCAAAAAAGTTCAAGGATGAAATACAATGTTTGAGGTTGAGCAATGTCATCATTTCAACTATATTCCATATTTCCTCCAAAACAACAATTATTTAGTTTGGCAATGGAAGGAATAAACAAGAATATCCCTTCATCGATTTTAGTAAACAACTGAGCATCTTATATTGCCACTTATCAATCTAAGGAAAACAGATAAACAACATGGTTGAATTCATGCGCCCTATTAATGACAATTTCTCTTAAGATTTTAATCAATCCCCTAGTTTGATCCCAACTGGTTGAAAAGCTTCAATCCTACCAATTTTTAAGTCTCCCTTTCATATAGAGTTAAACCCCCTCTATCGCATCCTACTTTTCACCAATATTCACATCTCAAATATCATCCTATTCCCTACGGTCTAAGGTCACCTACTTTCTAAGTTAAAATATCTTGCACCTCAACACCTTAGTATCCCTCATGGTCCAGAAAACAATTTTGATGCTAAAGCACTAGATCAAAGCTTCCATCACGGGCCACACTAATAATGCTACATTGGTCCCCTTCGCACGACATCATCAACAAAAACCTTGTTTCATGGAAATGCCCATGATGCATCTCCCTAATGAGGTCCAAGCTACTAGTTAGTGATATGTCTCTCATTGAAAAGCAAGATTGACAGTAAGTAAAAAGCAATTGTCCCTGTGACTATGAATTGAGGAATGTTTTTAACAAGTTTTTTGCATACCCAAGAACTCAAGGTGGCTTACACAATACTAGAAAAAGTCAAGTAGCACAAAACTAATAAAATTGTATTAGTGGAAAAAAGAAGACTATATGTTGAATATTTCTAGTAAAACTATATGAAATTTTTTTACTCAATGTTTTAGATCACGCTCTGTGATCCATCATCAGGGTAAGAGATTATAGAATGATAAGTTTGCGGACTTCGGTTTTCAAATTAAATTAATTAGCAAACAAGTAACGTAATGTTGAGTAGTTGAGATAATTAAATCATAAATTCATTAATAATGTTAATAAGAAACTAAATACTAAGCTATTGTTAAAACACTAAAAACAAATACCAACAAAAACAAAAGTAATAAAGGTTTTTTCTAGAACAAATACTAAAAATGAACAATTAATTAAAATATTTTTGTAAGTTTTAAAATTAAAAAAATATATTTATATTTCTATTAAAAAAATGCCGAAAAGGTTTATTTTGACTTTGACAATGAACTAGTACAACTAGAATAATTGAAGAAGAAAAATTGGACTATTAAATGAATTATGAAATGAGAAAGACAAAAGCATGAATAAAACGAGAAAGAAAACATATAGGCAAGCCACAATGTAAACAAAAATTGGAAAATACTAAAAAACAAGTAATCATTTTTTAATTAAAACAATGACAAGTCGTTAATATTGGTTTAAATCTAAAGTGCCATCCATGGTCAAGTTGTTATCATACTTTCAAATTTCTATGGCTTCTCTTAGATGACATTTTAAATAGTGGTCCTCTTAGGCCAAAACTTTGGTATTCTCAGTATATATATGATGAAGAGTTTTGACCGAATGTTTTGCTAAAACATACTTTACCACTCTTTCTTTGTTTAATTCTACAACATGTTCATTGACCCTCGTGATAACAGAGTGACCCATTTCTCCAATATAAAACATCCTACAAGAGCAATCAATTTTGTACACTCCTCTTTTAAGAGTTGGTTTTAAAATGTCTTTACACGACTTGATCAAACCTTCTATCTAGTTGATCAAGTTGGTTCTAAAAATTTCAATCAATTTTGTACACCCCTCTTCTAAGAGTTGGTTCTAAAATGTCTTGATACAACTCGATCAAAACTTCTATCTGGTTGATCAAGTTGATTTTAAAAATTTGCAAAATTTTTAAAACCAACTTTATCCATACTACTTTTATCCTTGAAATTTTTAAAAACCAATTTGATCCATACTACTTTTATCCCCCACATAAAACATAGAAGGTTGGCCAAGTCGTTCAAAGACATTTAAAAAACTAGCTTTTAAAAGAGGGATGTATACAATTGATTGCTCTTGCAAGATGTCTTTACATTGGGGAAATGGATTGCTCCATCAACATGAAGGTCAATGAATATGTTGTGGATATAAATGAATGAGTGGTTAAGTTGGCTTTCATAGAATATTTGATCAAAATCCATCATCATATTTATACTAAAAATACCAAAGGTCTGACTATAAATGACCTCTATCTAAAACATCGTCTATGAGAAGCCATAGAAATTTGTAAGTATGATAACAACTTGAATATGGCCAATGGTCTGTATTTAAACCAACCTTGGGGACCTATCATTACTTTAATTAAAAAATGATAATTTGTTTCTAAGTATTATCTTTTATTTTCTCCCGTTCTCCAATTTTTTTTTGACATCATGGTTCTTAAGATGTTTTAGGTCTCTTCTCTTTGTGTTTTCTTCCATCTTCTTCATGCTTTTGTCTTTCTAACTTCGTATTTGTCTTTATAAATAACCCTTAAGTTTATTCATTTAATAGTCCAATATCTCTTCATCAATTATTTCCATTATATTACTTCATTGTCAAAGTCAAAATAAACTTTTTTGACCTCTCTTTAATAAAAATATAAACAAAAAGATTAAAAAAGTTATTTCTTAATTTTAAAACTTTTTAAAATATTTTAATGAACCATTCTTCATTTTTAGTATTTGGTCGATAACAAACCTTTATTACTTCCATTTCTGCAAGCATTTGCTTTGTGTTTTAACAATAACAATTTAGAATACCTTGGTATTTAGTTTCTTATTAAGAGATTATTAGAGAAAATAAAACTTATTTCTCTCTACTGACATTACAGTACGTCATTGCTAATTTCTTTAAAATGAAAACCTAAGTCCGCAAACTTATCAATCTATATATTCTTACCCTTATAATGGTTCACTGAATGTGATCCGAAATATTGATCACAAAAAACTCACACAGTTCTACCAAAAATCTTCAGCATATACTTCATGGACTGGAAATGCTCTCTGAAAGAATAGTTATCATTAAATCGAGAAAATATTTGTTCTTTCCTTCATAGACCATGGATAAACCATTTCTCTTAAAGACTAGTTATCGTTAATCACTCCAAGGCTCCTCGATGCCCAAGATAATCATTCTAGGTGAAATCTCACAGCCAGAAAACTACCTCTCTAACGTTAAGCGATGGAGTATTTGATGCACTCCCTTAATCATCACCTATTGTACACTTAACTATAACAATAATGATTAGATTTCCGTCTCATCAGGAGGGTCATTGACTGAAAAGATAAGGATGACCTATTGCCTGCAATCCATCCCAGCATAGCAACAAAGAACCATCGAATACTCCATAGTAGGATCATGTATCGTACCTACAGAATATATGTTGGACAAAGCACCAGCTTTGATTATACACTATATGGTCGCTTTTTTTGCCTTCAACATGATCAGTGATGGCTACCTTAGAATGCATAATGGCTGTCACAATAATTGTAAATTGTATGCCCTTCAGGATTCAAAAATATATTCACAATTTGACAGAAAAAGATCTTCCATTCCATGACAAATCCCTCATTAAGAAGTCAGACTAGCAAACACTCCTGGTGTAGGTGGATTGGCAAGGCCTGGATTTACTTCTGCACTTAGCCATGAGTCATGATATTGAAATCCAAGGAGTACTAATTTTGAACAACATATTAAAAGTTAAAAGAGAAAAGGTCCCCTTGCTTCCACAAGGGTAGTCTCATATGCCAAGTTGGTGTTCTGGAGACACAGTGACCTTAGAAAAGCACCCTTACATTTTTACCTTACGGGCAAATGAAAGAATAGGTATCCTCATCCCAATGCAATATTTGGCATCTTGTTTTGACCAGCCCTAAGTTTCACTTCAGTTTTGCAGAGTTTTATAGCACAGTGTATAGCCAAATTAGCTCAAGTTTGGCAAATTTGAGTTGGTAGTCTTACCCTGGTCCAAAATTGACGATTCCATCTGCAATGTAAATCTCAGCCATCTCGACACCATCACCTCTCCTTTTTATTTGAGGAACTACATTGCTTCTTTAAAGAATTATCAATCCAAATACTATTAACTTTATTTGTTGTGAGGAATTAATGAACAAACACGATAAACAAGATTTCCTGGAGCATTCATTTTATAATCATTACTAAACAGTAAGACTCAAATAGGTGGAACAAAACTTGCCCACAAGTGATAGTACTACAGAACTTGCCATAGATAAGAACACAGATAACAATCATAATCGTCCATTACTCTACATTTTATGTAATGCATCCAGGGAGCCGTGTATAAAATAAACATAAATAAAAGGTTTCAAAGCATTATATGCACAATATTATTTATAGTCTATATTAAAGCCAGGGTTGCCATCCAACCCAAATACGACCAAGAAGATTAAGATCTGTAGCCTGATCAATCAGACAGTCTACTTGTTCCTGTATAGATTCACACACAGTTCTTTGGATACGAGCCCGGATATTGCACTCAGGATTGCCACGGACAATTTTTTCTAGATCAGATAGATAGGGTTTTCTGGAATGAACTGAGGAATTGAGCTCAGATATGGTGATATCTGCTGGGTTCCAAAAATTAAGTTTACGATGAGCATTTTCAATCTTTAGTGCAACATGCTGTTGCTCATGTGAACTTACTTGACAAGGTTGGCTTTCAGAACCACCTTCTGAAAGTTCTGGCTGCTGCAAGGCTGCAGTTTTCATGGCCTCGTTCTTCCAGTCGACCAATGGCTCATTCACAAAAATATCAAGTACAGCAGAAATAATTTTACGATTTGCATGCAGTGCCGATAATGTACGAACCATGTCATTCCGAAGTAGTCCAATAGAATCTAAAGGCAGAAGTAAATTTATGAACTGAGAAGTAAGTCTGAACGGTATTAGTTCAGGAACTGGCAGAAGAATCACACCTGTACCAAAGCTGTACCCAAAATCAATAGGAACGAGCATTCCATTTTTTGTGTCCATTAGAAAATTGGACAAGTGTCTGTCTCCAACTCCAGCAATATAGCCACAGATACTCAAGACGGATAAGCTTCGAACAAACTGAGTTCGTAGAGCAAGAAAAGATTCAGCACTTGTTGCCAACCTTGAAATGCCAGTTTTGAGAGCATCCCATGGTAGTTGAGACATCAAAGCATTCATTTCCCGTGTGACTTCATCTGCTCCAACTTTTCTATACATATTTGTGTAGCTTTCAGATGCAATTTTTGAACCTCCTTTTTTTTCTATCCACTCATGGTACTGGCTGCGTATATGAGACAGAAGACCCATTGGTGTATTTCTTCCGTGTCTTGAAGCCTGTTGCCCAGTAGTTGGCAGTCTGTGCACTAACCCATCTTTGATCACATCTTCCAGAACAGTAGTCCCCTCAACAAATTGCATAATACCACATTGCTTTGAAATAGGAATGACGGCATATGTTCGTAAAGACAACTTCCTCCTAGCACAAGAAGCATCCCTGAACAAGACTGTATTCATGACATCAAACAGCTGCTCAATCCTCTGGTCCAGTCTTAAATCTTCTCCCCCCTTCACTACAAACTTGTGGTCCTGCTCATCTGATCCTCGCATTTTTAAAATCTTAGGCCGCTGTTTGGAGCTCAATGACAGCAATGTCTGATCAAAGCTCATTAACTTTACATGAGAAATGGGCTCTGGCTTCTTAAAACTGCTGTAACTCCCTGGGACTTCAATAGCTGTTTCATTGTAATCTTCGTTGTCATGTATAGATGAATAAGACCGGTCAAAATCAGCCATCCATTTTGAAAGAGAGCTTAAGCTGATCTTTCCAACTTGCAAGTTCTTTTGACTGTTCATTAGGTTTATCATGACATCTTTTAAAGCCTCAGTAAAATGTCTTTCATCCATGGATTTTAGCTTGCTTCCACTCTCACCCAATGCCTTCAAAATTCTTTTTGAATAATCACGGGCAAACTTAAGATTATACTCCCCTGACTTTCTATTCTCATCCAACATAGATCTAACATCCAAACAATCTACAAACATATCATGAAATGCTTCCTGAGCCCCCTTGTTATCTCCTACACTTAAATGGGTTTTCAAAAGTGCAAGGGCATTCCGTAAACGCTGTTCTGGGAAAGTGAGGTCCTCAAGAGCACGAGCAAAGCCCTTCATAATTGGATTGTCCAAAAGAATTTCAAGTTTTTTGGTTCTTTGTCGCCCCACGGTCCCAAAATCTGATCTGCTGACATTGAAAGGAAAATATAAAGATTGTGGATAAGATTGAGCAATCTCTTCCAACAAGCCCACAAGAATTTCTCCTTCATCTTTATCAACAACAGCAAGCATCTGGGGTATCCAAGCTATAAACAACCAGCATGGTGTGCCCTTCATTTGTGACTTGAATTCTGAATGAGTTTCTTTGTAACAACCTAGCATTGTTAGCACTCTTGCAATGCCATGCTGAACTTGCATTGAGTTATCCAATTGTACAGCTTTCATTATGTATTTTAAAATAAAGGGGGGGTATACAGATGAATGTGGTAATCCAGTTGAAGGATTCCCCTCTTTGATTCTAGATTGGACTTGGCTTCCCCACTGACCATATTTTGTAGAAGCAAGAAGCTCATCACAGAAGAATGCAAACTTGAGAAAAACTTTTGCATGCCTTTTAGGCGAAAATAGGGAATCTTTTTCAAGTCGTCCAACAGTAGCAACTTCCTCAAGCAAGCCTGAATATGCTGTGTATGCAGAACTTACTAATGAAATGCAGTTTTCAACAGCCCCTGAGCTATCATGATCTACTGGTAAAACCTTCAACGAAACTTGTGCTAGTTGTGCTGTTACATTTCCTTTGAGCAACTTCAGACCAGTTTGCCATTGTGATTGGGTTTGATATTTTTGTTTTTCAGCAGTCGTAGTCACATATTCACAGACCTGCAATAGGCATTCACAAAAACATCATTTTTTTAATGGTGGGATCGAGAACATATTAATGAGAAGTAACACCATGCATATAAAGGGAGATATATGAAAGCCTCTTTATCATGGATAATTTCCTTTTCAAGCTGGACACTAGCTGCAAGAACTGTAGAAGGGGAACGGAGGGAACCAGAATAGTTTATAGTTGCTGCTATAATTGAAACATGAATGTCATTTCAGAAATGCATTTACTAGCACATTGCTCCTAAATATCAAAGAAAACAAATGTTTTGCACACTGGCATTGGAAAACTACTTTTACGAGATGGATGCCGGGCATAACCCTGTAGAAAGCAAGCAGAAAGAATTAAAATACATTGCAGAAAAGGCATTTACTGGTGCACTGCCCTATGTCTGAGCAGTAGGAAGCAGCAGACATTAATTGCTGGATTATTTATGTTACCAAAATACATTTCAGGATACAATAAAGGAATTATATAATTGTTCAATTCCGCGAGTACCATGGGGCATAACTGCATATATGTGATAGATACTGTTGGATTTGAAATGCCATGATACAAAGCCATGAAGAAAGACAGAGGGAAACAGCTCATGTGAAAAAGAATAAAAAAAGCTTATTTTGGGTTATAATTTGAGGGTACTCTTAGCATAAGAAAGATAGAAGGAAAACATATGCATGCTTTGGAGTGCAGTTCCTACTTCCCAGACTAAAAAAATGTAATGACTAAAGAAAAGTAATTTGCATTTAGCAGATGAGAGAGAATTAATACCTCTGCTAGGGGCAAGGAAGCTCACACAACATAAAACCGTCTACATAGTGCACATCGACGAGTGCAGGTGCATGTGTTCAAACTTTAGTTGATATGTAAGTTTGAATGAGAAAGTTAATTACATATTGGCTTGATTGCACTTATTTCTTGTCTTCTTGTGATCCAAGAGGATCTGAGTCCATAGATCTTACCTCAGTTCACACACTGTTGCATATCTAGCCTTGTGCTAATGTCAGCAGCATCAGCAGTAGGTTCTCCACTTGCTTTTTAATTTGTAAGATCGACTTCCACTTTTGTGTTACCGCACAACTCCTGCAGTGGCAGTACTATAGACCTCAGCTCGTTAGTAACGGTAGTCAGTGACGTCCCCACATTCTTCGGTTATGAAGCAATTGTTCCCAACTCTTGTAACGGTTCTACCAATGTTTCATCTCCCTCCTTTGTTTAATAATGTATACTTCCATTCTTTGTAGTTGGTTACGTACACAAGAATGAAGTTAGGAAGTACATAAACACTAGACATTTGATCTCTCACATTGTACATAATTTGGCATAATAAAACATTGCTATTAGAGTTCTACATTGGTTGTCATCTCTTTCTTGCCTTTCCTTGTTATTTAACGCATTGAACTTTCATATTCTCTATCATTCATAAATTCCCTTCCATTCATAACCCTCTTAAATTTGTTTAAGTAGATTGTCTACCAGGTCTCCTCCTGGGCCCTGGATCAATGATACCAAAACACACACAATTCATACTATTTCCGAGTGGTATTGTGGTGTATTTGAGCTTTATCATTGTTTGGATGCCCACACATACGAGGTTTGATTACAAGAAGTTGGGGCTCAAGACTTGTGAGCCTTCATCATACCTTCACATCCTCAAATGGGAGACAAATCTTTGATGACATCGACTTCAAAACTGTTATAGAAGATGTTAAGAGGATGCATTGCAAAGACAATGGGAAGATTTGGAAGAACATCATGCACATGAACGAGCAAGTATTGTTGACCAATTATCATTACTTCTCAAGTAGCAGACTCCTTCCAACACACCTCATTTTGATCAGTTGTTTTTGAGATCTAACTCCATACAAGGTACAAGTCAACCTAGACATCCCTATATTTGAAGGCAAAATAGATGCCAATGCACTAGATAACCGGCTTAACCTCCTTTGTTCATATTACATGGTTAATCAATTTCTAACTAAGAAAAGAATAAATTTGCTATTTTGAAAGTTTCTTTATCAATAAAGAAATGGTGGGAAAACTATTGCACTTCACATGAACATTGAAGACGAAGTTAACTTACACACATTTGTAGACACATGTAATGATTTTGTAAAAGCACTCGATTAAACCTATTACCTTGTTGGCAACTATGATGACTAGCACATCAAGTTCTCTCAGTTGCACCAAGGTAAAGAAAAATCTGTGCAACAATATACAAATACTTTTCATACTTTGGCGTCCAAACTCGGGATTTAGGATTTGGAACAAAACCTTGTTTTGAAGTATAGGTCAGATTTCAAACCACATATCCAATCAAATATGGACTTTTACTAATCTCTTCAAATGGAATAGCCTACAAATTTGCTTGCAAGTTTGAAGCAAAGGCCAAGGCCAAGACTAAGGCAAAAGATTCTAAGTTTTAGACCAAACAATAGTCTAAATCTTCCAACCATAATTCCAAACCAGGGAATAATGCCAAGCACCCTCCATAGAAGAAGCAACAATCATCGAATGACCAAAACAAACAATCCAAAACTGGTAAGTGGTGTTCAGTTCATAACTTCAGCAGTCATTCCAATGAAGAATGTTGCGCTAGGAAGACTCTACTTGCACAACTGGAAGTAGTAGGTACAACCATTACATTGGATACAGGTAAGCAAATCATGGATTCTCAATCAAATGCAATGGTGGGTACTACAAACATCTTTACTATCCTTGCAGAAAGACAAGCGAAAAGAGAAGCAAAAAGATTGTTCCATTCTCAAATGTGGATCAATGCTCAACCAACACACTTCATCATTGACAATGAAAGTCAAAAAACCTTGACTTCTCCTTAACCAATTCATAGATTGAACTTGCCATTGACACCTCACCCATGATCATACTTTGTTGGATGGTTCAGTGCGGGATTTGAGAAACGCGTCACTTGACAATGGTAATTGGTCTACAACATCAAGCATTTTCAAGATACAGTCCTTTACGACATCGCTTCATTAGAGATATGTGATGTTTTGCTTGGTCAACCATATCTTTACTATCGACTTGCAATCTATGAGGCAAATCCCAAGAATGTTGTCATAGATGGTGATGATAGATATTGGATACCGAAAGTAGTCCTTAAGCTATCACTCATTAGCACCAAGCAGTGTAAGAAGCTAGTCACATCTAGTAAGAAGTGTGTGCTTTTGATGGTAATCTCTGAACGTAATAAAGTCCTTACGACATCAATTCATACCACAATTCCTCTGGTAGCAATGGTGGAAATTTCAGAGTTGAACCACAAGTTGGAATAATACAAGGATGTCTTTCAGCTACCAAAGGAAGTGCCTACACATTGTGTGGTGAAGCACACTATTGATTTGATCCCTGGACTACCTCTACCTAATGTTTCTTTATATTGCAGATCGTTTCTGGAGAATAAGAAATCATGTGGCAGATTCATGAACTTGTAGACAAAGGACATATCAAGGTCAACTCATCGCCTTGTGGCAACCCAATTGTTTTTGCACCAAAGAAAGACGACACATGGAGGTTGTGCATCGATTATAAAGCTCTCAACAAAATCATAGTGAAGAACCACCATCCTCTTCCGAGGATTGAGGGCTTGTTGGACCAGCTCCGCAGTACAAAATACTTCACAAAAATCAATCTTAAGTCTGGGTATCATCTTATTCTTGTTGAACCTACGAATGTATAGAAGACAACTTTCAAGGCCAAAGAAGGTTTGTTTCAATAGTTAGTCATGCCCTCCGGTTTGACCAACGCACTAACTACATTCAAGTGGATTATGAATGACATTTTCAGGCCATTCACTACTTCATTTGTTGTAATCTACCCTAATGACATCTTAATCTTCCACAAATCATGGGATGAACATCTGTGTCATATAAAGCAAGTGCTTAACACTTTGCAGAAACACAAGTTGTATACAAACATGGAGAAACGTTCATTTTATAAGTGGGAGATACAATATCTGGGATACATAGTAGACGCACAAGGAGTTCAAGTGGACTTGGTTAAGATTCAAGTCATCAATGAATCGCCACAACCAAAGAATCTCACAAAACTTCGCATCTTCTTGGGATTGGCAAATTTCTCCAAGAGATATGTACTTGATTTTTCTCATGTGACTTGACCTCTGAACCAAGTTGCGAAAGGTGGTGCTAAAGCAAAGTTCATCTAAGAAGCTGCACAATAGAAAGCATTCGAAGAATTGAAATGCAGACTTTGTTTTGCACCATTACTTGTGTTACTGGATCTTTAGCAACCATTCGAGCTTGAGACAGATTCCTCTGACTTCGCACTTGGGGCAGTTCTCACTCAATATGGTCATCTAGTTGCTTACCATAGTGAAACATTCACCGCATCGGTAACAAATTGCCCAACCTATGATCGTGAGCTTTATGCTATTGTTCATGGATGTAAACATTGAAAGCATTATATCTTGGGCAAGGAGATTGTGATCCACATAGATCACAAGCCACTTCAGTTCTTGCAAACTTAGAACAAGTTGCAGTAAGAGTGGCATCATAAATGGTCTTTTTATACTTTGCAGTTCCATCTGAACATCAAGCATAAGAAGGCAAGTGCCAATTCAGTCAAAGATTGTCTGAGTTGTCCGTCGGTTCAATTTCTCCTTTATGTACTTGATGCATGTGGACATGAAGTTGACACATGGCCAAAATTGTACCCATTTGACATGAATTTTTCAGATATCTATCAAAATTTGCATTGTGGTAATTCAGTACCAAATTTCTAGTTGCAAGACGGACTCCTATATCATCTTGGACACTAGTGCATTCCACATGAGACAAAGAGACAAAAACCATAATGGGAGGCTCATTTTAACATAGTTGCATGTATTTTGGAATTGAAAAGACTCTTGTGTTGCAAAAGTACTTCCAGCCACATCTCGAGTCTGATGTATCCAAATATATCAAGTCTTGTACCCCATGGGCAATTGCCAAGTCGAATAACAAGAAACAAGGTTTGTACACACCTCTGCCAGTCCTAACAAGACTATGGGAATCCGTTTCCATGGAACTTTTTTTAGGCTACCCTTCTACCAAGCATGGTAATGATTGCGTTTATGTAATAGTTGATTCTCAAAGATGGCAATTCTCATACAATGTAGGAAAGCACTATCAACTCCACAAACAACTCAATTGTACTTTCAATATGTCTGGATCCACTTTGGAATCTTACAAACTATCCTATCTGATAGGGATACAAGATTGTTGAGCAATTTTTGGAAGTGCTTTGGTCTATGCTATACACAAAGTTGAATAAATCCGTTGCCTTTCATCCACAAACTGATGGACAAATGGAAGTGGTAAATAGAATGATAGTGCACCTTCTGAGAGTGTACAATTCAAAGAAGCAACACACTTGGAATGAAACCCTCCCTTTCATTCAACACAACCACAACAGAGCTCTAAACAACGCTACCACACAACCCTTTTCAGGTTTGTTTGGATTTCCAACCTTTCTCACCCATCAACATAGTTTATCCTATCCTACCATCAATAGTAGAAACTCCTTCAACTCAAAATGTACTTGACAGGGTTGTTCAATTCTTTGAGCACATTCAACACATTCAAAAGAGGTAAAAATCATTTTGCAAAAGGCTAATGTGAAATACAAGCAATGCCATGACAAGCATCGAACACTGCACACCTTCCAAGTTGGTGATCAAGTTTGGGTACACTTGTAAAAGGAAAGACTGACACAACCTTACCTTAAGCTTTGTCCACTTCGGTATGGGCCCTACATCATCACCAAGCACATAGGAGAGAACGCTTTTGAGCTCAATCTTCCAACTTACCTTGGGTTGCATCTAGTCTTCCAATGCATAAATTCTACACCATTACTTTCCACCTCTGTTGGATACTTCAAATACCACACTCTTCAATAGACAAATCAATCCAAATTGCAACATCCTAGAGGAATCGAATCAAATCCAAATTGCAACATCCTAGAGGAATCGAATCAAGTTATTAACACTCGGGTCAAAAGAACACGTCTACAAGAGACCCCTTTTCCAGATCGTCAAAGCAGCTCAAGTGCCTTTCCAGGGAAAATGTTTTACAAAAGTGCAAGTTGCCAATTTGTTCCCACAACTTTTACTGCAGCTGCATGCAATGGGGACCATTGTTCTTCAAGGAGGAGCAACTGATCCATGAGGCTCTAGGTCCATATATCTTACCGTAGTTCACCATTGTTGCATATCTAGCCTTGCGCTAATGTCAACAACATCCGCAGTAGGTTCACCTACATGTCAATTTGTAAGATCAACTTCCAATTTTGTGTTACTGCATAGCTCTTGCAATGGTAGTATCATAGACATCAACTTGTTAGTAATGGCAGTCAGTGACATCACCACATTCTTCAATTATGAAGCGGTTGTTACCAACTCTTGGAATGGTTCAATTGACGCTTCATCTCCCTCCGTTGTATAACTAATATTTGGTTCCATTATTTGTAGTTGGTTTTGTAGATAGGAATGAAGTTAGAAAATACAGACACACCAAACATTCGATCTCAGATTGTACAAAACTCGGCATAATAAAACCTTGTTATTACAATTCTACATCAGTTTTCATCTCTTTCTTAGCTTTCTTTGTTATTTAACGCATTGCACTTTCATATTCTCTGTCATTCACAAATTCACTTTCATTCATAACCCTCTTAAATATGTTTAAGTGGGTTGTCCAAAGGATCACCTCCTAGGCCCTAGATCATTTTGCTACTGAATTTGTAGTGTGTGTAAACATTAGTAAAAAGGAAGAAAATGATCGTGCAATACTTTCAAAAAAGGTAATGCTGGATTGCTGGTATCATATATAGAAACATTTATTGATCCAAATTGACAGTGAGTGCTAAAAAGTAAACTTTTGTCAAATGGTTCTTGGAATCAATGTTAGTCTTAATAATAAGCTTGTAGTTGCATCCTCTACATCAAATTAGGGTAATTCATTGACAAGGACAGCCATGCCATTATAACACACATCATGCATGTGCTTGCAAAATCGATGTGAAAGAGGTCCATGTCATGAGTGTATATGAAAATAACCTGAGACTCATTAAGTTGTAATGATGGTAGATTTGGTACACCTCCAATATATTATCAAAGTGGTGTACTATTTAGGTATTAGGGTTGGAGTCAGGCCAAATTGGTTGTATATATCCTCTAACCAATTTTAACACTATCTCTAGTAATAACAAAATCCATGCATTCGTAAGATTGGTACAGAGGATTGTATCTTTTTTAAAAACGAAGTTGATCCTTCAGTAATGATTACATATCACAAAGTACGAAAAATAGGACCATTTTTTTCCAAACCACATATATATATATATATATATCAAAACTGAGTTCAGATGACTGTAGTGGTTGGAAAATAGAAACCAAGGGTGTATATATATATATATATCAAAACTGGGTTCAGATGACTGTAGTGGTTGGAAAATAGAAACCATGGGTGGGCTATAATTAGCATTGTACCAATCTAAGGGTACAAACGCTTAGGCTTTCTCGCTCACACAAAATACTATAAGAATTTGTTGCATCCAAATTTGTCAGTATATATCTCCTGCATGATCTCCATGCATCAAGAGGCCAAAGCAAAAGAAAGTCCAAAACAAAATGAGCAAGAGCTTACAACATCATGATCATAGCAGTTCGTGCAGAGTTTCTGAATATTTTACAAATGATTCATTTTCACACAGTTGGATACTCAGACAATTAACACTTATAGACTATGGGGTTTGAAGGTATCCTCATTTGTTTTCGTCACTATCCGTGTTCATGGCTCAGTCATGTGCATCACTTTACATTTCAGGTGACACGATCTTTAACTTAGCTTTGATCTTTGGTCTGAGGCCTTAGAACAACCACCTCTTCTTCAAACCATCTGCTACAGGATTCTCTAGATCGGAAATCAACCCTTTCAACCTCCATATTGTATGTGTGAGCTGAATCATTTTTCCCTTACTTCATGTTGTAGATGTTCACCACAATCTCTTCATTGTCTTGAAGTAACCTGAACTCCTCAAAAGCTTCCCTAACTCCTAGTTATCCATCAAAGTCTTGTCTTGCTCAATGCACCAATCATTGGCAGTCCCTCTCAAGATCACTAGAAATGATCAATACCGATATCCTTGGTCGCCTTGCCTATTTTCTGTCTAAATTGTAAAGCATGTTTCAATGTCACAAGTTATCTTGGTTACCTTCACATGTGAACTTGGTAGTTTGTCTATCCCCCATTAGGAGAAAACTTGTCACAATACTCGAATCTCATGGCAATGGTGGTTGTATTGGTGGTATCCCTCTTCTTTCATTCAATCGAACCTGCCTAGCCTCTGTTTGTCTACCATCCTGTCAATCTTGTCTCCTCCAGTAATATTGAGCTGATCGTACTTGTGATGGCTCCTAGTCCACACTATCTATTCCAAAATCCAATTCGCCTAATCCTAGAAAAAAAGATGCAGCCTTTGACTTGAAGTTGTTGCTTAGTCCCATGTTTTACTCTTATCTAGGGTCTTACCTCACTCTCACCACCCACATTTCTCTCACCTTCCCCATTTTTTCTCTCTTCGACAGCCTTCCCATTGTTGGGCTAACCACCTTCTTCCCCGACAATTCTCACACCATTATTTTGGTCATCTAAAATTGTTTCAATGTTTTTATCAATGATCCTCCCACCGTCCTCACTTCTTTGCTCTCACCACCCACTTCTCTCACACCACCATCATTTTTTCTCCCTTGGACAGTTCTCCCATTGCTGGGCTCCCAACTTCCTCGACAGTTCTCACACCATTATTCTGGTCTTCTAAAATTGTTTCAATGTTCTTATCAATGGTCCTCCCACTGTCCTCACTTCCACCTTAGATTGGCCAGTCCCATAAAATTGTGCCTATTCTTCCATCGAAATATTTTTCTCTTCCTTTATCCATTCATTCTACCATAGGGGTTGTAGGTAGTTCAACCCTCCTCTCAAGCTCAAACACAATCAAGGTTGTTGGTTCTCATGTAGGGTCCATCCATGATTACCTGCTTATTTGCTCACTTTTTGCTATCCTAGCAAGATCATTAGAGAACCATTGGTGTGCTTTTTATAGATTTTTCACCAAGGCCCTATGTAGAAATGATCTCACACAAGAAGCAGTGAATACTCACTGTATCAACATATCATCTAAGCTCGAGAATTTAGAAACTCACCCAAGACACAACAATAGAACACAGAGAATCCCATTAGGAGAACAAAGCTCAAAGACAGAAATAAGCACATCATCTTTGCTCACACAAAGCATAGACTGCAAACATCATTTAAGTAAACAACAAACACTACTAGAAAGGACAATTCACTCAAAGAATTCATCGTTCATCATCATATACAACATCCTTAGTACAAAGCATACATCATTCCTTTATGATCATCATCATCATCAAAGGGCGACCTTTACACATAAACATCATACAAAAGACCCTACTCTTGGATCCTTCAAACCTTAGATCCAAGATTTTTCTGATTCTCTGACTCAACTTCTCCAACATCCAACCTATCGGGAGATATCACAAATGAGAGCCCAAGGTCCCTATTTATAATTTTTCTAGACCCCTTTGACCCCTATCGGTTGCTGATTCAGCTCTCCCGTATCAACTGTCATGCTACATGACCTGCACATCAGAATATACCTTCATTGATCAGTCCCTTTGTCTTGTGCAGTGGCATATTCTATTGCTCCAAAATCATATCCCTATCAAACCTTGATCAATCCTGCACAATCTGCATTATCATTGGTTGGATGTTTACCATTTGTCAACTTCTGCTTCAATGTGTTTCCATCTGGGTTTCTTTCTCAAGTGTGTTTCTTCATCAAATGTGTGTTTATTCTAACCTGCACAATGGGCATCATCCTTCTTGTGCAAACTCCTCCTTTCTGCATGCATGATCTTGAAGATGCACTCTACAAGAATCTAAGAGACTTTGACATGTCTCACTCGCCCATCATGTCTTAAATAATCTTTCAATGTTTGGCTTAAGTGCATGTATAGGGTCAACATTCCCCCACAATTTTTTCCATGTTTGTCCTCAAACAAGTTTGTACTTGATTTAGTCATGGAAAATTCCCCTTCACGCACAATCAAAACCTCAATCACTTTAGCTTTCAATTCATTCTTCATTTGATCCCAACAATCAATAACTGCCTATATATATACAATAGCAACTCTTGCGCATCATCAAGCAATTTATTTATAATTTATTCATTCTCTGGATTGCTCTTGTAAGTCATTAGCATGGCCGCCAACTTATTCTACTACACATATCCATCCTGCATTGTAGTTGCTTCTCCTATTGTATTCATTTTAAAGCTCTTTAAACATATCATCAAATTTTTTGTAATGTTTGTTTATCTCTATCTTAAAAATGGAAGCTTCCTCTAACTTTTTCTCCCTTTTTACTTCGTTTGTTTCAGCATACATGCATGTCCATAGTCTTTGTATGTGGAATCATCTTCTTTTACATGAACCTCCACGTATCCTTGCACATGCTGAAACCTTCCAAATATATTCTTTGCTTCCTTGGACATCATGCAGAGATTATTTGATGTGTTAATTAACCGCTCCATGTAATCTTCAAACTCCGACTTCATTTCCTTCAATCTCTTTGTCTGAAGCACTTCTTCAGGAGGTTGTTTCTGTATAGGAACAAAGCATAGCAGGTTTGAAACTGCCATCCCAAACTTTTTCAGGGGTGTTTTCTCACTAATATCTTTAACCTCACAAACTTGTGACTGCTCTATTTCCACCAACTCTGTCAACCTCTAAAGTTATTCTTCGTATTTCCTCAGATTCTCCTTCTCCTGCTTCAACTTGTCCCTTATCTTCATGTACATTACCCTTACAATTTCCACTTGTCTTGCTTTGGCACTCCTTGACATCTTTAATCTCCTTGATGACCTGCATCTTTTTCCAGCATAAATTCTCCACATGCCCTAGCTTGCCACAGTAAGAAAACTTCTTGTTCTTATTTTCCTTGTATTTGCGACCTTGCTTGTGATCACTCTCATGAGAACCACCCTTGCCCTCATATTCATTGCATTTTTTTGTCCCCCTTGGAACTTTATTCCTCTTTCCCTTAGTTCAGCAAGCTCGTTGCCTCAAATCAATTGGGCCCATACATATGAGTTTTTCCCATTCACCAATCAGCTGGGGGCATATACTTGCAAAATACATGTTTTTGCTTCCCTCTATCATAAAAACTCTGTCAATACTGTGTGAAAAGGAACACATCAGGTGGAGGCTTCTAATCTTCCAAGATGATCTCAATGATCTCACCACCCTCCTCCTTGTACTCCTTGTTGCACTCCTCTAACTAAAACAAAAGATCCTTCACACAAGCTAGGTAATCCTTGATCCTCTCAAATGGCAATGGATAAAGCTGTTCAACTCTTGATTTAAATGGTGAACCCTTGACGATTCAACTTACCCAAACAATCTCTTCAGGTCATCTTGATCATCTTGCATCTTCTTTGGGTTCTTTGACCCTTTGATGTGAAAGTGAAGCTCAGCCCAATGTGGATCATCATCAACCCAATGGCTTGATCTTCCCAATTAAAGTATGCATCTTTCTTCTTGGAAAGAAGGGACTTTTTTGACCCCATAACTATTTGTAGCAACCCCATGGTTGTCAATGTGATGTCAATGGATGACTTCCACACAATATGCCTTATTAACACAATTCCTAAAATCGGCTCCATCTTTCAAGATTATAAGACCACTGAAAAAGTATGCAAAATATAGAAATAATAGTACCATTGTGAAAAGGTCTGAAAATTCTTTCCAGTGGTCAGAAAATGAGCTCAAACGAAGTTCATATGACAAAATTATGGCCTTTTGAAGTTCGGATGTCTAACTCAAATTTTCCCCTAAAATAACACAATTCAATTTTATAAATATCAAAAATTAAAAGTTGGTGGGAAAGCCCCTGATTTCACCACTATTTCTGCATTTTCACCAGTCAGAATTCCTTGCAAATCATAGGACAATTGTCAACAGGAAGAGCAGTCGACACACATCCAGCAAGAAGGATTTGCATAGTCAACGGTGTACACAATCATATTGAATAAACATGTTTAGTGCCGACTTTGTTATGTTATTCTTGTTGGCATTAGGTAATGTTGTTAGGACTTGGTGGTTATGTTTGGATGCTACCATTGGGCTAAAAAACAACTATAAGTCTGCTCCTTTAAATAGCTTGTTAATTGTCAAGGTAAGGATGTTGGTATCAAGTCGTCCTTGTACTACATGCATTGCATGAACCATAGTTTACATACTCAGCGAGTATGCGAGTACTTGCCACTTTTTGGGTCTAACAACCTGAGTTTCAATGAGTATTTTCTCAATACTCGCTGCAAGTAATCGGCAAGTACTAAGCACAGACTCGCCGCACAATCGAAAAACGCAGAAAAAGACATTTTTCTCCTTTTAAGCACGTGCCCCCACATTCATCAACAACATTTAAACATCATTTGCGAATTGGAGGGAGTTTGTAGTGGATTTGTAGAGCAAGTTTGAGGAATTTTGATTTCCATGTTAGGTTTTTTTTTTCCAAGCATGTAAATTCTTTCTAAAATGTTAATATTACGCTTCTAAACATGTTTTACAAATTTACATACGTTCGATTCAATTCCCATACTTTTTATTCATGATTTGCACTAGTTTTTCATAATTTATAAACAAAATTGCTGGTTTTTTCCTAGACCTAGGGTTTAGTTTTACAAATTTATGATTTAGGGTTTTTTTTCTAAATGCCACTTTTAATTCTTTTTCGTATTTTTTATGTACATAGGATTTACATTTACAACATTATGGTTTATAATTTTTTTTAAATGCGTTTTTAATTTTTTTTTGGGTATTTAAACATGCTGCAAGTTATAGCATCTAATGGCATTTAGCACCGCATCAAGTTCAGCATTAGTGAGTGAAAGTTGTCTAACTATAAGTTGTATTGCCACTTGGAAGTATGCCATAGTTGAACCATTGAAGGGGGACTATGATTTGCACGTTTTACTTGAAAGTGGTTTCCTTGCACGATGTCATGCCATGTCCCAATACCATGGAAGGGGCAAAACGAGAGATGAATGCAAAGATTGCATTGTTGTACAAGAAGAAACTAGAGGGGGAAAGGGTACAAGTAGCTGTATTAGCAACCATTACTCACAAATTGGTTGCAAAAACTTAAGTAGATATGGCAAAAATTGTGGGCTCTAACCGTGGTCCCATGCATACGAGGCACATCCACTTCATCTAGTTCGAGCAAAGGCTAGTCATATAGCTTTTTCATACTTAGAAACATACATGGGGCACACCTTTGATGTAATATACATGATGGAACAAGGAGGTGCACTACGAAGTAGATAACGCATGTGTGAATTTTTGGAATTACAACAATTTTCCCTTCAATGTGGCAAAGAGTCTGTACAAGGAATATTTGATGACGACGTTGATAGTGGCAAGGAAATGGTAAAAGGCACCCTTGCCAAGACGCTTAAGTGGAAGGTTGCTCCAAAATGTTGTTGAAGATGCAAAGTCAATTATGGAAGAACAAAAGAAGCAGTGGCTATAGTTTGAATGCACCATGCTTTTAGATGGGTGGATAGATGGATGGAACCGCACTCTCATCAATTTTTTAGCGGCATCAAATGGTGAGATGTTTTTTTTGAAGTCAATCAATGCCTTTAACAAAGTAAAAAATGCAAAAACTTTGAACTTGATGCTCAAGGAGGTTGCCTTAAACATGGGCATCAAAAATGTTGTGCAAGTTATCACTAACAATGCAACAACATATGTGGCGGATGGGAGATTGCTTAAGGAGAGGCATCCATCACTCTTTTGGACCCCTTGTGCAACCTATTGCCTTGACCTTTTTTTGGTGGACACAAGAAATTAATTGGGCGAGACCAGTTGTAGAAGATGTCAAAAACATCACCAAATACATTTATAATCACCCTTGGGTTCTCAGCTTGATGAAAGATCACACCAAGGGGAAAGTGCTTGTGCGACCCAGTGTCATAAGGTTTGCAACTAGCTTCCTAACGTTGCAAAGCATTTGTAGTTTGTTAACACCATTGAAACAGATGTTTGTGAGTCATGCATGGTTGAACTCAATATATTCAAAAAAAGTCGATGGAGGACCACAAAGACATTTTTTATGATGCCTTTGCGAAGAGTGCTACAGAGATCATCAAAGTAACTTCAAATTTCAATTTAAATTTCAAGACGATTCCTTTATTTTCAAATTTTTAAAGTGTTTACTTTAACTATAAGTTTGTAACTATAATTTTTTGTAACTTTGTAGGTGTTGGAGCCTTTGATGAGAGTTTTGCACTTGGTGGGTAGAGAGTAAAACCCAATGAGATACATTTATGAGGTTGCTAATGGGCCAAAGAGGCCATCCAAAACTTTTAGGGGACGGAGAGAAAGGGGATAGAGGCAAATTTAATCCCATTTGGGAGATAATTAATCAAATCTGGAACAGTCAACTTCACCAACCCATTCATGTAGCAAGGTACTACCTCAATCATAAGTTTTTCTACTTCGATGACTTCACAAATGTTAATGGGGAGGTTATGGAGGACCTCTCAACATGCATTGAGAGGACATCTGAGGTTGAGGTGAGGAACCTCACTATTTCAGAGTTGCAAAACTACAAGCAAGCTAGGGGAGGCTCTTTTCTTTAGCTCTAGTTATCCAAGGGAGAATCACCTAGACACCAAGTAATTAAAATTGGAGTCTTTACTTATACCTTACAAGTTACAAATTTACAATTCTTAATTACTTACAAACTTTTGAATATGTTGTTTGCAAGTTTGTGGTGTGAAAATTGGAGTGGAAATACCCCAAATCTTCAAAAGCTAACCCTCCAAATTTTATCAACCTTGTGGCACTTTTGGATGTGAGTGCAAGTAGAGTTTGTTTGAGGCCATTCACATGAAGAACTGCAATAAGTTGGCTCAATGATGACTCAATGACCTAGTTTTTATGCAATACAACTTTTGGCTTCACACAAAGGTGGAAAACACATTATAGGAGCCTATTGATTTGGATGAAATTGATCTCTACAATGATTGGACTACACAGAATGATGAGACCCCTTTGTTCATAGAGGATGAGATTGTTGATTTCGAGAGTCAAGCTATGGAGGGTATAGGTAGTGGTACAACTGAAGCAAGAGAGATTGGATTGGATGACATCCGTGTAAATGTTGTTGAACATGAGGCAGAGGAGTCATTGCCATTTAGTAAAAGGGTGGAGCCATAGGCACAACCTTCTAGGCAAAGCGAGGACTAGACCATCTCAATCTCCCTATTTTTCACAAGAACAGGGAAGAAGAAATTGTAAATTCCTGTAATTTGTAACAGGCATCAATATGCAATTTACGATAATGATTTTCAATGCCAATCATCATAAATTCATAATCATAAGTTATAACAATTATCAACTTGATGTTGTATTCGCATGATGATGCAATTTTGTACTCTTTGTATTCAAATTTAATTAAAAAACACTTCCCCGATGTTTTACAAACTCATTTAATATATTTTGTAATTGTAATGTGTATAAAATTTATGGTTTTCTAAAAAAATTAAGTATATTTTAAAGTTGTCGAGTATTGTCAACTATTTGCCAAGTCAAAAAAAAATTGGTCTGCCAAGTCCAAGTATGCGAACAATGGTATGAACACTACATAAAAAAAGAATTATTGATCTCATGTTTTCATGCTGTTATATTCTTATTTTGTTATGTTTCTATATTAACCATTGTTAACATAGAAATACTACAATAGACATTTTGGTATCACCTTTCAAGAATTCGGGTCAAGTTTCAAATTGTTCGAAGCAAATGTTGGTTGACTATACTTATAAGTTATAACAACATACTTTAGATGGAAACTTAAATGAGTCAACCTATCCAAGAAGCGGTTGAAACCAATCAACAAAGAGAATAACTCATGAAGGGCTTGCAGTACTTGTGGAAGAAAGGCGCGGAAAGAACCAACCTCCCAACAAATTCCATCTGGGGATACTAAAATAAACATTTTGGCACCGTTTCCTTCCAAGAATTCAGATGAAGTTTCAAACTTTTGGAAGAAAACATTAGTGTTGATGCAGTGGATTGCACCCTGGACAGGAGGCCGAACCCCTGCCTTCCACACGCAACAATGGAAACTCCCCTCTTGCTTGTGGGCCTGAAAAAACTGGGGGGAGAGTCTCTAGATAAGGGCTAGCTCCCTTTGATGTATCTTTTAGGCCCTGGATTTTCTACTGCTAACAAATATATGGAAAAAAGGGGGGGGGTTGAAAAGGGAGAAGGATGTTGAAAACAGAACCTAAACCTAAACTAAAAAGGTGATACACCAAAAAAGTTGATCCACTCAGCCCGAACATACACTTTTCACCAAGAACAAGCTCCCATACACTAAATCTGATGTGGGAAACTCTTCTGTATCAGTGAGTCAGGGGTTCGTAGAGATACAGGGAGGAAGAACTATCAAAGGTGTTCTGAGACACACTTTGGCAGCGTATTCACATGCGCCTATAGTCCTGCTGTAGACACTTCTGGCAGACCTGCAGAAGAAGAAACTTCACAATGCACTAGACATGCTGGAATCGTTCTGTGAAAAGCACAAAAGAAAATGACTTAACACAAAAAGAACATAAACATATGCGTGAGTGCAAGTTCAAATGGAGGTAAAAATTGCTAAGTCTTGATTCAAGGTAAAGTCTGGCAGAGTTCTGCCTTACAAGCCCGAGAGATTTTTGGGCAGAGCTTTGCCTTATGGGCTAAGAGATCCCCTCTCAAAATGAGAAGTTTACAATATATAGAAAAAAAAAGAAATAAAGGCGCCCCTTTTGAAAAAAGACTTTTGGCGCCCTTTGACAAGTGGCCCATGTGCGCTAAGAGCATCGGGAAGAGGAAGTCACTGTTGCTGATGTCATTCTTCTAGGAGAGGCCTGCTAGAACCATGCTGTGTAATCGCCGGTCTTGACTTTGGCATTCAAACATTAATGTGAGCACGGGCCGCGCCTCTTTTTCTGCAAACAAGACTGCTCTTTCCAGATATTCACGTGGTTTCTCTGCTCATTAATGCAAAGTGGAGAAAACAGGCCGCGCCGCTTACTGTTTGCGCCGTTTGATGACCACTTGGTGAGCACTGTTCCAACTGCAGGAGTAAATCCTTGAGTTGACACCTCTCTTTGCCACCTGGACTGTTTGTTTGCTTCTGCACTTTGTTTCTTCCTAGTTTTGTCTCTTTCTGGCTCCTTCGGCCCTCGAGGCTATCTTCTTGGCGGGTCGCTGAGTTCCTTGGGCTTTTCTTTAAGCTTTTCAAAATCAACGGCTATTTCACCGCCTTAAATTTGACGTATGCGCACCTGTCACTGGGCGTTTGAACTTCCAACGGCTAGTTCGCCGTGCTTGATTTTGATGTCTTCGGGCCCGTCACCCCTTGAAATTTTTTTGGCCTTTTCCTTTCTTTCGGCTTTTTGCTTTGAACCCTCCCGAAGGGAAGATGACCTTTCGGCTTTTGGAGAAGTGTCCTTCATTTTGGCCGAGAGTCCCCCGCAAGGGCACCTGCCCTTTGGGGTCCTTCGGCTCCTTTTCTCTTCGGCTATTTTCCTGCGGACAAATTGTCCGCAAGAATTGTCTCGCCCGCTTCTTTTCTTCGGAGCTTTTCCTCGGGCTTTTTCCCGCAGCCACTTTTCCTGCGAACAAAAAGTCCGCAAGAATTATTTTCGACCACTTTGCTTGACCTTCGGAATTTTCTCTCGGGCTTTTCTCCCGCGGCTATTTTTCTTTCGAATTTCTTCGGACTTTTTGTCCGAAGGAATTCCTTCGAACAAAAAGTCTGAAAGAAATCGTTCTATGCCTTAGCCTTTCTACTTGCTTTTCTTTCGGCTTTCTTGCTCATAGCCCTTCCGAATTCCTTCGGACTTTTCTCTCGACTGCCTTCGAAAAGTGCCCTTCGGGAAAATTGGAAACGACCCTTCAGAAGGGTACTTCCTTTGCCTTAAACAAATTTCCGAAAGAAACTTACCTTTTCGGCTTTTCTCTGTGGTCTCTTTGCAAATGTTCCTTGCCCTCCGCAAGGGCACCTGAGTTCGAAACCGCCCTCCGCAAGGGCACTTGGAATGGTCCATTTTGCGCCTAAGTGTCGGGAACTCGTTTCTGCGTGCAGAGTCCGTAGAAAACTTTCCTGCAGAGTCCGTAGAAACGCTCTGCAGAGTCTGTAGAAATAGACCTACAGAGTCCATAGAAACTAGACTTGTGCAAAGAATCAAATTTTGGATTGGTTCAGAACAGCAGGGGAAAAAAGGGGGGACCGATTTTGGCCTGCAAGACCAAAATGGTCAACAATTAGTCAATTATAATTTTGACGACAACATACTTTTCATAGAAACTTAAATAGTTCAACCTATCCATGAAGCAGTTGAAAACAATCAAGAACTCACAAAGGAGTCATAGTCCTTGTGGGACCTTTCAGTGCATAAGCACGTCAAGAAATAAACCAAAAGAACCCAACTCCCAACAAATAACATATGGGGCAACTCGATGGTAATGGAAGAAGAAGAGTGACTACTTGATCACCTACCAAGACTTCTTGCTAGGCACTACATTACCTCGTTGCAATACCTTCATGCTGAATGTGACCAAGAGGATCAAAGGCAACAAATCTTACAAAGGTGCAATGAAATTCAAATTCGTGAAGAGGATGGCAAATCGGAAGACTAATACTGATGCCATTAGACTAGAATAAATGTGGACAAACAAGACAACGTCATAGTATAGATGAAATAGAAATTAGGTCCACCAAACTCTTGGAACAACAAGAGTGAAGGAGATTGTAAGCAACAACTACTTCAAGAAACAAAAGGTGGGAAATCAATAACCGAAGTCGAGTTTGAAGCCCAAGCCCAAGTGAAAGCATAAGCCTAAGCCAAAGCCAAAGCAGGCTCTGAGAGGGTTTAGTTTGCACCGGAATAAGTAACTAAACACCCTACACCACTCTTAGGTACATTGTGCGATGAGATTGCTAGGCATCTTGCCATCTATATATGGTTGGGGTGCCCCACAATGGCATCAATAGAATCTAATGAAAAGGCTCTGATTCAACCCCTTCCTTTTGAGGATAGCCTGCCTTTCGATAGAGATATTGAAAACAACTTCTTCACGGAGGAAGAATGAGCTGCATTTGAAACTAGTATCTGCAGGATTGAAGAATTTTTTATTGAAGATTCAGTGCCAAGGACATCAGGGCAGCCTAACAACTGAAACAGTTTGAACAGGAAAGGAGGGGCATAAAATAGAAAGGAGACCTAAAGTTGAGCAAGACAGAGTATGGATACTTGTCAAAGGATGGGTTGAGTACGAAGACGTGTCCTATAGTGTTGAAAGGGTAGAGTAAGTTCCAACACACACCATCCTAAGGATAAAGATCGATCTATTCAGTAGGCCACCTAAGAAGACCCCAATACCCACAACCATGGGTACTCTGTCGACCCCATCACCGGAAAAACAAAAGCTGCCCAAATTCACTGGTGACAGATCTGAATATCTAGTACAACACTTCAGAATGTGCATCACTATCTAGACTGCCAATGGGCATACAAATGAATGTATGTGGTTAAGATGTTTCTCAACCACCCCAAGCTCAGAGAAAGCAACATAGAAAACACTCAGGGAAGCCTTCAAGAAATAATTCTAATTCCCGAGGGAAAACAACAAGATTGTAGCTGAAATTTACAACACTTGATAAGGTAAGCACGAGATGGTACAAGCTTGCAATAAAAGGCTCAAGATATTACTTGGGAAACTCAAGAAGGAACCAACTAATGGTTTGAGGATGAGATAGTTTATTGAAGGGTTGGTTCCACATTATGAAAACAAATGCAGGTGGTCCCACCCTCGTCATATGAGGATGTCTATAACTAAGCAATGGACATCGAAAGCAAGAATAAAACATCCTCACACAATAAAAGACGAAGTGAAGAAAAGGACTTTGATTCTAGTGATTGTGAATTCGAGATTGTATGAGCTCTTTGGAGGAACATACTCCGAATGATGAGAGAGCCAAAAAAAGACTAACAAAGAAAGGACATTTGTTGCATAGATTGCAAAACAAAAGGGCACACCAAGGCCAACTATCCCAAAGGACTCTTTTGTGAAAAATTTCAAGTTAATGGCCAATGAAATCAAAAACTGCCCATACAACTTAAATAAAGGGGGTGCCCAAGTTCCCCTCACCCAAGGAGAGCCATTGACACCACCTACCACCCCAATAAAATTCCAAACTAATAAGGGAGTGTCCCCAGGTGCATCCCCTAGCAGATATAGAAACAAAATAAATAATATAATATGCTAAAACAATATGGGGGGAGGTGATAGTTGCATCTAGTATGATGACCAAGGTCAATTGATTGTATAGTGTCAAAAGTGTAACAATGGGAACATTTCGCAAGAGATTGCCTCACCAACCAAGTCAACACTACACTTCTCTATAGGTGGGGCAGGCTAAAAGACCATAAGGATGCCCATTGCCTAAAGCAAGCAAATATCAACATGATTGATGTAATAAATGGAGTGATGAAAATCACCAGGGCACAAGCAAAGAAGATAAATTACCTCGACCCATGTACAAAGAATGAATGACTAGACAACACAAAAATAGAATTTGAAAGAGCAACGATTGAGGAATGACAACATTCTTGTGAACATACAAGTATAGTAACCAATTGACTCAAGTCTAACAAATAAATTGCAAGGCAAGTTCTGCAAAATACCGTACCCATCAAAGTAGTAGACCTATTGTAGAGAATTCCATAGTTTAGAGAAAAGAAGCATTGATCACAACATGGAGCATGAGGCACGATCCCCAGTTGTTAGGTGAGCAAGTAATTGGTGTTGTACTCCTAACAATGAATCTAGCCAGACAACCAACAATTATGCATATAAAAATCCTAGGTTGGAATCTAACAAATACTATTGTTGACAAGGGCTCTCAAGTGAATGTTTTTTCTAGAGGAGACTTCGAAAATCTTGGGAAGCCAACCATGTGACCTCTGACCATCCAATTGGGAGGAGCACACAAACAAGGCTTATGAGGTAATTATTGGAACCCAAACCTTTTTATTGATTTTTTTGGTCATCTCATTGAAAAAGAAGGCTTATGATGCACTACTGACTAGGGATGGGTGATAGCAGCCAAATTCAACCATAACTAGAAAAAAATATAACCTTTATTGAGAACAAAGGTCAAAAGTTCTTTATAGATTTGAAAAATCAAGTGGTTAGTGAGGAAGTAGCCTCATCAGATTGGACCTTGAATCTAAAGAAGAATGCTCAATGAATGAGAATTAGGGTAAGATGGAACCAAATGATGAAGGGGTCTTCGAATTACAATCACACTTAGAAGATGAGACTAACTCTCTCGATGGTATTTTCCATTGGCAAAATGGAAAACTATGAGCTATTTCATCTAGATTGCGATTTCGTGGAGATCATGGAAATCGAGTAAAGCAAAAGGAACAACAAGAAGATGAGCATTCTTCCTCAGTTGAAGTACCCCAAAAATAAATTTGGGGGTGCAAAACTAAATGAGGAACCCACTCATAAGTTTGAGGGTGTCAAGATATGAAGTACAAGGAACACACCACGGTCAAGGTGATGCTAAGTTTAGAAGTAAGCCTCCAAATTGATTCTAGTAGGCGATGATTGGAATCCAGTATATTCATGGACTATAAGAAAGTATTTGCCTGGACATACAAAGCCTTGAAAAGGGTCTCCCCTAAAATGTGTGTACAAGGAATTCACCTATTATGAGAAGCATAGCTGGTAACAAGAAAAGCTTGTAGAATGAATAAATGTTATGCTGCTAAAGTCTAGGAAGAGATCAACAAGCTGTT
Organism: Torreya grandis; assembly: GCA_037957365.1. Lineage (NCBI taxonomy): Eukaryota > Viridiplantae > Streptophyta > Pinopsida > Cupressales > Taxaceae > Torreya > Torreya grandis. The sequence goes on along the minus strand of JARHVA010000231.1, from coordinate 1,960,646 downwards.
AGAAGCGAGTATAATATTCAAAGTAGAGACAAGTGAATGGGTATCTCCCATCATGATCAATTTAAAGAAAGAATCAGCACAAATAAGAATATGCATGGACTTCCAAAGCCTTAATATTGTTGCTATCAAAGACCCATTTCCAATCCCACACGTAGATTCCATAATCAAAGAGTTTGTGGGCCATGAGATTTATTCATTCACGAATAGGTCTCTAGGTTCAACCAAATCAACATAGCTAAAGAGGACCAAATGAAAACCACTTTTATAGTGGAAGACGGAGTTTATGTTTACAACCCGATATCATTCAAACTATGTAATGCTTCGGCTACCTTCCAAAGGATTATCCCACAAATTTTTTACCAAATGGAAAAAATGCAACTTCAAAGCTTTCCTCGACGATTGGTCCATATACAACACTCCAGATACTCATCTTCAGGGCTTAATGAAATGTATGTAACATTGTCAAGCTGCAAAGTTAGCATTAAATCCAAAGAAACATAGGTTCATGGTTCCCCAAGGGAAACTTCTTAGGCATATTGTTTGCAAGGTTGGATTGAAGACTAATACACACAAAATGCATGGGATAGTGGAAATAGAAGCATTGAACGATGTCACAAGAATAAAGTATTTCTTGGAACATGTTAGTTATTAATGATGCTTTATAAATTTTTTTGCATAAAATCTCTCGCTCGAGACACATTAACAAGGGGGCTTCCTTTGTACTGGCAGACAAACATGACCAAGCATTTAGAGAACTAAAGGTATGCCTTATCAGTTCACCCATCCTTGTATATCCAAATTGGGACAGAATTCCATGTGCATGTGGATGCTTCCAATTATGCTATTGGAGTTACATTGGACAAACTAGAAACCCAAGGACTACATCATCCTTTTTTTTTGCATGTTAGATTTTGTCAAACTCCGAGAAGAACTATAGTACTATGTAACAAGAAACCCTTAGAATGGTGTATGCAATGCAAAAGCTCTATCACATTGGCCATACCCTTCATGTTTTATGTAGACGAACAAGCCCCCTGCTGCACTTGGTCAACAAAACAATCATCGAAGGTTGGACAAGCTGGTGGCTGATGTTGTCTCAAGAAATCACATCCAAAATCATTATACGTCCTGGCAAGAGTCATGTCATTGCAGATAACCTCTCTCGAATAAGGTCCGGTGATCTTATATAAGGCGTCAATAAAGATGTTCCGAATGCCCACTTATTTCAAATTGTTATCGTACCTTCTTGGTATGAAAATATTGGGGAATATTGATCTACTTCTTCATTACCAACTCCTAGTGATATGCAGCCCACTCAGTGCAAGAAAACGGCCTTGAAAGCTCGAGCATTCTAGTTTGTTAATGGTCTTTTGTAGAAGATAGGACTAGACTATATCATGTGACAATGTGTCATGAAAGAGGAAATTCGGGATGTACCATGGGAAGCACATCAAGGACCTACTAGAGGCCACATAGGACTCGATGCGATTGCAAGGAAGGTACTCTTCGTCGGATTATGGTAGCCAACCTTGCACCATGACGCAAATGAGTGGGTAATGGGATGTGACACTTGCCAATGTACAAGGAAACCATTAAAAATAGATTTTATACATCTATCATTGTCTTGGCCTTAAGAGCTCTTTGAAATACGGGGCATGGATTTCATTGGGCCTTTGAAAGTAAGGAAGGTTCACCGCTTACATTGTACTAGCCACAAAAAACTTAACTAAGTGGGTAGAAGCAAAAGCATTGCCCAAACAAAGGTGTATTGAGTACTGCAAAGTTCATCTATGAACAAGTTGTCACTAGATTTGGGATTTCAACAGATCGTGAGTGACACATGATGCCATTTCCTCAATCATGTGATCATGTTGATGACTGAGGATTTTTGCATCATTCAATCTCTCAAAGGTCCATAACACCCACGAGCAAATGGCCAAGTAGAAGCTATGAATAAAGTTTTATCCAAAATTCATGTAATATAGAGGGTGATGACATGGAAGAGAATTTACCTATCGTACTATGGGCTTATTGAACAACATATAAAGTCACTAACAACCATACACCTTCAAGTTGATATATCACCAAGAGGCAATCATCCCCATATAATACTTAGTACCTAGTGTAAGGATTGTTGGGGGAACTGATTGAGGGATGATGACAACCTCACTAAACAACTTAATCCATTAAATAAATTGGATGAACTCAAAATGATGGCACATTGGGCAACAAAAGTCATGTAGAAGATAAGGAAGTATTGGCACAATAAACACTTTCGACAAAAGAATTTCAAAGTCAGCGCTCTAGTTATGAAATATAATAGCATAAGAACATGAGAGTAAAATATCTTTATTTTCTCAAGTAGTGTTCATACAATGCATAAAGGACAAGGAGGACTTGATTCCAACACACCTACCTTGGCAATTGACAAGCTACTTAAAGCACCATACTTATGGTTGTCTATTAGCCCAATAGTAACGACCAAATATAACCACCAAGTCCATACAACAATACCTAAAGCTGACATTAATAATATAACAAAATTGACACAAAACACGTTTATTCATTATGATTATCTACACCATTGACTATACAAACCTTCTCGTTGAAAGTGTGTTGACAACTTTTTCATGTTGACACTTGTCCTCTTATTTGCATGGAATTATAACTAGTGAAAATGCATAAATAGTGCAAAAATGGTCTCCAATAACAATTAGACATGTTGGCCAACTCAATACTATTTTCAAGGTTTTGCAAATTATATGGAAATTCCATGTGGTTTGTACAACTATATGAAACCAATCAAATTGTCACATCAAAAATCCACATATGAATGCCAACCCAACAATTAGCTCATAGAAACAACTAGCAGTCTACCAAACATCTTTCCAAGCTGCAAACTACCATCCAAATCATCGTATGACAAAACCACATAAGGAACCACTTGGGGTAGTAACTATAGTTACCAAATCCAACCAAATTTGAGATTTTGTGGCCAGCATGGATAAGTTTGGTCTAGGTCAACCTTTTTTCATCAAAAATTTAATTTGTTTTTAGGTTTTTTGAGGAAAATAATGCCCAACAACCACAAATATTACATAATATTAGCATTTTATATTACATATTAATGTTTTTCCTTGTATTTGTCAATTTTGCATATATATTCTGGATCGGATTCTTTGAAACTTTTTCAAGAATTCTGGATTTTTCAAAATATACTGCCCTCCCAAACAGACCCAGATTTCCTAACTTGGTAAGTATGGGAGTAACCCACAAACCTAGTTGACGTGGGTGCCTTCACCCAAACTATGTTGCCCACTATGCTAAGGCCATGTGAATGCCCTATATGGTGTGTTAGGGGTTTTATTAAATCCCTTTTCAAAAAAACATTTGAGCGTCCCAATGGTCACTTGTCACTCCCTTTATGCAACCCCCCACTCAGCATTCACTCCAAGCCCTGTCGCTTGGTCACCTATACAACCACCCAACAATGCCCAAGCATTGCAGACCACGAAACTTTAGACACTTTTTAATGGAAAATAGGCAAATTAGGAGTTAAAAATGGACCCCTAATAATTTTTCACAAGGAATCCAAAATGCAAACATACCTAAAAAATAGTGCATCAGAATAGTACTACCTTCAGAAACCCGCTTATCATATGCAGACAAAAATCTTGCTCTAAAGGAGCTCCACAAACCCAATTCTATCATAACAATTTCCTCCTCTCCAAATTCTGCAAGGAATATAGATATCAAACTAAAATATATCCTCTACCCACAAATTTTGCTAGATCTTTTTTCTTCAAAAGATCAACTATTAATAAAGAAAAAAGTTGTAATAAAAATCCACGCCATATCTTGATACCATATTGGATTATACCAACAAATCCATAATCAATCAACAACACAATACTCTGAAAAATAGAAGAATATGCAATGCAATTATTTGGTGGTGTTGAAAGACACCTAATGAATAATAATCAAATTTAATAAAAGAACATGAAAGAATGAATAAGATGGTTGGATAAGTGAGGCATTACCTTTATATACACCTATCAACATGTGACAAAAGGGTAGGATGACATAAAGTGGGCACAAACACCAATAAATTATAATTACACTTGCAAGGTACACACTATACAAGTTACACATTACCCAATGGACCCAATGGAATACTAGAAATGTTAGTGGCTCAAAGCAACCTGTAAATATGGGCTTTACATTGTAAAAATACTAGAAAATGCCTCCAATTATCTATGTGATTTGATTCATAGATTCCATCCCTACAAGGGTTATGTTGATGCAAACCTCTTTTAGAATTAAGTTCCTCGTAACAACATTGCATTGAGCCTCATCACTATCCTCTATGTCATCGACCGTTGTGTTGATTCTTGACAGCATTCTATTCTCCAAATTGTGAATTACATGACTCCAAATATCCATATCTTATGTCCTAGAGTGAATTTGCACTTCATTTGTGACATCTTCAAGTAAAACCATTAAAACGTTTATTCTAGGAAGAGAAATCAATGGAGGAGATTGCAAGAAGAGACCAATAGAAAGTGATACATTTTAGATAGAATTGCACATACTCGGTTCACAATAAATATTCATATTAAATTTGCTACTTCATTCAAATAGTAGATTACATTAGAGAGAAGTTACATATATAGGTTGAGTAGCTCCTTAAATTATGGAGTCTAACTTCATCCTCAACAACCAATCTATCCCCACAATATCTCCACTAAACTCTCAATCCCTAGAATATCTCTAGTAGCTTTATTCTCTCCTACGCATTATCTACGTGATTTGTTCTCACAAATCACTCACATAATAAATTAACTAATACAACTCAAATAATATGAGTCGTTATTACAACCACACATACAAATATAATCGCTCAAACATGTGAGCACTAACCCATTTTCCTGACAATCCATGCCCTAGTGTGAACATGGGGAAAACATTAATCTCGTATTGTAATGTGTCGCCTTTGCTTGCTCATGATCTAGATGACTTTTTTAGGACAATCAACAACCTCAAGGATGGTTTTACAAGTGGTTAACCAACAACCAAAACATGATGGTTTTACCAAGATTGACCAACAACCTCAACATCATAATGTTGCAATACTTTTATCAGCTCTCATCACTATCTTACATCAGGGGAAAATACTAAAAATTATGCTCATTTATTACATCTCATGAACATGAATGCTTCATTTGTTCTTATTATCCACCACACTACAACGAAAAACAAAACACAACAAAAAAAAATGCCACAACATCATTGTGTAGCCCCATCACTTGTGGCTCACGACGGGGCTAACAAGAGGACACTAAAAAGTCCTCCTTCCTCAACTGCCTCCATTCTCTTGTAAGATGATACTTAGTATAAAAAGTCTTCAAAAGTATAGCCACTATCATCATTCATTGGTTCTTCCTCGTTGGCTTGTGCTTGTAGACATTATTTCTTAATTATATGGCACCTCAGTATTGTACAATTGGCAAACTCAAACCTTGGCTTTTCCTCTCAGTTTTGAACCTTTCCCGCTTTTGGAAGTCTCGCATTTGCTTTATCATGTGCCCCTTGGCCTATCTCTTAGTCTGACCAATCTTATGTTGATGACCCGAACCTTATATCTTTGCCAAAATGCTCAAAACCTACTTTTCTTCCACATCTGCAAGTTCTGAGTTTGTATCTACTTTCCTGCTACCTAGACACTAATGTCTGGGATGAATACCTGCATCGATGCTAGTGTCCAATGCTCTAAAGTCATCTAATTTGCAAATGAAATGTATCCTAAAGTTCGGGCTAAGTGCTTTAATGCGAGTTACTTATCCAAAGGGATTGATATAAATACAAGATCAACCCTCATTCATTCCTCACCTAGTAAAACCTAGCACAGACCAAGGCAACTTATCAAAAACATTCAATCAAGTACTCAATAAAGCAAAAACTTTCATATTTTCTCATGTTCTCATATCAGTCATAAGGACAACACATACACAGGGTTGAAGTATTGAAGGAGTGTCCAAGAGTCCAATTTACCAAGTTACAAGTTAGATCACTGTTGTACTTGTTTATCACATATTGTATGATTCACACACAAACTAACACGCAAGGGAGAACTACATCAGTTTAAGGCCCTCTTCGGAGTACTAGCTATGCAAGCAACGCTCACTAACAAAGGGGTTTTTGGAATTAGCTCGACACCGTGTGCCCACTAACCCTTTTTCCCAAGGTCACTATAAAGATGAAGAACTAGGATTTTGCAAATTCATAAAGAGTGACACTCCATGACCTAGATCTAAATGCACTAGAACGAAGGTGAAATCAAACCCAAATGCATCCAAGTCGTCGCATCCTTTTCCAGCAGGTATTCCGTACAGGGGACTTGCATCGAGTTTAGACAATAGCATTGATGCAACTATCTCTACCTGACATTAGTGTCCACAACTCCAGAGGCACTCAATCTAGAATTTGACGATTGTTCCAAAACCATCTTCCATATTAACTTGACATTATGTGCCCACTAACCCTTTTTTCCCCAAAGTCACTATAAAGATGAAGAACAAGGGTTTTGAAAATTCATAAAGAGTGACAGTCCATGACCCAAATCTAAATGCACCAGAGCGAAGGCGAAATCAAAACCAGAAGCATCCAAGTGGTCGCATCCTTTTCCAACAGGTATTTCGTACAGGAGACTTGCATTGAGTTTAGACAATAGCATCGATGCAACTATCTCTAACTAACATTAGCGTCCACAACTCCAGAGAAACTCAATCCAGAATCTGACGACTGTTCCAGAACCATCTTCCAATCTGCTTCTTGCATGTTCCAGATCCAAAACTGTATTAGCATCAAAACAAACTAAGTACATTACTTCTTTGTCATTTTCATACTTAGTATAGTTGTACTTACTATTTTTAGCTTAACTTGGCATAAAAAATTCAGTGTATGTTTATATCTAAATTTAACACCCAATTGGCTTGCTACAAATCTGATTATCACTCTTGTGCTTGTCATTCCTATATCCCCTTTAATAATCTAAATAACCCCAATCTAGAACTCATTTTAGGATTAAAGATTTGGTGAACCCAATCCATGTGAGTGCAAAAAATTCTGATTTAGGGGTTCCAAGCTTCCTAGGGTTTCAATTACTTTGATGTATTTTCAGATCTGAAACTTTATCTTAGGGTTTTAACCTCCTCTGGTCACATGGGCTTCTTGTGTTTATGCTTGCAAGTGGATTCTTGATTGGCACATTTCGGCCTCCGTATAGGTCCATTTCAAAATTCCTAAGAGGCATTTTCTACTCAATTTTATATGCAAAAACCTCTTTTTGTTTGCCAAAATTCGGTACAGATTTTTCAATTTTCACAATTTGCTATTTTTAGTGAATATTAACATACAAGGTGAATGGTGTACTTATGTTCAAATTAATTTCTTGATTTCGTCAAAATTAATATTTTATTAAAAAACATCTCTTAGATTTCTAAAAAATATTCTTGATTTATTGCAATGATTCTTTGTTTGGAACATTTTAGGGTTTTCTCTATGAAGCATTCCACACTTTTGGCATATTTGTGATTTATAATAGATCAAATTTAAAATCCCTCAAAAGTTTTTCGTAATTGTGTTGATATAGACAAAAACCTCTTTGTTTTGCCAACATATTGTACAAATTTGTCAAATTTAGCATTTTACTATTTTTAGCAAACTTAGACCTGCAAGCTGTACATTGTACTTTTGTTTCCCTATTTTTCTGGGTTCGTCTTATTTCTTATTTTTTCTAAAAAACCTATGTCAGATTCAAAAATTTCTCAACCTATTGCTTTATATTGATATATCTTCATTTTGCACATTGTGGTGAACTTGACCTTTGGTTTCAAAACTCTAGTTGACCTAAGGTTTCATGGTTTAATATTTTCTAAATTTTGATCGATGATTTCAAAGTGTTCAAAATTTAAAATTCAGAATTTTATCTTTTCCAAAATCATGTTCAATATGGATACATCTCTTAATTATTTCATGTTCTAATACCTTATAGTGGTCGTTACTTGTTATATCTCATGCTTGATTAAATCAATTTGAACTATAGGAGGTTAAAAATCTAGTCACTTCAAAACAACCAAATCAAAGAGTGATCATAATCGATATAAAATTCAAATCTCTCTTTACCAATCTTATGGCAATACTATTGAGCCTCTTTCTCCTACCCCTAAGGAGGGTGATAGCTACCATCCCTCTAACTAGGTTCAAGCTATCACTCCTTCAAGGGGTAAGGTAGATGGTGTATGCATGCATATTCAAACCGACGTGCTCAGGGTTTGTGCTTGTAAATCCCTAAAAGATCAAATCATCCTTATGAGCGAGTTAATAAAAAAGTTACAAAAATAAAATCAATACTTCAATTCAAAGATCACATTATTGGAAAATCAAATTCCATGTGCCTAAAATCCAACACATGGCAATGTTAATCATGTGTTTGCATCCTCACCTACTAATGTTGTGCCAAACAAGGTTTCATATCCAAATGAAAAGTTAAAACATAATACACCCAAAACAAGTGATTCTAAAAGTGACCAAAAGGCTACCAAGAATCCAATTGAAATCCGAATAGATGTACTTCGAAACAAAGTCATCAAATTACTTTCTCCACATCCTATAAGGAAATCTAAATATTATTGTGCATATCGTAATATGCATGGGCATCATACAGATTGTTGTTTGGCATTACAGAACAAAATACAATGTCTCAAAAATAGTGGTGATCCTATAATCGATACATCACTCAAGAAAACCATTCACATTATGAGTACTCCTAAAGCACAAGTGTCAAAACAAAAAATGTGGTTACCAAAGAAAATTTCAGAGCAAACACAATTGCAAATGCCTAACATTGAGCAAGAAAAGGTCCAAAAAGAAAATTAGGATCAAGAAAAGGATCCAAATCTACATCTTAATAATGATACTCAGTTTTCCAAACAATATGGTTTTGGAATGAAATATTTACAAAAAAATTGGTTATCATAGTTAAGAATTGGAAAACATTCTCAAGGAATCACTTATCCTATTTCCACATATGATCACAATGATCACGGCGTGGGCTATACTAATGCAGATAATTCAAATATACATTTCACCAATACAAAAGAGCAAGAACCTACAAATGAAAATGAGGTACACAAGCAACAATTTCACAAAGAACAAGAAATGCATCAAAATGATGATTCAATACAAAAACACTTACAAATGCAACAATTAAAACAACAAAATATTCCAAAGGCAATGCTAAAAAGAGAGCGAGAATAAAAGTTGCCAACTCAAACTCAAGAAAAACAAACAAGCATCTCAAAAGAGGATTTTTAACAAAATAAGTCAAAAAGCAAGAGACACTTGACAAATCTAATGTTTTAAATGTGGTTACAAAGGGGGCAACTACAGGCCCTTATATCAAAACACTTCTACTCTCACTAATCATATAGATGGTGAGCATTGTAGAGATGGAGAGTTTAGCAAACCATGTTCTAATCCGCTCGATAACTTACTATATAATCTATTCATATCTATAGGACTTGGTACCTATCAATTGTATCCATCACTAACAAATGAGAAACCAAATGTGGATAAATGCGAACCAAAGATGCCAAATACAAAATTACCAAAAGACCATGATACAGTTCATATTTCTCCAATGGACACATATGGCACATCTAGTTCAAGACAGGGTATACACTTACCACTCCTTGAGAATTCTCATCCATTAGATGAGATCAAATGGTAGTCTCTTCACATATTCCAAAATACCAAAAAATAAATTAAAAATCAAAATAAAAAAAATATTCAAAAATCTAAAAACACTTTAGGCACCTACATACTCTATTGGCTCCTTGGCATCTATGTGTTAGTTCCATGTTAATGGATGGCATATCAGTTACTCCTACATACACGTGTCATGCTTCTACTTGAAGGTGATACATGCATACACATATATATGATCTATTCCTATTTTGGATGTTGGGCCTTCCCTCTTCTCATGTCATATGGACATTGGGGGCATCCACCTCTATGATCACGATACTCACAGGTTATATGGTTCGATAATCATCTTTAATTATCATGTTCGAGCTTATATGTACTTACACGTCTTTATCCATGATTATATATTACATAGGGTACTTGATATGCCATACACTTGACGTTTCGCTAAGACATTTGATCCATGGGCTGCTATGATATGTTTATGTTGGTTGCTTGTGCTTTCCTTTATGCACTTCCTTGAGTGTCTTGTTTTGTTATTTGTCTTGCTCGTTCAAGCATTTGAATTTGCTCCTTTGTTTGCGGCCCTGTGCATGTGTGCTTTGACATTTAAATGTCATTGATTGTTGTATGGACATTTGAATATGCCATCTTCCTTTTTATGAACATTTGACTAAGTCGTGTCCTTTCAATTGTGCGGCATTTGAACATGCCCCTTATTTGCGGTCTCCTTGGACCATTGCCTTTTGACTTGCTTTTGAATGCTCTTGTGTGTGCTTGATTTGCTTGTTGAGCTTGTACTGTTACTATTTAGACGTTGCCATGATCCTTATCATGCACCTTAGACATTCATGTGATCATATTGTTCTATGCGCTTCAATGCTACATTTACCTACACATATTCTTATATATGCTACATGGTTACATTTACAAATTATGCAGTTGTCTCATCCTTTTAAGGTGAGGTAACTACTGGTTTCTATTCTTCCTTTTCCTCAACGGGAGGGAATATTAGTGAGGGCATGTTAGAGACATGTTCTTCACATTTGACACAATTTCAAATTCAGTGGGGCTATGCTTTGGAAGCATGTTCTCCACATTTGTTCAGTGTTCAACATCTCTAGATTATAATGGAGGTATGTTTTATAAATATGTTCTCCACATTGGTACTTATTTCAGTTTTTAGATTTCTCCATATATAATGGGAGAATATTTTGGAAGCATGCTCTCCACACTTCAACAATTTTCGAATTAGCCAAAGCACAGAGTTACATAAATTCAGATTCACAATTGTGGTAGAATTCTATACATTGGTACCATTGTTATACACAATTTCAACATGAGACATATCTAAGGTACATATTGTAATGTCCCCATTTCCACATCATGATTAAACAGGTATTGAAAACCTTTAATGTATTTTCCCATAGATTAAAGAAGCTCTTTTTGGGGATTATATTTTATTACTTATTTATTAAATGTCAAAATAGTGATTTTTATCATAAAACAATTATTATTTAATTAATAGAATATTTAAAAAATAGTTTTTAGCACTAAAGTGCTTAAATGAATTAATTATTAATTTATTTGTCTTAAAGTAATTTTAATTACTATTTTAAAATTAAGGCAGTTAATTAATATATTATTCAAAAAAGAGATGTCGGCATGGGAGTTGAAACAAAAAAAAAGAAATGTGTTTTATCTTCCCAAAGTGGTTCACCCTCTTTGGAAGTTATAAATACATGGTGAAGGCTACAATAAATAATATGTTGAATTTTAATAAAATTGTTCTTCATGCTTGAACATGCTTGAAGAAACTATTGGGATGCATGCCCAATAGAGATTCGCTATCGTTGGTGATTGATCAATCTAAAAAAATGTTTTTTGACACCACCTTTTGTTAAAAGAGGTTTTGTTCTTGCCCTAAGGAGGGGCGAATTGCTTTGGAGGGTTTGTGTGGATTTTTATGAGGGTTTCGTGGTCATTTCCTTGCATGTTAAGCTTGCTAATTAATTATATTGTTTTTGCAAGCGGAGTGAACCACTTGGGCAGCTTGGATCTAAGATTTGGAGGCTTCATTTGATATAAAATTTGCAAATTAAATAATCTGATTTTATTTGTTGATTTTTTGATTATTGGTGTGAAGTTTTGGACGAATTTGTGATGGGTTTGAAGGAAAAAATTAAATAATAATTTTCAGAAATATTATTTAATTATTTGACATGTTTTTGAAGTTTTTTCTACTTGCGGAAGGCAAGAATTCATTCTATAATTTTTTTGCTATTTTCCCTTGCACTTGGGAAGTGGAGCGATTGGTTTAGAGAGGCTAGTTTGACGATTTCTATGCCCAAAATAAATCGCTGTAATTTCCTGGTATTTTTTGGGGTTCGTGGCTATTTTTGATAGGGGTTTGAAGGGGGAAATCATTTAAAACAACAGCTGTAATTTCTGATAATTAATCAAAATTTTTTGCCATAAAAAAATGGCATTTGAGTTTAAAAAATTGGGTAAAAAGGTACTTGTTTCGTGCGACTTAAATTCTGAAATTTTCTTACAATTTTTCAGTTATTTTGAAATAAATTATTGGCTTAAATTTACTCATAAAACCCTATTATTTTGGGTGTCTAGGGTTTCTAGGGCTTAATAAAGGTTTGGTGAGCTTGTTTTGCAAACTAGGGTTTGTTAATTGCATTTTCAGATTTCTGGATTTTTGAAAAAAACCCTTTTGTATGAAATCGTCCCATTTGGGGACATTACAGTGGTATCAGAGCATTGATCTTGTCTAGCCTGTGAGGGTTTGTGATTGCAGATTTGGATGCATAGTTTATGAATCATGGAGTTAATGAGTGAAGATGAATTCAGAAAAAAAACTTCACAGATTGGGAAAAAAACTTGAGCATCCACATCATTTACAAAATGTTTTGCTCAATATTTTGGAGGAAGCAACAAATTGTTTGTCCATGATAAGACAATCAGATTCTAAGTCTATGTTTTGGGTAATGAATTCTTTGGTGGTTTATTTCGCTAGACCCAAGATTTTGAGACATTCAGATTCGAATGTGAGACTTGTAGCTATCACTTGTATTAGTGAAATTACAAGGATAACAGCTCCAGAACAACCATATAGTGACATCATCATGAAGGAAATATTTCAATTGATGATGGTAAGTTTTGAAGGTCTCGGTGACATCACAAGTTCTTTTACTAAGAGGATTACTATTCTGGAAAATATGGCAAAGGTCAAATATTGTGTGTTAACGTTGGATTTAGAGTGTGATACACTTATTCTTAAAATATTCCAACATTTACTTACAGCTGCAAGTAAAAATCCTATAGAAGGTATGATAACTTCCATACAAAAGGTGATGACTTTAACACTCAATGAAAGTGATGATCTTTCCGAGCCATTGTTGTCTATCTTATTGGCAGGTTTAAGGTTAGAAAAGAATAAATTTTCAGTTGCCCAAATGTTGTTTGAAAAAGTTGCAAATATTTGTGAGGAAAAATTAAGTCCTTATTTGATACTGGAGCACATAGAAGAAAAGAGTATTTTACTATATGGAGAGTTGGAGGAAAAGAATGAAAGGACAGCCCTTCATAAAGAGGCCAATGAAATAGAAAAATCAGATTTGAAGAAAGAAGGTAAGCTACCAAAAGATGACACTTTGGGGCAGCCCATAGGGGTGCAAGTGGATGACTAAAGAGAAGAGGAAACCAATGAGCATGAAATAAAAGAAGTGCAAGGTAAGGATATTTTATTGATAAGAGATGTCTATTTATCTTCTAATGATTGTATACATAACAATGAAATCACTAAAAATGATAAAAAGAAGGATATGGTTTGCAAATTGAGGCATAAGGATTCCTTCATTCAAGTTCACAATTATTGGCACCAAGAGGTATGGGATCCTGATTATTATCTGAGTTTTACAAAGGTTCTCAATTACAATTTAAAATTCTTAATGATTAATTCCATGGGAATAAAGAAAGAATCAAAATCGCTTGAGGCATGGAGGAATATAGGCATACACAAATTAACATTGGAACTAGAGTTTAAGGTGGGAGATAATAAGGATATTTTGCATGGTTTGAATGACAAGAAGGCTCCATCTTCATCAATCAACATGATAGGAGGATATTTTATGAGTATGAGGAAGGAGGATGAAAGGAACCATGATATCGCTGTTATGAGACATCATGGACAGCCATGTGCTTGCAAAAGAGGGGATGCTACAACACAATTGGTAAGTTTATCGAGTTTTGATTTTTATTATGCATATGTTGGATTGAAGTCTGAATTTTATGACTCGAAAAATTTCGAGACATCTAGTCAAATCCAGCCCCTACATACAAGCATAATATTGCTCTCTCGGAATATGTTTCAGTTCACAAGGAGGAGAGTTCATGCATGGACAAAATCTGAAATCAACTGCTCCCAAAATTCTGAGTTAACATGGCAGGTCCAACAATATATATAAAGGGACAAAATCGAGTATTGGTGGGGTTTATTTGATAAAGCGTACATGTGTGAGGAAGCTAACAAAGGGCAGCCAAGGGAAGGACATACATCTTACATAAGGGAATCCCTACCAATGGATTTAGATGGTTATGATATGTACTTGCAAGGTAAGTTTTCCAATTAGGTTAAGCTTGTTTTCTTTTTACAAATGGAAGGACTACATTTCCAAAATGAAGAAGGATTGATATGGTCTAAAGAAGGTCCTAACACACCTTGGAATGCACACTATGGAAGCACACATCCTATAGTACTTTTCCATGAGATGAAATTAATTATGGACAACCTTGCTAAGCATATTAATTTGATTCAGTTTTGCATTTTTAATCTTCCTCATACAGGACATAAGTCCATGACGGTTTGTTGGGGAAGCATGGAGTCAAAAAGCCCATTAGGATCAGCTTGGTAATGAGCAAATTAAAATTTTTGAGTAGAGGCATGGCTGTGTTTTAATATGACAGCCAACATATTTACATACACAATCTATGGGGAGAAATTTCAACTCATAAGGGGACTTTGAGGATAAGTTTGAAGCATGATAAGAGGTATGATAGCTACTATTTTGAGTTGCATAACACATTGAATTCTCTTGAGTAGCATACTAGGTACAGGTATGGCAAGGTAAGAAGTTATGATGGCATCCCACAGATCTTGGGAAGAGAAGAAAACACATTTATTTTGAATTTTGTCATCATGAAAAATTAGAATTAGGCATGTACTTACAACAGTATCATGAAGGAGGAGAAATTGATTTTTGGGGTATATTCCATCTTTTGCAAGGTTTTGGAAACATGCATGTTTGGGTTACATTCGCTAAGTAATAGATGTAGCACAAGCACGAAGAGGATAAAACTCTCATTGATAAGCATTTGAGGACTCTTGATAAGTTTATGGAGTGTTACATGCATACATGGAAATGTTGATAAGGGGCAGCCTTTGGTAGGGCACATGGTATGCACAAAAAAACTCATATATATTGAATTGTACTACCTTGAGACCTCACATCACAGTAAGTTTACAAGATGGTACCTAGCGATTTCTTTTTGCATGATTGGAAAGTTATAACATGGCATTTGGGGAGTCATTACCCTCGGGGCAGCAAGGTAATCAAATTCTATTATGTTTTTTATTCTAACTTTTGGCCACATATCACTTTCTTGGAAGTTATAAGGGAAAGGAGTTTCCTCATCCACCACTTGGTATTGAAAGGGGTGTTTCGCTGAGAACATGTGGAGCCTTTGGAAGGCCATGAAAACACATCTAGCACTTGGGGGCAGCCTCCAAAATACATGAACAACAGTATGAAGAAGACGTGAGAATTTCCTTCATTGGGAAACAGGTAAATGTGGACATTGTTTAATAAAGAGTGTTGGGACAGCCACTTGGATTTTGCAATTGCTTGAGGACACAATTTTGGGTGGAAAAGACTATAATGTCCCCATTTCCACATCATGATTAAACAAGTATTGAAAACCTTTAGTCTATTTTTCCATAAGACTA
This sequence comes from Torreya grandis, assembly GCA_037957365.1. Lineage (NCBI taxonomy): Eukaryota > Viridiplantae > Streptophyta > Pinopsida > Cupressales > Taxaceae > Torreya > Torreya grandis. The sequence continues at coordinate 1,944,865 of JARHVA010000231.1, read as the reverse complement.
AATGAGCCCTTTTTGAGGATTATATTTTATTAGTTATTTATTAATTGTCGAAATCGTGATTTTTATCATAAGACAATTATTATTTAATTAATAGAATATTTAAAAAATGGTTTTTACCACTAAAGTGCTTAAATGAATTAATTATTAATTTATTTGTTTTAAAGTAATTTTAATTACTATTTTAAATTAAGACAACTAATTAATATATTATTCAAAAAGGAGATGTCAGCATGGGAGCTAAAGCAAGGGAAAAAAAAAATTTTATCTTCCCAAAGTGTTCACTCTCTTTGGAAGTTATAAATACATGGCGAAAGCTACAATAGAGAATATGCTAAATTTTGATAAAATTGTTCTTCATGCTTGAAGAAACTATTGGGATGCATGCCCAATAGAGGTTTGTTTCCGTTGGTGATTGATTAATCTAAAAAGGTGTCTTTTGACACCACCTTTTGCTAAAAGAGATCTTGTTCTTGCCCTAAGGAGTGAGACGAATTGCTTTGGAGGGTTTGTGTGGATTTTTGTGAGGGTTTCGTGGTCTTTTCCTTACATGTTAAGCTTGTTAATTAATTATATTATTTTTGCAAATAGAGCAAACCATTTGGGGAGCTTGGATCTAGGGTTTGGAGGCTTTATTTGATCTAAAATTTGCAAATTAAATAATCTGATTTTATTTGTTGATTTTTTGATTATTGGTTTGAAGTTTTGGAAGAATTTGTGAAGGGTTTGAAAGAAAAATTAAATAATAATTTTCAGAATTATTTGATAGGTTTTTGAAGGTTTTTTCACTTGCGGAAGGCAAGAATTCATTCTATAATTTTCTGCTATTTTCCCCTGCACTTGAGAAGTGGAGCGATTGACTTGGAGAGACTACTTTCACAATTTCTATGCCCAAAATAAGTCGCTGTAATTTCCTGTTATATTTTTGAGGATTCATGGCTATTTTTGGTAAGGGTTTGAAGAGGAAAACCATTCAAAACAGTTGCTGTAATTTCTGATAATTAATCAGAATTTTTTGCCATCAAAAAGTGGCGTTTGAGTTTCAGAAATTAGGTAAAAAAGTACTTGTTTCATGCAAATTAAATTCTGAATTTTTTCAACAATTTTTCAGTTATTTTAGAATAAATTATTGGCTGGAATTTACCCATAAAATCCTACTATTTTGGGTGTCTAGGGTTTCTAGGGCTTAATAAGGGTTTGGTAAGCTTCTTTTGCAAACTAAGGTTTGCTAATTGCATTTTCAGATTTGTAGATTTTGGGGAAAACTCCTTTTGCATAAAATCATCCCATTTGGAGACATTACACATATGCTATGCAATGTGCTCCTAATATTACAAAATCCAAATTAGTTTTAGATTTCAAAACACTTCTATGAACTATTACCACATCATGGACTTTTACGCATTGGTACTCAAGAAAAACTTTTACAGATTATATTGAGCAAATCTATTGCAGTAATTGGTTCGCTTTTGGTATGGTTAAGGTGATTAAATCACTCAATCTTGCCAAGTTTTCAAGTGGGACTTGATTGTATCATTTAGCCTTACCAAGTTATAAGTAAAATTGGATTGCACAGTTGAGCTAATCTCAACTGTCGGGTGGCAACTCACATTTTCTCCAAGGTTGGGGGCATGTGCCTTCTAAGCTCTCTCTCTCTCTCTCTCTCTCTCTCTCTCCTTAGAGAGGATATATGCACTTTCCAAATTTATATATATTTGTCATAATCTCAATTTCAAACCCTTACAATTATACATCTTTCAAATCAACTTGCCAATAGGCAAAGCAGTTACATCAATACACAGGTGTACTCCTAAACCTTACTCTTTCAAATTCAATCTTTTCAATACTTTAAATTTCAGATTATATGCACTGATTATGTACTGTAACATGCTCTTGGTTATAGTTCACTCACTAGCAAAGCACTCATGTTGGACTCATGCAAAGACAAGGTGTCTTACACACACTGGATATGCATTCATTTCCTTTAAACTGGTAATTTTGTTACTAGATTAAAGGGGGACAAATGTAGAGACTATTTCTGAATTATATGGCACCTCAATCTTATACACTTGGCAAACTCAGACCTTGGTCGTTCCTCTCAATTCTAGACCTTTCTCGCTTTCGAAAATCTCGCATCTGTTCTATCATGTGCCTCTTGGCCTATCTTAGTCTGACCGGTCTTATGTTGATGACCCATACCTTATATTTTGCCCAAAATACCTAAAACCTACTTTTCTTCCACCTCTACAAGTTATGACTCTGTATCTACTTTCCTGCTCCCTGGACACTACCATCCAGAACAGACACCTACGTCGACGCTAGTGTCCTAACCCGATGCTAATGTCTAGTGCCCTAAAGTCATCCAATATGCAAATGAAATGTATCATAATGGTTGGCCTAAGTGCTTTAATGCGAATTACTTCTCCAAAGGGATTGATATGAATACATGATCTACCCTCATTCATTCTTCACCTGAAAAAACTTAGCATAGACCAAGGCAACTATCAAAAGCATTCAATCAAGCACTCAATAAAGCAAAAACTTTCCTATTTTCTTCTATTTTCATATCAATCATAGGGACAACACATATACAAGTTTGAAGTATTGAAAGAGCAGTCCAAGAGTCCAATTTGCCAAGTTACAAACTAGATCATTGTTGTACTTGCTTATCACATATTGCATGATTCATACACAAACCAACACGTAGCGGAGAACTACATCAGTCTGAGGCCCTATTTGGAGTATTGGCTATGTAAGTAGTGCTCACTGATGAAAGGTCTTTAGGGTCAACTCGACACCGTGTGCCCACTAATCCATTTTTTCCCAAAGTCACTATGAAGATGAAGAACTAGGGTTTTGCAAATTCATGTGGAGTGACAATCCACAACTCATATCTAAATGCATTAGAGCAAAGACAAAATCAAACCCAAAAGCATCCAAATGGTCGCATCCTTTTCCAACGGGTATTCAATATAGGACACTTGTGTCGAGTTTAGACAATAGCATTGAAGCAACAGTCCCAAGCTGACGTTAGTGTCTACGGCTCCAAAGGCACTCAATCCAAAATTTGACGGCTATTCCAAAACCGTTTTCTAATCTACTTCCTACCTATTCCAAATCCAAAATTGCATTATCATCAGAACAAGCTAAGCACATAACTTATTTGTCATTTCCATATTGAGCATAGATGTACTCATAGTTCGCATAACCAATTGGGGCGAGTACTCACCAATGGGACAAAAAAGGGTAACAGGTGGTTATTCGACCCGCTTGGTTGCATAATTAACAATAACTGACAAAGGTAAAAAATATTTGAATTATCAAAAAGATTTTTTTTATAGAAATTACAGAAACAAAATAGATGAAATGAGTTCGTAAAACATAGGGAAAGCATTTTCTATTAGATTTGAATACAAAGAAAGCACAAAATAACATAATCATGCGAATACAATAGTCACAAAGTACAAACTACAAGATACTTCTAGACTTATCGTCTCATACAAGAATCTACAAGACTACAAGTACAAATTACAATAATCTATAATTTTCTCATCCTTGCTCTATAGAAAACTAAGGGAGACTGAGAAACTCTATTCCTCCCACTTGACTGCCCTGCCTCGCTCTGTAAAAACGCTGCACTTGCCCTTGTGGCTCCACCTCTACCTTTGCCTCATCTTCAAGGATGTCCTTCAATCCAATCTATCCTCCTGTTTCAGTTGCACCCTCCATAGCTTGCCTCTTAAAATCAACAATCTCCTCCTCTATGAACATGGGAGCCTCTTGTGCAATCCAATCATTGTAGGGATTGATCTCATCTAGATCGATAGTTCCCTCCGATGCGTTCTCCAACTTCTTTGTGTGAAGTCGAAGGTTGTATTGCACAAAAACCAAGTCAATTGAGGCATTGTTGGCTCAACTTGTGTTTTTTTCTGTGAATGGGGTCAAACAAACTCCAATTGCGCTCACATCTGGAAGCACTACAAGGTTGAAATAAAATCTTGAGGACTAGCCTTTGAAGATTTGGGGTATTTCCACCCCAATCTTCTCACCATGTCTCTGCAAACAAAATATTCAAAACTTTGTAAAAAATTAATAATTGTAAATATGTAATTGGTAAGGTACAAGTAAAGACTTCCTTTTGTATTACATTGTGATTGCATGGCTCTCCCTCGGATAGCTAGTGTTGAAAAAAAAAGCCTTCCCTTTGTTTGCTTGTAGTTCTGCAACTCTGCAATAATGAGGTCCCTCACCTCAACATTGAGTGTCATACTCTCAAAGCATGTTGAGAGCCCCTCCATAACCTCGCCATGAGCATTTGTGAAACCATCGAAGTAGAAAAATTTGGGGTTAAGGTAGTACCCCGTTGCATGGATGGGTTGGTGGAGTTGATTGTTCCACCTTTAATCACTCAACTCTCAAATGGGATCAAATTTGGCACGATCCCCTCTATAAATTTTTTGGATTGCCTCTTTGACCCTATCCATGGCCTCATAAATATAACCCATTAGATTTGCTCTCCATCCACCAAACGCAAAACTCTCACCAAAGGCTTGGACAACTTCAAAGTTACGAACAAATTAAAATTAGTGTTACAAAATTATAAAATAAATATTTTAAGTTTAAAACATTGAAAACAAGGGAAACAACTTGAAATTTAAATTACAATTTCAAGTTACATTGACGATCTCTGTAGCTCTTGTTTCGAAGACCTCATTGAAAATTGTCTTCGTAACTTTCACTCCATCAACTTTCTTAGAATATTACTCCATCTATGCTTGAGAGACAAACATCTGCTTCAAAGAAGTTAACAAACTGCAAATACTTTGTAATGTAAAACAGTTCATTGCAAACCTGATGACCCCTACTCAAACAAGCTCTTTTCCCTTGGTGTGCTCTCTCATCAAGCTAAGAAGCCTAGGGTGATTGTAAATATATTTATTTATTTATCTAGCTTCTTCTACAACTGGCCGCACCCAATCAAATTTGCTTATGTCCTCCAAAAGAAGGTCAACGCAATGAGCCGCACAAAGTGTCCAAAAAAGAGATGGATGTCTCTTCCTAAGAAGTCTTTCGATCACCACATATGCTGCTGCATTGTCTGTGATAATTTGGACAACATTCTTGATGCCCACCTCTAAAACAACCTTCTCTAACATCAAGCTCAAAGTTTCTTCTGCATTTTTTATTTTACTTGATGCATCAATAGACTTAAAAAAAACTAGCTCACCAGTTGAAGATGTCATAAAGTTGATGAGGGTGTGGTTCTTTCCATCTGTCCATCCATCAAAAAGAATGATGCATCCAAATTTATGCCACAACCTCTTCTGATCCTCGACAATCACTTTTGCATCTTCAAATGTGTTCTTGAACAACTTCCCACTCAAGTCTTTTGGAGAAGGTGCCTTGTACCCTTTTCTTGCAACTATCAATGTTATAATCAAATATTTTTAGTACGATCTCTTTGCCACGTTGAAGAGAAGGTTGTTGAAGTACCAAAAATTTGCGCATGTTTTATCTGCTTCTGCATGCACCTGTTTGTTTCATCTTGGCGCTGGGAGTGAAAGTTGTGCCCCAGATGTATTTCTAAGCACAAAAAATGAGTGTAACTGAATCAAAACCGGTGCAAATGTGTTATGGCGCTTTCATGGACTACGACTAGGGCTCACAATTCTTGTCATTGCTATCGCTTCTTCCCCTATCGATGTGGCACCAACGGTCGCTATTAGGGCTGCTTGCATCCTTGCCCTCTCTAATTTATTTTCGTTCAGTGATGCAAGCTCCGCCATCATATTTCATTTTGCTTCTTCAGTGACATTGGGACAAGGCGTGACATCGTGGCAAGGAATGAATGAAAGATGGTACTTCATGCAATTGATGCCTCCTGACATTCTATTCAAGCAAAAGTTGCAAACTGAAATCGTCTGGGACATTCAAACCAGCGTGTCATACTTCCAAGCACCAGTGCGAGCATTAGGGGAGCCAATTGGATACCATTGACTATATCTGAGCTGGATGCACTACCGGATGCCATTGTTTGCTAATGGATAGCTTGTAAAACGCAAACATGTTAAAAACATTTTAAAAAAAATTGAATACAAATTATTAATTAAAATACGATAAATAAATTATAATTATAAACTATAAAACAGAAACTAAAATACATTTATGATTTATAATTTTAATGAACAAATTGAAAACTATAATTTATAATCGTTAAAAATAACAGTAAATAAATTGTAATGATAAATAAAAACTAACTATAATGTCAACGGTTAAAAAACAATATTTTCAATCAAAATTTTAAAAAATTTAAGCATAAATTGTAAATACTAAACACTAAAATTTAATAGAATATATGAAATTTGACGGAATGCATAAAATTTGTGTACTAAAATTAAAAATATTTATCAAACATGTTTTTAATTAACTTACAATTCCTTTACATGCTTGAAAATTTTAATTAAAAAAAAAACAAAAAACAAATGCACTAACCTGGAAATCTTTTTGCTCAGTTCTCCTCTATCCGCTCTTGAATGCTCCAAATCTTGTGTGAATGAAATGTGATATGTGTTGCATTTCATAAGACTAAATTCCACATCTTTTTTGCGTTTTTTGAGAGTTTGAGGACAAACCCGGGATTTCCTTGTGGTCTTGCTGGGTTTACTGCATGAGTTCCACGTGCCATAGAACCGACGAGTAACCGACGGTTACAGGCGGTTTAATTTTGGCTTTTTGGCAATTTTGAGTGGTAAGTATTTGCCTCAAGGAATTTTCAGCGACTAACCGATCAAACGATAGTTACTCACCGGTTATTCCATCTATGTTGTACTATTTTTAACTTAACTTAGCATAAGAAATTATGTGTATGTTTATATTTGAGTTTAACACGCAATTGGCCTACTGTAGATCTGATTATCACCCTTGTGCTTGTCATTTCTATATCCCCCTTAATAATTTAGAAACCCTAATCTATAACTCATTTTAGGGTTAAACAATTCTTTTTCAGTGATCACATTTGCTTCATTTGTTTTAAATTTTCCTTTGAGTATATCATTAGCTCAAACCTTACAATACTAGGATGTGTGCCCATTTTTCTTGAAATAGAAACATTCAACTTCCTCATTTTTGTCAAAAAAATTATGGTTGTTCTTTGAGTACATCACAATTTCTTCTTCTACATCTCTGCCACCACTCTTTTTTTTTTTGCTAGGAGAGCTGAGATCATATCTCCCAGACACAGAAATGGCATTTGACCAAGAGTGAAAACAACGTTGTATTTGGAAGACAAACTATTCAACAAAAGAGCTTTAACATCTTCGTCATCAATTGGAGCTTTAACTTTTGCTAGCTGCCTCATGAGATATTTGAGATTGTTTAAATGACTAGACATTGTAGCTCCACTCATTTTTAATTTGAATAAACGTAACTTCAAAGAAAATTTTGCATTAATTGCTTTAGCACCAAACAACTTATTTAGATTGTCCCAAATACCTATGGATGGTTTTTCCAAATCTACATATTGTAGTTTAGAATCAGAAAGTGCAAAGCCAATGATGGCTTTGGCCTTATCATCTATGCTTTGCCATTTAAGTAACTTATTTGCATCTGTAGGCTGTGTTTCTTTTCCACTGACTATTCCCCACAAGTTCTTGTTCATTAGTTGCATTTGAATTTTATTTTTCCATGTGTGAAAATTAAAACCAATGAATTTTTCTAATGGGATATCCATCTCAAGAAAGAGCACAAGATGACGATTACCTCGATAATGCGGCCTTTACAATATAAAAAAGAAATTGACTATAACTCGTTTGGAACAAAAATGACTTTGACTTTAAATAACACACATTGACTGTCATTTTATTAAAAAACACATTATTATGACAATACGACAAGATGACGCAATTTTATGACATAAATGTTGACACTATACACAAATGAGAATGTTGACACTTTGAGGAATTTATATAAAAATTTTGACATTTAACTTTAAACTTTTGATGACATACATTAACTCTTCTATGACCTAATAATGCCTAGACTATGGTGATTGATGCACAAATTAAACATTACAAAAAAAATTAATAACAATTACACTAAATGCAAAGACTATAGTTTTAAACTTCATAAGAAATTCCAATTCAATATTGGTTTTAATAAACAAAAAAGAGGTTTTTTTGACTTTTGAATACTAATAACAAATTTGGTATAAAAAGATAGACACATCAAAAAAACGTATAAAAACGAATTTCTAAAAGACAAGACAATAAACTCATTGACCAAGACTGATATAGGTGCACACGCTGCATGAGGACTGACAAAAACTACAAAATTCACGTGAGAATCATTGAAAAACGTCAAACCTTGCTTGGCAAAGGAGCAAAATTGCATGGCAAAGGAGCAAAATTGCATGGCAACTCGTGGAGCCTGACAAAATGAAAACCAAGAAATGCATTGCATCAAGCGTAGGACCGTTGAGGGTATGAACAACTTAGAAGATGGCATGCTGCTTGCATGGCATGATCAGGGGAACAGTCCAAAATGGCGTGTAGGTTCTACAGAGTTGGACACTCGCTCATCCACTACGTTGGAGATCAAATATAACAGAAAGGACATCGATGAAAGAGAAGTTTTAGATCCATTTGTCACAGCCGCAAATCATGATGTTGTGTGCACGATGCATGGATTTGATCATCTTATTCCTTGAACATTAAACTAGCTATGATACCAGTGATACATTTTAGATAGAATTGCACATACTAAGCTCACAATAAATATTCATATTAAATATGCTACTTCATTCAGATAAAAGATTACATTAGAGCTAAGTTACATATACAGGTTGGGTAGCTCCTCAAAGTAAGGAGTCTAACTTCATCCTCAACAACCAATCTATCCCCACAATATCTCCACTAATCTTTTAATCCCTAGAATATCTCTAGTAGCTTTATTCTCTCCTACACATTATCTACGTGATTTGTTCTCACAAATCACTCACATAATAATCTAACTAATACAACTCAAATAATATAAGTTGTTATTACAACCTTGAACCACACATACAAATATAATTGCTCAAACATGTGAGCACTAACCTTGAACCTGATAACTTCATCCTCAATGCATCTATTAAACGAAGGAGGATGCAACAAGCTATAAATGAAAGAAATGATGAGTTGATGAAATGAGATGGTGAATTTAACTCCATAAACCACAAATTATCATTATGAGATTGTGGGAACCGCTTTATAAACAATGAAATTCTAGCCAAATCTAATCTTTTGCAGCTTTGCCAATTCAATGTAGTACATCTATCCTACGTATCTTAGATCAACAACTATTGTAATGATTTTCCTTCCTTACTAGAGGATAGATTATTATCGATTTATGGGCCCAAACATTTTGAGTGGATTTTGTTTTATTGAGAATCCTTGAGTTCACTACAATTACTATACTTGTTATATTGCTTTGTTGCTTGCTATTTTGTGTAAATTGTGATATTTTCTTTATGGGTTGAAGGTTGTTTGAATTTTTCAATGTCTCAAATCTAAAAGGTTCCAATTTTTGACGAAGTAAGGAAATCTAGCAACCCGATCAAAGATTATCTATAATCTTTAACACTACATGTTTTGTATAAAATTGACTGCATAGAAATTAATAAACAAAAATAGTCTATAGCCATACTTTTATTGATTCAAAGAAAGGTACATCATGAGAGAATACTATGCTGCCCTCCTACCGTTAAGTTAAATAAACCATAAAACTTCTATATGAGATCCAACTACCTCCTAACCTCTAGAATAATTTATTTTAATCTCACTTTTATTTGGTGATTAATTTTTAAAGAAACATCTACTAACCCAAGACCAAAGCTAACCTTCCTAACATGTATTTTGTAGATCAAGAATTTAATATACCACCCTAAATGAAAAGTACCAAAACCAGAAAAGGATACTCGAGAAAACATGATTCAGGAGCATCCAAGTACACTTGTAATCCTACATTAACGAAAAATATGTTAGATGAGTAAAATTATTAAGTCTAGCTTTGCACAAGTTTCTGATTGCATATAAGTCTTTGTTTGTAAGTTTTGCGCAAGTATGTTGATACGTGCAATTGTTGTTTGAGTTTGAATAAGCTTGTTAAGCTTTGCACAAGAGGGCTTGTTAGGTCTTTTGATCAAGCATAGCAATGCGAAGATTTTTGAGACATTTCTAAAGGTCATGGTATCCTCTGGAGCATCAAAGCATTCACTAGAGTCCTCGCATATTCTAGTTCTTTTATGCAGAAGCAGAAGAGTTGGTGTGTTACAAAAGTTCTTGGAGGAGTTGTATCTTCATCACACAAGTATTGTGATAACTTGCAGTAAGTTTGAAGCATGGGATTGACTTTAGGAGATGGTCTCGCATTAATACACTTAATTCAAAGCTTTTAGAGTATAACATTACCGCACATTCCATAGCCATTTGGGAAGCTTGCGGTAATGCGCAGTAAGATTTATGATAGCTATAAGGCTTGCGGTAAGACAACTTGTTCATTGGATATTCTTGTACCTATCAGTTGAACCACATCCCTTACAGATCCATTTAATGGTCATGGTCATCTAACAGGTGGCAACAGGGTCTAATTCTAAACTATCTAAACATTTATTATTGGGTAGGTAGCATTGAAATAGCTAACGCGGATAACACGTTACTTGAAATGTGTTATAGTGCATCGAGTTGTGTTACTACATAATATGCTCTATTGCAATGTATTATCCTTGGGACTGTGCTAAGCATTTAATGTTGTTAGTGGGTTGCTTAGCACTTAATGAAAGTAGGATGGGTCTTGCGCCTATATAAGCATGCCTCTACACTTTGTGCTACAAGGGAGGAGAGATCAATGGAAAGATCAGTGGAAATAGATGATCATAGATCAAAACAATTTTAATTTGATGAATAGGAAGCTATACTTGCAAAGATTAAGCTAGTATGCAATGATCTATGGATCTAGTGTTGTGCCACATCTTGTTTGTGAGATTGTGGTAGGTGTGTATGTGCCTTATCAATAATGAAATTGAAGTCAATAAAGATTTGAGTTTTGTTGCATATATTTGCATATTCTGCTATGTATTATGAGGGTTGCATCGTATAAAGCATCTCTTAATTGACACCCCTAACCGTGACTGCATCATTTGGTATTAGAGCAAGGTTTTAGTCCTTGCAAGTTAGTGTTGCTTTCCGCATTTGCGAGCGTGGGTACAAAGTAGCTGTAAACATATTCTTGTAAGATTGTTGGGTACAAGGTGTAGAGGATCTTTGATTTCTAAGGAAATGGCATAGAGATGAGGTTTAGGTGGTTTGAATGCAAGGAGGCCACGAGTAGGTGGAGTTCTAAGACTTATAGATTTGGCACAATTGATGAGAGATATGCAAGCCCGATTAGAGGCTATGGAGACAGTGCAATGCCAAGTTGTTGTGGTAATGGATGATGAAACCAATGCTTCAATCACAAAAGAAGCGCTTGAGAACTAGGTCATTGAAAAAGAGATTGATGAACCTAAAGATTGATTCTTGCAAGTTGTTGCAAGAATGACTAGTAAACCAAAGTTGGACCCTCAAAGTTATTCTAGGAGTTTAAGTCTTGAAGAACTCATTGACTAGATCGTCGAGTTGAAGTATTTCGATTATGGAAGATCCCAAACGCGTTAAGTTCGTCAGTGCAAACTTGAAAGGACACACATCCTTATGGTGGGAGCATGTTCACGCTGAAAGATTGTGCAAAAGAAAAGATAAGATTAAGACTTGCAATAGATTCATCGCAAAGTTGAAGACTAAATTCATTCTTGCGAATTATAACATGAGTTTGTTCAAGAAGCTTCAAAACTTGTGACAAAGGGAGATAAGTGTAAATGAATACACTAAAGAGTTCTATAGACTTACCATTAGAATGGGTCATGTTGAAAATGATGGCGACAAGATCTCAAGGTATGTAAATGGGTTGTTCATTGCATTCAATAAGAGCTTGGTATGATCAGATTGTGGTATGTTGAAGAAGCCTATCAATGTGCATTGAAGGAGGAAGAAAAGTTATCCACAAATAGCAAGGAGCAACGCGAGGAAAAGGAAAATTCCCACATAGATGTGGACAAGGAAGTGGAAGTGGTAGAGGTTATTCTACGCAAGAAGGCGAGGCAAGTACTTCGCAACAAAATGTTGCTAATGCTCAAAGAGGTTGAGGATCCTATACATGAGTTAGAGGTTGTGGATTGCATGGTACATGTTGTAGATGTGGCGAGACTGGACATAAAACATTTGAGTGTCGGCATATCTATAAGGAAGTTGGTAAGAGAACTAATGTGAGTGTTTAAATCGTTCAAACTAATGAGGAAAGTGTTGCATCTATTCATAATATAGATGAGCTAGAAATTGGAGATGCTCTCACGATGAAGAGGGTGTTGTTGAAGACTACGAAAGAGGATAATAACCTTGCAGAGAGAGAATTTGTTCAAAACCATTTGTAAGCCTAGAGGCAAGTGTTGCAAGTTGATTGTTGATAGTGGGATGAATTCATATGTGATAATAATGCCCATGGATGGTTGCCATATTTCACTTGAAAGGCCTTGGTAGTTTGATCGCAAGGCACAACATGATGGTCGTGCAAATACATACAAATTGGTGAAAGATGAAGAAAAACATACTTTGAATCCTTTGAAGGATAAAGGTGAAGAAGTCGAAAGTAGTCGAAAGGTTTTGATGATTTCAAAAAAGCTATTTCTAAAAGAGGTGAAGGAAGAATCTTGCTTGGCAGTAATCCCTAAGTCAACACAAGTTGTGAGCACAACCGAAGGAAAGGAAGAAGCACTCCTGCACGAGGCAAAGATGATAGGTGAATTTGCAAAGATTGTTCCAAACGATCTACCGGATGGGTTACCACAGATGAGGAGTATCAATCATTGCATTGATTTGATTCTAAGATCTAGTTTACCAAACAAAGCAATATATAGATTGACACCCATAGAGGATGCGGAGGTGCAACGACAAGTATAGGAGTTATTGGATAAAAGGGCGATCAAAGGAAAGTTTGAGCTTGTTTGCAATACCACTAGTATTAGCGCCTAAGAAGAATGGAATATGGAGAATATGCACTTATTCCAGAGCCATTAACAAGATAACCATAACGTATAGGTTTCCATTGCCACACATGGATGATCTGATAGATTACTTGAGTGGAGCAAGATACTTCACAAAGATTGACTTGAAGAGCTGACATCACCAAATTCACATAAGGGAAGGTGATGAGTGGAAGATTGTATTGAAAACACAGATTATATGAGCGGTTAGTTATGCCATTTGGCCTAACTAATGCACCAAGTACAATCATGAGACTAATGAATGAATTTCTTAAGCCTTTTCTGGGTAAGTTTCTCATTGTGTATCTTAATGACATTGATTTTCAAAAGGGCAAAGGAACAATTGCGAAGAGTGCTAGAGAAGTTGTGAGATGAAAAGTTGCTCGTAAATATGAACAAATGCAATTTTAAGCAAATGGGATTGGTAGACTTGGGCTTTGGGATTTGTGATTTACCAATAAGGTTTGAACATGGATCTAGAGAAGGTACGAGCTCTATTGGATTGATCGTCACTACAAAACACATTTGAGGCATGTAATTTTCAAGGATTGACGAAATTTTACAGGTATTTCATTAGCAACTTTAGTGGGACATGTTCAAATGATTATAGAAGTAATGTGCAAAGAAAGAAAGGATTTTTTTTGGACAAAAGAAATAAAGCATAGTTTCCAACAGTTGAAGGAAATAATTGAACAACCAATGTTAGCATTGGCAAATTTTGATAAAGTATTTCAAGTAGATTGCGATGCTAGTGGTGTAGCAAATAGTGAAGTATTAAGTCAAGGAAAACCTATCGTATATTTTAGTGAGAAGTTAAATGATATGAAACACAAGTATTCAATAAATGATCAGGGGTTCTGTGCAATTGTGCAAGCACTCAAGAAGTGGAGACATTATCTATTGCATAAGGAAATTTTTTTATACAGATCATCATGCATTATAGTTTATAAAGAGTCAAAGGTAAGTTGAATCAACGACATATGAAGTGAGTTGAATTTCTACAGAACTATTCATTTTTGTCAAAAAATAGGAGTGGAAAGTCAAATAGAGTTGTAGATGTGCTAAGCCGCAAAATTGTATTGTTGAATGAATTCAATGTGGAAGTCATAGGATTTGACCTTATGAAGGAAAAGTTTGTGAATGATGAATATTTTCAAAAAGCATGGAAGACTTGCGAAACCAATGAATGGTGACAAGACACCATGGTTAGATTATTTTGTTCAAGAGGGTTTGTTGTTCAAAGGAAGACAATTGTGTATACTTAGAGGTTCAATGTGAGAAAATTTGCTTAAGTATATGATTAATGAAGGTTTGGCAAGTCATTTCTGTTATGACAAGACATTAGCGCAAGTAGCAGAAAACTATTTTTCGTTGTGGATGAGCACCAATTTGTGTAAATTTGTTTAGGGTTGTAGAGTGTGTAAAATAGCAAAAGGGAAAAGTCAAAATGGAAGGTTGTCTCAACTATTCCCTATTTCAGAGAGACCATAGGAGGATATAAGTGTGGATGTTATTTTAGGGTTGCCTAGAATACAAGGAGGAAATCACTGAATATTTGTATTTTGTAACTTGTAAAAAGACTAGTGATGCGACAAACATTGCTAACTTGCTTTTTAGGGAGATTGTTAGGCTACATGGTTTGCCGCGCAACATGGTTTCAAAAAAGATTGGAAGTTTGTAAGACATTTTTGGAGGATGTTGTGGAAGAAGTTGAACACCAAGTTGCAATTCAGCTTAGCATATCATATTTAATATGATAGATAGATGGAGGTAGTCAACAAGAATTTGGGTAATATCTTGTGATGTTTAATTGAAGGTAAGTGAGGAACATGGGATAATATTCTAGTGCAAACTGAATTCACATATAACAATTCAATTAATAGGAGTACATGAAAAACACCATTTCAGATTGTTTAAGGGTCAAGTCTAAGCAGAGTTGTAGTGTCATGTGACATCATAAGCAAGAAAAGAAAAAGTACAAACATAGAGGATTTTGAAGAACATATGTTACACATGCATAAGCAAATGCATGAACAATTGGAAAGAGTACGACGCAATATAAGCAATGAGTAGATATGAAGAAAAGGGAAGTAATGTATCAAGTTGGAGACATGGTCTTAGCACACTTAAGGAAAGAGAGATTTCCAAAAGGAACATATAATAAGTTGAAGTGGAAGAAGATTGGGCCATGTAAAGTGTTGTGGAAGTTACCTGAGATTGAGTTACCTAAAGGAATTGACATTTCACCTATTTTAATGTGGCAGATTTGTATCTTTATTAGTAACGACATAATAGTGGATGCAATGAACCAAATTTTGATTCAGATTCTAGAGAGAGAAATTGGAGAGTGCAAAGGCCATACAAGAAGTGTGAGGGAATGGAACAAGGGATTGACACAAGAATCAGCAAGAGGACACACAACAAACTATAGATAATATTTGATCAAGTGGAAGGGCTAAGACATTGAAGACATGACATGGATAAGCGCATTAGAAGCTGCAAAGCATGGAATATCATCAACAAAATGCATGAGCAGGAGCTCATGTTTCTTTTATTTACCCAGGGTGTATGATGCAAAAGCATTTGGGCACACTTGTAAACCGAATGAACCAAAATATGTTAGATTAGGAAAATTAGCTAAAGTCTAGTTTTGCACAAGTTTTTGATTGCACAAAAGTCTTTATTTTGTAACTTTTGTGCAAGTTGTTTGATGCATGCAATTGTTGTCTTAGTTTGAGTAAAATTGCAAAGCTTTGTGCAAGAGGGTTTGTTAGGTTTTTTGATCAAGCATATCAATGTGAAGATTTGTGAAGCATTTCTAAAGGTCTACGGTATCTTTCGGAGCATTAGAGCATTCACTAGAGTTGCCGCATATTCTAGTTTTTTTCCGTAGAAGCAAAAGTGTTGGTGTCTTACAAAAGTTCTTAGACGAGTTGTATCTTCACCACACAAGTACTGCGATAACTTGCAACAAGTTCGAGGCATGGGATTGACTTCAAGACCTGGTCTAGCGTTAGTACACATAATTCAAAGCTTTAAAAGTTGGTATAACATCACCACATTCTCGATCCATTTGGGAACCTTGCAGTAATGTACGATAATATTAATGACAGATATAATGCTGGCAAATAGACATGTTTATTGGAGATTCCTATAATTATTAGTTGAATACCCTTGCTTATGGAGCCATTTAATGGTCATGGTGATCTAACGAGTGGCAAAAGGATCTAATTCTCAATTGTCCAACCATTTCTTGTTGGGTAGGCAGCATTGGAACAGCTAACAAGGACAACATGTTACATGTGATGTGTTATAGTGGATCAACTTGTGTTACCATGTAATATGCTCTATCACAATGTATCATCCTCAAAATTGTGTTAAGCATTTAATGTTATTAGTGGGTAGCTAAATGTTAATTTAAGCAGGTGGGTCTTGCGCCTATATAAGCAGTCCCTAGACTCGTGCTAAAAGAGATAAGAGATTAGTGGGATTTGACGATCATAGATCATAACAATTTTAGTTGGATGAATAGGAAACTCTACTTGCAAAAATTGTGAGTTAGCAAGAAGACATCTTTGGATCTAGTGTTGTGTTGCATCTCATTTGTGAGATTGCTATAAGTGGGTATGCACCTTGCAATCCCTAAAACTGAAGTCAATAAATATCTGAGTTTTGTTGTATTTATTTGAATAATCCATTGTGTATTCTGAGGGCTACATGGTATAACACATCTCTTGATTGAGACCCCTAACCGCAACTACATCCAAACACCTCCCCTAAATTTGTCTAAGGAAGAGACTACACCCTGCTACTTGAAATATCCAATGTATGATAGACACATGGTTTGAACCACATGAGGTATTTACCCTAAACCCTGTGTCACAAGGTACAACAATTTTCCAACAGAAAGTACGAAAATCACCGTTTTTTCCAGCAGTCCCAAAAATTGTTGAATATTCGCCAAAAGCGAGGTAAAACCACTGGAAATTTTTGCACTCAAAATCTAGGGCAAAAATGTGTTATAAGAGGGCACATTCGGGTTCGCTAAAAACAAATTGACCCTTTGTAGCTGAAAATTGGAGAATGAGGGCAAATATTTGAGTGTTTGTTGTGAATTGTGATTTAAGAGTTGAGGACAAAAAAATTATGGCGCTGACAAGTTTGCAGGCTGCAAGTTGTAGCGTGAGGTCGAAGGTTGAAGCCTGGGAGGAGATCAGAGCAGGCAGAGGAGGAGATTGACGCAGGAAGGGAAGAAAGTAACGCAAGCAACAACGGCAGTAGTAGCGGCAACAACAAGGAGCGATGGCAACAGGAGATCCAAGTAGGGTTTTATTACTTTTTTTTTTTGCATTGATCTTTTTGTTTTGTTAGGTTATGGGCTATTTTTTGTTTTTTATTTTTTATTTATTTTTTAAGTTTTGGTTTTATAATAAAAACTTTTATTTTTTATTTTTTCAATTCATTTTATTTTATGTTTTTTTTTTAAATTTTGTTTTTATATAGTTTTTACTTAATTTTAATTTTTTATTATGAAGTTTTTATTTTTTTATTTTACTTTAATATATTTTATTTTATTTTATTTGGTGTTTTTTTAATTTTTAATTTTTAATTTTTTTTATAACATTTTATTTTAAATTTTTATGTCTATATTTTAAAAAAAAAAAAAAAAAATTTCATTTTGATCTATTTTATTTTATATTTTTTTTAAATTTTGTTTTTATATATATTTTATTTTATTTTTAGTATGAAGTTTTTATTTTTATTTTTTTATTTTGCTTTAATATAATTTATTTTATTTTAGGTAGGGTTTTATTACCTTTTTTTTCCTTTGATCTTTTTGTTTTGTTAGGTTACGCGCTGTTTTTTGTTTTTTATTTTTTATTCTTTCAATTCGTTTTATTTTATGTTTTTTTCAAATTTTGTTTTTGTATAGTTTTTACTTTATTTTAATTTTTTATTATGAAGTTTTTATTTTTTTATTTTACTTTAATATATTTTATTTGGTGTTTTTTAATTATTTTTTTTTATAACGTTTTATTTAAAATTTTTATGTTTATAAATTTTTTTATTTTTTAAATTCGTTTTGATTTATTTTATTTTATATTTTTTGTAAATTTTGTTTTTATATATATTTTATTTTATTTTTATTACAAAGTTTTTATTTTTATTTTGCTTTAAAATAATTAATTTTATTTTATTTTATGCTCTTTTAAATTTTTTTTATAATTTATAATTTGTTTTTTATAACTTTTTATTTTAAAATTTTATATTAATAAATTATAATTTATGTATTTTAATTTTTGTATATTGTTTTTTTTTCATAATTTTTTTTTGCAACTTTTTTATTTTTATAACTATGTATTTTAATTTTATTTTATATAATTTTTTTTATTTACTTTTTTAAACGTTTATTTATTTTTAGTAATTTTTTTTATTTATAATATTTTTTTAATTATAATGTTTTTAATTTTTTTTAATTTATTTTTTTATGATTTTTTGTTTTGTAATTATAATTTAAATATTCTTTATTTTTTTATTTTACTTTTTTTTATTATGTATTTAATTTTTTGTTTGTAGTTATTTTTTTAAATTATAATGTTTTTAATGTATTTTAATTTATATTAATTTATTTTATAATTTTATAATTATAAAATTAATTTGAATATTTTTTTATTTTATTTTCATAACAATTATTTTTATTTTTTATTATGTATTTAATTTTATGTTTTATAATTCTATTTTAAATAATTTTTATTTTTTTATTTGTATGTTTTTTAATTATTTGTTTATTTATAATTGTCTATACTTTTAAAAATATAAATTAATGTATATATATTTGACATTATATTTTTATTTAAATTTTGTAGAAGCATTTATGGCTCCTAAATAAAAAACTGAGGGGTGGAAGCACGTATCACGAACTAGATCGGGGAATTAACTCAAATGTAATTTATGTGGAAAATTATTTTATGGGACTTTAACTAGAGTCATTGACCATCTGCTTGGGAGATCGAGTGGTCTTGGTGGGGTTGTTAAACCATGTTCTAATGTGACTCTAGAAATCAGAGTAAGATTAGAGAAAGAAGAGAAACAATCAAAGGTTGCAAAACATATTGCAACACAAAAAAAAACAAAGAATTCAAGAAGAAATATCTTGAAGCACATCAAAGAGTTTTTTCTACAAGCATGCCATCCTTACATATGCAATTAAACACTTGTGGAAGTGGCACAATTCCCAACATGTGGAAGCCAGTGCAAAAGCAAAATGTGGATGATGCATTCGCTGATTTGTTTTAATCAAATGTCATTCTATTCAATGTGGCTTGGAGTCCGTTTTTTATTAATGTAGTTAAAAAAATCTCTGAATTTGACAAATGTTACACAAAACCTAGTTCTAAAAGGCATAGGACTACTCTTTTGGAAAGGTCAAAAACGAGGGTAACTGAGAGCATGGTAGATGTCAAAGCCTCTTGGAGTGCAACAGGGTGCAGTATATTGAGTGATGGTCTGATGTGTCAGAGGCCATTGATTAATCTCTTGGTGTATTGCCCTCAAGGCATATCTTTTATGAAAGTGATTGACACTATAAATCAAAAGAAGACATCAAAATTCATTTTCAAAATTTTAGATGAAGCAATTCTTGAAATGGGCGAAAAAAATGTAGTACAGATTGTCACTGATAATGCCACAAATTGTGCAGGAACTGAAAAAATGATTATGGACAAGTATTCAAAAATTTATTGGAGCCCTTGTGCAGCTCATTGTCTTAACTTGCTACTACAAGACTTAGCCAAATTTCCATGGGTGCATGAAGCAATTCAAAGGGGGAAGACAATTGCAAACTTCATCAGGAACCACCGCCTCACATCGAGTATTTATTGACAGCATGCATCAATGGAGTTGTTAAATACTTGTGAAAAAAGATTTGTTTTTTTTAATATCACTTTGAAAAGAGTGGTTGAAGAGAAAACAACAATAAAATCAATAATTTGTTCTAAAGAGTGAAAATTTTCTGCGCTTTTGAAAAGCTCTAAGGGAAAGCAAAAAGAACGAATCATCATCAACCCGAGCTTTTGGGAAAGTGCAAGGTTCTAAAAATGTGTGAGCTTATTGTTGATGTGCTTCGCATGGTTGATGGTGACACCCCTTGCCTTGGCATGTTTTATGAGGCTATGGACCATTGCAAAGAATCCATTCAAAAGGTATTCAATGGTGTGGAGATAGAGTACAAAGCAATATGGGATGTAATTGATATAAGATGAAAAATGATGCACACACCATTACATGCAGCGGCTTGCTATCTAAAGCTTAAGCTCTTTCATATAGAAAGAGAAAGTGATGTAGAAGTCATAAGTGGATTTTATGAAGCCATTGACAAACTTGTTCTAGATGCAGAATTTGCAAGTGTAATTAAGAGCCAAATAAGAGACATTTTGAGCACAACAAGAGGTATTTGAAATAACTGTAGCTAAACATGATAGAATGAATCTTGAAGGATACCAATGGTGGAAATATTATGGATCAACTACAAAGGAACTGCAACACTTTGTCATCCGAATTTTGAGTCAAAGAGCAAGTGCATCAGCATGTGAAAGGAACTGGCGTTGCTTTGACCATATTCAATCTAAGAAAAGAAAAAAGTTGTTGTCAGGAATGTTAGGAGATCTTGTTTATGTTCGCAACAATTTGCGGATGTGCATGAGCAAAATGAAAAAGAAAAAATCTTCATAGCGTCGACCAATTGCAACAGACTTAAAAGATGCAGATGATCCTGAATTCCTTTGTAATGAATCTAGTGATGACAATGATGTTGATGAGCCTAGTGTTCTTGATGACATGGAGCTTTTTGATGTAGCTAGTAGCCTATAAAGCCATTGAGTGTATTGGCTTTTTATGTTGTAGAACTTTTTAATGTATAATTTTGAATTTATATGAAGTTAAGAACTTAGTTTTTCAACAAGTATCTTTCATATTCTTATTCGTAATTATTTTTATATGTTTTATGTTTTTTTTTTATGTTTCGAATTTAATGGCGATTTTTTTTTTGATTTTTTATCCGGACTTGAATTCAAATCGATTTTTACCCTCGTCGAATTCGAACTCGAACCTTGTGACTTAACCTAAACCTATACCATAATCACTTGTGTCAACACCAACCTACTATATAAAATATCCAATCTATGATAAAAACATGGTTTGAATCACTTTAGGTATATACCCAAACCATGGGCTCTGATCACTTGTGCCAAAACCCTCTGCCTACTTCATGCCTCTGCAACCTAGCATGTTGTGTCTTGTTCCTATAGCCATCCTCTTCAACCTAAAACCCGACAAATAATTGATGTATGAGTAACTCACCATGATCCTTTGATCTTCTACCAATCCCTGAAGTGTGGAACATCAATGCAATGCTCCAACTACTCCTTTAAACTTGCAGTATGCAACACGTGTGCAATGCTCCAACTACTCCTTTAAAATTGTACCTATAATAGTCTTGAACATATGGGTAATGTCCCAACCACATTGACCGTTGTCTGTGGAACATTAATTTCTTGCAACCTCCTATCCACCTAGCACAATAACTTGAGCAATCCTGCTCACTACTCCAAATTAGACCATATAATATTCCCCCTATTAGATGAGTGATAGTAAGTCCATGCAATTCCATATTAGTTGTCAACAGATCATCAACATGTTCCAAAAAGCTCCAATCTCCATGCAAAAGACAAAAGATGTTGATACAGAAAAAACAACAAATACTATCTCCTAGTAAAAATTGCCACTAAGCCATCATCCCAATCCTTGGGCTAGCAACGAACTCAAGATGAGCCTCTGTGATTCTCTCCATCAATAATCTCAACTTTGTCCTATGCATTTAAACCAAAAACCTTCACAAAACAAGAATCCTATGCAACAGAAGCATCTTCAACAATATCCCAAAGATCATTGAAAAAAAAACTATAAAATAAAATAACATAAAAGCCTAAAGGTGTCTACTAGGGCTTGGACTTTAGCCTTAAGTAGAATCTTGATTTTCAACCCTTATTTCATCAAAAAGAAGAGACAATCATCTCCATAAATACTAATAAAGTTATTTAGACTCATACATTGACATGAAAAAAAAGAACTTTTAGCTCTCATACACCCTTATTTTTCCTTTTCGAACCTTATAGCACATTATAAAACAATCACATACATGATCTTGAAAAAGCACCCTTCTCATTACTTTTTATTTATTTATTAATGTGACCCAATCCCTTTTTTATTTACATACCTAAATTTCCCTTTATAGTTTGACACGCTTTCTTACGATGGTAATAACACAACACCTCCAATGTACGTTACATAAACACATCTCCACACATCAACCTCATGTCCTTTTGTACAATACATTCCTTTCCTCCCGAATAAAGATATTTAAAAGATGACTCTTGTAATTTTGTTGTGAAAGGGTTTATTTTTTATTTTACACAAATTACAGTTATGATTTAAAAAATTTATAACTTCTTTCTATGGAAGTTGAAGTCATTCATAGGAAATAATTTTCTTTAGAACTAACCAGGGATTCTTTAAAACGGAAAAACAGAATTGATCCAAATTTCTTAGAAGCACCAGCTCTGCTCAATATTAAATCTGCTGATACTAATCTCATCAAATAAATGCTGAAATAGGAATGATTATTTTGTAAGTGATGTCAAATTTCTAATTTAAAAACGCTCTCCTCACCATGCATTTGCTTGCACACATACACAAAGTCTTCTAACAAGTATCTCATGCTTCTTCCTCAAGCTTCCCATGCACACATGTATCTTCACCTCTCACAGTGAAAACAACAAATGCAATGGTATTTCTCTGGCATAGAAAACTCCTGGCGCATATGTTTGCATAAAAAACCTGTTTAACATGTTTCTTCAATGGGCTGCTTCCAAACTCTTCAGAAAATTTGTGTGCCTTTCTATTTTTTTTACTCAAATTCTTCGACTCATGCAAGATCTTCAGTTGCCTTGAAGTGGTAACTATGTTCTTCATCCTCCTCCTTCCATCTTCCTCTTGACCATAAACTGCTCTGATACCAATTTAGGAAAGTGGTTACACAAAAATTGATAAGCAAAATTGGACTGTAGCCTTAATTTTGTTGATTCAAAGAAAGATGCATCGTGAAGGTATAATGCCGCCTTCCCCCTATAAGATTAAATAACCCAAGAAGAATCAATATGGTATCCAACCAACCTCCTAACCATGCGATCAACTCATTATCATCTCTCTTTTATTGAGTGAAAGACGTTTACATAAACATTTAATGACAAAAAACCAAAGTTAACCTTCCTAACAAGTACCTTGTGAATCAATAATTGAACATGTTCATTTTACTAATCATTGCTCATAGGCCTCTAAAATGTCATTTTGAGAATAAGATTTCAGTACTGGTATAGTTTCTCAGCTCGAGTCATTTCAAAAACATTTTCCCAGGATTAATTAGTGGGGGATGATGGTTACAAAATTTACAAAAACGCAGGGTCCCTAGTACTAACCCAAGTAATTTAGTCAAAAATTATGCCACTGATGCTTTACATCTCTATAAATTAATTTCCCAAGCCTATTGATCAGACGAACTGTTTCAATTTTGATGACCTAAAAGGCATGGCAAATTTCTTAGACTGAATTTACAATTTTTTAGTTATCCTAAGTACTTTTGGCTTTTGTAGAACTAACAGGTACCAAAGGTTGTAGTCATGGTCAAGTTATCCAAAATATATAACAAAGAGAGATATCAATCTATTTTGTGTATGTTCTTCACCAAACGAATTACGGCAGAGGACACATATTTCAGTTTAAATATCCAACAACAACAATGTATAAATCTTCTGAAAGCCATTTCGAAAAAAGAATACATGAAACTAATACTAACTAGTAATCTCATTGTTTATTTACAAGAACATCACACCAACCTGCTGAAGCATCTTGACTGCCATATGAGCATTTACAGTTGACTGCCGATCTGCTTGAAGACATCTAAGCTTCACAAGTCCCCTGAAAAAATTGAAATCCAGTTTTTCTGTTTTTGAAGAGCCCTCAATTGCTGCCATATACTGATTCATGTATCCCTGAAGCCGTAACCACAGAAAACATTAATCATGCCAAGAATGTAACATGTGTCATCAACCTTACTTCATAAGCTGTGGATAAAAAGCCATACCAATGTTTTCAGAATAAAGAAAAACGAATCCATCTAACCAAGAACACAATTGAAAGATAATAGTAAATCAAATATGCTATTTACAGATATATAATTACATGCCAGGAAAAGATGGAATGGGTGGACTTACTGAAGTCTTCCATTTCTCTTGCATACATATAGACTCAGAATGAACTTTTTATAAAAGATAACACACTTCTTACAAGCTTTCTAGACTCTTCCTTAGACTCAGAATGAACTTTAGATGAGACTCTGGATGAACATTAGATGAGACTCTAGATGCCCACTATGCTTCCTTCATCTCTTATTTATATCAATGGAGTGAGTATTATCGGATCTTACTGGCTGACATTATCTGTCACATCCAATTTCTTTACAACTAGAAAGAGATTCCCATTAAGAAAAGTAAGTTCCACTAATATATAATACTATACAAAATTGACATAAACTGACGCACACTCAATAAAGAGATGCTCACTGTGAAGATGTTGATGAAAGAATCATTTAAACAAACATCCATAAGCCAAAACTGAACTTGGTATAAAAACCTACAGTATAGTGCCGACAATGCCTAGTCAAGTAGGGAAAACCCTCTTGCTGGGTCCACAGAGGTAAGATTATTGGGCTTTAACTGTTAACAGGGCTGGGGTGATTCCTAATCCGAATCCTTGGGTCATGCGGATCTTAGAGGTCGCAGCCAGTGCGTATATCCTTTTAAAGATCTTCACCAACAGCTGAGTTTCATATTTGGGTGGCTAATAATCACGGACTTGCATTTATGCCTTGAGCCTCAGCAGCTCAAAAACAAACGCAAGAACCTTGCCCAAGTGAAAGGGCTAGTCGGCTATCTTTCTTTTGCTTCATTGCTTTAAAGTAGCAGTGCAGATTGAATTCATATGCAGAAATACCACTCAATATGGAAGCATTTAACAATTTAAGTTAAGCAAATTCAGCGAATATAAGCAAATTCAGTGAGGGACATCCTACATTTATTAAGATATTTAGTGGTTTAGCATATCCAGCAGTGTGATAAATAAGTCCATGTTTGTGTCTGTGGTGTGTGAACATCTAGATGCGCATTTGTATATACTTGCGTTTGTATTTATGGCAATGTATGTGGATATACATGTAAGCTGTGTGTTATTGGCATTGTCCTACATGAAACCAGGGTAGTAATATGATCATATACATGTATGTTGATGCACCTGTAATACAAATACTTCATGTGTTTAGTATGTGTGTTTGTGTGAACATTCATGTATATTTAAAACTCAACATCATTCTCTATTCTGTTAATGCTTTTCCAGAGTAAGGTTTAACCAAATTACACTGAACAATCCTGAAATTGTGAAGTAGATCTGTGTGTGCCTTGTGTGCACATCTAGATGTGCGTTGCATATGCTTGTGGCTGTATTTATGGCCATGTATGACACTATATATATATAACCAGTCATTCTTCCTTTTCATGAGTTATTATCATTGTTCTACATGCAACCAGAGCAGTATTACGATCATAAATATGTGTATATTGATGCATCTGTAATACAAATACTTCATGTGTTTAATGTGTGTTTCTGCATGTTTGTGTGAACATTCATGTATATTTAATGTTTAACATCATTCTCTATTCTATTAATTCTTTTTTAGACTAAGGGTTTATCCAAATTACACTGCACAATCTCAAACTAGTGGACAATCCCAATTGACATACAATTTTGGTTTGAAATAAATGATAACATTTTGCTCATGATCTAGAGTGAACCATGAATGGTCCATGTTGAAAGCAACATTAAAATCTTCATATGCCACTTTATCCAGTTTCCTCAAAGAGAAAAAATATACAAAGTAAAGAAACCAATAGAGCAACAAACAATTTAGTAATTTTTAGTGAAGACCCTATTGTAAGAACATATAGAAGAAGTTATGTTCATTGTTTTCTTCTTGAAGATGAAAGAAATTGGATAAAAAATTAAAACAGTAGATGTTCGAAAGAGAAGAATGTTACCATTGTCATATGGCCCTAGAGATATGTTCATAGGGACCATCAAATGCTTTATCTCACTTGTATGTTAGCATCTACTCCTGGCGATTATGAATGGACAAAAAGGTACATGCATGTCACTGTACGTGAGTGTATAAAACATCCTGTCTTGGCAAGGAGGGAGATAGCTGGCACTTGTTATGCTAAATGTATCTTGAGTTAGGATGCTAGCTGATTGATCTACTCTTAAATCTTACGAGAGCCAAACACTATTGCATGAATTGACCTCCATTATTGTTTATTTTCCTGTTTTGTACTTTTCACCAATTTTAATATTGTTTATTTTATTATTTTCTACTTCACTTTTTCCTTGGTGAAACCCAAAACGTTTATGTTTCCTATTGTTTGTCATTTATATTGCATATAAATTCTAACTACGGTTATAACCCTACTGTTTCCTGAAGTTAAAGCTTGTCATACAAAATTTTAACTCTTCAATAAATTGGAATACCTACATACCAAAAACGAATACTGCAGTTAAAGTTTAAAGTTTGTTTCAAAAAAATTATTCTTCAATATATTTGAACACAATAGAGATACAAGACTACCAATAACATGTACAGAATAGTAATTGCATAACGTACCATGGCACGGCGAAGTGTCAGAACAATTCATATAGTTAATGGAGGACCTGATACAAGTGCCTTTTCCCTAAAAACAACATGCTATTTGAATCCCAAAATGTGACTGTTAGCCATTACATCAACCTCTCAATCAAACATCAATTTTGTTAATACCTAATACTGACTAGTAACAACATAAGTTGAACAACAATTACTTTATTAATACATTACTCCCCCCCAACCCTTTTTAGAAAAGTCGGAGTCCCATTCAACAATATCCATACAAAAATAGGTCAAGAAGAAAGATGAGGGGAAGAGGAAGACATCCCTGGAGGTACATATGTGGTGGCTGGAAGGGAAATGGAAGAGGCAGCCTGATCAGACTTGAGTTGCTGCAGTTTGGCCCATAAAGCATAAACCTCCGAGGTACAGAGCTGCAACTCCTTGGCTGCCATAAATCTGTGCTCAGGTGAACCTTTGACCATCCATGCAGCTACTTGCAACTTCCCTTTGGCTTGCTTGGTCTCTTGCTCGGCTCCATGGAGCTTGCCATTGAGGTCCCGAATTGCTTCCTCATACTAATAGCAACTTTTTGTGTTTGAACCTAGGTGAGTTGAGCTTGCTGAGCAAGCTGATCCTGAAACCAACTATTTTGATTGGTGAGCTGAATCTATAGTGAGGAAATCTCAATAGTGGCAGTGTCCTCCATTTTCAACTTATTTTTGGTGCAAGTGGAGGACATAAAAAATAAGTGTTAGTTGTGGAAGGTACACTCAACACTACATATAGACTCCAAGATGCTCTGTACTAGAGAATTAATGGTGGACAAACAAGGGTGGGCATCCACTGCTTGTGTGTCTCTAGATTATTCTGCTCAGGCCACCCTTGGTTGACATAAATTCAGGTCAACTCTAAATGGAAATCATCCTATACAAACTTTTGAATTCAGGGGGGGGGCTCATCGAGAATCGTTCATATCTTGGAGACCTCCTACCACATCCAAATGCCCAACCACACTATTCATACCCTAAAGAGCTTGGACCATGGGTTCCAAAACTCACAAAACTCAGGCCAAGGTCACATAAGGATGAGTATATTTGGGCTGGGAAGAAACATAGGAACAAGCCCATCCTCAAAATCCTAAAGATATATGGGTCCTATCTCAGAGGGCCTGACCTCTGAACGTACCTTTGTATCGACCCCACGCTGCTTGCTGCGGTATAATGTTGGTAAGGTGATGCTTAGAACCTCTAATACAAGATTAACTAGTTCCCCAAGCTAGTTCAACCGATCCTTTATTTGTTGTTCTCCCATGGTGTGTTCTTCACAAGTGATATGAGGTGAAGGGTCTAAGTTGAAGCTTGGCACATTACAAGTGTAAGAAGGGAATACCATTGGAGACTTGACTGGCATCCCAACCATGGGTGGACCAACATCTTCATCCTCCTAATTTGTGTCAGAGTCATCGCCCCCATCCTCATCTGAAGTGGCAGCCTCCTCAACTCTGGGTCTCCCTTTCTTCCTTTTTGTTATCCTCCATTGCCTCAACCAATGGTATAACCAATTGTCTCCATTGGAAAACTGAGGGCCAGCTTAGATCATAAGACATGTACATTGCATCCAAGAAGAGCCCAATGGCATGTTGTGTCCTGTAGAATCATTTACAAGCTAGAGAGAGGAATTCATGAACTCGAGCTGGCAAGAGACCCTCCCAATTGTAAATTTCACCATTTTGTAGCCTAATTTACTTCTTCCAACAGGAGTAGAAATCTGAATTTACCTAGTGTGTTGTCCTCATATGACGAAGTGTGCAATTATAGAAATGGAAATGGACTGGTTGGATTAAACGGTTATAGGTTTATAATGTTGTACGGCTGTATAGTGGTCAGTAAAGGATGGTCGTATGTCTAGCACATGTAAGTGCAGACTTTACTGCAGTCATATGTACATAACACTTTTGGATGTGCAAGTCCTACTAGCAATGGTCTAATGCGCAAGAGTCATGCAAGGTCATACAAAGGTTGTATGGGTAGGGAGTGGCCATCAAGAAAAGGTCGTATGGCTAGGGAGTGGGCATCAGACTGAGTGTGGGCATTAGGGGATGACCAAACAAAGTGGTTAATTGGTAATTGTACAAGGACAGAGTGCAGGTCGTACAGTTAATCCTAGTGTTTTGTGGCGCTGAAGGAGGGCATAAAATGGTTGTATGGCTACATGGAAGTATGTTGGTCAAACACCCTGCTAGTCATATGTTGCATGGGTGAATCCTTGCATGTCAGGTGCTAGTCATATGATGTTGCCCCGTGCTGCTTTTGGGTCGATCAAAATAGACTCAGCTTGACCGTACCTCCAACCTTAATTTTACCCTTTGTTTTTCCAATTTTTGTGTTTTTTCTATTTTAGGTTCAATGGGGCCCACTTTCATTAATGTTTGATTGCCCATACATAGTAGCCCAACATCAATCATATTTAAGCATTTCATTCTCTATTTATACAACTTTAGCTTAGAATCATTCACTCTGTCTTTGACCGACATTCCATTCAAGTTCTCTAACTTGACTACAACATTCTCGAAGATCAATAAAATTTTAAATGGGCCGAGCCACATTACTCTGAACTTCCTTGATTTAATTTCACACCTCCTGTTTTGCCCACTAAGCCATTATTCAAAGTTCATCTAGTTTATTCAACTGGATAATCCATTTTGTTGGGTTCTCATTATCACCTAGCCGGTTCCCCAAGGCTACCCTCAAAATTGGTACCAAGTAATCCATCATAACTGCTACCTCTTAACCATACATTAGCTGAAAAGGTGTATGGCTAGTAGTTACTTTTTAGGCAATACGGTAGGCCCATAATAATGCGAGTGTTCTCCCATTCAGCACCTTATATTCTGCATGACATTTGGATTATTGATATTAGAAACTTATTGGTTGCCTCTACTTGTCCAATTGCTCATGCATAATACAAACTTGAGAGAATGGAAAATCAGAAACTCAGAAGTCCTGAATTGAATTACATGGTTGAAAAAATGTCCACCTCTATCACTAGTAATCTGCATCGGAATTCCAAACCTAGTGACCACTTGCTCATAGATAAATTTGGTTCTACTCTACACATTGTTGTCAAGCAACACTCTATATCATAGCCACTTCATCAAATACACCATGGCAACAACAATATACATGCAATGGTGGGATTTGTTGACTTCTAATGGCCCAATAAAATCTAGCCCCTATCGGTCAAAAAGATCCTAGGGATGTGATGGCCACATGGGCATAAAGCACCTTTTTAAGCGGCTTTCTTGTTCTTTGGCAAGTATCGCATCCCAACACCCATTCATTGGCATTGTGATGCAACATCAGCCACCACAATCCTACATGACGTACCTTCATTGTTTTGTGATCTAGACCCATGTACCCTATAGTTGGGCCTTCATGTGCTTCTAGTCCTCATGGCCTTCATGTCATCATGGCCTTCATGTGCTTATACAATGACTTAGAATGCTCTCTATGTGGAAATATTTGTAACCTTCTCTACATATAAAGTTGCAATATTCATAAAAATCTAAAAGAGATGGAAGTTATCCACTAGTTCAACTTCTCATGGTCAATTACCTATGGGTCTTGCTCTATAACAGCTTCTTGGAGAAAATTCCAAAGTGTTCCAAACATCTAGGCACTGTCATCCTTGTTGAATACCCTAATTTGACACTAGTTTAGTTGATACCAAAGTGGGCTTACATTAGTGAATTAATACTATTATTAAATGTTTGGAGTTTTAGTTAGAAGTTATAAGAACTCGTTATTATAGCCATTATATACACCAAATAAAGAGTGCTGATTCGACCATGGTCGCCAACTCATTCTAGTTGCTAAACCCTGATTGAAAAGGGGAATGTTCTTTATATTAATTCCTTAGTGTCTGTGTAATGTCCCCTTTTAGCTAGACATTGTACTTTCGGCATGATTAGCCTATCAGTGGCCCTCATAGGCTAATACGACATGGTTAGAGGGTCTTCTCCGCAGTTACCCAAATGGCAGTTGGTTTCTTTGGGGAAGTTACGACATATTCTGGAGGTTTTCTAATGATTCATTAGAATGTTTCTACTTTTAGAAACCTCATGTTACAAAATGATGTTGTATTTGTACTTTATGTTATAATTCATTATTTTATATTAAAGTGCAAATATAATATATTAAAAGGGAAAAATAATAATAAAATATTATGACGTTTCTAGAAGCTTCCCAAATGAAGGAAAGAAAACAAAATAGTATAAAGGGAGGTGTGGGCTGCCATTATGGATTATCTCGATTTGATGTTGTCTTTGTTGTGGTATGCTTGTGGAGCCTAGAGTTTTCTGCAGTGAATCAATTTGTCTTTGGGAACGATAAGTCCCATTGATAGCATAATTGAGGGAGTGAAATATCTCTTGAAGGGTTGCATTTTGGAGATGATATTTCAGTCATCTCAATTGGAGCAAAATTTGTGGCCATTGGCCAATTTTGGAGAAATCGATTTGGTGAATTTGTGGGGGTTGCATAGCTATCTTTTGGTGTTGGTTTCTAAATAGCTTGGCATCGATTTTCCTTGGTTACGAGAGTAGATTACATTATAGAGAAATCTGATACTAAAATAAGATATTTACAGTCAAGGAAGGATGCCATTAGGAGGGACGTTTTTGCTTGTAGGGGTTCCAATTTGCATCGATTATTTGCTTGGCTTGGTGCGCCCACTTCCTTGGAGCATGGAGATGATATTAGATGCTTGAGACAACGCATATTCATTGCATATTATTTTAAATTTCAGATCAGACCAGAACAGGGGCAGCTGGCTTGGAAAATTCAATTTGGCTTCGGAGATCATCATTTCACTTGGAAATTGCTTGCTCCTTCATCTATTCTCAAAGGCGCCTCAATCCAACTAAGTTTCATTGCATACAATTCATCCTTTAGTATAGTTTATATTTGCAGCTGTAGGTGTGCATCTTTCATACCAGCATACCATATAATTGTAATTCTTGGTTATGCCAAGAGTCTTGGCTAGTCTAGTGGAGCATTGTATCAAATCATCAATACAAATAAGAATCACAAGTTGCTGGTCATTTATAGTTATCTTTTGAGCATTTGAATTGAGATAGTAGGTTGCATGCCAACTGTTCAACTAAATGACCACTGGCTGTAGGTGATTAGTTTGCTTTGTGAATTCACCTAATTGCATAGAAAAGAAAAAAGAAGAAGTCATTCTTGCATCTAGAACTTAGCATTGTTGTTCTTGCATTGTTCTATAAACATTGAAGCTTTAATCCATCGTCACTCAAACAAATCATCAAACTGTGACAAAAACCAGCAAGAAGTACTTTGCATATAAAGTATTTGAAAAAATTACAAGGCAGCAAATTGAGAAAATTAAGGGCAGATTGGTCAAGGATTGTTACAGTGGTATCAGAGCCCTGATCCTGCCATCCTGGAGGGTTAAAATATCACATGACAGGTCATCATAGGTACTATACCCACAGAAGAGCAGAACCGGAAGCGACTTGGCAAGAAGAAAATCCATTTACAAAGGTACCTTTGGCTGAAATGGGTGATAGAGTAGACGTGGCTCCACACAGAGATGAGAGGAGACAATGATAGAAATGGTGACAGAGAAGTGAGAGACAATCTGAGAGATTTATGAGTTGGTCAGCAACAAGTAGCTGGGGCCTTACAGCAGTTGGCAAATACTTTGCAGCAATTGAATTTACTTCAAAGACAACCTTAGGTCCAGGAAGATGATAGGAGTGTAGTTGGGTCCCGAAGAGTGCAGAGGGCACCCTCTCGCACTGCAAATAGGCCTACTCGGATCACATTCCTGAGAAATGAACTGGCTGACGAGAATATTGAAGAGGTTGAGAATCCAACCTATGCTGACACATACATGGTTGCCCGTGATGAATGGCAGCAATTGACACCTGAAGCCCAAGAGCTTATGCATTTTGATTGGTTTGTACAGTCAAGGATGGATTACTATAGGTCTTCTCAAGAGAGAAGACCTAGGAATCAAAACAAGGAACTCAAGCATGCTACCAATAAGCTTACATTACCCATGTTTGATGGCAGTGACAAGACTACGACATAGTCATGGATTCATAAGTTGGATACCTTCTTCGCTCTTCGACCCATGACAAAAGAGGAAGCTATCAAATATGCCACTTTGCATCTGGAGGGAGCAGCACACGAATGGTGGTATCATGGACTAGTTACATTGAAACACAGTTAGATCACATCTTACTAGGAGTTTGTGGATAGACTGATTGATCGTTTCGATAGGAAGGATCCAGAATCATACTTCAAGGATTTGGCCCAGCTCAAGCAAGTTGGTAGTTTGGAAAGCTATATTGGAGACTTCCAAAAACTATCAGTAATGGTGCCCAACATCTCAGAGAGACGATTGGTGGTGCTATTCATTGAGGGGTTATTGGAGCCTATGCGAGGATGGATTAAAGCATTTGATCTTCCCACACTTCAGGAGGCAATGAAGAAGGCTAGGAGCATGGAACTTGTAGCCCTGCAAAGCAAGTACTCATCAAAGGGATCTTCTTCATATCGAGACAATATATATTTCTATGAAAAGAACAAACCAGATTTTAAAAGCAAATCATCAACACCTCTAGTAGATAGGGATACACTTTAATGATTTGCCAAGAAGTTATGTTTCTACTGCAAGGGGCCCTATGATGCAAACCATGATTGTCCCTTAAGACCTAAAGGAAAAGCTAATAGAGTGATGTGGGCATATTATGAGGACTCTAAGTCGGAGAAATCAGATCAACCATCTAATCCTGAAGATTCAAGTACGGAGCACAAGATAAGCATGAAAGTGAAGGAGAGCATGAAGGGGCAGCGAGGCAACGTGATGCACACATCACTAGCATCCAGCAGGAGGGATCATTTAGAATGCGTGGAGTTCTAGCAGGGCAAAAGATTATCATTCTTCTTGACATAGGGGCAACTCATAATTTTATTGATACCCGATTGGTTGAGAGGCATGGAATTAGGACAGAGGAATTTGAGGGAATAAGAGTTAAGGTGGCAGATGGTTATACCCTCAAGTGCGAAAGGAGGATATCAGATTTGCCTATGCATTTGAACAACTATGAGTTCAAGACCGAATTCTATGTGGTGAATATGGGTGATATAGATATGGTACTTGGCATGAGATGGTTACATGACATAGGAAAATTCACCATGGATCTCAGAGAGATGGAAATGACATTCCAAGTAGATGGAAAAACTCATGTCCTCAAGGCTATTCGAGATTCCATTTTCAGAATGATTTCTTTTAGGAGGATGGAGAGACTTATGAGGCATGACATGGTTGAGTGGGTCGCTGAGTGTGTTTTGATGCCTACACAGGGTGAGCATCAGAACCCAGTTTACCATCTAGACATTCAAGGGTTAAGAATTAAGCACACTAAGGTATTCACTGATATTCCACGAGGAAAACCACCAGACAGAGGGATTGAACATATCATTGAGTTGGAGGAGGGCGCTAAGCCCGTGATGGTCACCCCATATAGGCACCCCAAGAGGCTGAAGGATGAAATAAAAAAAACTATTAAGGAGTTGCTGGCCATGGGACACATTAGACCAAGTCACCTTTTGCATCATCAATAGTCTTGGTCAAGAAAAAAGATGGTACATTCCGAATGTGTATTGATTATAGGCTCCTGAATAAAAGAACAATCAAGAACCATTACCCTATCCCTAGAATTGATGAGTTCATAGATGAGTTACATGGTGCCTGCTACTTCTCCAAAATTGACTTGAGGTCGAGGTATCAACAGAGTCATGTCAGGGAGCAAGACATAGAGAAGTCAGCTTTCAGGTGCCATTGTGGACATTTCGAGTTCGTGGTTATGCCATTTGGGCTAACCAATGCTCCGGCGACATTTTAGTCTACGATGAATAGGGTCTTCCATTTGCAGTTAAGGAGGTATGTGTTGGTATTCTTTGACGATATCTTGGTATATAGCAGAACATGGGAGCATCACATTGCACATCTTGATGCGGTTTTGGGTATTCTTGGAGGTGAATCCTTGTATGCCAAGGAATCCAAGTGTGACTTGAGAATGACAGAATTATTGTATCTTGGGCACATCATCAGTGTTGAGGGGATACGTATGGACCCAGAGACGATCAAGGCGACTGTTGAATGGCCTACTCCAGAGAACCTTACTCAGCTTAAAGAATTTTTGGAATTGTGTGGTTTCTACCACAGGTTTGTTAATGGGTATTCATGGCATGCGGCACCACTCACTGATTTGACGAAGAAAGGGGCATTTGTTTGGACTCTTGAGGCACATGATTGTTTTGAGATGTTCAAACTAATTATGACTTCTTGCCCAATTCTTGCATTGCCGGATTTCTCCAAACCCTTTGAACTACAATGTGAAGCATCAAGTGAGGGGATAGGTGCAGTCCTTATGCAGAACAAGCATCCGAAGCTTCGCGGTCTAAAGAGAGGGTACAACATATATGACAAGGAGATGTTGGCTATCATGCATGCATTGGCCAAATTCAGGCAGTATTTGGTAGGCAGAAAGTTTGTGGTGAAAACATACCATAACAGTTTGAGGCATTTCCTTGGACAGAGAGATCTTAATGATCGACAACAAAAACAGGTTAGCAAGCTGCAATCATATGATTTTGACATCTCCTTTGTCAAGGGGACACATAATGTGGTTGTTGATGCTTTATCTCGGTGTCCACACTTGAGTTCTATGATTGGGATAGATGATGATTGGCGACACTTGATAGTGACAGAGTATGCCAAGGACAGTTGGGCTATAGGTATTGTTGAGGGGTCAGTACAGGTTGCCAGATATACAGTTGTAAATGATTTAATCATTTACAAAGGAAGGATCTATTTGACCCTAGGATCGGAGATGAACATTATTTTGAGGACCTTTCATGATACACCCATGGCAAATCATCCTGGGTATTTCAAGACTTACAGGCAGATTTGAGAGAGGTTCACTTGGAAGGGCCTCAAATCAGATGTTCTACGATATGTCAGAGAGTGTCTTGTTTGTCATCAAAATAAACAGGAACACAAATATCCAACAGGTTTACTTCAACCACTTCCGATTCCTGATAGGAAGTGGGAATGCTTATCTATGGATTTCATTACTGGATTACCCAGAGCTCAGGGACGGGATTGCATATATGTGGTTGTGGATCGTTTGACTAAATATGCTCACTTCCTTCCGATCTCAGCTACTTACTCAACTAAGCAGGTGGCAGAATTGTTCTTCCATGAGGTGTTTAGGTTGCATGGGTTACCTCGGAACATAGTCAATGACAAAGACAACC
The DNA here is from genome assembly GCA_037957365.1 of Torreya grandis. NCBI lineage: Eukaryota > Viridiplantae > Streptophyta > Pinopsida > Cupressales > Taxaceae > Torreya > Torreya grandis. The sequence continues at coordinate 1,908,600 of JARHVA010000231.1, read as the reverse complement.
GATTTATGAGTCATTTCTGGCAAGAGCTATTCAGGCTGTGTGGGACAGAACTCACTCTGAGTACTAGTTACCACCTGCAGACCGATGGGCAGACGGAGAAAGTGAATAAATGGGTGGAAGGCTACCTCAGGAACTACATAACAAGGCAGCAAAAGGGTTGGGTTAAGTGGTTGTATTTATGTGAGTATTGTTACAATATCACTTACCATCTCTCCATTTAGATGACACCATTCATGGCGTTGTATGGGTATGATGCGCTGAGCTTTCTGGATTTGTTATTTGGAGATCGCTGGGTGCCTAGTGTTGGTGATCTATTGCAGGAGAACCACGACATTATGAGAGCATTGCGAGAAAACATATAGAAGGCCCATAACCAAAAAAAGTAGTATGCAGATCAAAAGCGAGTTGAACACTCGTTTGAGGTTGGTGATATGATGTATTTGATGCTACAGCCACACAGACAGTCTTCTCTTAAGAAAAGCAGAGCCGAGAAGCTTAAGCCACGATACTATGGGCCATTCAGGATTATTAGGAGAGTGGGTAAGGTGGCTTATGAGTTGGAGTTGCCAACCGACAACAGAGTACACAATCTCTTCCATGTGTCACACCTCAAGAAGGCGTTAGGACATCGTGTGGTTCCTTCCATGACTTTGCCACCCCTGGATGATGAGGGGAAATTGATTCTAGTGCCCGAGGCCATCTTGGATATTTGAGAGAGGACTTTGCGGAGACGGGTCATCAGGGAATAATTAATTAAATGAAGGGACGTACTAGTTGAGGATGCTACTTGGGAGAGTGAGGAGATTCTACAACATCCAGATTTGAGATTGCTTGGGGAAAAGCAATTTCAGGAGGGGCGGACTGTAATGTCCTCTTCTAGCTAGACATTGTATTTTCGGCATGATTAGCCTATCAGTGGCCCTCGTAGGCTAATACAACATGGTTAGAGGGTCTTTTCTGCAGTTACCCAAATGGCAATTGGTTTCTTTGGGGAAGTTACGACACATTTTGGAGGTTTTCTAATGATTTATTAGAATGTTTCTATTTTTAGAAACCTCATGTTACAAAATGATGTTATATTTGTACTTTATGTTATAATTCATTATTTTATATTAAATTACAAATATAATATATTAAAAGGGAAAAATAATAATAAAATATTATGATGTTTCTAGAAGCTTCCCAAATGAAGGAAAAAAAAAATATATATATATAAAGGGAGGTGTGGGCTGCCATTATGGATTATCCCGATTTGATGTTGTCTTTGTTGTGGTATGCTTGTGGAGCCTAGAGTTTTCTGTAGTGAATCAATTTGTCTTTGGGAACGATAACTCCCATTGATAGCATAACTGAGGGAGTGAAATATCTCTTGAAGGGTAGCATTTTAGAAGTGATATTTCAGTCATCTCAATTGGAGCAAAATTTGTGGTCATTGGCCAATTTTGGAGAAATCGATTTGGTGAATTTGTGGAGGTTGCATAGCTATCTTTTGGTGTTGGCTTCTATATAGCTTGGCATCGATTTTCCTTGGTTAAGAGAGCAGATTGCATTGTAGAGAAATCTAATATAAAAATCAGAGATTTACAGTCAAGGAAGGACGCCATTAGAGGGACGTGTTTGCTTGTGGGGGTTCCAATTTGCATCGATTCTTTGCTTGGCTTGGTGCGCCCACTTCCTTGGAGCATGGAGATGATATTAGATGCTTGAGACAACGCATATTCATTGCATATTATTTTAAATTTCAGATCAGACCAGAACAGGGGTGACTGGCTTGAAAAATTCGATTTGGCTTGGGAGATCATCGTTTCACTTGGAAATTGCTTGCTCCATCTATTCTCAAGGGCACTTCAATCCAACCAAGTTTCATTGCATACAATTTATCCTTTAGTATAGTTTATATTTGTAGCTGTAGGCGTGCATCTTTCATACCAGCATACCATATAATTGTAATTCTTGTTTATGCCAAGAGTCTTGGCTAAACTAGTGGAGCCTTGTATCAAATCATCAATACAAATAAGAATCATAAGTTGCTGGTCATTTATAGTTCTTTTTTGAGCATTTGAATTGAGATAGTAGGTTGCATGCCAACTGTTCGACTAAATGTCCATTGGCTGTAGGTGATTAGTTTGCTTTGTGAATTCATCTAATTGGATAGAAAAGAAAAAAAAAAAAAAAAAGGAAGTCATTCTTGCATCTAGAACTTAGCATTGTCATTCTTGCATTGTTCTATAAACACTTGAAGCTTTAATCCATTGTCATTCAAACAAATCATCAAACTGTGACAAAAACCAACAAGAAGCACTTTGCATACAAAGTGTTTGAAAAAATTACAAGGCAGCAAATTGAGACAATTAAGGGCAGATTGGGCAAGGATTGTTACAGTCTAGCAAATTGTCACCGGTGCCTTGGTGTTGTATTTTCTTGATTGAAAGATCAACATCCAGGGGAATTGGACAAGACTGAGGTGAAAGATGGGGGCAGCATGTAATAATTCTTGCACAAGGCGGGCTCTTCCCACATGACTCAGTCATTTGTGAGTGCACCTGTCCAATTCACCTTTGATATTTTCCATGATGTTGGTCTAGATGGTTTTTCTGAATTTACAATGTCGAGAAAATCCCAAATAAACCATGGGGAGGGAACTCTTGCTGTAACCAAGAATTCAGATGATAGTCCTCCAAAAAATCCATTCAAATTGAAAGGCGATCGATCAATCTAAATAGAGATAATGGGCTTGGGATTGGTAGTTTGTCACGACCAACTATGAATCACTTGAGGCGAGACAATATACATACACACTATGAAGACAATGTTCTTTAATGATTTAAATCATAATAAGTTCGCTTGATTAATTGCTTAATTTGTTTGAGGTGAGCAAAAAAAATTATTCCCCTTTGATCTTAAACAGTTTTATTATTATTAAGGAACTTTCTATGTTGTAATTCCTCAGAGCAGTTGCCATTTTCTTCTTCTAAATATAATGTACTCAAAGCATCAGATTTAATTTTATTCAACATGATGAAACCAAAAATCTCTTTTTCCAACAGTCCTCCTTCGCTGCATTGCAAGATTGAGAAAGATATCATTGGATATCATTGGATTTCTTTTTATTGATTTTCTGCTTTGAAGCCCTCTGATATAAGTTTATCAGTTTGCTGATATATGTAATCTCTCAAAGAATAATTGAAGATAAAATCAGAGTGTCATCCGCAAAGTGGAAGTTGGAGAACCTCTGTCCATTTTCAGGTTGGAGGGAACCCATAGAAGACCCTTTATTTTCCTGCTATCTTTGCTCAGTTGAAGAATTATCCCATAATGATGAATAGGTATGGGCTAGGCAGATCACCTTGCCTTAATCCTCTAGATGAAGAGAACTGCTGACCAATACAGCCATTAAATGAGAAAGAGAATGTTGAAGTTGTAATGCACCTTGCTATCAATATAACTAACTCCTAATTGAGACCAAAAGCCAGTATTGTCTTGGATAAAAAAATTCCCAATTGCATCGATCAAAAGCCTTAGACATATCTAGTTTCAATAGAAGTCCCAGTCTCTTTTGCGACTTGAAGGAATGGAGAATTTCCTGCACAACCAAGATGTTGTCAGTGATTTTCCTGTGAGTGAAAAAGGCTAACTGCAAGTTGGAAATCATCTTAGCCAAGAATGGTTTGATTCATTGGGAAATCAACTTAGAGAGAATTTTATAGACAATATTGCATAGGGAAATTGGATTCTTTTGATCCAGCTCCTCCAATTGAGTCTCCCTAGGGATGAGGATTGGTCAGGTGGCATTCAGGGAATGCAGCATTTTTTGGTTCTTCCTAGACTCCTCTATGACAACAGGTAGGTCCTTGTTTAGACCACTAAAATGTTTGGTAAAAGAAAGCAGGATAAACATCCTAACGCAGAGCTTTATCCTTCTGAAATCAAAACACAATGACTAGCACTCTTCCTCGCAGTTGCTGGTCAGAAAATGGATTGACTCTCATTTTCCAATATCACCTGTGGAATATTATTGAGTGAAGGTTGTTAGGGTTTGATGATTTTCCTTATCCATTGGCCCCACAGTGAGCAGCTGTTGAAAGTAGTGTGGCATGGTGAAGAATATACGAGGCTATACTGATATGTATGTGAGGTCTAGTTTTGATGGTGCTCATTGTATTGAGATGTTGCCAATTGAGAGCTGATTTGTGCAAAAACTTTGAATTGGAGCCCCCTTGCACATTCCAGGTCTGTTTAGCTCTTTACTTCTGGTACCACTCTTATCTATTCTAAATTTGAGCCAACTCTTGAACCAGTAATTGTTCGAGTCTCCATTGCTTCATTGAATCCTCTTCTTTTGGGATAAAATATTACCAAAGGTATGATGGTTCCAATCTTTCATTCTTGTTTGCATGTGATCCGTCATTTCCATAAACTTATGCATCTCAAATGCTATCATGTGGCTTGTTTCCTGCCACCATTGCTCCACCTTTGTGATTAAATCCAGATACATTAACCACATTTCTTCAAATCTGAACTAAGATATGTGTTCTCATTTATGGGGCTGTGGGTGATCTCCAATTGAATAGACCGATGACCTGAGAGAGTCATATCACACTTTGGCTTCTATAGTTTTGTGGCCTTGAACCATGTCTTATCCATTATTACTCCCAAGATTTCCTGAAATGTATTGTTGATCTTTCCTTCGATTGGACAGTCCATCAGCTTTGCACATTTTATAGATCAATCCTTGCCTGGGAGATCAGTTTGCATGGGCTGTCTGCTTGCTGAAAATCTTTTTCCCCCTGGTTTCTCCTCTAGGCATTTATGGTTTTGAGATGCCTAATGGGCTTTTGTTGTGAATATTGAGACAACCAAGAGGCCAGCTGATTTAAGAGATTAATTCTAATCATGTTGGGAGATATGTATACGTTGAAAAAGCAACAAACTTCTTTGAATTCGAAAGAAGAGCATGGATACCAGCCCCCAAGCAAAGGATCGATGTGAGTGTGGAGTATACCTATAGGGTTAAAAAGGATCATGGTTCTGCTGAGCAAACATAGATGTTTTTGTTTTCTACCTCATATATTTGGCAATTGGGAGCACCACACCAATCTAGATCAAGACACTCTTGAAGAAAAACCAAGTCTATAGCATTTTCTTTAACTTTGGCTTTGAGAAAATGCCACTTGTTGGGTGCACCAGTGTCCGTCATATTCCAAGACATGATCCGTATTTCAACAGATGAGGTGGTATCATACTCTCACGATCTTTGATGACGTGGTTGGAGCATTTGAGTCTATCACCATATTTCTTTGGAGCCAAATTATAATTTTGTGAAATGATTCATTGTGTAGGAGAGAGAACTATCTGAGCATTTTGAGACTCAACTAATTGATTTTCCATTTTTGATCCCTTGAGGTGGAAGGAGGATAATAGGAACCTGCTGCTCTTTCCTATTGTTGCAGTCGTTGAGGGGATAGAGGTTGAAACAAATCTGAGGAATGTCTTTATAATGTCCCCATTTTGAAATTAAAATAATATTATTATTAAAATAAAAAGTATTTCTAAATACTTAAAATAAAGTAATAATAGCCTAATTTGCGTTCCACTTAAGTTGGGACCTTTTGAGGGTCATAGGCACTTACGGCCTAAAATGGATTTTATAAGGAAGTTTAATATATCATCTTTAAAAAAAAAAAAAGGTAAACTCTCACTCCTTATTTTGGGCACCACACTTGGAGAAGAGTTATAAAAGGAGAGGAAATGCTCATTTGAAAAGTTTATGCATTTTTTATATTGAAATTCTTATGCAAGTATGTCAAGTTTGAACAAGTGACATGAAGACGAAAACCTTCAAGTGCACCAAGGAGTTTGGAGATGAAAACCTCCATTCTTCTACCAGGGCAACTCTATTCAAGGGCTGTAATTATGCCTCAATTTTGCATAGTTGTATGCAAGTGGATCTACAAAGGTGTCTTTGGAAACCACTTTCAACAAGAAATTATTACAAACCCTTCGGTGAGCTGGAAATACATAAAGTGCAGGTCAAAGAGGAGGGCGATCTCGGTGGAGGAGCTTGATCAAGTTTGGAGGCCATCTCAAAGGTGGCAACTTACTTTGAGAAGGTGGTGAGCCCTCTCAAGAGTGCAAAGTTGTCTTTGAAACCCTCTTCCAAGCCCAGGGTATTTTTTATAATTTATTGCAGCTGTTGGCGAATTGTTTTCGATCAATTTGCATGTGTGGAAGGTCAATTTGTGCCCTAAAAATATTCAGGAATGTATTATATATTTTTGGCAACTTGGGCGACTTGATTGGAGAGTTTCGGGAGGTGTTTTGAGAGGCAAATTCCAAGAAATAATATTCAGATTTATTACCCTTGTTCCACGGGAACACGTCCCTCCCCCCAAAAAAACTGTCATTTTCGAGATTGGGGTGTCCCCGGGATGCAAGGACATCAGGGGGACGTCTCCCAACCGCTCTGCCACCTCCACCATGCTCCGTCGCCATCCCCAGGACGTTTCCCTCTGAGAGGGGACGTCTTGGGGACTCTGGGACATCCAGAAGTTCCCTGTCCCCTCAAGAAACGCCCAGACGTCCCCCGCATAGGTGGATGCCAAAAAGTGAATACTTTTTCATTTTTAAAAGATTTTTCGATTTTTGTATTTTCTAACCTAACCCTAAATGCTAGTGGGACCCACCGCACCCCTCCCCAGGCCTCCCAAAAGCTTATAAAAAGCCCTCTACCTCTCATTCCAAATCACACAAAAACTTCATTGAGTTAAGTAGAAATTTGAAAGTAGAGGCATCAAGCTAAGAGGGAGAAGTTTGCAAGAGTGAGAGAGCAAAGAAGAGGATAGACAAGCCATTGCCAAGAAGATTCAAGCCTCTACAATTTCATCATTTCACCCACAACGTAAGCCCTATGATTCTTTCAATATTTTATTTTTAATTGTTAAATTTTTGTTTCATTGAATCATTATTCATTTGTAAATTGTTTTGTTCTACTTTCATTCATGTCATTAATCATTTCAATTTCATATTTCTAAATGAAAAATTATTATATTAAAATATTTATTTGTGATTCTCATTCATTCAAATTCTTAAAAATAGATTTTTTTTTTTTTTTTTGTTTTAAATTTTCAATGTTCATTCAAATTTAGAATTAAATCTTAAGAACAAGGATTTCTATTTGTGTATCCTCTGTTTCGGCGCTTCGAGCGAACTGAAGTAAGAAAAACAAAAACAAAATCCTTGTTTTAAATTTTAATTTAAAATTATTTAAAAAAAAAATCTTCATTCAAATCAAATGCTTAAATTTTAATTTTTAAAATTTAAGAACAAGGATTCCTATTTGTGTATCCTCTTCTTCCTACTTCGAGTGAACTGAAGTAAGAAAAACAAAAAACAAAACCCTTGTCTTAATTTTAAATTAAAAATTTTAATCCCTTAAATTTATGCATGGTTTGAATTTTAATTTTTTAAATTATAATTTATAAACTTACAAAATGAAAAGTCATTATAAGTTCTCATAGCATGAGTGAGGAGGTTCAACCTCAAGGGGTTGGGGTTAAAGTTGAAAGTGACAATGATTCAGATTATGCACATGATGATCCTGGTTTAGGAGGGAGGAGTGACCGTGAAAAGCAAACTAGTTCTGTTGGGAGTCCTAATTATAGTTGCACTTCACAAGCCCTTCAACAATATGCTAAGGGTCCCTTTGATCCTAAGAAACCTTTACAACAATTTGCAAGCAAGGTACCTTCAAAGCCTGGGACATCTAGAGGCACTAGGAAATGGAAATGCAACCTATGTGACATTGAATGGTTTGGCAACATGACTGGAACAAATGCTCATCTCCTTATTCGAGACAAAGGCGTAGATGTATGTGAAAAGGTGGAAAAGAATTTGAAATTGAGGGTTGAAACATGTATATTATGGGGTGCCAATCAAGAAGATGCACCTTCATCTACTACTTTGCCACCAAGGGGGACGGGTCATCAGAGACAAAGTTCTACTTCTAGTACTTTGGAGAGGCCAATGGCAATGAATCCATCTAGTTCAAGGGCAACATGGCCTAAGGGGAAATGGAAGATGACTAGTGATGCTTCAAATCCACTGGCGGATTTATTCAATGTGCAAGTAAAGGATGAGGTAGATGATACCATTCGCAAATTCTTCTTTGCCAATGGCATTCATTCCATGTGGCTCGCTCTCCTTATTATAAGGAGGCCATGACAAAAATAGCAAAAGCAGGACCATCATATGTGCCACCAGGAGAGGCTAAATTGAGGACAACAATCTTGGATAAGAACTATTCCAAGATTACTGTTTTAATGGATAAAATGAAGTAGACCTGGTTCTCTAATGGATGCAACATTGTCATGGATGGGTGGACGGACATTAGGCATCGTCCACTCATCAATATCATGGTTACAAGTGTAGTGGGCCCTTATTTCCTTAGGGCTATTGATTGTTTAGGGCATCGCAAGGATGCTGATTTTCAGTTCCAGATCATCAAAGATGTTATAGAGGTTGGGCCACAAAATTTTGTGCAAGTAGTGACAAATGCAACCCATGTGTGCAAAGTAGCAGGGAAGTTAATTGAGGCAGCCTATAGACATATTTGGTGGACTCCTTGTTGTGTGCATGCCATGAATAATGCACTGAAGGACATGGGAAAAATCCGTTGGATCAAAGCAATGGTTAATGATACTAGAGATGTGCAGAGATTTATTTGCAACCACTACACTTCACATGCACTCTTCAAGAACTTCTCCAAGAAGGAATTTTTGAAACCTGTAGAGACTAGGTATGCATCATACTTTATTCTCTTGGAGAGGATGCTTGAGTTGCAAGAAGCATTGCAACTAATGGTTATGACAGCAAAATGGAATTGGTGCCCTGAGTCGAAGACAAAGCAGGGGAAGACGGTGAAGGAGGTGGTGAAGAGTGATGTTTTTTGGGCTGATGCCTAATATATTGTCTCCATCATTACTCTAGTCTTCATAGTGATCAGATATGGGGATGCTAATGCACCTACACTTGGAGAGGTGTATGAGTGCATTGATACTATGCTTGATCAAATGAAGGTTGTTGTACGAGAGGACCCCACATTGACATTCTACACAAAGCATATTCAGCGGATCATTCCCAACAGATGAGAGAAGCTCAACACTCCCTTGCACATGGCTGCCTATGCATTGAACCCGAAGTGGTATGTGCAAAGGCCTGGTAGACTTACACCCATACATGATGCTGATGTGAAGGCAAGGTTCATGAAGGCCATTCAGAAAATGTATGATTCTACAGAGGCCAGCATCATTCGTACTGAGTTGACAAAATTTGCCACTCTTAGGGGATATTCACAGGAGGCTGAAATAGATAGGGAGACAATGGCACAGGAGGAACCAATTTTGTGGTGGACTTTGCATGGGCCTGCTTCTTTGACTATTGATCTAACCATTCGTTTGTTGCCCTAGGTTTCTAGTTCTTTTGTTGTTGAGAGGAATTGATCTACTTATAGCTAGATCCACTCCATGAAGAGGAATAGGCTTACCTCTAAGAGGGCAGAGAAGCTTGTGGCTGTACATAGTGCCTTGCGTCTCATTGACCGCAACACACTTGTGTACAAGGAGAGTCCAATACCCAGATGGGATGTAGACCCAGAGGAGCTAGCACAGATTGATGATGATGCTACACAGACAGGGCTGGTTGGTATTAGCTTGGAGGAGCTTGAGTGTGTGGAGTCCGGCAGTTCTAGTGATGAGGAGTTCCACATTGGGGATGATTAGCCATTGACTCATTGAGTCATTTGTATTCACTAATTACTTTTAGTATTTCACTATTCTAGTATTTTGTTTTTGAACAATGTTGATACTTGATTGTAATCATGAATCATCATTATGAAAATTTTAAATTCAATGTTCAATCATCAATGTTTATTGTTTAATGTTCAATGTTCATTGTTCAAAGTTAGTGTTCATTGGTTCAATGGATTATCGATCAAACTTGAAACTTAAATGATTAAATCACAATGTTAAATTGTAAATGTTCAATGCAATATACTTAATCTTTATACATTATTTTATAACTAATTATCAAGTACTATATGTATTTCAACACTGCTCGCCTGCCGCCGTCCCCAAACTTAGGCCGCCCGTTCCCACATCCTGGAAACCCGTCCCCACGTCCCAGAGTCAAGAAATGCTGTGGAACTATGTTTATTTCCCTATTTTTCCTAAGGTGTGGCGACCCACTTGTGGATGTTTTTGTGGTGTTTGGTGATTGAAAAACACAACTGTACCTTTATGTCAAAATCAGATTATTTGCAGGGGTATTTTCAGCCACTTCGCCAATTTATTTTGGTCCAAAAACGGTACATTGTTTTCCATATATTTTTCAGCTATTTGTGGAGTTATATGGACATGTTTTGCTTGGGTATTCTATACATTTTCCAGCTAGGGCTAGCTGGTTTTCTGAGTAGATTATTAGTTGTTTGGCAATTTTATTTAGTGGATGGTTGGGTAAACCCAACTAGGTCTAATCATCCCATTTGGGGACATTACAGTCTTGGCTTCTACCACATCTTGACTCTTATGATAGGTTGGAGGTATGTCAGACAAGAAGTCAGGTCACAAGTGTGACTGTTGCTTGATAAATTTCTTTTTCTTCCATGGCCATAAGTTCAGGCTCAGCGAAAGAAGAAAAAAGGATTAAAATTGCTTTTTTGCTTCCACAAATTGGTTTCTTTTCTCAAATAATTCCTTTGCAAATTTGTCTGGGGATGATTTCTCGGTAGGGTTGGTAGGTGTTGACAATTCTTCCACAAGTCAGATTGTCTCTCACCATTCAGAAAATTCACGTCTCTAGCCAAGGAAGAAGAGTACATTGTTTTGGTAGGGTCCTTGCTATGAAGGATGAATTCTTTCAGAATGATTCATCAAAAAAGTTTTTTACTTCGGATAATGATATCCTTTGGACAAAAAGTCCGAAGAAATTAATAAGAGCACTAAGAAGGAAAGTCCGCACAAAAAGAAGCCAAAGATTAATTTGGAAGGGAGCAGTTTCAAGAATTTCGAAGGGCACCTACCCTTCGGGCAGGCACAAGACCAAACTCAGAGACCTTTGCAAAAAGCCCAGGTGCCCTCCAATTTTTCCGAAGGGCACGGAAGGAGATCAACTTGTCTTTGTGGAAGGCACTTGGTCGGTGCCGAAGGACACTTGTTGGTGCCGAAGGGCACATTTCAAAGAGCAAAGGCAAAGAGATTCTTTCGGACTTTTGTCCGAAGGAATTCCTTCGGACAAAAAGTCTGAAGAAATTCAGAAGGCTTGCACAAAGCAAAGCCCGAAGAAAGTCTGATGGCAAAATACAAAGGCAAAAAACTTGAGGGTCCGCGGGAAAATGACGTGTAGAAAGGCCGCAGAAAAACAAGGAGGCAAGAAGATATCCTTCGGACCTTTGTCTGAAGAAATTCGGAGAAAAGACCGCCAAAAAAAAAAGCCCACAACAAAGGAAGGTATCCGAAGGCAAAGAAGTCCGAAGAAATTCTACGGAAATAGCCCGAGAAAATTAAACCCGACAAAAAACCCGAAGTCGGAATTCCGAAGGCCAGAGACCAAGATAATTCTTGCGGACATTTTGTCCGCGAGAAAGTGGCAAGACGGAAGTCCGAAGGAATAAAGCTTCCGGTGACGTCCCGCAAGCCGTCAAATTTTGACCGCGGGAAGTAACCGTTGAAACCAAAGAGACAAGAAATCCGAAATAAATGGAGGCTGACTGTGCAAAAGAGAATAGAAAATAGATAATCCGACAAAAGAGTTGAATACGGAATCCTCCCAGAAATAGACACAAACAGGAAGATCAGAATAGAATAGAATACATGCAAGCAGGGGCTATTTTCGAACATCGGAGCTATTTTTGAACATTGGTCAAAGCTTCAGTTGACTGATATTAAAGTCTTGTTCATCTCCAGTCAGTTCATGCATCCAAAGGTCTAACTTAGCTTCAACAGGAGTTCCGAATTCGAACGACGAGTTGATTGTTCCAGATTTAGAGTTGACTAATTGATTAAAACGCCACATCCACTAGAAGCTTTCCATGCGAAGGAAAATGATCTCTTCATCCAACTCAGCTTAAATAACGGTTAACTCAGTTTTCAAACGCTACAACTCGGTATCAAGCAACTCACATGGAGTTCTAAATTTGACATTTGCATAGATTTCCATGCAAAAAGAGGTGGGCAGTTCATAACGAAGATAAGTTCGCTTCATCAAGCAAAGAAGCTTCATGCAAGGACAAAAGGGAAAAAATATTTTATTGAAAGGCCAAGTAAAGCCTTGAGTTAACCAAAGTGAATCCTTCTCTTCGAGTTTCTACGCCATCTTTGGCCTCTTGTAATTTTCTATATAATAGCTTTCAGCCTTGTTTAAAAAAAGATCCTATCTCTCTTGGTTAGACCAGACTCTGCCATTGGTGAGTAGTGTAACCTCTTCGATCAATAAGAAAGACTGTACTTTCAGATTTCAAGCATTGGCATAGTGTATATTTCTTCAGCAATTTGCATAAGTGGTAGATTTCTCTCCCTTCCCAAATTCTGTTTCATACCTAGTTGCTAGATTATCATTGTGCAAGTCATGCTTAGTGTTCTTTATTGTCTTTTGCTGAAATTGTAAGTGGATATTAGGTGGCCGCAAAGTGTCTTTTATCAGACCTCTCTCCATCGTTTTCCCTCAAGTTTTAGTTATTGGATCGAACATTTGCATGAAATACTTATGCATAAGTGATTAATTGAAGTCTATGGTCTTCTTTCTCCCTTGTTCGTTCAGTGTTCAAGGTTCCAAGTTGAGTGGATAAAAATTCTAGTGTATCACCCCCTTTAGGTAGGATTTCCCCTTTTAAGTTTCCATTCTCCCTTTTCCACGATAGTCCTCAGCGTAGAGTAGAGGTCCTAATTGATACATCATACATGAACTAGCCTTCTCTGGAGGTTCTTCTCACTATTGAGGCACCCACCCTCGTGAAAAGATCCCATTGTTTCAGCCGGATAGAGGACTGGCCGTTTCGTGCATGTCTTCGAATCAGGGCGCAGCTCCAGGTTGACAACAATTTTTGGCACGCTCGGTGGGACCACGAAAAGAGTTCTTTACAGAAAATCTTCACGGCAAAAGAAGATATTCATTTGCAGCCAGCGAAAGAGTTCATAGCATCACTCAAAAAATCAGTTCATGCCAAAAGTTACCACAAGATCAACAAGCAAAAATATTCCTTTTGAATTTTGAATTTATAAAAAACCAAGATCTAGGAGGGCAAGTCCATATCCTCAAAGGGAATATTTAGCTCCCCCTCATCCTATTGTTCTAGAGACTGAAATCCCCACCATTCAAATGGCCATAAGAAATCAAGTATTTGCTCCATTCAATAGGGGGAGTCCACTAAATCTAGCACAGTTAAATGATATACCTATATCTGCCCTCAAAAGTATTCCATTCTTCTTAGGAGAAAATCAAACAACCCTTATTGAGCATATACAGGATGTTGCTAATCTTTGTTCAATTCATAATGTAACTGAGAATAATGTTGCTATCAAATTACTAACTGCTTCTTTCAAAGGAAAAGCATTACAGTGGTATAGAACCCTCCCACTTAGATCTATCTCTACATGGGATGAATTAGGTGTTGCTTTGGTCAAACAGTTTGAGGACAAGTCTGACCACTTATCTTTGGTTGAACAATTAACTGCCATACAGAGAGCTCATGAGTTCACGTCCGATTTTAATCTCAGATTCCAAAAGACATGGCACAGGATATCGGTTCTAATTAGGCCATCAAATGAATATGCATTCTTATATTTTTTGAAAGCTCTCAATTTTGATATTAGTGTGATGATACAATTAATGGGCGGCACTACTTTGCCAGATGCCTATGAAGTTGCAATAAGGGCAAAAAATAGTCTGATTCAAGCAGAAAAGCTTGCTCCAAGGCCTCCAATGCCCATATTTTCAGAGATAAGTTCAATACCAGCCCTTCAAGTTCCATCCTTGGCTCCAATTCCAGCACCTCAGCGTCCTATTGCAGTCTCTACTAGTCAATCTAGTGAAATAGGAGAGCTGAAAAGTTTGTTACAATCTTTTGAAAATGAAATAGTACAGCTTAAAAGGCAGCAATTTCAGTCAAATAGGCCTTATCAACAGCAAAATCAGAGCAACTATCAGCCCTTCAAAGATCATAGATCTCCTTATTAGGGTTTCAGAGAAAATAGACCACCCCATCAAGCACAAGGGGCCATAACTCCAACTAGGCCATATGCTGCTCTTGATCCAAATGCTCCTTCTACTTCAAAAGCCATTGTTCCAACTCCACCTCAGAACAATTTAGCACAGGATTCAGGTTGGCAGCGTTCGAATCTCAATGATTTTCAAAACCAAGATTCAGTATCATCAAACAACACCTTACCACAAATAACACAAGAGTTCTCTTTTCAGGAGAGCCAATATCAAGATACAGGATTGGCATCACAAGGAGCGACCCAAGGGCAGCCTGATGTTGTTAATGTAAATTGGCAGGTAGATGATCATATTGCTTTTACTCAAGATGTTAACACTAACGCTTCAAATGATCAAGTTGCAGCTCTAACTTATCAGAGAAATAAAAGAAGAGCTGTTGGAGAAGCTCAAGTAGTGGCAAATGCGTCAAATACTCCTAGTACTATTGCTCCAGGTACAAAAGAACAGCTTGTTGCCTCCACAGTCACAAAAAATCAGAATGTAGAGGTCGGCAGAGTGCAGCAAATACCTCTGATTCGTGAGCAGCAAGTAACACAAAAGGTGCAATCAAAGGTTAGTCCATCCCAGTTCAATATTGTAGATCAGATGAAAAGGTCTAACGTCAATATTAGCATGTGGGATACTCTTTCAATTCCAGGCCAAAAGGACAAACTCATTCAAGAAATTTCAGCTCTTGAATTGTCCCCAAAATTAGTAGATAAAGGTGTTGTTTTGACAAACTCAGATCCGCCAACTAAGCAACAGATACAATAAGGAGATAAGATATCAAATGTGGACAAAACTAAGGTAAAAGCAAAGAAGACTCCCCTTTTTTATCTTTCTTTGATAATAGGAGACACCTTAGTTCATAATTGTATGGTGGATAGTGGAGCCTGTCATGTCCCCACTCTAGCCCGTCTAGCAGTGACATGTGAGTCAGCCTATTATGGGGTCTTGTAGGTTGACAGGGTGGTATAAAGACCCAGTTTGGTTATTCAGTGTTGGAGACTTGGTGTTCTGGCGGTTATTGATCAGTTGGGAGACATTCCTTGTTTTTGGGAGACAGTTCCTACATTTGTGGAGGTTACTCCTACTTTTTAGGAGACATAGTCAGACCCAGGGTTGGGACTCCATGAGATTACTCTTTGGGGTTCAGTTTCAGGGAGATAGGGCTTGTTCCCTAGTTTTTAGGAGCATCCCTAGATTTTAGGGATGAGACTACCAGTGGTTCCTTGATTTCCGACTTCAGTCACAGAGAGGTGACAAGTTGTTTTGATGATTCGTGAGGTTGGTTGGGCATTTCTTGGTTACTTGGGTTATATTTTTAATATTACCAAGTTTCCGTCTTTTATTTAAATAAGGCTAAGTTTATAGCCAATTTGGGGTTATAAGGAGTTTTTGGCCTCTTCTGGATGCGTGTACTGGAGTGTAATAGCTCGTTGGAAATGTTTCAAACTTTCCTAAATATTTCATTCATAAGTCAGAGCCTTTCGGGGGACGGATTTCTGTTAAATTGGAAAAAGGCATTATTTTCTATGCACTCGGCTTCTTAAATGAAAATTATAATAATCATGACTTAAGCGCCCTTGGTCCACTTTTAGGGGATCTGATAAGTTTGAAAAAGGCTATAAGAGGCGATTAGAGGAAAGGAAGAAGGCATCGATTAGCATTTCATTTTCTCTTGGAGAAGGCGCTTGGAGGCGTTGAGCATTGGGACGAAAACCCCAGTCGCTTTCCTGGTGGGACGTAGCCCCCACACAGTGGTCTATATTCATTCCTGTCCGTGGTGATTGGCGCCCTTCCTCTTGCAAGGTGCTGGATTGTAATTTGGCAGAGCGCAGCAATTAGAGAGGGGCGATTTCAGTTTGGAGAAGATTCTTGTGGTACTGCTGTACCTGGCCAATTCTGAATTCGTACGGCTGTATTTGACAGCTAATTCTGATCACAACAACGCATCTATTAAGGAGACTTTCAGCTGGCTGCCGTCCTTTCTGATTTATAGTTTCTTCGGCGATTTAGGTTCGCTGTTTAACATTGTATTCTGCCCGACTTATTAGCATTCTGTAATCAGCGAGTATTTGATTAAATATTTAGAAATTCTGCTCCTTCAAATCTGGATTTGGTTGTACCTAGGTTTAATTTCCATAATTCGTTCATGCATTTGCATCTCAATTCTTTTCTTATTGCAAAATTCATCCAAAAACCAAAAACAAAGAAAAACACAAATTTCAATAGAAAATACAAAAATATTACAGCAGTTCAATAGAAGAGATCCATCAGGGATCTTTCAGAGCCAGCAGTACAATCATGCCTAAACAAATTGCAGACAAGCTCGGCCTTGTTTATGAGCCAAATACTAAAGGGATACTGCAGTTGGATGGTTCACCCGCAAAGACGGTAGGGATTATCAAAGATTTGAAACTAACATTACATGCCTGTCCTAGCGTAACTATTCAACAGGATGTTGTAGTAGTAGATCTACCTCCTTATTTCGCCATGTGCCTTTCAAGAGATTTCACTTCAAAGATTGGGGGATATCTATCAGCTGATTGGACTTACTTGATATTCAGCACCAGAAATGGCACAAAGGTAACAATTCATTCAGAACCTATTGCACGTTTTCACATGGAACCTTATACGCCAAGTGTGGTCAATGCAAATTGTATCATTTCAGATGAAGTAGTACAAACTAGTGATGTAGAAACGGACTCACATTTGGATGGAGTTCCAGATTTATTTCTTGATGAGTGGGCTTCCACCTTGCATGAGCATGATCCCTACATGCTGATTGAAGAAGGCCTTGGGGTGTATTGTCTTCATGAGAACGATGCGCCAATCCCAACCATGGTCAAAGAGGGTGAATCTAATGAAGGCTTGTGACAACTATACTTCGATGGATCAAGAAATAAGGATGGGACAGGGGCTGGAATGATGTTAGTTTCTCCTACGAAACAAAGGTATTTCTCATCTATTAAATTTCAATTTGGCTGTTCAAATAACATTGCTGAATATGAAGCACTAGTCCACAGTTTGCAATGGGCTAGGAAGATGAAAGCAAGTTGTCTACAAGTGTTTGGAGATAGTGAACTCGTAGTTCACCAAGTAAGAGGTTTAAATCTATGCAAGAATATGTTGCTTAAATCTTATAGGCACAGGGTATGAGATTTACTTGAAGATTTTCAGGGTTTTAATATTCAAGCAATACCAAGAAAGAGAAATAAACATGCTGATAGGTTGGCTGCTGTTGGGGCACAATTTGATATTCCAGCTGACGTTAAAAGTGACATTTCTCAGTCACATATAAAGATAGTCGTAAGGCCTTTTGTCCCAAGTAACCAAGAAAATTGGCAGGTATTTGAAAGTGACAATCAAATTATGAGATTTTTATAGGAAGAAGCCGAGTTTTCTCCAAAAAAAAGGCAAAACGCTTACAGCAGTATGGTGATCAGATTGTGCAGCTGAAAATCAATAAACTACCCAAGGGATTAGTTACCCTTGAAAATATTTTCAGTGAAGACGATGAACTAAGGAAAGAGAAACCAGCCTTGTCAACAAAGGAAGAACACTATGCCAATATAGAGATTGCAACTGGTAAGATTTTGAAATTGGGCAAGGTATGCACTCCACTACAAAAGAAAGCTTTCTTTGAATTATGCCAAAATTTTGCTGATATATTCGCATGGCAGTATAGTGATCTCGAAGGGTTTGATCCAAGTTTGGCTCAACATACTCTTGAGCTAGAGGACGAAACTAAACCAGTACGACAAAGACAAAGGCCAATCAATCCAAAGCTTGAGCCTTTGATGAAAGTTGAGCTTCACAAGCTTATAGAATCGGCTATTATATTTCCAATCAAGCACTCAACCTGGGTGGCGAACCTCGTTCCAGTACGGAAAAAGAATGGTGAGATTCGTTTATGTGTTGATTTCCGTGACTTGAACAGGGCCTCGCTTAAAGACCACTATCCATTGCCATCAATGGAACAAATTTTACAGATTGTTTCATGTTCAGAGAGGTTTTCCTTATTGGATGGGTACAGTGGTTACAACCAGATTTTGGTCAAAAAAGAAGACCAATTCAAAACAGCTTTCACAACCAAGTGGGGAACATTCGCATACAAAAAGATGCCATTCGGTTAGTCCAATGCTGGAGCAACCTTTCAGAGAGCCATGGATATGGCCTTCCAAGGCCTTCTTAACAAATTCGTGCTTGTCTATTTAGATGATATAACAGTATTCTCAAAGGATGCAGAAGATCACATGGTGCACCTCCAGCATGTTTTTGAAAGGTGCAGGCAATTTGGGATATCCCTAAATCCCAAAAAGTGTGTTTTTTCAGTTCATGAAGGTAAGCTTCTTGGACATGTCATTTCAAAGCACGATTTAAACATAGATTCTGAAAGGATTCAATCCATTCTTGCACTCTCCTTGCCTAAGAGCAAAAGGGCTTTGCAAAGTTTCTTTGGAAAGATCAATTTTATAAGAAGATACATTTCAGATTTTGCTATTGTAGCTAAACCACTTACAGCCATGTTAAAGAAAAATCAGAGCTTCAACTGGTCCAAGGAGGGAATAACAGAGTTTGAAGATGTTAAGAAAGCCATAACAAGTGCCCCTACGCTTTTGAATCCAGATTTCAAGAAAGATTTCATTCTGTATACATAAGCTAATGTGGACACCATTTCGGCATTCTTATGCAGCAGAACCATGAAGACTTGGAACAGCCAATAGCTTTCTACAGCCAAGGCCTGCAAGAGTATGAGACAAGGTAATCTTTTGTTGAAAAATATGTCCTTTCAGTTATAAGGTCTCTGAAAAAATTTAGGCACTTATTGTCTAATAATAAAATACTTCTAATGGTTGCTCATCCAAGCATCAAAGAATTTCTTCTGAACAAAGACATAAATGAGAAAAGGGCTGGTTGGATAACCAAAGTGATGGAATATGATATAAAAATTAAGATCACGAAACTGGTTAGAGGCAAAGGACTTTGTGAGCATCTAGCTCAAGACTTACAAGAAACCAACGAAGCTGTTCTAGTGTCAAATGATGTAGAAATTGCTACCGTGCAAACCTCACCTTCCAACTGGTTTCAAGATCTGGTAAGCTATCTTTAGGAAGGTCGTTACCCTTCCCACCTAAGTGCTTCAAAAAGAAGATATTTCAGACTGCAATCAATTCCATTTTTGCTCATTGACGGTGTCTTGTTCAAAAAGGATATCAATGGAATGTTACTAAGGTGTGTGGAGCCAAACCATACTCGAAGATTATTTGAAGAATTCCATGATGGACTTGGTGGAAAACACTTTTTTGCCAGAACTACAACACTCAAAATCATGAGAGGTGGGTACTATTGGCCTACTATATTTGGTGACTACCATACAAGGGTTAGGAAGGGCAAACAATGCGCTATGTTTGTAGGAAAAATTAAACTAGCAGCCCTGCCCCTACAGCCAATTACAATGGATCAGCCATTTGTCCAGTGGAGATGACTTTATCAGTCTCATTAACCCTCCTTCCAGTTCAGGGCATAAGTGGATTCTAACAGCTACGGATTACTTCACACGTTGGACAGAAGCAATTGCATTAAAGGAGGCAAACGAAACTAGCATCCTCGATTTCTATGAAAGTTTGGTCACTAGGTTTGGAGTCCCTTCAACCATTATTTCTGACAATGCAATGGCTTTTTCGGGATCTAGGATCAGCTAATGGGCCGTCCAACATGGAATCTATCTCAGCACTTCATCAAATTATTATCCACAAGGAAATGGCCTTGCTGAGTCTACAAACAAGAACCTCTTGAGAATCATACGAAGGACCATTGAAGACAATCAGAGATCATGGTACCTCAAGTTGAAGTCAGCACTATGGGCTGATAGGATCACCTCCAAGAGGTCAATAGCCAACTCTCCCTACACGCTGGTCTATGGTAGGGAAGCAAGGTTACCTATCTCTCTCGAGTTTTCTGCTTTAAAATTAATGCATCAACTTGAATTATTAGAAAACGAGCCTATGGAGATCAGGTATGCAGAACTTATGGAGCTGGAAGAGACAAGAAATCAAGCCATGCTAGCCATGGAAAGTCATCAGGCACAGGGGAAAAGGACATTCGACAAAGGAGCTTCCTCACGAAGCTTCAATGAAGGAGATTTGGTCCTCAAGTGGGATGAGAATTGGGCCAAACCAGGAAGGCACACAAAGTTTGATTCACTTTGGAGTGGCCCATATACGATCTCCAACTGCAAATCCCACAACGCCTTCCAACTTGCTAAGATGGACGGCCAAGAGCTTCCAATCCCAGTCAATGGGATACATCTGAAACATTGCTATTAAAGAGCAAAATTCTATGTACATATTTAGTTACTTTCTCGCTTTCCTCCAAGTGTTGTTCAAGCATAGTAGTTTGCTTCAGTTTTTGTCCAATAAGTGCTTGTTTGCACATTTGCATTTTAGTTAGTTCTCTGCTTTCGTGTTTTTCCCTTCTTATTTTTGAAGGAAGAGGTTACTACATCCATCATCAGAGCAGATTTTCAATAAGAAATCAGATTCACCATCTGAGAATTCAAATAGCGTTTATACATGGCCTGGGTTATCAAGCATAGCAGGCATGCTGAGCCAGCTGAGTCGCCAGAAATGTTGACAATTCTTCCACAAGTCAGATTGTCTCTCACCATTCAGAAAATTCACGTCTCTAGCCAAGGAAGAAGAGTACATTGTTTTGGTAGGGTCCTTGCTATGAAGGATGAATTCCTTCGAAATGATTCATCAAAAAAGTTTTTTACTTCGGATAATGATATCCTTCAGAGAAAAAGTCTGAAGAAATTAATAAGAGCACTAAGAAGGAAAGTCCGCACAAAAAGAAGCCAAAGATTAATTCAGAAGGGAGCAGTTTCAAGAATTCCAAAGGGCACCTACCCTTTGGGCAAGAACAAGACCAAACTCAGAGACCTTTGCAAAAAGCCTGGGTGCCCTCCAATTTTTTTGAAGGGCACGGAAGGAGATCAACTTGTCTTTGCGGAGGGCACTTGGTCAGTGCCGAAGGGCATATTTCAAAGAGCAAAGGCAAAGAGATATTCTTTTGGACTTTTGTCCGAAGGAATTCCTTCGGACAAAAAATCCGAAGAAATTCGGAAGGCTTGCACAAAGCAAAGCCCGAAGAAAGTCCGACGGCAAAATACAAAGGCAAAAGGCCCGAGGGTCTGCGGGAAAATGATGTGCAGAAAGGCCGCAAAAAAACGAGGCAAGAAGATATCCTTCGGTCTTTTGTCCGAAGGAATTCAGAGAAAAGACAGCCAAAAAAAAACCCACAACAAAGGAAGGTATCCAAAGGGAAAGAAGTCCGAAGAAATTCTACGGAAATAGCCCGAGGAAAGTAAACCCGAAGTAGGAATTCCGAAGGCTAGAGACCAAGATAATTCTTGCGGACATTTTGTCCGCAGGAAAGTGGCAAGACGGAAGTCTGAAGGAATAAAGCTTCCGGTGACGTCTCGCAAGCCGTCAAATTTTGACCGCGGGAAGTAACCGTTGAAACCAAAGAGACAAGAAATCTGAAATAAATGGCGGCTGACTGTGCAAAAGAGAATAGAAAATAGATAATCCGACAAAAGAGTTGAATATGGAATCCTGCCAGAAATAGACACGAACAAGAAGATTAGAATAGAACATAATACATGCAAGCAGGAGCTATTTTCGAACATCGGTCAAAGCTTCAGTTGACTGATTATTAAAGTCCTGCTCATCTCCAGTCAGCTCATGCACCCGGAGGTCTAACTCAGCTTCAACAGGAGTTCCAAATTCGAATGACGAGTTGACTGTTCCAGATTTAGAGTTGACTAATTGATTAAAACGCCGCATCCACTAGAAGCTTTCCATGCGAAGGAAAATGATCTCTTCGTCCAACCCAGCTTAAGTAACGGTTAACTCAGTTTTCAAACGCTACAACTCGGCATCAAGCAACTCATGTGGAGTTCTAAATTTGACATTTGCGTAGATTTCCATGCAAAAAGAGGTGGGCAGTTCTTAACAAAGATAAGTTCACTTCATCAAGCGAAGAAGCTTCATGCAAGGACAAAAGGGAAAATATATTTTATTGAAAGGCCAAGTAAAGCCTTGAGTTAACCAAAGTGAATCTTTCTCTTTAAGTTTCTACGCCATCTTTGGCCTCTTTTAATTTTCTATATAATAGCTTCAGCCTTGTTTAAAAAAAGATCCAATCTCTCTTGGTTAGACCAGACTCTGCCATTGGTGAGTTGTGTAACCTCTTCGATCAATAAGGACTGTACTTTCAGATTTCAAGCGTTGGTATAGTGTATATTTCTTCAGCAATTTGCATAAGTGGTAGATTTCTCTCCCTTCCCAAATTTCGTTTCATACCTAGTTGCTAGATTATCATTGTGCAAGTCATGTTCAGTGTTCTTTATTGTCTTTTGCTGAAACTGTAAGTGGATGTTAGGTGGCCACAAAGTGTCTTTTATCAGACCTCTCTCCATCGTTTTCCCTCAGGTTTTAGTTATTGGATCGAACCTCTGCATGAAATACTTATGCATAAGTGATTAATTGAAGTCTAAGGTCTTCCTTCTCCCTTGTTCGTTCAGTGTTCAAGGTTCCAAGTTGAGTGGATCAAAATCCTGGTGTATCACCTCCTTTAGGTAGAATTTCCCCTTTAAGTTTCCATTCTCCCTTTTCCACGGTAGTCTGTAGCGTAGATTAGAGGTCTTAATTGATACATCATATAGGAACTAGCCTTCTCTGGAGGTTCTTCTCACTATTGAGGCACCCACCCTCGTGAGAAGATCCCATTGTTTCAGCCGGATAGAGGACTGGCCGTTTCATGCACGTCTTCGAATCAGGGCGCAGCTCCAGGTTGACAACAGTAGGGTCCTCCTACTTTTATTAGTCGGTTTTCTTTTGGTGGGTCAAAAGTGCGGACTCCTTGCTGTTTTTCTCATTGACTGTACTAGATGGGCTGCTGGTTCTTCTTTTGGCTGTTGTTCCTGAGTTGGCTGAGAAGGGCAGACCCTTTCCAAACGACCATGCTCATGACAGATCGGGAATCAAAAGGAGATGTTCTTATAATCAATGGGCTGTTCCAATTTGATTCCCCCCATATAGAACAGGATTCTATCAGGCAACAACTTTTCTAGATCCAGGCTGAGGCAGATCCTTACATCATTGAATACCCCAGGTTGCTTGCTGAAATTTGTGGCTGTAATGTATTCTACCATCGCTTCTTTGATCCTGGAAAGCGTGGATTCCTACCAGTATTTACTTGGTAGAAGAGGAAGTCTGACCCAGATAAGAACTGTACTCGGAAGATGTTCTATAGGATGAGAGTCCAGTGCCAATGGTTTCATGCATAGACCAAACTTTTTTATGAACCATGGTCCCCTTGGAAGGTCTGATCCTTCTCCTGCTTAGCTTAGAAAATAGCCATTTAGCATCCTTTTAGCATTATGAGGATATCTATTGATCTATTGCTCTTCCAAATCTCTTGAACCGAAGCTTTAAAAGTTCCAAGGCCCAGATAAGATCCAATGAATCTGCAGATGAGAGCCTTCTTCTTCATCAACCAAAGCCTTTGCCCCATTTCGTCAAGCATGAAATGCACTTTTAAGGGGTTTTCCATTTGCTTATAGCAGCCATTCTCCTTCTTAGGGAAGAAATTGGGTTGTATTATTGACTTCTTGGCATGCTGTTGGACGAAATTGAAAAGGGCTTAGTAGCAGATCTGGTTATTTTCCTTGGTAATTTAAGTAGGAAAGGTGGGACTGTTCTATTGTGGAGCGGAAAGGGAGAAGTGTGTTGGGAGCAGTCCACGGCCTCGATGTGGAGGGGCTTCCTTGACCCAATCAGAAGACTGCTGGTTGGGGAAAGGAACAAGAATTGAGGGATGGAAGTAAATTCAGGTCTAGGTTAAAGATGGGGGATAGGGGTAGGCAGACAAGGAAGAGGCAGGTAAATACAAATTTTTACCTTGAAGCAGCAAATTTAAAGAGATCATTAACTAAAAAACTTGCAGAAGTAGGTATTAATCTTGAGAAAGACAATGCCAAAGAATGTGATTAAAAAATTTACCACAAATACAATAATGTTCTTTATACACTTCGTTAAAACTTAAGACAGTTTGAAAAACATGATTTCAGCACTATTTGCAGAAGAGAGTCATTCAGGTACTGAAAAAGACAAAAAATGGAGTGTTTATATGAAACAGTTACAACAAAAGGAACACAAATAGTGCCGGAATTGTGCATGTTATATACTCATTCGTATTATGTATATATAAAGAGTACAAATAATGGACAATGAAGCTTCTATAAGGAGGCTTCTAAGTGAAGAAAGATGCACATAAAATGTGTGGACATGTAAAAATACACAATAGCTCACTATGCATTGTCATTTACTAAAATACAATACCCCATATGATTGTGCCTCATCATTTACTAAAATACAAAACCCCATATGACTATGCCTCAACAATGTGCAAAATACAATAGCCCACATGACTGTGTCTTATCATTTCCTCCCTGCTTAGAGGAAATTGTACCCGGTTTCCATTGTGCAACCAATAAATGGCAGTGGAGTTGCACTAAGTAGTGTGGGTATGAGCATCAAGAAGAGTATCTTCATCCAAAAAGGGCTAGAAATCAAGAATGACATTCTTATGATAAATTATAAACTCCTACTCCTCCAAATGTGATGGCTCATAGAGCCTAAGTTGACTAACATTCTCAAAATCATGTATACCAAGCTGAGAAAAAAGATTCAACATAAAAGCATTTTCTCCATGTTGCTGCAAAATGGTATAAAGCCTACACTGAATAGGTTTGAGCTTATAATGTTGTTGAGATTTAAATTTTTGTGCATGAAAGTAGAGCCAAAGTTATCGTCAAATTAAAAAAATATGGAGGGATTAGGGGCAGATCATGGAACCCTATATTTGACTCAAGTCTTCAACAATGTGTCATGAACCTGTGCATGGACTTTGGCCAAATGTTGGACGAAAGAAGCCTTGGCTTGCTTCTATTGTTGATGAGATGAATAAGTAAGAATAGCTATCAAAATATCACAAGGACCAACAAGTAGATACCTATAACAAACCTCAAATTGGGTGTCCCATTGAAACATGATATCTCTATTCTAATTATGTTGCAAAGCATGAAGATCACTGTCCACTGCTTATTTTGATTGTGATGAATGTGGAGAAAATAAGAAATTATATTAGCTTCCACGGATGACCAAAACTAGGTCAATGGGCCTCGAGGATACAATCATTAACAATAGAAAGTTTAAGGAAAAAGAATCCAAGAAACTACAGTACATAAGGCGAAGGAGAGCATAAACCAACGAGTGAATAGCTATCTTGGTTTTACCATCAATGTGTGGGTGAAAGGATGTCGAGAACTTTAACCATAAACCTCAAAAGCTTCCACAAGGTTTTCCAAAAGCGACTAAGAAATCTCAAGTCACAATAAAAGTATAATAGTGAGAAATAAGCAAAGAAAACTCAACAGGTTTGGAAATATCCATTATTGCAGAGAATGAAAATGGCCATTTTAGAAGGCCCACACTATGCAACAAATATTCAATCATGACTCCTAAAAGTAGATGTCAATCCATTAATAAAATTCAATGCATATAAATTCCCAAAACCTAGTGATTTTTTACAAACCAGGCTTTCCATAAGAAGTTTTAGATTGACCACATAGTGAAAATATTACAATAATCTTCCATGTGCTTCCTCACAGAAGGCCCATACAAATATCTTTATAAATGCTAGAGTTTTGAATGTGCTAAGATGATCACCATATAAAGAGTGTGCATCTCTAATCAATGTGAGGCATACTAAACCACGTGGAACACAAAGCTGACTTTATTTGTACAGAAAATCATCTCTTCATGAATAATCAATAAAATGAGTTTGGATTGCCATCGAAGGTTGCTATAAAGAGGTGAGAACCAACCAAATATGGATGTAAAGAATAATGTGACTTTCAATCTACAACAAATTTGTTATGAGTATACAAAATTTTGGAAGGGGGTCAACTAACATATCAAAAACGCTATGTGCATAATTTCTATTCATTTTTATCTTCCTCAGGCAAAACTAGACCCGAAGAACCACACAAAAAAATGCTAGTACAATTCTTACCATCTTCGAAAAGTTTTTGCAACTGCTTCTCTATTGTTACCAACCTAATAGGCATGGTGCAATATGCAGGGCAAATAGTGAGTGAAGAACCCGGAACCAAATCAATGTTGTGTTGGATGGTTCTAAGAGGACGAAATCTCTAAGGTTCTTCAAAAAAATCTTAACATGCATCTACAATAGCTGGAGGCAACTCCCCTAAGTGTTATGTTTTGCTTAAGACAGAGTGCTAAATACTTGCTGGTATTAACCTATTTCACTGCTTGCATTCCAAAAAGCTAAGTTACCTGGAAACAGGTACCCGTATCACCAATATTAGGTGCAAAATCAGCATTAAATTTAAAATTAACAAAAACCAGCATATACTACATAATTGATAATTTGAGATATTATTAGTCTTCCTATAACAACCAAGAACGCAGTCTAAGGATCCGGTACACTTCCAGGAAGTGCCCCAGAGGTTCCAAAGGATCCAATACCTTTCCAAGGGTTTTCTGGTCCAAGATAAGAATCAGATTTGTAGAGGTTTGGGTACCGAGGGTTTACACAGTGATCAGGTAATGTGGCCAAGAAACAAAGAGTTTGTGTAGCCAAGAAATAAAGAGTTTGGCAAGGACTTAGAAAATGTGAGTTTCCATACTTTACCACCTCTCTAAATTTTGTTGTTGTTGTGTTGCCCATCTTATTAAATGGCATACCAATCATACCAGTAAAGACATACAAGGATTATCTATGAATATTTAAGTGGAGTGACATCACATTGAAAGATAGTATTGAGACTTGGGGACTCGGATTAGGCTCAGCAAGCATAATTTAGACTCAGATTCAAACATGGCAAAAAAAATCAGCAGAAACTTGGGATGACTTAACAAAATAAAAAATTGTTGATTTTTATATTAATTTAATGATAAAATTAAATCTTATACATTTTAAAGAAGAATAACATCAGTAATCTAAAAAATTAACCAAAAATATTATTGCAAAAATTAATTTATCATACACAAAAGCCTATTGCAGAGTACCTAGTAATCATCACAATGTAAGTAAATAAGACCAAAAGTACCTAAAGCAAGATAATTCAATGCAGCTGAGAAATTAATATTTTCAATTGAACCTACCATGCATTTTCTATTATTCAGGGTCAAGATAGCAGTCCAACACAGCAAATCCTAAAAAATTAAGAAAGCAATAAATTTATTGTACGGAATTTTTGTTTAAAGTTAGATAGTTAAAACCGTCAGTCTCATTTAACTACAGTGTGCCTAAATATTAAGTTGGGTATGATCTTGTTTTTAGATTGCCTTGCTATAAGCATTTTGTAATGAACACAAATTGAATCACATACCAGCCTTGACATATATAAAATATGAAATATATTCCCGTGCATATAGTGGATACAACTGAGACAACTTATTTCGAGGAAATCAGCCGAGTATATTTTTTCAGATTATTGTAGGCCAATTCATTTTTCAAAGGTTAAAGTTTAAACAGTGAAAACTTCTTTATAAATGAATTATAAATCTACTGTAAACAAATTCAAAGCTTCTAGAGCCTAAGGCAACTTTGTATATAATTTTAAAAAAAGCTCTAAATACACTTTCCTACATAAGTGTATGCCAAATTGTGAATAAACATAGGTACACAAGAAAAGACAAATCTCTTAGTACAAGTGTACAGTTGAATGTAATTTGATCTTGCTAAACCCGCTTCCTATATACACTGTAAAGTGCTCCATTCTCTTTACATGCAATTTTGAGTGAAAACGGGCATGTCATACTATAAACAGCCAGCACATTAATCTCGTAGATCGATATCAGGCCCATGCTCAGCTCAGGACACTGCAAATTTTGCAGATTCGCAGAATCTCAATAATATACATTAAACTATATCCTCAAGTTTGATGGCACAGGCTTATATTTCCAACATCTTTGGCCCATCCCAAATGGTAGGGACTAGGATTTGTTGTAGTAGGAAGATGTAGATTTGAAACCAGCTTTAAAGATTCTATATTTTTCTGACTAACAATATCGATGTTAAGAAAAGTCAAGTGATACTTCATCGGAAAAAATTTAAGTGAAACTTTAAGTAAATAGTGTTTCTTTGAGGTTCTTGAATAGACTTTGATCATCATGATAAGTTTTAAATTTATAATGGTTGGATTGTCAACCACAATCTCTATGTCTTCTAATTCAAGTTGTTGCTTTGCGAGGAGGACCTTAAGAATCTTTCTTGGCCTAAAGAGATCTAGATTCTTTAATGGAATGGTCAGGTTTCTTTTAATAATTGCAATACGTTTTTCCTTTACCAGCAGATGAAGATGGTTGGCCTGAATCCTTTGACCATCCATCAAGGTTGGATAGGTTTTTGGAGGCAGAAGGCTTCAAGGAAGAAGCACTAGTAGTCTTGAAACTGAAACTGGAAGTTTTGTTTGGAAACTTAGATCCAAGAGTTTTTCTACATATAGTTTTTTCTTTCCTAAGATTAGGAACCGGGTTTGTAAATTTAGCTTGACATGGAGCTTGTTGTACAGATTGGCCAGCAAGTTTCATCCGCTGAGGCCACCATGCTAACAAATACTCCTGCTACCCAGTAGGCCAGAACCTATTCTTCACGATAGATTTGAATTTGGCCCACTGAATGATCCGATTATCATCAATGGCAACACCAATCTAGAGCAGTTTTTTCCATATGTACCTTGGAATTTAGCACCTTAATTGCATTAATATCTCAGGGAGATTCACGAAGTATGCCTCAAGATGCACAACAAAGACTTAAGCATCTCCCCATTGAAGATATCGTCAAACCTAGGGATCTTGACCTTTTTTTCTTGCTAAAAAGAAAGCTGTGTCTAGGTTTTCCTATGGTTGAGTTTGCAAAAGCATTGTCTCGAATGCTTTCATAATTTTTTGCATGCCAATCATCCAGATTTTGTCTTTCCCACGAGGATTTGTTTAAAGGATAGGTATTGGATGATTCTTGCAACGAATCAACCTCCTGTACAGCTTTCAAAATCATTCTGGATCAAATCTGAAATTGGTAAAGACACCAGGGCTTTTCAGGCAAAGATCTGTCCAACATTCTGGCTCAGATCAAGGATCAGTAAACGAAAACTACCAGGAATTTTCAAACAAAGATTTGTCTACATTTATTTTCCAAGGCATTGCCTCTAGACTCCATCCTACAGCATGATAGGGAATGCACATGGGGGTGTTACCGACTTGAGCCTCACAATACCGTTCGGACCGTTCTTTTAATACATATGGTAATTGTCTGTAAATGCTACAACAATGAACGTGGCAGCAGAAAAGGTCACACTGCACTACAAAGCTACTGTCTAGTAAGTGATTGAAGTATCAATTTCATGAATACCTATGATTGAAGTTAATTTCCAAATTTGAGTGTTGTTGAAGAGAGTAGATCTAGTGGACAGTAAGAGATGAAAACACTCAAGAAAACTAGATCTATGGCCTTGATCGCAAGATGCCTAATGGTGTTGGATCTGGTAAGACTATTTAAGAGAAACTTTGGAGGTGACTAGATGTAGAGACCATAATCAATACGCTCTGAGACCAAATGATATGAAAAATTACAAAGATGACAGGAACTCAGAGATTTCCACAGCTATACGTGTTGTACACTCGTCTCTATTAGACATATATATAAAGAGTGCAAAGGAGGTGTAGTCCAGCAATTATGACATAACATATTATTATAGCGGACATTGATTTGTTAGTCTTTTGTCGGCATTTAGTTAGTTAGTTGTGACCGTTGGGTTAATCGAAAACCATTGGGACTTGTCCTCCAAATAGCATATTGTATGATGAGGTAGGGGAGCTTGTATCAAATCCTCCCTGTACTCCACGAATTGTATTTAGACTTACCTTTTATGAATACAATCTCTTATTGCTCGGATTATTATTCTATGTACGCTACTACTGATGGTCTAGTATCACAATAGACTATAACATTAGGCATTATTGCCTTAAAGGATGTCGGGTCAAGTTAAATTTGGTTTGCAAATCTATATGCTAAACATAATCATGAAAAAAAACAAAAAAAGTTATTATAATGGCACAAAGAGTTCACAAAGAAGAAGATCGACACGTACGAGCAATAATTCATGTTATACACTCCAAATAAAGGCAAGAGAAAGAGCCATAGTAAGGGATATAAGTTTACTTGATTGGTGGAGCAACGCAAGAAAAGATAAAGGTTGTCAACAGCCCAAGAAAATTATTAAAAACTATCAAATGAAGTATAAATCGAAAGCCAAAATGAAAGCCAATGCCGAAGGATGCAATTATTCATAGCCATAGCTAGAGCCAAAACCAAGAAAGGGTTCAGTCGGAACTAGTGGACCCTACGCCACTCATCGTAAAGAGTGGGTAGAGATTGCCTTAGCCCCTTCCGAAGGAAGGCAGTGGACCTTGTCAACTAGTTTGGGTTAGCGTGCGTTACAAGGGAACATAAAAGTTTAGGGCAACCTGAACGACAACTTGGAGAGAGTCACAAGGAAAGAGAATTGACATGTAAGATAGTACGCATATCCCTACTGAAAGAAGAGTCAAGCATAAGGACATGTCCAATAATGGGAAGAAAGCAGAGAAATGTTTGACACTAACCATCTTAAAGAGGGAGCATTGTATTAAAAAAACTATGCCAGAGCCATGGTTACCCCATAAACTCCATCTCCATAAAAGCATAAGTTGCCAAAATTTATTGGCGATGGATCTGATGATCCAAAATGGCATTGTCGTACATGCATCATGGTCTATACTACCAATGGGAAAACAAATGCTTGGATGTGGTTAAGATGTTTCTCATCTACCCTTTGGGAATGACCATCGATTGGTACACCAATGCATCAAGTACTAACAAAGCAAACATGGGCAGCACTCAAGCAAGTGTTTGAAAAGGAGTTCAAACCATTGAGGGATGACAACGAGATTGTCGTGGAGATCTACAACACCAGACAAGGTAAGCACGAGACAGCTCAGGGTTGGAATAGGAGACTCAAGGAGTTACTTCAAATAGTTGCGAAGGAACCAACAAATGCGCTGAAAAAGAGGTGGCTTATTGAGGGGTTGGCTCCCTTGCTTAGAAAAAATATGGAGTTCCCACTGTCATCTGACGAAGATGCATACAACCGAGCGATGGGCATTGAAAGCGAGAAAAATACATCCTCGCATCTGTTTGATGACCCTAATTCTAGTGAAAACAATGAACCTAGATAAGTGTGAACCTTCAGCCAAGACATGCTTTGGATGATGAACTAAAGGCAAACAATAAGAATTAAGGTAAGGATCTTTTTTGCAAGATTGGTCATGTTACGGGTTATGCATTCAAGGATTGCCCTTACAATTTGTGGCCAAGAAGTGTTCACACAACGAGAGCCATCAACACCACTGAACATTTTGCTAAGGAACTGTTGACAATTTTGCCCCCACAGGGCAAATTGTCACCCCTACTATTCGGAACTTTGCTATGGTGCCAAGTTTGTCTTGTGAATCAGTTTTGGGGTTCTTAAATGTTCATTTGTAGCTATCCAAGTGGCCATCTACAGCAGTTTGAAAGGGCTTTCCTCCTCTTCTAAGCATCACGTACAGCCAAAAGCCAAGACATACAAGCTGTAAGTTTATTTATTTTGTCTTCCCAAGGATTTTTTCGGACTATAAGTAGACTATTTCTTCGGACATTTTGTCCGAGAGAAAGAGCTCTCAAAGGACTCTGTAAAAGTCCGAAAAAAAGACTTAGTGGTATTCATTCATAGTTTATTTTCTTCCAACTTTTGTCCGAAGGAAAAGGAAAAGCACAGTTCAAAAGTTTCGAAGGGCACCTGCCCTTCGGGAAGGTCCAATTCAAAAGTCCCGAAGGGTATGTAACCTTCGGGTTGGTTCACTTTATGTTTCTAAAGACGTAGACAATTCATCCGAAGGACAATTTCAAAAAACCCGAGTGCCCTTCAAAAAGTATGAAGGGCAACTGCCCTTGTGGAGGGCACTTAGGCGGCGAGAGGACCTTTCATTTTTCCCGAAGGGTCATTTTCAAAAACCCCAAAGGGTATGTTCCCTTGCGAGGGACACTTCAAGCACGAAGAAGACCTTGGCAAAAGTTACGAAGGACAAAATCAATTTTTTCGAAGGACACCTGCCCTTGTAGAGGGCACTTGGTTGGTGGTAGGACCCTTTCAAAAGTTCCGAAAGGCACTTTTGAGGACGAATAACCCTTGTGGAGGGCACTATGCAGCGATGTGGACCTTTTCAATTCTTCCGAAGGGCACTTTTGGAAGAACCTTACTATTGCGGAAGGCACCCAGAGGACTAAAAGGACCAAATGAAGAAGCCCGAAGGGCATTTTTGGGAAGTAGAAGCCCTTGCAGAGGGCACCTTCATAAAGCGAAGGACAAAAACAAAGTTCCCGAAGGGCACTTGCCCTTTGGGGAAAGATAGCCAAAGGAGACGAATTCCTTCGGACAACAAGTCCAAAGGAATTCAGAAAAAGACCCGATGGAGGATATCCTGGGGAAAAGCCCGATAGAAATAAAGCAAAGGCACAAGGAAATGAATTCCTTCGGACAAAAAGTCTGAAGGAATTCGAGAGGGACAAAAAAGCCCGAGAGAAAAAAATGCCAAGCATAGGAAAATATAAACACAGAGGCCCGACCAAAATAAAGCCCGAATCCCAAATTAAAGCAGAACACAGGAAAAGCTAGAGAAAATGTGAAGTGAACTGAGCATGATCAATAGCATGAATAGAGATGTAAGCACAAAAAGGACTGAACCAAAACTGAACAAGTAAGACAAACGGGGAAATAGGGGCATGAGCAAAGATTGAAGCAGAACTGAACATGAACATAAGCATGAACAATGAATAAAACAAACACAAAATAAAGACAAAGGCAGGATGAACAAAGATCATGCACAGACTAACGTGAGTGACTCCAACGAAGTGAACACGTTTAAGAAAATAAGCATGTTTCAGTTCTGAAAATAGAGTTGTTTTGCATGATGAACGAACAAAGTGTTGAACGTTTCAAACAGCCAAAAATTCCTTGCACGCACTCTCGTTTGTCTCAAAACTTGAAACGTTCCGACAGTTCAAACGTAATTCTTAATTTGACATTTGCATTGATTTCATGCAAAGGGAAGACTTTCAAACGTTCCAGCAGTTCGAGTGGATTTGAGTACTCTTGTTTTGGAGTTGACTGGTTTTCAAGTCAAGACATTTATTCATAAATTTCTTGCATCTAAAGCTTGTCATCTTCTTCTTCTTTTTCAACACAAGGAATTTTCATGCAAGACAAAATAGACTTTTGTAAAGGCTGAGTTGGTTTGAGTTTACTCCCTCTCTATTTTTCAATGCCAACCTCTTGGCTTTTTGTAATTTTCTATATTAATGGGTTTTCAACATTGTAAAATCGATCCCTCTCTTGGTAAGACCAGACTCTGTCATTGGTGAGTTGTGTAACCTCTTTAATCAATAGGACTGTACTTTCAGATTTCAAGTGTTGGCATAGTGTACATTCATTCAGCAATTTGCATACGCGGTAGATTTTTCCCTTCCCAAATTCTGATTCGTACCTAGTTGCTAGCTTATCATGTTATGCAGCACATGTTCAGTGTTTTATATGTCTTTTGCTGAAATTGTAAGTGGATGTTAGGTGGCTGCTTAATGTCTTGTATCAAACCTCTCTCCATTGTTTTCCCTCACGTTTTTTGTCATTGGATCGAACCTTCTCATGAAATACTTATGCATAGTGATCAATTGAAATCAAAGGTCTTTTTTTTCCCTTGTTTGTTTAGTGTTGAAGGTTCCAAGTAGGGTGTATCAACATTTTGGTGTATCACCGTCATTAGGTAGGATTTCCCCTTCAAGTTTATTTCTCCCTTTTCCATGGTAGTCCGCAACACAGAGTAGAGATCCTCATTGATACATCTTACAGGAATCAGCGTTTTGTGGAGGTTCTGCTCACCATTGAGGCACCCACTCTTGTGAGAAAATCCCATTGTTTCAACTAGAGAGAGGATTCGCCATTTCAACACGTCTTCGATTCATGGTGCAACTCCATGTTGACAACAGTTTTTGGCACACTCGGTGGGACCTATTGGAGCTGGTCTTGGTGAAATTACAATTGCAGCAGTGTTCGTCATGAAATATTTGGTGTTTTCGAGCTCAAAGCAGTTACTTCTAATAATTTAGGCACAGTTTCAAATAAGTCAGTGTTATTTTTACTACAATGAATGAGTTTTGATGGTTGTGTATGAAGAGAATTCCCATGCTATGTTTCCTTATCAGCTCTATAATGAATCATACCAGCCTTGTCAGCAGTATTATCAAAGCTATGTTGAGCCTTATCAAGTTTCTCATGATCCTTATTATCAAGAGCATGAGTCTTACCTTCCTTGTGAGCCATATCAGTCTCAGGACTAGATTTCATCTTTCTCATATGGCTACGATGTTGCATATGAGCGGCCTTGTCTCCAAAAGAGAATGAACGAGATCGAGCTAAAAATTTTAGCATATGCAAGAAAAGTTCAAATTTTCAGTATGAAGAAGTGAATAGTCTTTTCCCAAATGTGCTTAATAATCCAGTGAAGATAAATGAGTTGTGCATCTTTGTATTAGAGAAGTTGGAGGTTTGGGAAAGACAAAAAATTGAGTTAAGCCACTTGCCCATAGAAGGTTCTTTTGTTCCTTATTCTTATGAAGTTCTTAATCATGTTTCGTCTTTACCAATGGAGCTTCCTAGTTGGAGTTAAAAGCCTATTCAAGAGCCAACTCATATGCCTATTAAAGATCCTATTCGCGAGACTAAATCATCTTGTATTCCCTTTTCATCATCCATCATCCCTCAAGTTCAAGCTGTCCATGAGGACAAGGAAATTTCAGACTTTGATGACGTGAAGGTGGTTCAAGAAGAGCAGCCTCATGAAGAAAATCAGGTATCTATGATAGCTTCTGTAGATCTTTCTCGCTATTTTGAATTTTTTCAGGGATCTACCATGCCACTTTTAGAGCAAGAACCTCTTATGTGTGAGCCAAGTGAAGAGGATGCAGCCAAAGAGATAGAAAAGAAAGGTGATTTCAGTGATCAAGAGGAAGAAATCACAGTTGGGACACCACTTGGTCATGACAAGAATGATTCAACTTTCCATGTTGCCAAAGAAGAAGAGTTGCAAGAGGTTTCTCAAGAGATTGCAACAGCTGATATAGATGAAGTAAAAATAAATGTTTCTTCACAAGGCAGCCATAAGGACAATTCACATACAACCATTGGTGAGATGGAGCATGCTCTTGAAAAAGCTGATCATTGGCAGCAGCTGTACCAAGATTTCAAGAACGAAATTGAGGAGCTTAGGATGGAAGATGTTGGTGATGAGATAGAACACCAGGTTGATGATTCATTTAAGGATTTCACCAATGTTTTCGAGCTTCAAGAAAGTAACACTATTATGGATTTTCCAAAACAAGATGAGCTGGAACTTGAGTGGATAGATGAAATACCATTCTTTACAAAAGATGAAAACAGAGCAAGCGCAGCAGATCAAGAGATTCCATATGACTATCCAAAAGGTAGAAATATGTAATCAACATTTTTCAAATGGTAAGAATATTGATGTGTTTGATGTCCTTTCAGATAATCATGATAAAGAAGCCTTTTGGGATGACTTAGAAAGTTTTTGTGCAAAAGTTGATAGTCCATCTCCACCCCGAGTGGAGGTCATTAAATGTCTTGAAGAGAGTATTGTTGCAGCTGTTCATCAGGTAGAATTTAAAGACATGTTACAGCCATGTTTGGATGCTTATCAAAGATCTAAAGACTTTGACAAGGTGCAATCTCAAATGGATCATAAGGAAGATGTCAATCCGAGTGTACCAGCTGAATTGCCAATACAATCATTGAATGAGAATGTACCAGATTATAATCAGCCGATGAATAAGGCAGAAATTGTAGTCTTAATGAAACAAAGAAGAATATGGGAGGAAGATGATTGGATCCTAGATTCATATCTTCAATCCTTGCATATGAAAATGGAAGTTAGAGGCCTAACTGCATCATCCAAAGCACATGAACTTATAACTGCTCCTGTCAACAAGAAGAGTGCTTCAACAAAAGTTATGTTTGGTAAATATCATGCTTTGCAACTTGTGCCATCTCTTGAAAGGAGTGAGCTCACGAATTTCCCTTTTGATCCGGGTGGACCATGTTGTGTATTGGTTTGTTGAGTTAGTCTAGAGTAGTTTTGCTTTCCTCCAAGTGCCGTTCCAACACATTAGTTTGGCTTGTTTTCCAATAAAGTGCTTTTGCACACTTATTTTGTTAGCTAGTTTCCCTTGCTTTTGTGTGTTTCTCTTTCGTTCATTTTTTAATCTAAAAGTTGTGTCCTTTCAAAACCAAGGTTGTATGGCCATTCATGTGTCAGTTTTTAGTCATTGTGTGATCCCAAGAGTTTATCTATAATCTGATCCTTAAGCATAGCAGGCATGCTTCCCAGCTGAGTCACCAAAAATGGTGACAATTTTGCCTCCACAGGGCCAATTGTCACCCCTACTATTCGGAACTTTGCTATGGTGCTCGGTTTGTCTTGTGAATCAGTTTTGGGGTTCTTAAATGTGCATTTGCAGCCACCCAAGTGGCCATCTACAACAGTTTGAAAGGGTTTTCCTACTCTTCTAAGCATCACGTACAGCCAAAAGCCAAGACATACAAGTTGTAAGTTTATTTATTGTCTTCCCAAGGATTTTTTCGAGCTATACGAGGTGGACTATTTCTTCGGAGATTTTGTCCGGAAAAAAGAGCTCTCAAAGGGCTGTGTAAAAGTCCAAAAAAATGACTAAATGGCAGTTGTTCAGAGTTTATTTTCTTCGGACTTTTGTCCGAAGGAAAAGGAAAAGCACAGTTCAAATGTTCCAAAGGGCACCTGCCCTTCGAGAAGGTCCAATTCAAAAGTCTCGAAGGGTATGTACCCTTCGAGTTGGTTCACTTTATGTTTCTAAAGACGCAAACAATTCATCCAAAGGACAATTTCAAAAATGCCGGGTGCCCTTCGAAAAGCTCGAAGGGCAACTACCCTTGTGGAGGGCACTCAGGGGACGAGAGGACCTTTGATAAGCTCAGAAAAGCAAAGGCACAAGGAAATGAATTCCTTCAGACAAAAAGTCTGAAGGAATTCGGGAGGGACAAAAAGCCCGAGAGAAAAGAAAATGCCAAGCACAAGAAAATATAAACACAGAGGCCCAACCAAAATAAAGCCCAAATCCCGAATTAAAGCAGAACATGGGAAAAGCTAGAGAAAACACGAAGTGAACTGAGCATGATCAATAGCATGAACAGAGACGTAAGCACAAAAAGGACTGAACCAAAACTGAACAAGAAGTAAGACAAACGAAGAAATAGAGGCATGAGCAAAGATTGAAGCAAAACTGAACATGAACATAAGCAAGAACAATGAATAAAACAAACGCAGAATAAAGACAAAGGCAGGATGAACAAAGATCATGCACAGACTAAACCTGAGTGACTCCAACGAAGTGAACACGTTTAAGAAAACAAGCATGCTTCAGTTCTGAAAATAGAATTGTCTTGCATGATGAACGGGCAAAGTGTTGAACGTTTCAAACAGCCAGAAATTCCATACTCGCACTCTCATTTGTCTCAAAACTTGAAACGTTTCGGCAGTTCAAATGTAATTCTTAATTTGGCATTTGCATTGATTTCATGCAAAGGGGAGATTTCAAACGTTCCAGCAGTTCGAGTGGATTTGAGTACTCTTGTTTTGGAGTTGATTGGTTTTCAAGTCAAGACATATATTCGTAGATTTCATGCATCCAAAGCTTGTCGTCTTCTTTTTCAACGCAAAATATTTTCATGCAAGACAAAATAAACTTTTGTAAAAGCTGAGTTGGTTTGAGTTTACTCCCTCTCTATTTTTCAACGTCAATCTCTTGGCTTTTTGTAATTTTCTATATTAATGGCTTTTCAGCCTTGTAAAATCGATCCCTTTCTTGGTAAGACCAGACTCTGTCGTTGGTGAGTTGTGTAACCTCTTTACTCAATAAAAGGACTGTACTTTTAGATTTCAAGTGCTAGCATAGTGTACATTCATTCAGCAATTTGCATACGTGGTAGATTTCTCTCCCTTCCCAAATTCTGATTCGTACCTAGTTGCTAGCTTATCATGTTATGTAGGTCATGTTCAGTGTTTTATATGTCTTTTGTTGAAGCTGTAAGGTGGTTGCTTAGTGTCTTGTATCAAACCTCTCTCCATCGTTTTCCCTCACGTTTTTTGTCATTGGTTTGAACCTTCTCATGAAATACTTATGCATAGTGATCAATTGAAATCAAAGGTCTTCATTTTCCCTTGTTTGTTTAGTGTTCAAGGTTCCAAGTAGGGTGGCTCAACATTTTGGTGTATCACTGTCATTAGGTAGGATTTTCCCTTCAAGTTTCTTTCTCCTTTTTCCATGGTAGTCCGCAATGCAGAGTAGAGATCCTCATTTATACATCTTACAGGAACCAGCATTCTCTGGAGGTTATTCTCACCATTGAGACACCCACGCTCGTGAGAAGATCCCATTGTTTCAACTGGAGAGAGGATTAGCCATTTCAACATGTCTTCGATTCAGGGTGCAACTCCAGGTTGACAATAGGAACTATTGAGAACAAAATAATAGTGGTAGTGGGAGTCAAATTCTATACAATTCTGAAGGGTGACCAATCATATAGTGTTGGGAGTGCAATGAGTGGGAACATTTCGCAAGAGATTTCCCTAACCAAAATGACACTAGACTTCTCTATAGATGGTGTGGCCTAGGAACCATAACGATGGCAATTGTTCAAAGCAAGCAAACATCAATATGATTGATGTCGCAGACAACGATGAAGTTACATCGATTATCAGAGGACAAGCGAGGAAGTTAAATCACCCTGACCCACTTACAGGGAAGGAAAGATTGGCTTATACAAGGGTGGAAATTGATAGGACTATCATCAAACTATGTTGCAAGGATATGCCCTATTAAAAAAATTGCTAAAACATATTAAAAAAAAAACTAATCTTCTAGAATACACTATGTTAAACCTATATAAACACACTCAATGCAATGGAAAAACACAAACTCTCATCATTGTTGTTTTTTACAAGAGCAAGGAGGAATTTAGGAGGCAACCATTGCAACAAGGAGTTTGGAGGCAACCATTACAAGATCTTGAAGAAAAGCTCTACAATAAAGTTATGAGTGTGGTTGTGAACATATAAAATAACATAAGCACCCCATTGCATCTCCTTGCCTATGCTCTAAATCCAAAATATTATAGCTATGAAATATCCCAATTACCTAATAGATAACCACCATATGATGACTCTGAAGTTACAAATGGAACTAGAGCAACATTTAGAAGTCTTTTTCCTAAGCCATTTGTAGGAAGTGTTATCTGCAATGAAATGGGAATGTGTGTAGCTTCATAAAATAGCATGGGAGAAATTGAGGCTCTTTTTGACAAGTATAGCATTACTCAAATTAAGTGATGATATGTACATGGTCATGATGCCACACACCTACAATATATTGCCATCAAAACTCTCTCGTAGGTAAATGATTAAATTGAAAATGTCATTAAGTTATGTATATTTTTGTACAATGTTACTAATTAGAAATTTCCAACAACATTTTTTTATAATAGGTGGCTGGTAATTCTCTAGCAAAGTGGAATTGGAGTATTTGTCTTTATCCACTCAACTAAACAAAACAAGTTGGCATCCAAGAGCGCTGAGGATTTAGTATATGTACATTCCAATTTTTGCCTCTTGTTACACAAGTTTGACGACTATACTATAGGGCCTAACAAACTTTTGGGTATTCATCTAGACACTACTAACTTGGATGCCTTTGCATCTACTCTCACTCAACTTTCATTATTTGGTGTCCATAATGACAATCAAAGGATTTCTAAACAAGGGTGAAGTGTGGAGCTAGTGGGAGTGGCATTCATGATTTTGAGGACAATCTAGATAATTTATACCAGATTATAATCATTTGAATTTACATTGTCTTTGAAGTTTGAACCTGGGCTATAACACATGAAATGCCACATGATTCATGAACAAGTCAAATTATAAGCACGTTGAATGTTTTGAACTTGCATGAATGCTACTTTTAAAGTTTTTTAAGGGTTTTATCTTTTATGGACTAAAAATAAATATTATGCATTGTTTTTATTTATATTTATATTCTTTTAGTATACTCTACCGATGTTTCTATGACATTTCCAAAGCAAGAGTTCTTCAAAATCCGTGTTCTGGCATTACGGACCCATTTCCGTTTCCTAGCACAAAATGGTAATAGAAGCAAAGCTAAGAAGAAAATAAAACACGTGAACGAAACAAAACAACAAATGGATGAGTAAATGAGACATCAACATGCAAGAATGCCCAAACACCAACGACGAAATAAAAGTATGTGAGAGAGAAATTCAAGACAGCCATGTGGAGGAAGCAACTGGGAAGGAAGAAAGCATACTACATCAATAAGTTTAACCTCACTTGGGAGCATGAAGAAAAGACATACATATGGACAAAAATCCAATGTAAAGTAAAGATGTTGATTGCACAGTTGAGGACTAGCTCACATCATCTTAGATGTAAAACTAGCAAGCAAATAGTACCCAAGGAAGAATGGGAAATGAGAACATGTTTATTTTGTGACAAGGGAGTAGTGGAGACAGAATGGCATTTCATTATGGAGTGTGCAGCCTATAATGACATCCGTATCAAGTACAAAGATAGCTTGAAAGTTGACAACTTAACTGACTTGTTTGAGGAGGAAAAGTTATACAGAACAAGTTTTCTAATCAAGATCCATAGTAGAAGAGTTAGCATCAAGAAGGGATTAAAATTTTTACAATATTAGTAGGGCAGCCCTTGTGTCAAGAAGTTGTGTTATCACAAAACTTCATTGCAGCTCTTGGTCCCATAGACTGCTTGGTCTCGAGAACGTTATTAAAATATTTCATTCATTCGTTCAATGAACATACAAATACATTGACAAGCAGACTGGAGTCCAATAAAGATATTGCACAAGTAGTCTTGCAGACCATTATACTTGTGAAGATAGTTGGCTTATTACAAATCATTTCAAGACTCAAGAATAATCTAATTGCTACCATACAAGACATTGTTCCGAACATGGAGCAATACAATGGCACACCTAATGTCAAGTGATGGGAGAACACAAAATAGAAGAATAAACTCATAGTCGAGTCGTTGTTTTCAGGTGAACAAGTGATAAATCCTATGCTCTTGACGATAAACCTAGCCTGACAGAGAGCAACCATGCATATAGAAAATTTGGGCAAGAATTTGACAAACACTATAGTCGACAATGGTTTTGGCCTGAATGTTATTCTAGAGGAGACTTGGAAGAGTCTTGAGATGCCAACTAAGTGGCCTCCAACATTCCAACTCGTAGAAGGAGATCAACATGATATGAAGGTATTGGGTATGCTAATGGGACAAATGGTAATTATTGGAACCCAAACCTTTTTGTTGAATTTTTTTGCCATCTCATTACAAAATATAGCCTATGATGCACTATAGGGACGGGGTTAGTTGATAGCAGCCAAAGCCAAACATAACTAGAAAGGGAATTTGATCTCCATTGAAAACAAAGGTCAGAAGCATGGCATAGATTTGAAAAATCAGGCAGTTGGTGAGGAAGCAGCCTCATCCGACTCATTAGATTCGGATTTTCAAGAAGAATGCTCGGTTGACAAGAGCCCCAGTACAATGAAGCCAAATTATGAAAGGGACTTGGAGCTACAATCGTGCTCCAACAATGAGACAAAATCCCTCAACGGTTTGCTCCACTGCTAGATGGATGATTACAAAATGTTTCAACCTAATTGCAATAATCTTGAGATTATGACGATTGAAGAAATTCAAGGATTGCAGTAGGTTGGGTAGAAGCAAATGGTGTTTAAACCAAGTTTTTTCGAACAATCAACATCACCATCAGCCTAACCACTGTCATGGGTGCAAAGTTCAATGATCATGGACCCACCAATGTGAACTAGTGGACATGCAATCCAAGAGCCAACATCAATGACCCTTTACGGGGAATATAACAATAAAATTTAATAAAAGGTGACCTACGACCTATTTTGGAAGTATAGATGGATATGACAACTAAGCTCGACCTGGATGAACGGGTGATGGAACAATGAGCAACTGATGTCATGCAGAAGAGAAGGAAATATTAGCACGATAAACACCTCCATTCAATGAATTTTAAATCCAAAGCACTAGTTCAGAAATAAAACAAGAGGTGCAAAATTAAACCTAGTAAGTTCAAAATATTGTGGCTAGGACCTTCAAAAATTGCAAAAATATTTGAGAATAGGGAAAGAAAGTTGGAGCACTTAAATGGAACAACTATTAAAGATAAATCAATGGTTCTAAGCATAAGTTGTATAAAGTCAAAATGGAAGGGATAAATATGATTAACCTGGGATTTCCACATACGGGAACAATGCCAATTTATCTCGAAGAAAGAAAAAAGGGGATCAACTAAACTTGCTATATAAAGTGCCATGACCATAGCATGCATATATAATAAAAATCCTACCATTATATACTCCTCTTCAATTATTTAAAGTAGAGCACCCTGATAGCCATGGTCGTGCCACCCCTGACACCCATATTCCGATTGTCTATTATTGTCAACTTGTGGTTGACACCCCTGCAGACCTAAAGATCATGCAATAAGTGATGCACATGAACAGATGGAACACTATATAGAACTTGATGACCATACTAGGGATGGGCACTCTTAAAAAAATAACCTAATTCCATGAGAACTGGCTATGGTAAAAAATACTCCCTCACGGTCAAAACAAAAAGATTTACAACCAGAATGGCAAGGGCAACGAGCAAAGAAAGGCAAGGTTGACTGTCTATTTGAAGGCCAACTTGTCAGCGAGGTTGTTGGTGGTGAAGCGATGGAGGTCAACAAGTTTATTAACGAGCAACAGATCAACGTATACCCTAATGACCACACTCTCATAGTTGCCGCCCCAACAAACAAGGAAGGTCAAGTGATTACCAAGGGCGACGACTATTTTTCTTAGCTCTAGACTTCACTTGACAGCAAGGACAAGGAAGAGGGGGACATCCACCATATTGCGACTCAAGCAGTTGTTTCCCACATTGTCAAGCAAAAGATTGACACTAAGAATCAAAACCCTGAAGGTATGAATCTTGGTGGCCAAAATTTTGTCAAGTGTTCTAGCTGCCACAAACTCCTTGACACAAGGTGCCACGAATGCCTCGATGGGCACCTCCCAGATGGCCATTTACATGGAGAGATCATGCCCAACGAGCAAGTTCTTGATGGCCAAGATGGAGAGCAACTTGGCGACCAACAATGAGACACCCACTCTATTGGTGATGTGTTTGACACCTAACCTAATGACCATCAATCTAACAATCCATTTCTGCCAAGCAAACTTCTACCTGACAACCACTATGTAATCCTACAACCCTGGTTGACATTTATAGCATTAATAGCTCCAGAGAAAGGGTTGACGACCTCCCTAAACGAGTTGTTGGGACCGTACAAAATAAAAATATGAAACGTTTTCAAATCCTTCCAAACGCAGCATTTTTTTCAAAGAAATATGGTTTTCATCATGAATTTTCAAGGGTATTGTCCTTCGACCCCACCCTGCATCCTGCACCAAGGGAACTACCTCCGAAACCCATGAGGTGCATTGTCCCTCAACCCCATTGGGGAAGACCACCTCCAAACCCCACTTTGATTTTACACAGAAAAAAATGTTAAGAGTCACATCGGGTGAAAGATATTTTTTATTGCCTCGAGAACATTATCATGTTGTCTATGACTTGTGTCGAAAGGGATTCCAACTTGTCTACAGGGGGGCGGAGGGGGCTGGGGGTATGTAGATCGTCAATAATGACAAAATGTATTATTATAGTGGATATTGTTTTGTTGGTATTTTTTTGGCATTTAGTTGATCAGTTGTGACAGTTTGGCTAATCGACAACTGTAGTGTCTTGTCCTTCAAATAGCATATTGTATGATAGGGTACGGAAGCTTGTGTTAGGGCCTACCTGTACCCTACGAATTGTATTGAGACTTATATTTTATGAATACAAGCTGCTATTGTTCAGATTACTGTTTTGTGTATGCTGCTTTTGATGGTCTAGTATTTCAGTAGACATTAATCATACTACAAGAGGCTTCTACAGCAAGGAAACTTCTATTAGACAAAAGATATACATAAAGACATGCAATACATAAAAATATACAATTAGTCTTTGTGTTTGTATGATCATTTAATAAAATACAATATCCCATGTGACTATATCTTATAAGACACACCCTTGAAAAGAAGCAGCAAAAAACAAAGTCAAGGAAATAAGATAGACTTTAGCTTATATTGCAAAAAAGTAGGTCATATAGTAGAACTGCAAGTTAGGGCAGCCAATTTTCTCGAAGGTAAGAAGAAGAAAATAAGGAAATGCAAAACTAGGGTGAAGAAAATATATTTTTTATGCTAG
Source organism: Torreya grandis (assembly GCA_037957365.1). Lineage (NCBI taxonomy): Eukaryota > Viridiplantae > Streptophyta > Pinopsida > Cupressales > Taxaceae > Torreya > Torreya grandis. The sequence goes on along the minus strand of JARHVA010000231.1, from coordinate 1,863,631 downwards.
TAAGGTCACATGCAGTTAGATTTGAGAAAACTGCTAAAATGGAGATAGTATGAACAATATTAAATATAACAAAGGGGATTATTATTTTAGTAATTTTCATCAAAATCTTTCAATAATATTTATACTGGAATATTTTCTTGTTTAAATCCAGTGCAAAGTACAAGATCATATTTCCAATAAAGCAAAACATTATTATTACCTGTGCTGCATCATATGAACCCTGCCTCATCAATCCTCTAGCAGCCTGAAAGAAGATATAAGCCCGTTCTGAATCCAAATCAGCAGCTAGCCGCCTGCTAAAATTTTCATTAGCTTCATTTTTTCTTATAAGACCTTGATACTTCAGGATATATACGAGCCTATTTTGTACAATGTCATCCCAAGCCTCAACGTCATCAAACTCAGCAGAGGGCCACCGATTGTGCCACACTGCAAGCAAGCTAAAAGACAAAAAGCAGTAAACCCAAAAATTAAATTCTAATGTGGAACCCAAAACAATAACGAAGAACTTATCTATGAGGCAAACAAAAATATATTTCCAGGTAGCCAAGTTTTACCATGACTTGAATTTATTTTTAATGTTACAAAGTACACCTGAACATATCAACAATCAAGTCATATTATCCTGTATCTCAAACAACCAGCTTATTAAGATCAAATAAGAACACAATGAGTCATATTAGCCTCTCTCTCAAAAAACCAGCTTATTAAGATCAAATTAGAGCACAATAAAGGGAATTTATGTATGAGATACAGACCTCTGCAATTGGACCCTCATGCTTCTATTTGGAATGAGCTCAACAAATTCATCCAACTCTATGATCCGCTGAAGCTGCCTTGCTAGTAGATGTCTGCTAACAGTTGCAAGCGGATGAATGGATGACCACTTCTTTCTGAAACTGTCATAACCCTTCTGAATGTAAAATTTGGCAAGATCAAACTGATCATTAATTACAGCACTAGTTGCAAGATCTACACTGAACTCATCATGTAACAACTCCCTTTTTGTTGGATACTCAAGTGCACCCTGTACAAAATCTGATAATAATGAGCTGTATGTTGTCAATTTAAGAGATCCCTTGATGAAAAGACATAGGTAAGGATCTTGTATGCCTGGAGACCACAATCTCTGAAAGTCAAGTTCTTCTGATTCTTCTTTCTTTATCTGAAAGAGTGTGTCTTCCATTATGTCTTGCCACCGGTTCAAGTCTACCAAACATTGTAAGCGCTGGTTGTACCAAATATCTTGTTCTACACTTGTAATATCAATAGCTGCAAGTAAAACCCAATTGAACAATGGTGCTTAGCATGATGATGAAAGCAAACCCCAATTGAACAATAACGCTTTGTCGCTTAGCATGAAAGCAAATCCCAATTGAACAATGGTGCTTAGCATGAAACAAATCAACTGATGTGTGAATCATTAATTCACAAACAAAGGAAGTCCAAGCTAAATAAAAAGAATTGTTTCCAAAGGATGTGAATTCTTTTCCTATTGGGGTGAAGGCCCGGTACTTTATTTCCTTGCTTATGCAAGGAGATCTTTTCCTTCTAATCATAAATGCTCAGCTGATGTAAATCATTTGGTTTTCTGGAGTAATATAAGATACATTTCTTCGAAAGAAAATAAAATAAAAGAAGCCAACAAATTAAGCAAACCTTCTTCAGCATTTGCTCCTTCAAACTGATTAATTGCATTGTCATAAAGCTGAAGAGCTTTGCTAGAATCCCCACGCAACTGAGATTCCAAAGCATGTCCAGTTATTTCTGCTTTGGTAAGGCTCTTTTTGTGAATAGAAAGCACCACATCATGTTCTCCAATTGATTTGTACAACTTCACAAGCTCTAACCAGGCTTCAACAACAACATCTTCCTTACTAACATTCCTACTTGATCCACAATGCCTCTTTCTACTGGCTTCATGCACCTCATCTGGAGGTGTTTCATGTAAAATTGCATTCTCTAAAAAAAGGATTCCAGTATGGAAATTTCTCGACTTTTGGGAAGCAGAACCAACAAGTTTTGGTTGTATCCAAGATTCCTTAGACTGCAAACAAAGGTCCATTGCACAGCCAACAAAAGATACTCCATTTCTAGTTCTCTGTAGTGCCTCCTCGATACCATCTCTTACCGTAAGCTTTGACTCATGCTCTGCTTTGTGCAGTTCATTAGGATGTAGTGAATATATAGAATCAGAAAGGACAATAAGGAAAAGCCTGGAAAACACATCGTCTTTCTCAGCTAAAACTGACAGAGGGATTATAACATCCTTGTGTGCAATTTCGATATCTGGAAGTTCTCCTGAATCAAAAGAAAATGAATAAAATCATTTCACCGTACCATGCATCAAGAAAAAATTCAACAGACAATTCTTTAACAGGCATTTTTCACATGCATATGGAAAACAGAAATTTGATTTTGACATTTTAAAATTCAGCAACAGGCCACTCTTTAAAAGGCATTTGTCACATGCATTTGGAAGAAAGGAATTTGATTTTGACTTTATATATTTTGCATTTACAACAGCAGCACAAAACCTTGTGCAAAACCTCACCTACCTATCCGGTATTTCCTCATCATTTGCACCTTGTTTGCTCGTTCCAGAGTTTGCTGCGCCAACCAGGACTGCCTTCTGCGCACTGCATTTATTGCACTGATTTTAGCTTGGGAATTTGCAATGCTGGAATGTAAAATTCGACGTTTTAGTCCAGTGCCCTTATCAACTAAAGTTCCTCCTCTGTGATGAAGGCTTCCTACACTACTTCTGCCATCATATTGGGATAGTGCCAAGAGGGAACTTCCTGCTTCTGTATCTCCAGATATGGAATTCTGAGTCTGTGAAAGCGATGGTGACTGTGATGGTACATATGTTTCACGTATGATGTTTTGACTTTTTGCCTTCCCCTTAATATCAACACCTTCTGACTCATGAATGGTGTTATCCAGTGAAGTCAGATTAGTAAGCTGTGTTTCTGAAAAGAGAGGAGTCATTGGCAATGTTCCACCTAGCCATGATGTGTTAATAGTGTACTCGTGGAATTCACAATCAGAAAGTGGAGCATTGAATACAGGACGCCCAAAATCAACTGAATCTTCACAAAGCTGCAAAAAAACAATGTTTGGAATATTGCATCAGAAACAAAATCCTTAAGTCAAGCATCTTTCAAAGATAACTTTTGAAAAACAAAGCATAACACTGATAAGCAAAGGATTTAAACTAACAGACCAAATGATGTACCTTTAGCAAAAGATTAATTGTAATCTGTGCCCAGTGCTCTTCTATAGCTGGATTGTAAATGTAATTTACCATCTGAAGGAAGCGTGGGCAAAGATCACGAGAGAGTTCTGAATGCCAAAAACTTTGCAGATTATGCTTCACTGCATCTGAATCATCAATGAGGCCTAATAGTAAATGATGGCGCAATAAATCATTCTTGTCCATGCCCTTTTCTTTGTACAAGAAAATCAGAATGTTGAAATATAATTGTCGGCAATCAATATTTTCATGGGCAGTGAATGTCTCATATAAAATAGGAAGCACTTTTTCTGTTATCTTGGAATTGGGTAGATCCTTGATAAGCTCAGAAACCAGGTGCAGAGATTTTAACTGAGCGATTTCATCCCTGTGTGCTAGAAGTTTCGATAGAAGGGGTGCAATTGTGTTGAAAAGATTAGGAATACAACCTGCCCTCCGTAGGAGAATATCCAAAGCAGTGACCCTAAACACACCATGTATGCGTGCCAACAAATCCAGTACCATTGCTGCATAACTATCAAGAAAAGAAGGAAAATGTATAGTGATTTTGTCAATAATGTTTAAGAACTGCCCAGGATCCCCATCTTTGAAAAGCTTCAAAAGAGTTTGTTTCAGAGGTGACTGCAGCATGTGTTCATTGATGCTGAATTTTCCTTCTTCTGTGTGTTTTAATATTATTCCAATGAGCTCTGCTGCGGCCTTGTATACATTCTTCAATTTGTAGCTTACATTAAGAAGAAGAGCTTTACAAAGATCATCCTCAGACAAAGTAAAATCATCTGATGAACCAGATAACGAGATACCAGAAGCTTCCATTGCCCCAAGAAGCTGCAATCCAACAGACCTCTTGATGCCTATTGATTTGTCATTCAAATTTGGATTTCCTCCACCAATCATAAGATAGTGAATAACTGTACGTCTATCAAGGTTTATTGAATCTTTCCATGTCTGCAAGTAAAGCCTTATGAATTCTATGTTAGCCTGTACAACCAATTTTGAGGTGTGAGCTACCACTGAAATTAAATGGTTCACAAGACCAGAAGCTACATGAACATCAGGCGGAACAGGCAAATTCCACTCTAATATAGTGATGCATATGTCTCTAAGCATGTAATGAAAAGTTCTCCCTCCAGAATGATCAGGATCTCTTAGAATAACTTGCACATATGGCCGGAACCAAGTGGAAGCGAAAGACGCAAGAACCTTTCGTGCTTTGCTGATAATTTTCGCTATGAACAAGCATACATTAATAGGAGTAGCCACATTATCCAATGTTAAATAAAGAGATTTCATCCACTCTGGCATTCCATCATCAGTGGATTTCACACCAAAATTTTGTTGGCAATGCTCTATCAACTTTAGGATGACTCCCATTGATGGATGTCGATCAAAATCATCTTGATCTATTGCTTCTTTCTCAACAAGCTCCTCCTCATTATTTTGGATGGCATTCAAGTCATTCCCTTGAAAGCTTTCTGCTACAACCTGACCACTATCATCATCTACAGCATCCACATTCACTTCGTCTCCAGTTCTTTTTTGGGACTCATTTACAAATGTACTTATCAGAACTGGTTCTTCAGTAAGTGTTGCACCAACAATATATTGAGATGAAAGTGAAAGCATCCCACTACTCTTTGTATGACTCCTTTCTGATCTCATGCTCTTCACAGCAAGATATGAAGTTTGCAACATTGAAGTTTCTACAGGAAAGTTGTTATAAACCTTTGAGCAGTCAACAATGTTCTGCCAAAGAGGCTTTCCGGGAAAATCTTTGAAAAGAACTGCATACAGTTTTTCTTGATCTTGAGTCCTCATCACGATTTCTGCAAGACAATTGTAAGCTGCAATATGCAGTTCACGCCACAAAATGATGTTCTCTGGAAATGGAAAGGCAGCAGGATCATTTTTTGCACGTGAATCACTAGTTGCATGCTGCATCAACATTTGGTTAGAAACAATAGGAGTGATTCTGTCTTTAATAGTTTTTGCATCCAACCTACTAAAAAGCAATTCCACCATCTTATAATGGCAGATTCTAACAACAAGATAATCTTGTTCTGTTTCCAATGTACTTTGAATTCTCTCTGGACGCTTATCAAATATCTGTCTCAACTCTACAATGTGATCTTCATACCAGCCAACAATAAAATCAACGGGCGCTCTATCAATCATTGGGACAAACATATAATCAAACACAGCACGCCGTAGGCTAGGTACTTTTCCGTGATCATTGAGCATTTTAAGACAATGAACACATGCAATTCCTCTATTTTCCCCAACAATTTCTGCATATGATTCTAATATTTCCTGTGCCTTTTTTCTTGCGAGCCTTACATGACTTTGGAAAAGTGGGAATATAACCTCCAATAGTTCCAACCTATTGGCCACTAATATTGCATCCTCAAGCCTCTGAAGCATCTGAATATAAGAAACCCTTTCGTTTGACCCTTGGGGTATATCTGTTTCTCGCACTAACAAATGATCGGTCACAACTTTAGTTAGTGCATCTACTAGACGGATTAATACAGTGTTGTCAATAGAATATTTGAAGAAATAAGGAGCAATAACAAGTGCATTACTCTTCACTGTCATTACTGTGTTTCTTTGCAGCAGCTTCCTTTTCCCCAAATCAGAAACAAGTTGACTGCTCTTGAAAAGTAAGAAATAGCTCTCGATTACAAAACAAAACGATGGCTGGTTCTCTGCTAGCACAGTATCGTGACTAGTATCTAGCATTAATAACTTCTGTAGTATCTCCAAAAAGAACAATTTGTCACTAAGTGTAGCCTCAGGATTACAACATGGATCAAGAAGCTGAACATGTTTAAGGCACTCCCTAAGGAAACTAGACTTTGTAATGCTTTCCCTTCTCAAATAATCATCTAGAACTGCGATCAACAGTAGCCTAGCAGTGAAATTTCCTACAGCTTCTTGTAATAAAATTGAGAGGCACTCTTTGTATGAAAACTTTATTTGTTGAACAATCACATTTCTGAAGTTGAAATAAAATTGGCTTCCAGCGGTAACCTCTGCTGATTTATCAGTCCCAGACTCACCCAACCTTTTATGGTCTAACACTAACTCTAACAACTGAGGAGCCATGACACCCAATGCTATGGCAACTGTTAAAATCTCTAAAGCAACAGATTGTAATGTAGGAAGGCATGCCTTTTCTAGTGATAACAAACTGTTTAGCAACTTCTGTCCAGTTGTTTTTGCATTCTCTTTACCTAATGCAGGAAGCAAAGCCCCAGCCAAGTGTAATTGCTGATATCCTTTCAAAAGATACATTATGTTTACTAAATCTGTGTGTTCGGAGCAGCTGAAGGCATTTAGGTCAAGCTCGATCTTTCTTTCAGACAAGCAGCTCCTAAGAGAATGCATGAAGCTCTGTTTGAATATAGACGATGCAAATGACAACATTTTAATGATTTTCATGGATTGCCTCATGAGATCCTCTACACTTTGGGACTCCAATGACGTATAAGCAATTTTTCGTGGATGCAAAATTATTTTGCATATCATGTTTTGAAAAAGAGGTTCATTAAAGGGTACAAGTTGATGGATCCTACCATCCTCTTTCAGCTGGACTTTTGTCCGTTCCTGAGATACTTGAGTGTCCTGCTCCTTTAATCCAAGTTCAACATAAAGCATTACTTCTAAAAATTTCAAAAGATCTAAGATTGTCTTGACCCTTAGACATCCATGACATTCTTTCTGTGAAGGAGTTAGAGGTGCCAGTAAATCAAGATATGTGTCCTCACACAAATTTTTAAGGAAAAAATTGACAGCGGAACCAACGCTAAGGATCTCCTGGCCTGTCTCCATAACTATATTGTTTAATGATATTAATTGTTCCTTCAAAGCCCATTCAAACCATTCCAGAGAGCACACAAAATTTTTCATCCATATCTCAAACACCTCAACAGTACATTTATCACTGTTTAGGTCAGGAAATCTCAACCCAATATCAAAAGCCTTCAAGGTAGTTTTGACCTGCTCCACATTTTTGAACTTGGACTTGAACCAATTAGCAGAGGATCCAACTGCACAAGGAGGAAAAATATCATCAGTCTAATACTTTTGAGCAAAGAAAAAGGAAAGCAAATGACTTGACATTTTTTTGGCTTCCTCACACCTTCCTTGATCATAAGACGGGAATAAATAAAATGTTAATTTATGTCATCAAATGTAGTCAGCAAAGTAAAACCAGAAAGGTACCTAAACATTATGATGATCTTCCACACTACTAGCGAAAGAGCACCATTGTATGAATATCGATATGGTTGGATATCTAAATTGCAAATGGTGGTTGATACAGTTACAGTATTTGATATGTGAATTTAACAAATTTTAACAAGTATACCGACATGGAAATAATGAAATATACATGAGTGTATGCTCAAAAGAAAATAAATATATCCGGACAAAAAACATTAATTCAGAGATATAACTGAAAGTATCAAAAAGAGAGATTAAAACTCAACCTGCTAATAGTGAAACGGAGAATACTGATTTAGGTACTTAGTCCTTCCTTTTTTATGTTTTTTCTTTCTTTGGGGGGCTGAATATGCCAGATATGGCTAAATAGAACCTGGGAACGGTCCCCATGTACAGATGGCGTATGCAAGCCATATTACATACTATATCATACCTAGATCCATGTCAGATACACTGATATAGTGTATCCTGGCCTTTTTAATAATGATCAAATTTGTTATAATTAAAATTTGAAAACTGGTTATGTCTTTGCAATATTTAGTATTGGTTGCTTTGTCACTTCTGTCCAAATACAGTAGAATGGTCATCCTCATCCTTTAGTCAGTCTGAGAATAAGATTACATGCACCCTTCCAAATTAATTCCCATTACTTGTTTGATTGATTCTGCATCTGTATGGATGCAACGGAAAAAAACCAACAGAACATTTCTTGATAAATTAAAGATGTACAACTACAAATTTTTTTTAAAACAGAAATATAGCAGATACTCCAAAGCTCAACATATCTTTCAAGTAAGGAAAATAACAGTTCAGAAAGTATGGAGTCCAAGATAAGGAAAGTGGTAGGTCAAGACATGGAAATTTGCATTCATAGCAAAGCATGCAAGATTATAACCATGAAGCAAGTTCTGAAATATCAATAGAAGGCCATGGCTTGCAAACTTTAAAGAAGATAAATAATTAATAAATTATAGAATAAGCAAGAAAACTAGTTGCAAATACGGTTTCAAAAGATCACATTTTAACGATTCAAATGTAGTATAAACCACTCATGTTCTAGCCAAACTAGGACATGGTATGATCTGATAAGAAATTCTGCTGAAAAAAAATCACTTAGCGTTATATTTCTGAATCATAAATCAGTCTTCATTAAATATTTTACTCACCAGGCAAAACTTCACACATAGAACTGAACAACCACATACATTTCTTTCTACATTTTTCTTCAGATCGACCAGTTTGCAAAAATAACCAATCTAGGAAATCCTCCATGTTCAAAAACATCCTTCTATCCTTCCTATTCTTCAGCAAATTAGTTATGTTCCTTCTAATCAGTCTCTGAATTCCTTCCAGGACCTTGACCATCTGTTTCATGGTACCTGACATAACGAACATAAATGAACTGAGTGTATATATTATTCCTAATGCTCTAATCTAGTAATGTGTCACATAACAACGCATATTTAACAACATTAATGTCATTCTCATTACAGTTACAAGAAAGGACATTAACGTCACCTTCATTATCATCATTGTCATAAAGCATCCAAACCAAAGAAAGCAAAATACATATAATGCCAAGTTTTTGTAAATGTTTGACTGCTCAAAATATCAATTACAGACACAAATTTTTGGTAGAGAATAACTTTTCACTTTAAATGTTTTTAAATTGTGTCAAGTATTCATAAAAATTGCTTTTTGTGGTCAACCATATAGGAACAAATTAAACATTTTGAAAGGCTACATTTAACAGAGTACTCAGACTAGAAATGAATAATAATGTTTCTGAAATGTCCTACAGAAAATTTAAAGAAAGAAATAGACATGCTGTATGAACCAAACTAGCGTGTATATTATGATTCTATAACGTATATAAAAAAAGTTTATGTTTGAGAAATTAAGCATAGATGCAAATATGGAGACTTGATAATAAGAGTCACGTGTGATATAAGACATAGCCATATGGGCTATTGTGTTCTTATATATTAAGCAAATAGTCGAATTTACCAGTGTATATTCTTGAATGTTGTACATATCTCTGTACATCTCTCCTCTTAAAAGGTTCCTTCCTCTTCCTTCCTCTGGAAGTTTCCTTGTACACCATTGGTAATTTTTATATATACATTATACAAATGAGTGTACAACATGTACAGCAGTGGCAATCTCTGTAATTATCTCTTTGTTACAAGTTTCTATTTCAATTGGTATCAGAGACTAAGGATTGTAGCCTCCAGATCTAGTCAACTCAAATATGGACGAGTTGATGATGGGATGCAGTAACATGGGATATGAGACATAGCCATGAGTGATATTACATTTTATTAAATACTATTGTATTCTTAAAATATTGTAAAGAAACATGACCTGGTGTATATTATTAAAAGTTGTATATAATTCTGTTAATTTTTTATCTTTATATATACATAATATAAATGACTTTACAAAATGAAGATTTGCGGCAATCTTTATTCTATCTTTGTTGCAATTTTTCATTTGAACTGGTATCAGAGCCTAGAAGTCAAACCATGTAGATCTAGTCATCTCAAAGGTTTCTATCTTGTACTAGATTTAAAGCCACTAAGCTTTTGGTGATATGAAGGCACTATAAACTTCAGATTTGGGGAATTACTTCAGCTGGTGTTTTTCGTCAAGTTGGCACCACAATACATCAGTAGTAGCTTCCCTATGCATAATGGCCTCTTTTGTTGCCTCCCTCATTGTTGCAGCATCCATGGACAACATCCTTACATACCAAAGCACACTCTTGGCTACCTTAGGCTGATCTTGCGAGGATCAAGGATTCTACAAAAATCTGGTATACAGATAGCTCCATGAAAACATCTAGTGTATCCTCTTTTCATCTCCTAAATGTCTCCAAAAGCTACAAAGAAATCCTCACAAGAATCATCAAAGTAATCAGTAAGTACCATTGTCTTGAACCCTTGCAAGTCAAGTCAAAAATCAAACAACGGTTGTGCAAGAAATGCTGAGAACGTTCCAATCGATGCTTCTGTAAAACCAACCACGATCCAAGCCAGTATCATAGATCAGTTTTCAACTGAAAGCAAATGTCAACATCCCTAAGTTCAACGGCAACTTCAATGGCAAGAATCTCAACTTCTGGTTACACAGCCTTGTAACATACTTTCACGACTTGCCCTATTGATGCAGAGAAGATCCTAGCTTCTGAGGTCTATACAGAAGAAACTGATCAGGATTGGTGGAAATATCTTCTGAGTATGCTTGCCACCGAACGGCGAAGACAATAAATACAGTAAGATAGCCCAATGGGATCAATTCAAATTTGTTGTGAGAAAAGATTCTACCCTATTCGGCATCAGGAGATTCTATGCTTCCAAATAAGGAAACATTGAATTTCCGATCCACCTCTCCTATTGCTTCTTCCTCGAAGACTTCAGCAGTTGAAGGCTTCAAGCCATTCATCTTCAATTGTTGATAAAGGAAAGAACTATTAATATTTTAAGAAGCCTCTCCATTCCAAATGCAAATCTTGTCAGGACATGCAAATTTACAACGTAACAATCAGAACCCAAATATGAAGAGATTGCAATTGACAATCCAACCTCTCCAGATCCACAACTTATCTTGAAGATCTAAGACAAATCAACAAGTTCGAAGGTAACAATCACTTGATTTTTCTTATTAATGATAATGGCAGTCAGAGAAATATAGTATACTGTAATCTAGGCTCAATATAGATCTTCCGACTACAGACCACTCTAGGGTTGGATCAAAGATGTGGGGACTAAAATTCTGGTAACAAGCCAACATGCAGTAAAATTTGCCATCGGACCCAATAAGGATAACCTTAAGCACAATGTCACTCAACTTCACTAATCTAAATTAATCCTCAGGCACCCTTCAGAGTATGAACTGAATGTCATTCACAATGGACGACACAACACCTACATAATTCAGACACATGGTAAAGTAAACAAACTCACTTCTTCTTCACCTAAATCTTCATTACTTTCAAGAAGGCAAGTAGTAAAATGAGTGAATATTCGTAAGTACTTAACAATCTGTATTGTTTGTCGAGTAAACAATAACTTAGTGAAGTTTCCTGCTTTGGGTATTCAAACTATTGTTTAAGAATATTCGGATAGTTTTGAATCATCTAAAGGCTCGTCTCCTCTCAGATCCATCTGGCATGGTATTGATTTGATTCTAGGATATTCACTCCCTAATTTCACTTCATATCACACAACGCCCATTCAGAGTGTAGAGACAAGTAGTTTCAGATACTTTCTTTGGGTTAAGATCCATTCTAACACTTTTCCTTGTAGCTCTCGATCTCTCGTTGTGCCAAAGAAAGAATAAAATGAACAAGGATTTTTCATACTTTCCAGATCCTTGACCCACTGCCCAGGATAGATTATCTCACAACCCAATTAAAGGGGATCAAATATTTCAGCAAGATTTATCTATCTTCCGGCTATCGTCAGGTACATGTGGAAGCCTGAGCTGTTTAAAAAACAAAGCATGTACTTCATGAGTGCCTACTCATGCCTTTTGGTTTTACTAATGCTCCAACAAAGTTCACAAAAAAATGATGCCATATTTCACCCATGTTAGGAAAATTTCATATCAGCATAATTAGAAGATATACTGCTCTATTGTAGCAATTGGTAAGACCTTGTCCAACATGTTTAGATTGTTCTTAATGTTCTACTGCAACATCAACTATGAGTCTAAATAAAACATAATTGTTTGGGAGGTCACCCCATTGCATACTATCCCGAAACATTTTCTGCACCAAAACACAACTACGACGGATATAATAAAGAATTTTATGCATTGGTTCAAACATAAGCAATGTAGGGGGAAAATATTTCATGAGAATACAATTCTTCATACCAATCATCAGCCCCTAATGTTTTTGAATTAACAAACCAATATTTAAAAACAAAGGCTTCTTATATTCAGCAATTTCATCGAGGTTATATTAAAAAAAAGGATTATCAATAGAGTTGTTGATATCTTGAGTAGACCCCCTCTCAATATTTTGCATATTCTCAATACCAAATTTGATGCATAGAAAGATTGGAAGTCATTTTATCCCACAGATCCACACTTTGTGTCAATTCTCAATTCTTTACATTAACCTCAAGCAAACTCCTTTTCTTGAACATATATTTAGAGTGTATTCTGTACAAATTAAATCAACTTTGTGTTCAATTTCATTCTATCTGCTTTGCACTCATTAGAAAGGCGCAATCCTTAGCATATGGCAGTAATTCTGGCACATTGAAGACTATGGAACATTTACAGAGATATTTCTATTGGCCTTTTATGAGATAAAATGTGAATATTTAAATAGAAGATGTTCACCGTTCAGTCAATTTATGCCTTCTAATAGAAAGATTGCTTTCTACCAGCCAATTCCAGTTCACTCCAGATCTTGGGAATTCATATCCTTGGACTTTATAAGTGAATTGTCACCTGTTCTTTGGAAGTTTGGTTGCAAAATTGTTGTATGAAGGTTTCACAAAATGGTCTTATTCATATGATGCACTGAGACTATAAATGCTTCCAAAGTTGCCAAATTATTTTTCCAGCATGTATGGTGTCACTTTGGCTTACAACACATTATTATTTCTGATGATAACTCAGGATTTTTGTAGCTTTCAAAAAACCTTGTGGATGTGTTTAGAATGACAATTAAGTTTTTCTACATCTTTTCATTATAAAACCAATGGTCAAACCGAGACAGTAAACCACTCCTTGCTTCATGCTCTCTAAATCTATCACAGACCAAATAAACGATGTGATACTGATCTTCATGTGCTGCAGCATAGCTACGATGGAGGTATTCAAGTCTCTGCAAGAATCTCCATTTGGAGTTTGCTATGAATATCGACCCCTTGTTCCTTATGAGATTTTTCCATCTCTCCTCACAGCTTCTTCATCCCATCAACAAAAGGAGAAATCCAATGCTTCTTTTCTCCTAATTTGGCTAAATTCCATGCAAAATTAATAATAAATTATTGAAGACTCAAGCCAAATGCAAAGAATTGCATGATTGGCATTGTGTTCCTCCACATTTTCAGATTGGTGACAAAGTTTGACTCTACTTCAATGAACATTAATTTAAGTCTCAGCAACATCATAAGCTCAAATAGTAACCAATTCAATATGGCCCTTGTACCATTTTGCAGCAGATTGGCACAAATGCTTTCAGGTTGGATCTTCCTTCTAAGCATCGTATTCATGATGATGTAAATGTAAGACAACTTAAGTTTTATGAGCCACCACGTTTGGAGGAAGAGGTTGTTATCTCTCATCCTCAGAACAACATTCCAATTTTTCATTCGCATTAGTATGAAGATACTCTTTTTGATGTTCGCATGCACACTACTAGGCACTACACCACTACCACTTAGTCACAATGGGTCAATTTCAACTCATGCTAAGTGGATGTCCCAGTCAATATTTGAGCAGCACCAGCCACATCTACAGCAGAAATTGGGAACAAAAAAACCTAAACAGAGAATAAATGATGAAACAGTCACATGGAATATTCAACACAGCCACATGGGCTATTGAATTTTATTAATTTCTATTGTATATTCTTAAATATTCTACAGAGCCATATAGGCTAAGTGTATTTGTAATATGGTTCATAACTCTACGTCCATCTCTCCTCTTAGAAGCTTCTTACCTCCAGAAAATTACCTGTCAATTCTCAACTCTTTTTTATGTTTATATAAAACAAATGAGTATACAACATGTACAGGTGTGGCTATCTATCCAATAAATCATCTATCTGATCTGCCTGCAAGCTTACATGCCAGCCTATCTATTTGTAATTAGCAATTAGCCTAAATGTGAGGAACACAACTATATTAAGGATAAAATATAGTTGTCAGACCAGAAAAACAATCTTGCTTATATCTTGCACTCTCTTTTCAAAGGTCATATTCTCAAGTTGAAACGTTGCTTCTTTCCCAAGGATAAATCCTTCCCACCTAGACTCATGCTCCAAAGATCTAGAAAAACATAACTTCCTCTTTTGCAAGAACACTGCTAACAAACAAAAGAACAGCAGCATGAAACACAATAAAGGAGATTATGAACTCTCATTGATATGATTCTTATGAAGTTCAAAAATAAATAAACCAATAGAAAAAACATTCTGCAATATGTTTTGATGCCAACAGTTTTTTTTTTTTTTTAAAAAAATGGAATTCTAGCTTTCTAAAAATTACTATTCAGTCGTATCAAATCAAACATACCAAATGCACATCAACATTTATAAACAGCAATAGCAATGAACTCTTTGACAAACTAGATCACTCAAGCATACCATCCTAATTCTAACAAGACCAAAGGGATGTCTCTCCAACCTATTTGATCATTATCATTCTCTCCAACACGCAGGCTCTTTATGCAGAAAAATAGCATTTCCAGAATATGACGGTCGACAATCGATCCATTTTCCCTGAGTACTGGATAGATAAGATGAGTAGCCATTGCTGCTCCTAATCTATGGTATGGATTTGGATGATCAAGACGAGTGTAAAGCCGGCGTAGCATAGATGCAATATTTACAAAATTATCAACCTGTGTAACAACATTGAACCAACTAAAAAGGAGAACATTATGTGGCCATGTCACAATGTGCAGAAAAACAGGTTATTCCATACTTCCTGATCTCTATTCTATTTCTATCGATGAACATAAAATATCCAAGACACTAAATAATTCAAATTTGCTGCATCTCTGCAATTTAAACTTGCTAACCTCAGCAGTATGGCGCACTGACCACCGCATGAACTCTGCAAAGCACTCTGCACAAAACTCTCTGCAAATGAAATTATATAATGTAATCTTAGCATTTTCAACTTTTCACAACTTTTTCACGTGAAATAAATAAAAGCAATGAAACAATTGCAGTTAAAGGTAAGGCATGCGACCAGACTACATGTTAACAACCGCTGCTACACCTGAAACACATCAAGTCAAGAAACTGGCATTATATGGAGTTAGCATGCAGTGAAAGCTACCAAATCCACCAGGTGGTATGCAACTTCTATGCAATCCTTGGCATATGTCCCTAACTGCATCTACAAGGAAAGATATAGTCATCCTGAGCCTTCTGTGAGCACTGAGAACAACCAACCTATGTAAGCACCACAATAACATATGTTCATCGCTAGTACTTTCTATATGGGCACAAAATGATATAATTCGAACCTTGGAAATTCTTCTGTCAGAAGGAAAGGACAGTAGAATTCATGTGCATAGGCACAATATTAATGTCTGATTGGAACACAAAATTCTACTTTAGCACTATTGTGAACACAAACATAACTGGATAGAACATATTCAGATTATTCTTATTTGCATGCCACAAAACACTTATCTACAAGTATAGACAGTGCAGACAAGTATAGGAAAAAGAGACGCTTCCATTTATCACTAGATTACATATAGAAAGTGTTGAGACCTATAAGTACAACAGACAAATAACATAATCAGTTTAGATAGGCTTGACTACATTACTTATAATTTAATCATTACCTTTATCGAACCACCTGCTTGTTTTTATCAGCAGCACATGTAGATAAGTATGTCAGACATATGACGTGAAGATCAAGTGGCAACTACATCCTAAGAATACCAAGGCTTGAGCTTCCAGTTGTTTAACCTTTCCTCACACAAAGAAGAGTAATCGTTTAAGGTTTGATTTTCTTGGTCCTTTTATCTTTGCAAGCTATTTATTCTTGTCTCACTTTTTGGAATGGTTTGAATTTTTCTTTCATATTACCTTTGGATCCCCAATATTCTCCAAAATGATATCTAATAGACTAATACAAGTTGGTTGGCGCAGTTTGGTTTTCCTAGACTACTACTCTAATTTTTTATATTTTGCTTGTTTTCAATTGTATATCAATTGTTTTGTTTTTAGTATTGTTTATGGTCTCTAAAACAAGATTCGAAAGAATGCTTTGAGTTCTCATCATAAGAACTAACAATATAGCTTGTCTTTGGTGACCTTTAGGATTTAATAATTCTCTAATATGGGTGTTGGGCCCCCTTTTGTACCATTACGTGGACTGTGCCAACTTGTGAGATCTCGACGCGAGGCAGTCCTTGGAGTGGTTGCTCCTTTTTGTACCTTTTGGCGCCAACTGGTAGAACTCCCGTGGATCCCGCGCTAGCTGGTAGGCAATTACGTGGCGCCAACCTCAAAAGGACATCTCTTCAAGGAATTGTATGTGGCGGCTTGAGGAACGAAGATGTTAGAGTGGTGGAGCAGGTGGGGAAAGTGACCCCCAGTGCCAACTCATCGTCCAGCATGCGCTTGTCCAACCTGGGCAGTGTAGTGGAGACGGCGGGATAGCGACCCCATGCAACACCTCATCTCTTGGCACAAGCCCATCCGCCCTGGCAGGAGACGCCCAATCGCCTATAAAAGAAGACTCACATTTGAAGATCGGAGGCGAACAAGGCAGCAAAGCTCTGGCGAAATAGAGAGCGAACCATTAATATTTCTTATTCTACATATGATTGTTTAGACACTGAATGTATAACCCAAGCTCCCCTGTGAACCACTGGGCATAAGTAATATTAGGAAATAGCATAGACTCTGTTTTATACTTGAACTCTGTATAATGAACTGTGAAGCAATGAAGAGTGTGGTTAACGAGATGATGTGTTGACTCTTGCTTTATTCTATGCAAAGTTATGTTTATAAGATAGTTTCATTTGAGTAATGTTGTAGCCGGTTATTTGAATGTATTTTGAAATAGAGGTTCATCATTGGTCGCTAATGGCGTCTTTGTGTCATATAGCGACCCCGACTCGCCTATAAAGCCACTAAGTATTGGAATCGGGATGCACCAAGGCTCCAAAGCCTGTGCCTAGAGCGCTACCTTGAGGATGAGCAATTGAACCTAAGCCATCCCTATGATTTGCATAAGTAACTGAATGACCCTTAACACACTACTCAACAACTTGTGCCTCTGAAGTATCGGTCTACCCAGAAATGGACTTGCACCTTAGGACCTACGTCCTCGAGATGACTTGCGCCTAGTGACCTTCCCCTGAATACCTAACGCCGAAAGGCTACTTGAACCCCTTTGGCCAATGACTAAGTCCCTTTGAACCCTAAGTTGTGCTATCTTGCAACTAAACCAATGCGGGCCCAATCCTTTCGTTGTTGTGCTTCGGGTGAGTGCACAAGGCTTGCGCCTTGTGTGAAACTGATGCCAGCGCCATAGCGTGATTAAATGTTGTGCGCCAAACCCTACTATGCTCACGCCTAGCTCCACCAAGTCTAGAACCGACTTGGTTTGATAGCTAAGCGCAAAAGTCAACCTAGTGAGCTTTTCTACAACATTTGGTTTTCATTGTCGAAACCCGTGTTGAATTTCGTTGTTGCAATGGTGCAAATAAGCAATGCTCCGACTATCGCTCGAGAACATCGAGCGCTGGCTAGAGCAAGTGGAAGATAGTTTCGCGCAAAAGTACCCCACATGCAAAGGACAGAAGCCAAGAAAATGTGTGCAAGCCAACCTGTACGATGCTCTATATGAGGTGTTCTTTTGCAAGCTACCTAAGCATGTGTACCGATGGCTTGTTGCCTACGCTACTACTAGAAGGCGCAACTATGACAAGCGCCTCGAGTGAACCGTAGAGCACGTAGAGAGGTTGGAGACCTTGGATGAAGTTTGGATGCGCACTGTGGACAAGTGGTGGAGCGGGGCATTGAACGGCTACGTGTTGGAGTTCGTAGTGTCGACCTTCTCATGCCCTGAAGAAACAGAGTACGAGTTTCTTCGTGAACCAAGGAGCACGTTCATCAAAGGGCTTAGCACCGAGCTGAAGAAGCTTCTGGTGGATTACGGTATAGAAACCGTAAGAATGGAAGGCTAAAGTCCTTGCACATATAAGCAAGCGCAGAAGGTGAGAAGGGGAAGTGTATGTAAGGTGCGATGGAGGAGGAACAACAACCTGACACCCAGGAGCTCCAGAGGTTGAACTATAGTAAGCGAAGGCGCAGGCTAATGGAGAATCTGGAACCTGGAAGTGTCGAAGGACCCGTAGCGGGCGGGAAGGGCATGGGGAAGGATCCCTTGAATTACAACAGTACAAAGAGAGAGGAAGAAACAAGAGACCGGACTCAGCAATTGGGTGTAGGATGCAATGGGTTCCTACAAGATGTGGTGCTTGCGAACGCGCCAAAAGCACCTACCCGCTTTGACCCTGAAGTGCAAGCTCATGCACTAGATTCCCCATCAGAAGACAAAAGAACGGTAACTGAACCTGTTATCGACGTTGACTTTGATAGGATTCAAGATTTGGATCAAGAGATTGTGATTGAGCAAGTGATTCCCTACGAGGAACTGAGTGAGGATACGGCAAATTTAGCAAGCACCAATCCAGGAATCGTGAACACAAGTGCAAGCATTCCCGTGTCGAGGATGTCAGCTACACCTACTGGGCAACAGCCTCCAGGGAGTGGCACGGCGCCACAAGTGAGCGGTACTGCGCCAACAAGATCAACAACGCAGCTGACAACATCAAGATCAACGCCCCAACCTACAATTGGAGTCGTTGGAGGGCCACCTCCAACATAGACACAAGGGGAGCAAGCGCCTCAGAACCCGACACCACTCCCTCATCAAGTCTACTACGAGATGGCAATGCACTCACTCGAATATCGCAGTGTCGAGAATGCCACGAAGCATGTGCTAGAGTGTGAGTTGCAATGGCGCGCTTGGGGCATCATTCAACCCGAGCACAAGGCAACCCAGTTCGTGACCACCCTGTTGGATCGCACCCATACCTGGTATCGAAAGTTTGATCCGAACCAAGCTATAGTTGACTACAGGCGCAAAGGTCAATATTCTAACCCAAACCACCTGGGAAAAGATGGGGTGGCCACCCTTGAGGCCTTCACCTTACATGTTGTTCAGGGCTAACAAAACCCAAGCGCAACCTATCGAGATCCTGAAAAGCGCCATTGTAGATATCATGGATGCCAAGTTCCAAGCCGACTTTGAGGTCATCGAGATGGCAGAGCAGGACAACTATCCAACACTCTTGGGAAGGCCATGGTGCTATGCTAACAATGCAGACATGCGCTTTAAGCGCAACATGACTTTTGAGAATGGCAAGGAAAGGGTGGTGATCCCTCTGTCAAGTGATCAAGGGCCCCCGTATTTGGAGAGTGTTGATATTGAGGACGAGATCAACCACATTTATAACATCACGACGCAGGGCGTCGAGAAGCTCAACCTTAATGACCAAGGCATGCTCGAATGCAAAGATGGACAATTAGCGTTTGAGACAACTAATGTAGCATGAGAGCGATGGGTCGAAAAGGCCTATGAAGTCATTGGCCGAAGGTGCCACTTAGTGCGTGCAGCCGGACCAAGGCCAGCCAGGACAGGGCTTGTTAGGATTGAGCGCCTCAAGAAGAAATGGGTTCCCCGCGCCCGAAAGGGGAAGAAAAGGGTCTTCCGACTAAGTAAAGGGAAGCTTGCAACGCTCCCAAAGTATGAAGGGAGCCAACCCGCGGAAACATATGTCCACGACATTGAAGCTTGCATCCCCAAAGAGGTAGATCGTGTTGGAAATATTCTCATTGATGTCAGAGGTCTAGCATTATT
This sequence comes from Torreya grandis, assembly GCA_037957365.1. NCBI lineage: Eukaryota > Viridiplantae > Streptophyta > Pinopsida > Cupressales > Taxaceae > Torreya > Torreya grandis. Next base: position 1,843,510 of record JARHVA010000231.1, on the reverse strand, counting down.
GGTGATAAAGGCCCCATTGCATTTAATGGTGTTTGTAATATTCATATCTTGGCTAATGTGTTAATATTTATTTAATATTAATGAATATAATTTTGGTTGCATATAAGTCAAAAGAGGGCCCATGGAGAAATCAAAGAGTCACGAGGTAAAGACAAAAGAGGAATGGGATGCATTTTCTCATGAAAAGTCATATTGAGAAATTCCATGAGTCACCATGTGAAGACAAAAGAGGGTATGGCGCATTTTTCCATGAAAGGAAACTTTGAGGAATACAAAAAATCACCAAGATAAAGACAAAAGAGGAAAGGACATTTTTGCTTATGAAGGGTCACCATATGACTTTTCAAATGAAAGAATACAAAGGGTCATGCAAGTTTGGCGCCATTTTCCATGAAAATTGAAGGGTCACAAAGGGTGAATGCCAAAGGTCATTTGAAAAGCTATAAATAAAGGCTTGAGAAGCCATTTGTAATATGTAAGAGAGTGCATGGTTTGTATTTGTTTTCAAAGAGAGAAAAGCAAGAGATATTGTAGAGTTCTATTATTTGTTGAGTAAGCAACATTGAGAGATAGTTGTGTTTTATACACAAGAGGAGTTGGTGCTCCTATGGGTTGGTGCTCACAAATCTTTGCAAGGAATCGATGCTCTTGTGGGTTGGTGCTCACAAATAGTTGTTGTATTGGTGTTCGGCAAAGAGGTTGGTGCTCCTGCAAATTGATGCTTACGAACTTTGTAATTTGAGTTGGTGCTCATTCATATACTTAAGATTGTTCTCTGTGGTTTTCCCACTTTGGGTTTCCACGTAAAAATGCGGTCTCTCTCTCTCTCTCTCTCTCTCTCTCTCTCTCTCTCTCTTGTGTGGTGCATATTATTTCAGTTTTATTGCATATCTTGAATATGTGATTAACTAGTTAAAGAAAAGAAATCAGATTAAGTAAAACATATAAAATACTGATTCACCTCCCCTTTCAATATATTTTGTGCTTAACAATTAGTATCAAAGCAGGTTCTTTTGGAAAAAAATCTACAACTTGAAGGTAGATCGAGAAACCACGATGGCTGAATCACATGAAGGTTTTTCTATAAATAAAGCACCTTTGTTTGATGGGACAAATTATGTTTTTTGAAACATAAGGCTGAAGACTTATTTGATGGCCCTTGGATTCGACATTTGGCAAGCAGTGGTGGAGGAATATGAAGAGCCACAGACACTTGTAACTACTCCGGCAAAAAAGAAGGCAAGTGAATAATGCTAAAACTTTAAATGCTATTTTATATGGTTTATGTGAATTAAAATTTGTTGAACTTATGCAATGTAAATCTGCTCATCAAACTTGGGTAAAACTTGAGAATATTTACAAAAGTGATGGAAAGGTTCAGCAAGCTAAGCTTCAGACTTTCAGAAGACAATTTGAGAGTTTGAAAATGGAAGAGGATGAAAATATAACAAGTTATCTTTTGCGAGTTGATCAAATAATTAATCAAATTCCAGGGCTTGGAGAAAAGTTATAAGAATTAATTGTGGTTCAAAAAATTTTGAAATCTCTACCATTGAGATATGATGCAAAAGTTTTAGCAATTGAAGAGATGAAGAATTTAGCCAAGCTAAAAATACATGAACTACATGGTATTCTTACGGCATGTGAGATGCAGATCGAACAAAGGAAACCCTCAAAGAGAAAAGCGACTTTCAAGACATCAAAAAAAAAGAAGGCTAAGATTCAAGAATCAAGTGACAGTTCTAGCGATGATGAAGATGACAATGGAGCTCTATTCATTCGCAAGCCGAAAAAAGGCACAAGTAAATATCAAAGACAATTACTTTTTAAATGTTTTAATTGTGAAAAAATTAGACATTTTGCAGCTAAGTGCTCAGATAAAGGTAATAGTGACAATGAAGAAGGAAAGTCTACATACAAGAAGAATTTCAAAGGAAAATTCAAGAAGAGTTTGTATTCTAAAGATCCTAGCTCAATCGAAGATAGTGGAGTCAGTGATTCAAAAGAAGAGATTTTATTCATGGCCATACATGAAGATACCTCCGCAAGCAAAAGTACAGATGATCACAAAAAAAAAAAAAATGAAACCGAAGTAAATCTAGAAAGATAACTCGTTTGTGCCTTAGAAAAGTTAAAAGCTCTTAAAAAGAATCGAAGATTAAAGCTCTAGATCGAGAAAAATGAAAAAGAGTCAAGAAATAATTAAAGATCTACAAGCACACTTTAAAGAAGCTAAGAAAAATAAAGAAGATCTAACGGCACAATTACAAAAAGTAAATAAAGAATGTGAAAAGTATGTTATTGAGATTGCTTCTTTAAAAGCAGATCTTGAGCAAACAAATAAAGCAATCAATGATAGAGCAGCCAATGATTCAAAATTTGAGAATAGCACTAATATGTTGAATTATTAGAAAGCCAAAGATCAATGTCAGATAAGACAGATATTGGATTTGTAAAAGAAAAAAGAGAGACCACTACTTTCACAGAAAAGAAAAAAGGAAAGAGCTATGCTGAAACTCTTACAAAAGAGAATAAAAAGGGAAGAAGTTAAGAATATAAAAGACATCTCAAACAAAAATTGTTGGAGAGAACAGAGCTACAAAAGACAATCAAGTTAAAGATACACAAACATGTCCTAAATTTATGATTACTATTTTTATTGTAATGGATATGGTCATAAGAATATAGAATGTCGAAAAAAGGCTAACAATTTTAGAAATAAGAAAAAAAAAAGTCATGCAGAATCAAACAAAAGCCACAACTATTTTGCTCCTCTATCAAAGCTTTAACAAAGAGGCCATAATATGTTATAAGTGCAACAACTTCAGACACAGCCCGATACTGTAGAAGCTTGTTCGAATCAGTCAAAGATCAAAGTTTCAAGGCTCTATTCATCAAGAAGAAAGTTCAGACAGGTTCATGGCAAAAAAAACAACCTGAAAAATCTATGTTGGTACAGACAGCATTGCATGTAAGAAATGAAGAAAAGCCATGGTTTATTGACAGTGGATGTTCGAGGCACATGACAGGAGACAAAAGCAAGTTCATAACCTTGATGAAGATCAATGGTGGCACAATGAAATTCAAAGATAATACTACTGCCAGAATTGTTGAAAAAAGTACACTAAATTTGAATAATGGTAGAACTAAAACTGAAAATATTTTGTATGTAGAAGGTCTTAAGCATAATCTTTTGAGTGTAAGTCAAATGTGTGATCAGCGACACATTAAAGTTTTATGCAGAAAATTGTCAAATTAGAAAAAAAGATTCAGATGTGTTGGTTGCAGATGCTCAAAAAACAGGGAATAATTTGTATATGTTATCAGAGATCAAAGCTCAAAGATGTTTGAGTCAAATTGAAAAAAGTTGGCTATGGCACAGGAGAATGAGACACATAAATTTTGACAATCTTGTCAACATCAGTAAAAACCAAATAGTCAGAAATCTTTCAAAGATTACAAAGCCATCTGACACGTTTTGTAAACCTTATCAGCATGGAAAGCAAGTCAGAAGACGATTCAAAACAAAAGAGTACTCGACCACTCAGATGCTAGAGCTTGTTCACACGGATCTATGTGGACCTATGAGAACTCAAAGTACTCAAAGTGAAATATTTCATGTTGCTTATTGATGATTTTTTATGTATGACTTGGGAAATATTTTTTAAAAAAAAATCCTAAGCTTTCAAACATTTCAAAGCATTCAAAGCATTAGTTGAGAATGAAACCAGTTTGAAGATTGTCTAAGATCAGATCGAAAAAATTCATATCAGATCAGTTTATTGAGTTTTGTGAAAACCATAGAATAAAAAGACATTATTCAACAGCCAGAACTCCACAGCAAAATGAATGGTCGAGCAAAAAAATAGAACAGTTCAAGAGATGGCAAGGACAATGCTAAATGAATCCAAGATACCAGATAAATATTGGAGAGAGGCAGTTGCTACAACGGTGCATATTCAGAACAAAGCATTATTGAGAGTCAATAGTGACAAGACTCCTTATGAGCTATGAAAAAACAAACCAGCAATAGTTGATTATTTCAAAATATTCGATAGCAAATGCTTCATAAAGAGAATTGACAAAAAATTTGGTAAGTTTGAACCCAGAGCAAATGAAGGTATATTTCTTGGTTATTCTTGCAAAAGTAAAGGTTATAAATGTTATAACAAAAGAACCAAGAAAATTGTTGAAAGTGCAAGTGTCAGAGTAGAAGAAGATAGAACACAGAGTCAATGATCCAGTAGATATTCCTGAAATCATTGAAGAGGGAGATTTTGAAGAATCAGATGAAGATGAGAAGGAGAAAAAATACACCAAAACCCCATCCAAATATGTTCAAAGAAATCATAATGAAAGTGATATCGGAGGCATAAATGAAGTAATTCGCACCAAAAGAATGATGATAAATTAATCTGAGCAAGTTAATTTTTCTTTGTTATCCAAAATTCAGCCTAAAACTTTTCAAAAGCTAGACATGATAAGCATTGGGTTAAGGCAATGGATGAAGAATTAAATCAGATAGAAAAAAATGATACTTGAGAATTAGTGCCTAGACAAAAAATCACAATGTGATAGGAACAAAATGGGTTTATAAAAATAAGTTGAATGAAAATGGAGAACTAACCAGGAATAAAGCGAGATTAGTATGTAAAAGATATGCTCAGATTGAGGGACTAGATTTTGAAGTGACTTTTACACCAGTGACAAGACTAGAGGCTATTAAAATATTTCTTGCTTATACAGTGTTTAAAAATTTCGAAGTGTCTCGGATGTCAAATCTGTCTTCCTAAACGGGAATCTAGAAGAAGAGGTCTATATTGAGCACCCTGAAGGATTTATTCTCTCAAATATTAGTAGCCATGTATGCGGATTGAAGAAAACACTGTATGGATTGAAACAAGCTACCAAAGCTTGGTATGAAAGACTTGATAAATTCCTGCAAGATTAAAATTTCAAAAGAGATTTGTTGACAGTAATCTTTACATCAAAACAGAGTGTGAGCATCAATTGATTGTTGTGGTATATGTTGATGACATCATTTTTGGAGGAAACATTAAAAAGATGACAAAAAAAAATTATGATAATATGAAAAAAGAATTTGAGATGTTTATGCTTGGAGAATTGTCATTTTTCTTAGGATTGCAAATATTTCAGTCAGATAGAATTTTCATATCTCAAAGTAAATATGCCAAGAAAATGTTGAAGAAATTTGGTTTTGAGGATTGTGCACTAGTTGGCACACCAATGTGTACAGGAAATAAGGTGAGCAAAGATGAAGATTCACTTGTTGCATATCAATGTTTGTATAGATCTATGATTGGTAGTCTTTTATATTTGACAACATCAAGGCCAGACATCATGCATGCAGTAGGTATAGTTGCAAGATATCAGTCAGCTCCAAAAGATAGTCATGCTCCGTTGGTGAAGAGAATATTTAAATATATCAAGGGGACACTGGATTATGGATTGTGGTATTCCACAAAAAGAGATTTCACTTTGGTTGTTTATACAGATTCAGATTGGACAGGTTGCTTAGATCACAAAAAGAGTACAAGTGGAGGAGCTTTCTTCCTTAGTGATAGCTTAATATCATGGCTAAGCAAAACGCAAAATTCAGTATCACTTTCTACAGTGAAAGCAAAATATATTGCAGCAGTATTGTGATGTACTCAAATGCTTTGGATAAAGCAAACTTTGGAAGATATCAAGGTAAAATATGAGAAACCTATTTCTATTTTTTGTGACAACACAAGTGCTATTAATATTTCAAAAAACCCAGTAATGCATTCAAGAACAAAACATATTCCCATCAGATATCACTTTTAAAAAAAACAGATTGCAGATCAATAAGTTAAGATGGAATATATCAGTACTATAGAGCAGATTGCAGATATTTTCACAAAGATACTACTAAAAGACACATTTGAGTATCTACGAGACAAGTTGAGAGTAATTTCTTTTACTTCCTGCCATTGAGGTTCAACATCAGTTGAAGGGAAGCTAAGTGTTAGCTCCAGATAGGCCCTTTGCCATTGATGTCAAAAGGGGAGAAGAACAAAAACAAGTATAGGTACAAGTACCAAAACAAGTACAAGTACAAGTACAAAAACAGGTACAAAAAATAGATACAAGGAATAGGTACAAGTTGCTTCAGTAAGGAGGAGTTACTGTATATTTTTCAAATGGTAGTATGTGCAAGTTTCAAGACGTGACAATTTCAAATTGAGGTTGCCATCAATGACAAAGGGGGAGATTGTTGGAAATATTGTCACTGATGTCAAAAGTCTAGTATTATTGGTAATAAAGGCCCCATTGCATTTAATAATGTTTTTAATATTCATATCTTGGCTAATGTGTGTTAATATTTATTTAATATTAATGAATATATTTTTGGTTGCATATAAATCAAAAGAGAGCTCATGGAAAAGTCAGAGTCACGAGGTAAAGACAAAAGAGGAATGGGACGCATTTTTTCATGAAGAGTCATCTTGAAGAATTCCAAAAGTCACCATATGAAGACAAAAAAAGGTATGGCGCATTTTTCCATGAAGGGAAACTTTGAAGAATACGAAAAATCACCAAGATAAAGACAAAAGAGAAAATGGCGCTTTTGCTTATGAAGGGTCACCATATGACTTTTCAAATGCAAGGATACGAAGGGTCATGCAAGTTTGGCACCATTTTTCATGAAGATTGAAGGGTCACAAAGGGTGAATGCCAAAAGTCATTTGAAAAGCTATAAATAAAGACTTGAGAAGCCATTCGTAATATGCAAGAGAATGCATGGTTTGTATTTGTTTTCAAAGAGAGAAAAGCAAGAGATATTGTAGAGCTCTATTATTTGTTAAGTAACCAACATTGAGAGATAGTTGTGTTTTATACACAAGAGGGGTTGGTGCAACTGTGGGTTGGTGCTCACAAATCTTTGCAAGGGGTTGGTGCTCACAAATAGTTGTGTTGGTGCTTGGCAAAGGGCTTGATGCTCTTGCAAGTTGGTGCTTGCGAACTTTGTAATTTGAGTTGGTGCTCATTCCTATACTTGAGATTGTTCTCCGTGATTTCTTTCACTTTGGGTTTTCACATAAAAATCTGATGTCTCTCTCTCTTGTGTGGTGCATATTATTTCAATTTTATTGCATATCTTGAATGTGTGATTAAGTGGTTAAAGAAAAAAAATCAGATTAAGTAAAAGATATATAATATACTGATTCACCCCCCCTCTCAGTGTATTTCATGCTTAATAGATCGAATGGGCACACTAGTGCATACCTTGAAGTGCACTATTGCTCGTTGGTGGGCAGTGCAAAGACCTAACTTGCCAACTTGGTAAGATGTAAAGGCAGCCATCTGCACTAGGTTGGGCAAAACTAATGATGACTTGGACATACCCACCTACTCAGGGGATTCAAACCCAATTGTGCATGTAGGATTGTGTGAAGAACCCTGGACTGTCTACGACGAGAGCACGCCAAAAGGCCTGTGGGTGCATGCCTTTTACTAGACCTTGAAAACATGGGAGCAAGCGTGGTACATTGTCAATGAGACACGCCACGAGACAGGAAACTGGGAGATACTCAAGGAAAGGTTCGTGCCCACCTTTTCCTTTTCCTTGCAGAACTTAGAGCTACTAGAGCCACTGTAAGTCATCCGCAGGGCAGTGTTTGAGGACACTGCCATCCTAGAAGAGCGCCTTATGGAGATGTTCGGTGAGAAAGGAGTAGCACTCCCAACATTCTTTGAAGAGACGATGCTCAACAGTGACTCCAACGAAGAAGATGATGAGACCTGGAAAGAGCGTAATTGGAAGGCTCTAACATTAAGGCAAAAACTTGTGCACCTTGTGGATGACAATGCCCCAAACGAAGATGATCCAACGCATCTTCGAATTGAAACAACTGAGGGGACTCAACAAGTTGAAGACTCTCATCAGGGGAAGAATGAGCCCTACCGTGCTCCACTCAAGACCACTAAAGTAGACATCAACGCAAAAAGCGAGCCGAAGATTGCCACTATCGACGCTTACTGGTCTAAGGCAAAGATGGCACGAATCGTAGACCTCCTGAAGAAATTCCAGGACTTGTTCCCACACAGCTACCTGGATATGAAAGGCACTCATGCTTCCCTTGGCAAAATGAGCATCAAGTTGGTGGACGATGCGAAGCCAGTCAAGCGCCCATATCGAATGAATCCCAATCTCCGCATGAAGGTGAAAACAGAGATTGATGGAATGCTAGCGGTCGGCGTCATCTACCCAATACAAGAATCCGAATGGGTGAGCCCAATGGTCATCAACATCAAAAAGGATGGGCGCATACAAATCTACGTCGACTGCAAGATGTTGAACGCCGCTTGTGTCAATGATCCATTTCCGACCCCATTCACTGACAAGGCCATGGATGGAGTTGCAGGCTGCGAAATCTACACTTCAATTGATGGGTTTTCGAGCTGCCATCAGGTGCAGATCGAGGAGAATAAGCCCAAAACAACCTTTGCGACTGAATGGGGTTGTTTCGCCTATAATGTGATGCCCTTTGGACTCAAGAATGTGCCAGTCATATTCTCCAGGGTAGTGATCACTGCCTTTAAGGACTTTATCCATAAGTTCCTCCAAGTATATCTTGATGACTAGACTGTGTATGGTCTTGTAAAAGACCACTAAGACAATTTGCGCCTCATGTTTGAGAGGTGCACGCAGCTCCATATCTTAAATTTGAAAAAATGTGTCTTTGCAACTCCATTTGGGACATTGCTCGGGCACATCATCTACAAGGACAGTTTACTTGTTGATCCAACGAAGATAGCCATAATAATCCAGCTCCAAACCCCCTCAATGCAGAAAGACGTTCGTGCCTTTCTAGGCCATTGTAGCTACTAAGGAAGTTCATTCGGAGCTATGCAAAGATCGCAACGCCCCTAGAGGAGCTCTTGTGCAAGGATGGCCCATTCTACTGGGGCAAGGCGCAAGAGGAGGCATTTGAAACACTGAAGCTGAAATTAGCTAGTACGTTATTTCTACAATTCCCAAACTGGACTACTCTTTTCCATGTCCACATCGATGCTTCAGGCTCTGCCATTGGCGCCCTATTGACACAACCAAGAGAAGGAAAGATGGACCACCCCATCTGCTTTGCAAGCAGGAAATTCACACAAGCGGAGCAGAATTACACCACCACCAAGCGCGAGGCACTGACAATGGTCTATGCCTTACAAAAATTTAGGCAATACCTATTGGCAACCCCATTCATCTTTTTCACAGATCATGAGGCGCTTTAAGTACCTCATGAACAAGCATGTTTTACATGGACGCATATGCAGATGGATTGTTCTCTTCTAGGTGTTCCAATTCTCTATTGTAGTTAAACCAGGGAAGCAGAACTTGGGGCCAAACCATTTGTCCCGCATCAACTCTAGCGATGCGACAGTGCCAATTGAGGACAACATCCTAGACGCGCAGCTATATCAAGTCCAGCGCCACCTTGAAGACTTGGCAAAGATTGTCGCTTTCCTAACATCTGGGCTTGCACCCCAAACCTTGTCAACTAAGGAGAAGAAACAACTTGCAGTCCGCACTGCCCCCTTCCAGCTCATTAAGGGGGAGCTGTACAAAATAAGTAGGGATGAGGTCCTACGCCGGTGTGTTTTGGAACAAGAACGGGACTCCATCCTTTAGGAAGTGAACAAAGGGATCGTCGAAGGCCATTGCGCTGGAGACGGAATAGCATGCAAGGGATTGCAGTCAAGCTTGTGGTGGCCAAGCCTGTTCCAAGATGCAAAGGAGTACGCCAAGGCATGTGATGTATGCCAGCGCACCAAAAAGCCCAACCATTGGGATGAGATGCCTCTCATTCCCATTCTTGCCCAGGTGCCATTCGAAAAATGGGCCATTCACTTTGTTGGGCCAATCACTCCCGCAACTCAGCGCATAGGGACCAAGTACATTTTAGCGGCCACTGACTATTTCTCCAAGTGGGTCGAAGCCGCGCCGACCAAAGACTGCACAGCCGTGACAGCCGTGCGCTTCATATGGGAGAACATCATAAGCTGGTATGGGTGCCCATTGAGTCTGACTAACGACCGGGGCACTCATTTCATCAATGAAACAGTGCACATCCTTCTGACTGAATACATGGTGGCACACCACAAGACCACCTCATATCATCCCCAGGCCCATGGCATAGCTGAAGCCTTCAACAAGATTCTGGGAACGTACCTGACAAAGATATGTGACATAGGTCTCAAGGATTGGGATGATCGTGTTTCAACAGTACTTTGGGCATACCGCACAACTTACAAGCGTCTGAATAAGGCTACACCATTTCAACTGGTGTTTGGCGTTGAAATAGTTTTGCCCATGGAATTCATCGTACCCTCATGCATTGCACGGATTGATCGGTTAGACGACCAAGAATCTTTAAATGCAAGGTTGGAAGACTTAGAGCGCTTGATAAGAAGCGCGCCCAAGCCAAGTGGAGTCAGTAGATTGAAAAGACATGCCAGAAGCACTTGCATGACAAGTATATCAAGCACAAGGAGCTGACTGAAGGAGCATTGGTGTTGCTCTATGATTTCAAGTACTTCAAGCACCCAGGAAAGTTGCAAATACGGTGGATGGGCCCCTACATCATCCATCACATATTGGAAACAAGTGCATGCAAGCTGCACACATTGTCCGGCGAAATGCTCTCTGGGCATTTCAATGGCAACCGATTGAGGCCATATAGACAATAGGATGATGCTCACACCATGGAAACACCGATTTCTTTGTCACAAGTCGGTTGGGAGTAAGTTGACCAAGATACCATTTGGTGCAAGCCAAACCATTCTTTTAATTGTTTCGTGTGTAGTGTACAAAGGCAGTGAGCGGCGCACCACGGCCACAAGAACTTTTGTGTCAACACTTCATGCATAATTCCAATCAGGTGAGTCGAGCACTTGCGCCCATCAGTGCATGAGGCCAAACATCTAAGTAGTGGGCACGTGAAGCTTACTAAGCGCAAACAGAAATAGCATCAGAGACATGGGCACAAGATGAATAGTGCAGGGCACTTGAAGGCCCAAGAGCAAACTACTCTGGCACTACCTTTGCGCCAAAATTGCAAGCAGGCACATTGATTGATCTGATGCCAAAACACTAAGAAGCAAGTGAAGACGTTCAACATGATTGAGCTCAAGGCAGATAATGAAGATGCACATTCTAAAAGTGCGCAAGAGCATCAGGAGAGAAACAAAGCGCTGGAGGACCAGCACAAGGGATTTGTATGGTGTAGGACAAGCCAAGGCAAGACGACGCGCAAGAAATCGACCAAGACAGAGAAGCATGCTTGAAATAAGGGCGTAGCTAGAAGACAGTGGAACTAAGGAGGCTAAATCGCGTGCATGTGAGGCGCTGCGTCCAAGTTGCCACAAGGAAGGCAAAGGTCGCACCAAAGGAAGTCATCTAATACAGCTAGCATCCACCTCGAAATGAGCGAGAAGTGACCGTTTGAACCACACGTCACCTCACCAAAAAAGCCGTTAGGAGCATTCAATGAGGCAGTGACGGCAACACAAAGATACGCATTTAATGCATACAGAACAAGAGATTTTCGAATATCTCGTAGATTTTTCACGTTTTCCAAAAAATCGAGGCGCCTATGCCATTACCCATGCATTAATAATGGTACTTGACAAGTGAAGGGTATAAAATGGTAAACGACGGACTTGCTTAGGTTACCAAGTTTATGCTAACTCTAGACTCAGTGCAAACCTAGCGAGAAACTAGAGAGCCGAAGCAAGGAAAACCCTGTCACAGTGAGCATTTGAACAATCCAAGCACCTCAGAGTGAACGGAAGCACACAGAGAGAGAGTGCAATCAAAGAGAAGACCGGTGTGAAGAATTAAAGAGAGGTTCGTGCAAAGAACCAAGTTGAACCAGGACGTTGTCACCCAGGTCGCCATTAATGGCCAGCGAATCCCAAAGCCGAGACAACAGTCACAAACCCCATGACTATTGAAACGCCGGTCATCATTAGAGGCTTTGACAGGCCACACCTCTCGAGGTTTAATACAAGTAGATTCAGAATGGTGAAAAAGATGAGGGCAGCAAGCTCCGTGTCAGGACAGCGAGAACCCAAGCGGGTAAAAACTATTGAGGAAGCATTTGCCGCCAAGACAAAGGCATAGACAGTTGAGGCATTCAACGTCGCAATGGTGGATACTGAGGTGCTAACAAAAATGTCCTACAAATACATGCAGTTTCCATCGGAGGTATCAGTAGGAGAACCATGGCGCTCATTTGCACACGTATGCCAATTGAAGGAATACAACCATCGGACGTCAAGTCACTTTCAAGACTTGGTGCAGGACTGGATGGTAGACACAGGGCGCAAGACATCGGAAGGCAATGCCCTGTTTGATGTCTCAATTCGAGACAAGTTAAAAGCTTACAATGTAACTCAGCTCTATGAGTTGCCTTGCTTCGAAAAACCCAAAGAGCTCGTCCAATTCCTTCTCTTGTGCATCCACGACGACCACGTATACTTTGCAGGTCAGTGCATGAAGATCTCTATGCAAATGATAAAACAGATAACCGGGCTCCTAGACACCAGTAGAAACATCCATCAGTTGATGGATGACGATGAAGAAGTGGAGTACATTACAAAGCTCCTAAATTACTTCAAGGTGGGCTATATGTTCCCAATTAGCAAGTGTGAGGATCCGGGCACGAGGGTGGCGGCGCGCCTCGTGAATTCTAAATTGTGTACTGGCGACCAGTGGACAGATGTGTCCAAGGCGTACCTCTGCATTGCATATCATATGGCACAGAGCGTACAATTTAATATCACCCAATTCATTGCAGAAGAATTGATTAAGAACGCGTTGGAATGCCACAGCGCCAAGCAGATCTTCAGATGGGGGTCCATCCTCATCTTGATCATAATCGAGGAGATCAAGATCTCGGATGGGAGTGAAGGCAATCTATGGGTGTTCCCACAACACCATGAATCCCCCATGCAGAAGTATAAGGACTACCCCTGCCCTACCACCTTCAGTCCTAAGTACAAGACGCACGTAATGCATTGGTGCAAGAAGTACATCGAGGCCTTTGGACTAGACTGGCGCATTCCCCAAGGGCTTCCCAAGAGCATGTTTGGGATGGCAACTTTTGCCATGATGCAACACTACTTTGTCATGCGCTCGGCGTTGAAGGACGGGAATAACTCGGAATGGTTGAAGCTCCCCTTCACCTTCTCGACAGAATACTTCAGGGACATGTTGCACCGGATCTCGAACGCGTAGAAGATGGACACTCCAGTCAAAGAACTGGATGCAGAAAGCCAAAGAATGAGGCATAGGTTTCCTTGTGCAAATGGAAATGCGACAAAAGACGAAGAAGATGCCTTAGATCGTAAAGACATCGATCCAATCCAAGAGGTCACCATCCTTGGATTCATTCATTGGCTCTACTATCCGATGAAGCCAAGAAAGAAGGATTCCAGCACCAGGTCTAGCATCGAGCGAAGAAGAGACCCCCCAATCCAGATCGGGGATGAAGGAACCCCAGCACCCCCCGAGAAGAAAAAGTCCCCAAAGAAAAAGAAAGGGGAGACCTTAGAAGAAATTGAGGAGTTGTTGACGCTGAAGATCACTTCGGAAGAGGAAGTGTCTACTTCAGAATCATTTAAGAAGCGCACGAGATTCGTGCCCAAAGCCTCCCCCAACGCAAAAGAGAAAAAGAAGGGGAAGGTTCCCTCTTCAACGCCCAAACTTGTTGTATCTGACGAAGAGGAGGAAGAGAGTTGGAAGAAGAAGAGAGCGGGAGGGGTACTTACATTGTACCTGAGGACGATGAGTCCTCATCAAGTCTAGAACCGACCCCCTCCCCATCACCCCCGACTGAATTGGAGAAACGAAGGCACAGATGGAAGATGCTCGGCTTCTCTGAAGCTGAGATGCGAAGGGCAGAGGAACTAGAGGAGCAAGAGGAAATGACCAAGGTTGAGATGCCGAAGGAGGTCATTGAAATGGTAGAGGCAGAGGAACAAAGAAAGGATGGAGAGCGCAAGGCGCAGGAGGCAATGGAAGAAGGAACAAGAGACAGAAAAAGACCCTGAGGAGGCAACCCCTTCTAGCGCACCAACGGAGAAAGAATTGCAGCGCTAGTGGAAAGACATGGGCCTAGATCAAGGCCATATTGATGCGATGCTAAGGTTGCACGGCAAGCACGAGGAATTGAAGGCCAAGGGCATGTCCCACGCTGAGATTAACCGGCTAGAGGTCGAAGAGATAAGAGAAAAAGAGAAGAAATGCACCGCACAAGCCATGTAGAGGAAGGCCAAAAAAGAAAAGGCCAAGAAAGAAGAGGTAGAAAGAAAGGCTGAAGTAGAGAAGCCAGGAAGAGGGAGAGAGAAGAGAAAGCAGCCCGGGAGGAAAGGGCACACACGTTAGAGGAAAGGGAGAAGGAAGAAAAATTATCAGACGGCACCTAGCACCTCCACCAGGACAACAGAGGAAGCTACACAAAAGTGGCACCCCAACTCTAAAGGGGCGCCTCAAGATAAATAAGGCGATACTAGTGCCTCAAATAAGCAAACGGAGGAAACAGGGCCACGACAAGAAGAAATGGACAAAGGGGAGAAGTCCAAAGAAGAACCCCTACAAGAGCAACACGACGACAGGTCTAGCGCCAGAGAGAGGAGAAAGAGAAGGAGAAGATGAGAAAGGAAAAAGAAAAGAAGGCAAAAGAGAAGGGGAAAAAGAAGGCATCGGCATGAGCACAAGCGCCAGCGAGGTTAAGAGCTGGCTGAGGGTAAGGAATATGAGCCAAGCAATAGAGAAAGGGTGCAGCAGGGTTATAAAGAATATGAAGATTTCTACTTGATGGAGTGCATGCCGCTGAAAACCGCCATGACCCTGATGCACCACCTGGTTTTTTGGGCGCTAGACTGCTACATAGACGAACCTGAATTTGAGGTTCAGACCAAAGCAATCCGAAGCGCCAAGAAGCCAGAAGAGGGTCATGATTACCAACTCCTCAACCCCCGCAACTTAAACCCTGTGCGCTCGACCAACCCATTGATCAAGATGGCCTCTTCCGTAGCACGCAAAAACATCATTAATGATGCTCGCACGTATAGATGGAATAAGGCAGCGAAGAACCCTGAAAAAGAGCTTAAGGCAACCAAACTCAAGCTCAAAGGGCTAGTTGAGCGCATAGAAGAGGCGGAGCCATCCCTCCTGGATAACGTGGATACCTCTGGGAAGAGTGAAATTGACCAAGTATGTATGCTCGTGGAGCAGATGCTCCCTAGGATAAGGCCGGCAATCGAAGAACAAAAGGACCTCTATGAGGCTTTAAGAGGAGAGTTGAACAAGAAACTGGATGTGGTGGAAGACCTCTTCGTTAAACTTGAGGGTGTAGAGGAAGCTGACGCAATATTTTGCAACTTCACCAACCAAGCAGCAGTGATCGACACGCGCCTCAAGAAGGCAAAGGAGGAAGCTTTGTTCCAACACTCCTTCACGATAACCAGGACCGAACACATGAAAGTAATGGCCAAGGTCAACTCCCTTAGCGCTCAATTGAAGACTCAAAAGCAAGACTTGGAGGCAATCTTCCTTGCCTTCCAAACAAAGGCCAGTGAGCAGGGGGAGATCTTGGATGGTGGGGTGAAGCGAGCGAAGGAAAGTCTTGAGGCCTTCAGGAAGGAATTAAAAAGCACAGGCATGCTCGCTCTCGAGACTGCCTCGACTGAAGCGAATGGCACCATCGAAAAAATTAAAGACGCTATTCAGAGCTTTGACAACTTCAAGGCAGATCCAGAGCAAGGTCCGACCAAATTCTACGCGCCAAAGGCACTAAAAGCCTAGTCCGAGGCGGACTAGTAATTTTGTATGGGATAATGTTGGGCCCCCTTTTGCCCCATTACGTGGACTACACCAACTTGTCAGATCTCGATGCGAGGCAGTGCTTGGAGTGGTTGCTCCTTTTTGTACCTTTTACCACCAATTGGTAGAACTCCCGTGGATGCCACACTAGCTGTCAGGTAATTACATGGCGCCGACCTCAAAAGGATGTCTCTTCCAGGAATTGTACGTGGCGGCTCGAGGAGCGAAGATGTCAAAGTGGTGGAGCAGGTGGGGAAAGCGACCCCTAGTGCCAACTCATCGTCCAGCATGCGCTCGCCCAACCTGGGCAACGTAGTCGAGCAGACGGGATAGCGACCCCATGCAACACCTCATCTCTTGGCACACGCCCAATGCCCAATCACCCATAAAAGAAGACTCGCATTTGAAGATCGGCGGAGTCAACCAAGGCAGCAAAGCTCTAGCGAAATAGAGAGCGAACCATTAGTATTTCTTCTTCTGCATATGATAGTTTAGACATTGAATGTATAGCCCAAGCTGGCCTGTGAGTCGCTCAACATAAGTAATATTAGGAAATAGCATAGACTCAGTTTTATACTTGAACTCTGTATAATGATAATGAACTGTGAAGCAATGCAGAGTGTGGTTGAAGAGATGATGTGTTGACTCTTGCTTTATTCTGTGCAAAGTTATGTTTATAAGAAAGTTTCATTTGAGTAATGTTATAGCTGGTTATCTGAATGTATTGTGAAATAGAGGTTCATCATTGGTCGCTAATGGCATCTTTGTGCCATATAGCGACCTCGGCTCACCTATAAAGCCACTAAGTATTGGAACCGGGATGCACCAAGGCTCCAAGGCCCACGCCTAGAGCGCTACCTTGAGAATGAGCAATTGAACCTAGGCCATCCCTGTGATTTGCATTAGTAACCGAATGGCCCTTAACCCACTACTCGAAAACTTGCGCCTCTGAAGGATCGGTCTAGCCAGAAATGAACTTGCACCTTAGGACATACGTCTTCAAGAAGACTTGCGCCTAGTGACCTTCCCCTGAATACCTAGCGCCGGAAGGCTACCTGACCCCCTCTGGCCAATGACTAAGTCCCTTTGAACCCTAAGTTGCGCTATGTTGCAACTAGCCCAATGCGGGCCCGATCCTTTCGCTATTGCGCTTCAGGTGAGCGCACAAGGCTTGCACCTTGTGTGAAACTGATGCCAACGCCATAGCGAGATTAAATGTTGTGCACCAAACCCTACTATGCTTGCGCCTAGCTCCACCAAGTCTAGAACCGACTTGGTTGATAGCTAAGCGCATGACTAAGCTCAAAAGTCAACCTAGTGAACTTTTCAACAACAATGGGATTTCCGTTCTAATAATGAACCTAATCATTTAATATCTTTTGGGAAAGTTATGTTTTCTAGTTGTCACACCCTAAAGGCATCAAAATGTCTTGTGTGGCAAATATTTGCCCCATTGCATCCTTAGTTTGCCCCACGTATCAATGGACCATTGGTTGGATTTATCTTTTTTTGAAGACTCTTGAACCATTCAAGCGAATTACTATAGTAGGAACTACACCTTTCTCTGAAATTTCACATAACTGCAAGAAATCTTCTACTGACCTGAGACCTACTTGATAAGTTATGTCACCTTAGGGGTCAATGTTCTGCAGGTTGCTTCCACATCTATTGGTTAGTTCATTCCTCCCATAAGGAAATCTGTGGCTAAGTTATGGTATTAGGGAATAGGTCTTTCTTTTTAATTTTCTTGTTTAATTTAAAAATCCCAATTACTGGTGAACTAAGTCTTTACTCCACAAATTTGAAGATGAATATGCCACTTTTTTGGCTATTATATATTTGTCTTATTGTGTCATAACACCCCTTCACAATGGATTATAAGTTACTCACATAAGTCTTTGACGTGTGGGATGTTCAACTGGGAACTAGCAATCTCAAATTCCTCAGCTCAAATGTGAGGCCTTATGAAATATGCATTTTGCGTAAGCTCACATGTACATGCCTTAAACCATGTTTCCTGTATCACTTAGAATATGTGATATACCCATCTATTACTTATAAAAATTGGCTCTTGTACAACATTACACCTCCGAAATTCAAAGTTGTGACTGTTCCTTTTCAATCCTTTTTCTGATATTGGTAAAAATTCCAACAATATAAGGTTTGTAGCTTATGTTTCAGTGGCAGTCGCCCTAATGAAGAGTGGCTTTGTTCTACCAGAATGCCCTAATGTTCACTATTTTGTATCTTAATATTCAGCCCTTGCCCTTTTAAATTTTATTCGTGAAAATTCGTAGAGGGGATGGGCATATATGGGTGGAGCTGGAGTTGAGACAAGACATGAGAAAATGGTAAAGGATTTAAACTTTTCCTATGAAATATTCCACTTCTACATGCTAATTGTTGTTCCTCCATAGTGTGTGATCTGCTGCAAGCTGAATATTTTCCCTTTTCCTCCTCAAACCTACTCAGAGTGTTGACTTGTTTGGCATTTTGGACTTTTCATTTTTATGTTTGCAGATTGTGTGAAGTTAATCTTGCATAGCCATTTTGTACTTTTCCTTATCTTCACTTAGTGACAAGAAAGAGGAAAGAAAAAAGAAAAAATAATATGCCCTCTCAGACATTTCGGTGTTTTCAATATGGAAGGAGGCACACATCAGAGATATCCAAAATGTTACCAATTATTCTAGGGTTGGTCAACGTCCCTGACCAAAAGAAGGGGCATAACCTCATACTTAGGTCATTAGGAAAGACAGGGTATACAATCCCAGATAAGATGCAGATGCATGCATACATGAACATGTAAACATAAGTGCACACTCATGTATGCACATGCTAAAACACATGGATATCTACGACTAGGATTACAAATATATGTCATTCTTTTTTTTTTTCACGAGTGGCAAGCTCTCTTGCATTGTAACTTGCATAAAGGTTGGATTTCAGAAAGGTACAGCATGTGCTACCTATGCATGCACTTCTTCCTCGTAGCCTGTTTGTTCTAAGAAACACACTTATTCATCAAAACCTACGAAATATTGGGAGGATCTTAACTTGAATGTGGATTGTCATTGTAGACTTGGTCATGTGACGACATTCACAAGATCTCAACTTAAATAATTAATTCATTACAATGTAGTTTGTAATATCTCTTTCTGATTACAATTCAAAACTTCTAATAACTACCACTGCCATTGCCATAAACTTCTCCAAAATATCACAGTAATACCTAAGAGAACCATTCTCAGCATCAACAACACCATCAAGTATAGAGTCAAGCAGGGCCATCGAGTCTGGATTCTCTTTCTGGGTGTTGCTGGTGAACCAGTGAATCAGTTGTTTTACAAACACACTGAATAATTGTCTAGTAACCTGCATAAAAATCAAACAAAAGGAAATAAATGAAAACTAAAGAGTATTAACTTGTTAATATGTCTGTATATAATAGTTTCTTTTTAAATCTTCCAACCCCATAGTTAAGATGAGGACAGAAGACAAGAAAACAAAGTTCAAAGGTTTATATAGAGAGAAGGAATATACAAACTCCATGTCTGTCGCAAGCCGAAGTATTGCTGGAAATAGGCGTTTATATATTTTATCGTAATGAACCTACCAAAGAGCATAACAATTATTCACATCAATTTTATCAGTTTTTAACACCAACGAACAAAAAAATTACAATTAGAAGCTTTAAACTTTTGACAAAATTGTATTGCAAATCAGAAAGGACAGCAATGACAAATAATGCAACTTTTGGAAACTTATTCAAAGATGACAAGTGTACTATACATAGACACTAAGCATTGGAATAATGATAAACACAAAATAGTTTTTCTGAAAATCTTACTACTTTCTATCTTGAAACATGTTCATCATCAAAGTTACAACTGATTGAGAGATGATACAACTTTATTATATTAGTTCCTAACAATTGCCTTTAATATGTTTATCAAATAGAGATACTGCAGTTGATAAACAATATGATAGTTTTATATCGCATATATTATTCCCACAATTGCTCTTTACTAATGTTCATCTACTTCAAACAACCAGCATCATGCTCAGCATTATCATCATAATTTCAAACCCCAACTTTTTATTCTCATCTGCTTTTCAAAGTTTAATAGTCTCCCCACATTAAATATTAACACATAAAAATAGCTTAATAGTTTACAGAGTTATTTAAAATGAATATCAGGATGCCTGTCCATTATGGATGGATTGGAGGTGGTGCTTTGGTGGTCCGCTTCTCCAGTATGACTCCTGTCAAATGTATTCGATGCTGCATTAGAGACATCCATTATCCCTGGTCCTTAATGCTCACTGGCAAGCCACAAACCGGAAGTATAGATGGATTCGTCGTCTTCACAGTGTTTGGTCAATTCAGCTTTCCTATATATTGAGAGTTTTTGCCTGGTTGGATGTCTACTAGTGGGTTCCATCCAAGGCCAAGCTGGCCAAGAATGCACTCTCTGATGGCCTTTGTCCTGTTTGCCATTGCTCGAACAACAGAGACTGTGAAGCATGTCTTTTGGGAGTGTCAGTTTGCTAGCCAATGTTGGAGGTGCCTTGAGGATCAGTATTCAGCGTTGTTTCGTAGCGGGCTTCATTGGTGCTCTGATTTGTTTGGAGATTGTCGTTCTCAAGTTCGTCCAGCATTTGTTGGGATATGGCACTGCCTAAGGATCACAGCCTTCTTTATTCTCTGGAAAATAAGGTGCAAGAATATCTTTGCTCATGAGGGCAGCTCTCTGTCTACCTTTTGTTCTATGTAGAGCGACGAAGTACGGCATCAGCTCCTTGCTAAAGGAGTTCTGTTGATCAAAGATTCCCGTGCCTTGGACCTCTCATTGTATTCTGATTTTATTTCAGCCCTTGTTGCTCGTAGGATGAGGTTATGATTCTCATTGTATATACCCATCCATTCTTTGTACATTTCTCTATAAATATTGTTTTGTTTATATAATAAGTATCTTCCTAACTAAAATTAAATAAAATATTAATACACAAAAACAGCTCAATCCTCCAATTTAATCCATGCCACTTATGCTAAGTTGTAATTTTCTCATGTTCAACTAGCCTTTCACCATCATCTCTTGTATGCAAACGATGAACATACAACCTAAGTGGAATGTACAGTTGATGTGGTGTGGGTAGGACATAAACTTTGGGAGGGTGGGTGTATGACGCTTGCACTTCCTTTGGTGGGTCATATGATTGAATTTGTTGACCGTATAATATAGCACAAACCTACCCCTGCCTTTCTTTTTATAATCATCCATTATTTTATTGTTAATTTTGCCTTTATTATTTTTTCCTCAGTAAGCTCATTAACCATACTTAGCTCTTTTTGCTTGGTGAGTCCCAACACTACATATTCCATATGCAAATGCTAGGTATTAATCGTATTAATATTGCTTGTTGCCAAATTATATAATTTTAATTTGAACCCACTCACTACACCTCTACACCCTGTACCTTCCAAGCTCACTAGTCACTATGCCCAATTATTTATTATTTGATGAATTTTAAATGGCCATAGCCAGAGTACTTTAAAAAAAATCAACTTTACTTCCCATTGACCAACACTTTTTAATATAACATTTCAGGCTCGAAATTCATGTACCTTGAATATTTATTATGCTCATGCTTCCTCCATATTTTTAACACAATTGCCCTCAATTTAAAATTCATGCACCGCAAGTATTGGTTACGACAACATTTTGTCTGCCTCAATATAGCAATGGTCACCCAATGTGCCATGACTCCTTGTTCATCTAGGGCGAGTGTATTTGCATCCTTGATGTCGTATTCTATGAACCAGGTGGGTAGGCCCATTGTAACATTGATGGTTTGGAAGGACTTGGCATCGCCAATTTCTAATTTTGGGCATCTCTTTGCAAGCCTCCTACTTCGTTTATCCCCATAACTTCAATTCTATTGCAATTTAGTCATGACACTTCACAGTCTTCCATCTTCCAATGCAACAAAGTATTGAGGGAGTTCTCCTGAACTTCAGAGCAAGCTTGTAACTCCAAGAGCCCTTCATTGTTCGACTCCATTCGAATTTCGAGTCTGATGAATTAAATGAAGATGCTTCCTCATTGACTACCTAAATTATAGGTCTATTATATAATTCCAGCATTTATTTTCAATGTTAAGCAAATTCTTCTTCAATTTATAGTTGGCTAGGCAACTATCAACCAACCCCAACCCAATAATGCATCATAGGCCTTCTTCCTCAAAAAGATGACTACAAAATTTAATATAAAGGGTTGGGTGGCAATAATTACCTTTTGGGCCATAAGAACTTCCAACACTTTTATACCATAATGATCAGCTCCCACCAATTAGAAAGTTTGTGGCCATATAGTGGGCTTCCCAAGACTCTTCCAAGCCTCCTGTAGAAGAACTTCCACACCAGAACAGCCATCAACAATAGTATTTGTCAAATTCCTCCCTAGGATTTCCATAAGCACAATTTTTGGATGTTGAGCTAGATTCAATGTAACTTTGGTGGCATGGTGGGTGGTATCAATTGCCCCCTTATGTGAAACGTACTTGGGTGCTCTTATTCCAAAAATTGAAAGAGCAATCCTAGGTTGAATGCCCTCTTAACTGGAAAAATCGTACAAAACATTTTCTTTAGGTGATTTATCTCAATGTGACCTAATACCTTAGAGTCATTAAACCAAATACCCTAGCCTTCATTCTTAGTGTCTCACTTTAACTCCCTCATCATTCAAAGTCATCATCTTCGCTCCTCCTATTTTACAATCATTAGACTCAAAGTCATCATCTTCGCTCCTTTTCGAGTGCAAGTATGTCTTATTTTCACTTTCAACATCCATCGCTCGGTAGTGTGTCCTCGTAATACAAAGGTGGGGCCACCTTCATGTTCCTCTACAATGAGGTACCAATCCTTCGAGCAACCATATCTTCTTCAACTAGTTGTTTGATTTTCTTTCAAGATTTTTGAGAAGCTCTTTAAACCTTCAATTGTAGGCTTGTAAGTTCTCAAGTTTACCCTCTTTGTTATTATAGATCTTGTTGGCCATTTTTGGCCCACATACCAAAATTTTGCCCAAGAGTGAGAAGGTGGACATTCAAGCAAAAGTGGCAAGTTCAGACAACTTCGGGTTCTTAGAAGGAGAAGTCTTCAAGTTCTCTCTCTCAAAAGTCTTCGGGCTTTCGAAGTCGCAAGACTTCGGGTTTGTGAGGGCATAGTGCAGATCAGATTCTCCAAGGTGAACGACTTCAAACTTTCTCTTAAAGAAGACTTCAAGTTCTCTAACGAAGACAACTTTGGGTTTCCAGAGGAGCACTACTTTAAACACTTTATAAGTAATCAGCAGTCAAAACCCCGAAGTAGGAAGGCTTGGAAAGCCCGATTTGGTCTGAGCAGTGTATTTCCGGTTTCTGGGGGTGCACTACTTATTTCATTTTATAAGTTGCAAGTAATGATAAGTCTGAAGTAAGTAGTGGGGCTCAGAAAGCCCTATTTGATCTTGGCAGTGTATTTCGGGTTCTCCAAGGAGCACTACTTAATTACTTCATAAGTTGTGAGCAATCAAAAACTGAAATAAGTAAAGGGGCTTGACAAACCCGATTTGGTCTCGAAAAATAGTGCTTCTCAGGTTCTTCAAGGGACAAGTCTTCTCCAAAAGCCAAAGGTCATTTCCGAAAGAAGGTGGTCCATGCAAAAAACCCAAAGGTCCTTTTCACTTTTCCGAAGGATCTTACAAAAACCCGAAGGTACACTTCAAATAGGCCGAAGGGCATTTTCAAAATGCCGAAGGGCCTTTTTTGGGCAAACAGGGTCTTTTCAATATTTTCGAAGGACCAAACAATTTTGCCGAAGGGCACATACAAAAGATCTGAGGGCCATTTCAATATTTTCGAAGGGTTCTTTTTACCCAAAAGTGGTCCATTTCAAAAAGCTCGGCAGGCAAATCGAAAAGTCCGAAGGGCACTTTCTCGAAGAAATGCAAAATCCGAAAGAGCAAAGAACGCGGGAAGATGTTCCAAGGAATTAGACTCGGGAAAATATTCCGAGGAAAATAAGCCCAAGGGATAAGTCACGAGCAGTACAAAACCCGAAGAGTAAGGAGTTGCAGATGAAAACTCCGAAGCAAGTAATGAGCAATGAGAAGTCCGAAGAAAGTTGCAAGGAGTGTGAAGCCCAAATGAGTAAAATGGAAAGTTCCGAAAGGAAAATTATGGAAAATGGTCCGTGGAAAGCAAACGGCCGTGGAACATTAAGGTCAATGGTCAGCAAATCCAAAGGGCCAATCAGTCAAGGACAAGTGGCACGAGTACATACAGCTCACTTCCAAAACATGCAAAGTGGTCAAACAAGGATTAGACGCGTCCAGGTGGAGCAGTGAACATGCAAAGACCAACCGGGATAGTCCAGATTGCAGTAAAGAACACGCTGAGTTTTAAATGCAAAAGACAAAATCGCTTATGCTTGGTAGGAACATGCAGCGACCTCCGATATGGCTCCGTCAGTTCCGAAGAGGAAGAATTGAATGCATGAGGATCTCAAGGAGATAGGTGGCGATTCTGGACGGATCATCCGGTGGTCAAAATAAGTTGCATGCTTTGAATGCAAAGAAATCGAGTACAGCAAACAGTAGTAGTTCCGGTCATCAACGACTTCCTCTCTCAAGTTCCCCATCGGCCGCAAGCTCTTCCTCTTCCCTTTCTCTATATATATCTCACGTCTTCCATTTTGTAAAAAGTTCCCAGTTTTTAGACTTTTTCCATCTTTCTGGGAGACTAACATTCATTGAGATACTGCAAAGTATGCTCCGCTTGATTAGGCTCGACCCTGTCAAGTCTATTGTAAGAACTACCTCTTGATGTAATAAGATGATTTCTTTGCCTATCTCTTGTCATTGGTCAGTGCCTTAGTATGTTTGTGCTTGGTGGATTCGTGAAGGAGATTCTTCCTAGTCTAGTAGTCTTCTACTTGCCTCTTTAATGTATTTTCAAGCTCTTGCAAGTCTGGATTAGTGTTCTACCTGAACCTCTTCTAGTGTGTTAACTTGATCTCGAGATTGTGTAAGCCATAGTTGTCTTTTGACTAATCTAGTGTGGGTTCAAGCATAGATGTGTGTCCCATTTATTTTGGTGCATCCCCTGGTTAGCTTTTTTAAGAGCCCTTATCCCCTTTCTAACCCTTTTCCCTATAAATCATTAGTTTAGCATTAGTTTAGGTGAGCATCAAAGAGGAAGTCGGCCTTCTCCAAAGGTTCAACCTCACAACAAGATACCCACACCCTAAGGTTGTCCCAACGCTTGTAGCTAGAAGTGAGAGAGCCTGAAAAACTCTCCCACAAGGGTGCAATCCTGCGCTACAACAGATCTCAAAGACAAACTCGTTTTCGTCTCTCAAATATTAAATTGCTTCTCAAAAACTTTCCACAAACTCGCCAATGTTGCCTTATCAATGGTGCATATGTGTACCAATCAATAGCCACTCCTTGAAGTTTGTTTGGAAAGCACTGCAACCAATGATGCTTGTCTATTTGCCCATTGGCAATCCAAATATTGATGCATATCGTGCAATGTTGTGGTAGACCTTCAAATCCATCACCAGTGAATTTTTCCAACTTTTCCTTTTCTAGAAATGTGTTTGATGGAGTTGATGGGGTGCCCATGGTTGTAAGCACTACGTGGTTCTGACATGGCGCTTTGAATCTCCCCCTCGAGAAGGTCTATGTTGGATTTTAATCTACTCTCTCAGCACTACCAAACACATCCATATGCAGAATTATTCTCAATGTCCAATCCCTTTCAGTTCTACTACCTCCAACTTGTGTTTCGGGTTGCCCTAGAGTATTTAGATATATATCTTCAATAAAGATGTCTTCAATTCCACAGATGTTAAAGAGGAAGGAGGCATGCATGAAACAAAGGAGGGTTGCCCTAGAGTATTTAGATATTCTTGTTTTGTATAGATTCTTCTATAACAATTGGGTTTTTTTAATGACATCCCAGAATGTCCAAAAGAAAAGCACTGAAAAGCCCTCAGGCTAGGGGAACTTATCCTTCTGAAAAGAGAATACAATTGCCTTCATCTTCATTTCTTCTTCTTTTGAAGGGATCAATATTTCTGCATTGTACATCACTCCCAAAAAATTCCGAAGTTCTTAATCGGCATATTTTGAGCTCATTGTTTTCTGTTCATATTTAGCTCTTCTGTGAAAATAGCTCAAAAGAAATCTGTGGTGTGTTGATATTTTGTTTGTTCAAAACTGATTTGTGAAAGTAACTTCTATTTTAATCTCCTTGTGTGATCCAGGTCTCTTGATATTTTTGGCTCCAATAGTGATCTTCACACTGATGTATGAGAACTAGATCATTTATACCCTGCTCTTAGATTTGATTTTCTACCATTGCTAGTTGCTAAGTTGGGCACTAGTGTATATGTGATGCATGAAGAAAGAGAATATACACATGCCACATTGACATTTTCTGCTTCGCTACCCATAGACACGAAGAAATGTAACATAAACACGCCACATATTGACATTTTCTGCATTCCTACCCAATTAACATGGAATTGGGAACTTAAAGACATAACTTCCTCATTTATAGAAATTCCTTAAAGACATAACTTCCTCATTTATAGAAATTCCAAAAACTATGAATCAAGATCAATAAATATGCTCCGTCTCCTGACACACAATGTACTACTAAACATAACTTATCCATATGTGATCCATGAAATTGAAAAATGCTTTACATTATGAACTAAAGTCACTTATACATTGCAAATGATTGTGGTCTTGTGAGCCATAAAGAGAAGAAAGTTAACTTCACAACCATATCATATACAGCTAGAAACTAATAATTGAAATTTAAACAGCCATTTAAACCTAATCAAATTACTTACACTTTGGTGTTCTTGACCTTTACGACGAACAGGTCCTTTTGCAGCATTTCCAAGCATGACTAAACATATAGCATGGAGTAACTCACTAGCAACTACTTTAGCTCGTCTGTCACTCGACGAAGTTGACACTTCAACAATCCTCAAAAGTAATGAATCTAAAAATTAGAAACATAAGTTTCAGGAGCTTGTTAATTACACCCTTCTTGCATAAGCATTTCTAAGCTCGTACATATCTAAACTATAAATTAGTTTTACCAATATCAGTCTTAATAATAATACAAAAAGGGAACTACCTGGTAATTATGCAGGTGGGAAACAAAATTCTTAACTTTGGGCTCATCAAGACTATATGACCATTGGAAACTGCTAACTAGTTCAGCAAATGATTAAATATTCATTTTAAAGGAGAAAACAAAAGTCTATACCCAAATAGGAAATAGATTTCAAAAATATTTCTAAAAACAAATATAAAAACTGTAGTGATCGCTAAAAATACTAACATGAAAAGAGGAATAATACTTGTTTGTAATGCAAATCCCAAATGCAATGCCATTGGAAAGCATGATTGATCTCACCAAATGCTTTACTCATGGAATCAAACATTTCATAACTTGGGAAGGTAGAGGGCACACTTCAATCAGTTAATAAAGTCAAAAATAAAGCAACTTGAATTAATTCATTGAATTAGAAGACCAACTCCACGTAAGAGAATAGGAAGCAGACTGTACAATCAAAGAAATCTGGTAAATGAAAGGAAACAAATTCAAAAAGCAGATGATGCCAGTAATTAACCTTTGTACTTAAATACTGCAAGGAGAAGAAAATATAAATGTACATGAGTGGCAGAAAGAAAAAAGTTTGATGCCAATCAGAAGATAATATCATAGATTGGAGAAACAACAACAGCCCGATGTGGAAAGGTTAAATACCTCACAAGGGGGATGTTGAGTTGATACCATTTATTTTGATGAGAAAAAAAGGTTAACATATTTTGGGAAGCGTGTCATAATATCTTTGCACTTGGACCTCAGGAAGCCTACCTTCTGGCACATGCTCAATGACTTGATGAATGGTAATATAATCAGGGCTTCAATGAATTTTTGATGTATCATTAGCTCAGTCAGTCCAGCCGACTCTTTCTAGGGATTCTCTCATACATTGTGATTCTGGTATGTCTATAGCCCCTTCACCTAGGCACAATGTGGTAATTCAGAAAGTTGACAATGTTGACAATGCTGCAGCTACAAACATAGATAAAAGACCTCTCTCTCCTTGTGCTTCAAACACTTACAGTCTACAGACGAGCTAGGTCCGCATCCGTCATTCCAACCATCACTAAGCTAGTCAAAAAGGTCAAATTGAGACTGGGTGGTACTGAGGTCATCATCAAGAAATACTATTCTGTGTCTCGCCTGCAGGCTGGAATGAATACAACACTGATCAAAACATCCATTTTATTGAACTTCAAGATGATGAAAACAGTAAGTGGAAGATGGTTGAGGGCTCAAAAGATCAGCCATTTTGATATGTTTAGTTTGAAAACTTGTTTCATGTCTCAATTTTGATTTGACTTTGAAAACTTTGAAATTTCAGCTTACATACTTATTTTACTAGTTTTTTCACACAGCATGTATTTAATTTTTTGAGATGAATTCGATTTAGTAAAGGTGGTTATTATTATGCACATTCAGTCAGATATTTTGTTTATTTGGTTCATTTTCCCAAATTCAGTTTTGATGAAGGAAAACTGACACGAAAGCCAAACTGAATGAATCATTGTTTTCTGATTATGTAATGAAAAAAACAGATATTGTTCATGTATTGGACAGCTCTCTTTCTGATTTAGGCATGGAGGCTGTATTTTTTATATGGCATGTTCAATGATGATTTTTGGATTGATAAACGATGATAAACCTGAAATTCGATATGGTACATGCTACATCATGGATATTCTGTTTGCTTGGATCATTTTTTCAATTCAGTTTTGATGATGGATTTCGATAAAATAAAACTGACATGAAAGAAACAGTGAATCAATCATTGTATGCTTGCAAAATTAGATATCATTCATGTAATGAACAGCTCTCTTTCTGATTTCAGCATGGTAATTGCCTTTTGAACTTTGTGTGTAGAAAGATGATTGCTTGGATTAATTTTCACGTAAATTTTTCAGTATGGTAAAGGTGAACAATGCATGTTAAGTTGTGGTAAAATGAGATGATCATACCCACTGGGATTTTAGCCCATCCTAAAAGGCTACATTATTTATTTAAATTTCAAATCTTAGCAGCTATGAAAGTTAAATTATTGTATTTTCAATGAGCAATTAAGGCGACAGCTTAGATATATGCATGGTGAGTTCCTAACTATGTTTCTCCTAAAGTGATTTATTTTATTGTTTAGTTAGAACTTTTTTGTCAACTATAATGACTTGTCATTTTGATTTATTAAAATCACCATACAAAGTAGACATGTTTAAAAAGTGAGATTAGTAATTTAAGTCAAATTGTAATAAAAATCGTTAGTCTCAACTAACTCGTCTCAAAGCAAAGACATAAAAGATGAAAACTATCTCACTAGGAGATTGGAGGAATTTGGCCAAGCACTACAACAATTTTATATCTGAAGTGAAGACATGATATACAGGTCTACTTAAACAGATTAGTTGGGTTGGATGATTAGCTTGCTTCTTTTTGTTTTGAGGTATAATGTACTTCAAATATGTGAACGAATGCAATCCTTGATTGACAAATGTTGTAACAGCATCAGTTTTGCGGAACTTCAAGGATGTCATGGCAGTCTTGATGCATCCTCTTACTCAACTTGTCTCTCATTTGATAATCCTACTCGTGCGCTCTCAGTTGTGTAGAAAGAAAGAAAGAAATCATGTTAATGTCCATGAATGACCAAAAGTAGGTCAATGTGACACGAGAATGCATCCAATTACAATAGAAAGTGCTAGTGGAAAAGGAGCAGAGGATCAAAGACTAACTAAATAATAAATAACTAAAGCATTGAAAGTAAACGAGAGATAAATCCAAAGCACTAAATTCCCAGCCCATGTGGTTAAGGTAAAAATAAAAATAGCCATGTACAGGGAGCAGGAACCCCAAAACAGTATGGGCTGATGAAAGTTGGAAAGATTGGATGCTAGTCCCATCAAGCATCTTTGACCATGACCAAGACAAAGACAGCGGAATCATTTATGAAATCATCTATCACTGTGCAAGGGCCAATGCAAGATCTGATAATGCTCATAAGGGTGCACCTAGCGCTTAAGGGGCCAAGCTGGATGATCCTAGGAGGAAGCAAAGCGCACACCCTAGAATCCCTCCTAACATCCAAGGCCAAAGAAACTATCATGGCAAAGAAGAAACTCATAATGTGTGCTTGTCCCCACCGCCCTAAAAGCAACCAAGAAGGAGCAAATCCACAACACCGAGGATGAGCAGATCCACGTCAGCAAGAGATAGTGTGTTGGGCCACCTTAGTAGTAGTGTTATGCAAAGATAAGTGTTGCCTCATTGCCTAACCCCCTCAGTGTGTGAAGCAACAGTGAGTAAAGGCACTTAATGTAACCAACCTCCATGATGGACTAAAAGAAAGAGCTTATCAACGTGAGGGCTCTGAAGGCTCCTTGCAAGGACTTGCATCGAAAGGTGACAACCTCCCCAATAGAAAGGGCCAAGCATCTTTGGTCTGGGTACCAAAAGAAAGTGGATAGAGAATCACCCTAGCCTTTGCAAAGACACATATCTCCTTCAGATATCATAGTAAATAAGGTATTTGAGAACGAAGTTCTCCAAAGTATCTACCTCCTAGAGGGAGTAAATATCACAATTCGATCCCCACATGAAATATGATGATCGATCTCAACCCAAAAGTGGTGTGAGCATACCCTCAACTACTCCAGAGGAAACTTAAAGACGTGAGACCAATGACTCTGGAGATATTTAGGATGATGAATTGCACCATCCATCACTTGCAAGAAATGCTCAACGTAAAAGGCAAGCTTGGCTAAGCGAGCGAGGAGAGGTCCAAGTGACCTAAATGTATTGCCAATACTCTAATGATGACTTCTTTTAAGGTAAGGGAAGAAGCAGAGGAGGGGCATCCAAGGAGTACCTAAAAGGAGTTAACTTATCAATAGAGATGCCAATAGACAAGAGGGTCAAACTAAACTCAAAACTAGAGATGACCACATTTGAAGGGTCCCAATGATGCAATCCTCTCTGAAGAACAAAGGACTAAGTATGAATATCTCTCAGCGAAAAGTCGAATCTCCCATAGTACTAAGTCTGTAAACGTATAAAGTAAAATGAAGACAATCTCAAGGTGCATTAGGAACAATCCATTTGCAATGAATTATGCGTTGAATCATGAGAATCTGGACCCTCTCAATATAAGCTCAATTAATGGGCCCCCATCTAGGTCCCCAAACCTCGATCCCATACAAAACCATAGGCTTGATGACTAATCGAATAGGCACATCTTCGAAGGGATATCTTGGAATTGGATAACAAAACATTGGCACTCCAAGACATGAAAGGAGACATATCCCTTGGAAAGGCATGACCAAGAGGCAAGGCTCATACTAAAAGACGGTCCAGGAAACCGGAACCCAAAGTAAGTGTAGGCCAATGTGATCTCCAAAGGTTACCCTTTGTATAGAAAATGGAATTCAGAAGAAAATTGTTTGGAGTTGTTGAACATCATGACCTTAGTTTCACTAAGGTTGCCACCAACAAAAGAAGCTCACAAAAACAAGCAAGCGCATCAAGTTGTCTTTATAAACCATCAACAGAGAGAGAGGAGCATAGTTTAGAAACCCATACTCGACAGCCCAAAAATTTTGACTCGTATTCGGGACACGGGAGTTTCTCGGCAATTTACTCGATCTTATTCGACAACTTTATTGCTACTTAAAAGAATATGCTAAATTATTAATTTATAAAATAAACTTAAATAAAATGTAAAACATTATTAAATGACACGAAAAATGAAGAATGCATAACTTGTGACCAATCTTTGATTTGCTATAATTAGATCTTCCTTTGGAAAATCCTTGTCCTTAGATTAAGATTTCCTGATCTTTCTAGGCATGGATGTTTGGAGATATATAGGGAAGTTAGAAATGCCCATGCTTGATGACAAGTTCAAGTGGAAGGTGAGTTAAACTAGTCCTCCAATGATCCGCTATTAAACATATCATTATATTGAAGTGTGTACATTTACATATTTAGTCAACATTTGTGTTAGGCTCAAGAAACAAAGAAGAGAAAATGATCAAACCTCGATAAGGCTAGAGCAGCTTTACGACACGCAGACCTAGATAATGGGTATTTATTATTTAATCTTCATTATCGTCAGTATGATTCAACAGTGAACAACAAACTCCCTGTAAACCCACGAATTTGTTGTAAATTGCATTATTGTTCCCACACATCACATGTTATTGTTCATGTTTTCCTAGTTTTCCCAGGGTTTCTAAGTTGTCCATTTTATGCAGATCATGAGCTAGGGTTTTGTACAATCAAACAATGAACTTTCAGTGTTGAAGTTCTAATCAACAATCGAATTTGCAGGTTCTTCCCTGTAAACCCAAGAAATTGCTATGAATATCGTTATTGTTCATGCGCTATTATAGATTAAAAATCCCCCAGAAAAAACATGTTAGTATAGATTCAAAAATCCCCAAAAAAAGTGTGCTAGTATACTGTGCATAGTATTCGTGAATCGCATAGAAAAAATGCAAAAATAAGTAAAAAAATGAGTTTTGATTCATTTTGTAACTTTATTCTCTACCAAGCCAATTTGCAGCAATTTAGTTGGCAATTTTTACCAAGTAATCATGGTTATTACTTGGCAAAAATCGCTGGAAAAAACACCAAAACTTGACTCGCGATTTTCGAAGAGAATAATTGTTTGATAGTCAACTAGCAAGTAACCGGCAATTTCTAGCAATGTTTTAATCTATGGAGGAAAACAATGTCATCGGCAAAATAATTATGGCTATCACCACATCATGGAAAATGAAGCCATCATCTACATGGGTATGCTATCAAAGAAAATCGGATTACTTGGTAAAAATCGCTGGAAAAAACACCAAAACTTGACTCGCGATTTTCGAAGAGAATAATTGTTTGATAGTCAACTAGCAATTAATCAGCAATTTCTAGCAATGTTTTAATCTATGGAGGAAAACAATGTCATCGGCAAAATAATTATGGCTATCACCACATCATGGAAAATGAAGCCATCATCTGCATGGGTATGCTATCAAAGAAAATACTCTAGCTCATCAATGTAAATGCTGAAGACAGTCGGTCAAAGAGGGCATTCTTGCTTGATCCCAATGGTACTCTTCACAAAGCTAGAAAGACCATGAGTTGTACGAAGAAAAGCATCTTCAATAATAGCCTAGAATGCAAAGATGTGGTCAATTTTCTGATATTCCCTCCTACTCTCTTGATTGCACACTGGTTGTTCAGCAAGGCATCTTCACTCTTTTTGTGACTGCGTTCAGCTACTAATAAGGCGTTGCCACTAAGAACTGTTGCACTTTCCCTATCAGACCTGCATTGCACTCATTGGAACATTGATTGGCTGCTTCAAACTATTGTAATAGACCATGTGGAGATAAAATGAAGGTGTCATGGCAACATATTTATTGCTGCGTGGAAGTTTCGACTTGGTTTAAGCCAAAAAGACAAAGCCATACATGGAAAAGCACCTCAAACTCAAATTGGATGGCCACGTGGAGATAGAAGGTGGATGCCTTTAATAGGTACAAGATTAGTTTACTTTCTTTGAATTTTTTGCCTTCATTTTCATTAAAAGCCAAATCTAAGTGGAGAATATTCACACAAGGGATAATGAAAACACATTTTTTCCTTTTTCACTTATTCAAAAACAAAAATAAGTCATTTGCAAACTAAAAATTGTTTCCGTTTTAAAAACTAAGCAAACTCGGAAAAACAAATCAAATTGTGAAAACAAAAACCAATTTACAACATTTGGTATCAATAGTGTCTTTGTTTTGTGTTTATGAGTTATGTCGTCATAATCGAACAACTACATATATGGCCTAATATAGCTGCAACAATGGTGTTTGTGGCATCATCCCTATAAACCACCAAAGATTAATAGGAAAATTTTTATTTTCCCATTCCCTTCATTACCCATTTGTGACTATCACTAGACATAAATACGAAAAACGAGAAAGAACACTCTGATTATATAGGGTTATCAAGACCAGGTACAAGGACTTCTCGTTACGCAGATGTCATAGATAGATCAAATCCTTTTCACATACTACCTAGGGACCACATACCATTCTGTTGTCATGTGCTTTAATGTCTCTTTCACGTATCATTGGATATATAGAAGATGAGTTTCTTCCAAGTACCGACGGATAAATTGGAAGGGTGATCATATAGAGGTTTGGTATATTGATCAGGTGGAATACAAAAAAAGGGACCTTTTTGGAGCTATAAAGAATTATTCCATCTTCCGATACAACAAACATGCACTCAATCAAAACCATTGTTGGCATTACCCTAACTAGGAAAGATAATTAGAATGGTCAAGACTAGTGGAAAACACATTTATCTTCAATGACTTGTGGTCCAACATCTGTGACGCAAATAAACAACTCGCCAAATCGAAAAAAGCAAAGGAGGTACCATCTTGATGCAGAGGAATTCAAGAGCATTGGCCTTGATGAGGGCCTCAATTGATGTATAGGTGTTTCATCACACACAGCAGTGCAACACTCCTTAGAATGAATTTCAAATATTAAAAATGTGATTCTCACTCAGAATTGGAGTTCATACAATTGCAATTGAAACTATTCAATCTTGAGTTGAAAAATGGAGATGTAATGAGTTTGGTTTCTGAAATCCATGGAATCAAACATGATATTAATGTAGCTGGTATAAAAATTGATGTGTATATGACCGTCTTCATAAATACTCTTCTTCCTACATGCTCAACTTACTTGGAGTCATTGCAAGTAAGCAATCTTTTGAAGACTCACATTTGTTCAATTGGTTAAGAGAAAAAGCCTTTGGAAAAAAACAAAGTCCACAAGAGAAAGCATTTCTTATGCTAATCAAAAGGTCAATTCTTCCAAGAATGGAAGAAATGTTAGGCAAAGGGAATAACGAAAAGCAAAATCACAAACTCTTGTTTTGCAAATGCTATGAAAGGAAAGGGAGTCACAAGACCCATAAATGCAAAACATCATGGGACAAAATTGAAACCTGCAGAAAACAAAAATCAAAAAAAGAGAAAAAAAAACTCAACCAAATTGAACTCAGATTTCTTTTGAATGTGTTTTCCATCTTTGACGAAGCAAATAATGCCTTAGAGAGTTCAACCTAGGATAATATTTGGGTTCTAAACACTTATGCCACACAACATATGACTTTCCGAAGGGACTTCTTTGAGGAGTTTCATGAAGAAAGTTGTTGTCCAATATATTTGACAGATAAACAAGTCTGCAACCTCAAGGCAAGGGTTCTCTTCGACTCAAGTCACCAAGACTTCCAAACTTCATTCTCCGAAATGTACTACACCTTCCTCAATTGAAAGTAAACTTGTTGTCTTTTGTGATAATTTGACAACAAGGCCACTCCATTCTTTTAAAAAAATGGAGAAGTGAAGGTCACAAGGAAATGTGATTATATAGTTGTTCTAACTGGATATAAGGAAGGCAAATTGCTAAAACTCAAGGGTGAGCACTCAGTGCCAAGAAATTTGGTTCATCTTGTTGAAGAAATGTCGGCAAGTCTTTTCTGGCATGCCAGATTTAGGCACACACACTATGACAGCATTCACACAATGCAGAAAAATGGTGTTATACACTTGCTGACACTGCCCAAAAACACTAAAAATTGTGAAGCATGCATATTGGCCAAACATGATAGGGAACCATTTCAAAAGTCAAAATCGAAAGCCAAAGGAAGTTGTAGTTTGGTTCACTCTAAATTTTGAAAAGTATAAAATTGCTAAATTGTATAACTGCCAATCAACCAACCAACATCTTAACAAAAGCTTTGGCAAGAGAAACTTTGAAAAGTTCATAGGCATGCTTGGTCTCTCAATAACCCCTACAGATTAAGGGGGGATGTAATATTATCATAATATAATAATGTTAATTCTAGGATTAATTGTCGTAGAGATTTTGTCTTGTGGTGGTAGATAGATAGTCCCCGTAGGAAGCTCAAGAGTCTTCTTAGAATATAAAATGAATAGTCACATTCTTGGCTATATATTATTGTAATCTTTCATTCTTAATTAATGCAATAACTTTGGTTTGCACCCAATCTCGTTATTCTTTTTATTGTCCATCTTGGCCGAACACACCTAAACCACAAACACCACCGGATCTACATGTCTCATGCAGACAAGCCGAGACCTAAAGCATTACCTGTGAGTGGAGGGAGAGCCTAGTTGCAGCTCTCTTGGGTCTCGGTAAGAAAGATGATACCTCATGAAGCAACATCATGAAAGGTTGGAGAAGACCATAAGGTACCATTGCAATTCCAACATGCAATGGAGATGCCACCATCACCTATTGAGATCCAGGGTCGCCATCGTGTTGATGGTCTAAAGCATGAACACACACGAGCGAATCTTGAATGATAGCCCTATAGTCTTAGATAATTGCCCACTTGTATTCCTTACTAGCAGCTACAACTTAAATACGAGCTTTCCGAATCACCTCCACCTAGTGTCATGTGAGATTTGTATCTAAATAAAAAAATTGAGGGAGAAGAGTTTATTTTTTGCCTTAAGAGAATGCAAACACTCTTTTGCAGTTCTGAAATTTATAATAAAGGTATTGTCTGACAATTTCCAAGCTCTGTTAGGGGAGATATCCTTTAAGTCTAAAGATTCACACAAGAATGTGTGACCTGCCTGTAATGGAGGCCACGAACACAAAGGTTGAGTGCCTTGGTTTGTCGTGCCTTTTCATCACCAAAATCTGCTTGGACAGCCATCTCAGCAATTGAAGGTGCCTTCTTCCCTTTAAACGCTTGCACCCACAAATTTTGTTCCTCAACTTGCTTTTGAATAGATTGTTGCTGAGCTGTGATTTCCTTTTTTAGGTGTCAATGTTGAATGATAATCTCCGATTGCTTGTTCTTAATTTCCGAAACCACTTTATCAAGTTGCTGAAAGCATGTGGAATCAATGGGGATGGCTTGGATCTACTCAATTTTAGCAATTCTTGCCTACAAATAGGCAATAATACAATCTTTCTCTTGTAACTGTTTTTGGAACAACAACAAAGGATCTCGACGTTCAGATCCTAATGCCTCAATTCCAGATATCCAGCTGCAAAGATTTGCGTATCTATTTTTTGGTGACAAAACCCTATGAAGGTGAGAGAGATTTAAACTACTTCCTTAAAGGGAACTCCATGTGAAATACAGCTTCTTTATTCTGTAGAAACCTGCACATTTGAATGCCCAGAAATTCTACCCTAGATTGCAACTGTTCATGGCACATTTTTGTGGTACTATTCACAGCAAGTGTTCACATGTAGTGTTCACACATACTGTTAATGAGCAATGTTCATGAGTATTGTTCATGAATACCGTTCAACGATGTCTAAATGTAAACTTCAAAGAAGGATGGGAAATGTATAGCAGATAGTGAAAGATCATGAGCCAACTTGAGAGAAAATTTTTAAGATGTGCATAACATCATAGAGTTGAATATGGTTTGTACAGCTCCTCAATATTGTTTCAACCTTTTATATAGAAGCTCAAACAACACGCAATTTCAAAAACCTTCCACTCTGTCTTCAGCCCTTTCCACCATATTGAGGTCACCACCAACCAACCATTGTACTAGGCGGAGATTGCAAGCCATCAACTCCCATCAAGACACGACTTGGATGAATCAAGAGATGAATCCTTCAAGTTCTTTTTTGGATTCCGGTGTATTGAAATCGAATTTTGACAGTGAAATTGGCAGCCCTTTGACTTCTGCATTTAAATTCCTACAAAATTCAATATCTGAGCTTCCAGCAGTTCGAAACCTGTGACCTACTTCACATAAATCGTTTTGATAAGACAAACAAAAAATATATAAAACAGAGCGAATAAGCATAAATTCAACATGTGTAGAGATAATCTGCTTTCTCGTTATCTATTTTGAACTAAAATTTACTTGTCTTGACATAATTTTTGAGGAATAAAATTTTAGGATCTTCGCTTCAATCTTTGTCTGGTTTTTATGTGATGTAACTGTGTTTTTCTCTGAGTCTGAATTTGCATTTTCAGTATTTGATTATAAATTTCAGATTTCAACCTTATTTATGTGTTATGCACATTTAGCTGTCATATGCCTTTGTGAATATTTCAGAGAGTTAATAGAAATGAAAAGTTAATTTAAACCTTTTTCTTTTAATTTTTCCTTAGATAAGGTTTTAATTTCTAGATTAGGTTAAATTTCATTTCTTAGTCTAGATTATATCAGCCTTTCTAATTTAGATTAATACCATAATTTTTTCTTAACCAAAATTGCATTTAATTCAGACTTTCACCTTCATCTTAGATAAACTTTTGTTGGTTTGACCTATAGCATTATATTCTTCGGACATTTCATTTTCTTTAGTCAATAATTTAGGCATAAACTGTTCAGACTCTCATTTTCCTAGATAGATTTAGTTTTCCAAAGCTACAAGACTTTGGCTAAGATGGATAGACTCACAATTGTGCAGGAAAACCAAGCAAATAGGTGGCAGCTATATTAAAGTCTGACATTGTTACAAACACTTGTCGTTCACCTCCTTTCCCAGGTTTCTAGTTCATTTGTTGCTGAGAAGAACTGGTATACATATAGATTTATCCGAAGAATTGGTATACATATAGATTTATCCACCATCTCAAGACAAACGAGCTTACCTCTAGGAGATCAAAGAAGCTAGTTGTTGTAAATAGTGCCTTGCTTCTCATTGATTGCAAAACCAATGAGTACAAGGAGAATACAGCAGCAAGGTGGGATGTAGAGCCCGACGAGCCGACGTAGTTTGATAAGGAACCAGGATGCACAGAAAATATTAATTGGGGTCCCATTGCAGGACCCGGATCAGCATAGATACCAAATCCGGCCAGATCTGCACAAAATCTGGCTGGATCCCAATTTTCTGGCCATCGGTCCAGATCAGCCCTACTTTTTTCAAAAATAAATAAATTTTTTTAATAAGTGATTTGACCAAAAAAATGGCCAGCAACCATAAATATTATATTATATTAAATTTTATATTACTTTATTACTGTTTTTCATTGTATTTGTCAATTTTGAATATTTATAAAACTATGCTCCAATATATGTACGTAGATATTCCGGATCGGAATTCTCCGAACTTTTCAAGAGTTCCGGATTTTCATATTTTTTTGCCCTCACAAACGGATGCATATTTCTGAACTTGGTAACCATGCAGATCAGTCCAACAATTCCAATGATTATCTTTTCAGAAGATATCCATCTGATGATGAGTCTGATTTTTGACCTTGCTGCCCAATGCAGCTAAGCATTTTCATTTTGAGAGTTTGATTTTAACAGCTCACTTTGTAACTTCAGACTTGTAGTTCATAATGATCATATTGTATCTCTAATTTTGATTTGCAAAGTACAATATCATGGATGGTCATTGGTATAGTTATGATACCATAATGGTATTTTTGTTTCAAATTTGAATTGACAGCCCTTTGTAATGACATTCAATGTTGGGTCATGGATATTAAATTAATTTCACTTTCATCTTCTTTGTTTATAATATGTATAATATTTGATTTTTTTTGTTTTTGTAGTTTTCAAATACTATTTATATATAGTTTTAGTAACCGTCCCTGAAATCCGAGAATTGTTTTTCTATCACCAGAAATGCATCCCCAGTCCCAAAAACTCAGAGAAACATTGGCAGTAACTTACACAGACTCTAAAAGGGGAATAAGCTTCCACTCTTTTTTCTAATAATAGAGATAAACTAACTAAATGCATACCAATATGTTTGATTTTATATCTACTAAACAAAACATAATAGCAATGTCAACATGCTAATATATGCCATACAATGGTCTAAAACAAATGTCTCGTTTTATACAAGTGATGTTTTCAAAATGCATTCATGCTTATGAGAGATGGGTTCTCATGAACCACTACTAATGAAATATGGCTCAATGTAGATTGACCCAAAACTACACATTTGAATCCTGAAAATCATATCACATAAATATCTCGTTTTTTTACATCAAAGATGCCGTTCACCTACAAAATGAAAATTAAAAAAGCAAAGGCACATGAATGTTATAACCCTTCTAACATGTTCTCTCTCACAACCACCGTTATAAGATATATGACTACAAATATTTTAATACATAGGTAATCCCCCACGATTAACAACATTGCACTTATATGACCAATCAATATTGACAAATTATGAATTATATTGCATTTCTCAATTTTTTTCTCAAATCTTAGACAATAATATCAGGTCAACTCTTATACTTCTAAAATATAATTGCAATAAAAGTTCTAAAAAGAATATCAGATAAGAAGCTTACCAAGCCATACATCGGGTTTTATGTCCCTAAAAGGAAGATTAAACCTCACTTGGTTTATTGTATCCCAAGCCAAACCACCCACTCCAGACACTTGCAGAAGATTAACATCTGGAACCAAAAGGTGACTCTTACCACCTATTTTTCCAAGAAACTTTTGAACGCGTAATTGAATATGTTCGAACGACCCCATCTGCAAGATACAACAAAATCAGAAAACATAGGTAGACAATAGAGACTACCAAAATTCCCCTTGAATAAACAAAAGCTTCATCAAAGAAACATATGAACTTAAGCATTGGTGATTTTACAAGGAAAGAAGACCCCTAACGTCCAATTTTTTTTGTCTCAATATTTACAATTTACTTTATGAGACTGTGTAGCAATGATCAGTGTGGAAAAAATACCGTTCTGCTAGAATGTGCAAAGTGATCATGCTTAAAACATAACGAGTGTGAGAAATTTGGGGAGCATTGTCTGCTTAAAAATCTTGGGCTTAGAAACTTCGACTTCTTAACTTAGGACTAATACCTTAGATTATTGTAGATGACTTTCAATGACATTCCAGCAATCTAATCCAATTTCGAATACTATATGACATAGCATACAT
Organism: Torreya grandis; assembly: GCA_037957365.1. Taxonomy (NCBI): domain Eukaryota; kingdom Viridiplantae; phylum Streptophyta; class Pinopsida; order Cupressales; family Taxaceae; genus Torreya; species Torreya grandis. The sequence continues at coordinate 1,802,543 of JARHVA010000231.1, read as the reverse complement.
CGTGGTGATACAAAAACAAGATTATGCAAACATTAAAAAACTCAATTTGCATCCATTCATAAAGACATCATATATGAAAGGGAAAATCATTCTGAATCAATCAACACTCCTCTCAACATAACAAATAATTGCAGGGGTGAGCAAAAATGAAATCAGATATTTCCGGTTTCCACAGAATTTGTGTCTACTGCTTGTCTCGCTGTGTAAGAATTTTTCTTCTTGAACATTTCGACTCTGTCTACAGGAGAAGACAATGTTATCCTAAATGAAAGAATACTAACAGTATTCGATATATAGATGTTACTGTATTTTAATAGTAGGATCGGCCTTCAGTATCAAAAGAAATTTCCGGGACACTTTTCCTTATAAAATTGATATTCCACTTACTATAAGTAGCCTATTTTACATTCTTATCAGCAGTGCACCAATTTTACATAAGCTCAACAAGTGGGAAGACTTTCTATATCCTTATGTAAGACAAAAAATAAGACACATTTATTATAGTTATTTTATAGGGTGTGTTTCTTTTAAGTCAAAAATTTCTCCAATGTTGTATTTTGCCTTTTCCAAGACATGAATAAACATTTTTTCTCTTCACTACAGACACTTTACTGCCTTCACCATCCCACATACACTTGCAATATTTATATTCAAAAGCAACTACAGATATAAAAAATAGTGCTAATTTGAAATCCACACAAGAAGAAGTACTGCATAATAATAGATACCCCATTAGAAGAACAGACTTAGATAGAAAAACCGAACCTATATATCAGAGTTAAACTAGAATGCTAAAAACACCCCAGACAAGAAATAAAAGGACAGTATCGAACATATTGGAATTCAAAACAAATATCTTGGTTTGCCACTAGCACAGAGACAACAAAGAATAGCAGATTGGAGAGAGATAAAAAAATAATGTATGAAAAATTAAATGGTTTGACTACACATGCCTATCACTGGCAGGAAGGATCCAATTGATCAAACCAGTATTGCAGGCAATACCCTTTTATTTACTCCCATTACTTCTTCAGCCTACACCAATCAATGTATCTTTCTACAAAAGGGATTGCATATCAATTCAAATATCCCCCAATTTCCTGGAAGAAGGTGACAAAGCCCACGATAGCAGGAATAAATGTCAGGGACCTTCAACAAAGCTATAGCAATGAGATTAACTTGTACATCACAGCAAAAACTCAAGCAGGAATGGAGCACACCAATCAGGCAGAAGTCATTGTAGAAGCAGAATCTGATTTGTATAGTTACAATGGACAGAACAGCTAATGGATCCTCTAATAAATGCACTATTTTTGTGTACTTAAGCAAGAGATAGGACAAGTATGCCAACCTGAATTTCGGTTGCATGTACTTCTTTCAGTCGAGCATATTTTCTTTGCACACCACTAGATGAAAGTCGATTGGCACCAGAAGTACTTCTTGGAGCACTGGTTGTAGTCACCTCTCTTGAATCAGACTGAACCAAATAAGGATTGAAGTATGGAACAATATGTGGGAGCCATGGTTCCAGCTTCTGAGGATGAATTCGATGCCAATTCTCAAGAGAGTCCATTGCAACCATCGCCAAAGGGAAATGCTTGAAATAGTCAAGAAAATAACAAGACATGCAAGTCAATTGTAATTACTGCATTACAAGTCCTCACAAGCATTTGTGCGGAAGGCTGATGCAAGAAATCCATATATGATCTAAACCAACATGTCATGACTTGAACATTTCTCATCATCAACCATTATTGAGGTTAAATTTCTAAGCATCAGCATCCATTATTGCTGGCCAATCCCTGAACAAGCATACTTGGGATATTCAATTAATAACAATTAATTAAACTAAATGCAAATATACCATGGAGAACATAAAAGAATCTGAATGGGGCTCACAACAACCCTTCTATGACCTTTCAATTATATTTACTGAAAGGTATTTTAGGGGCTATAGATTAAGAGTAAGTCCCAAAATTGCATGCAAATTGGCTCCAAAGAAAACTCAAGGGAGCTCAATTTGAGTGCAAAGTGTCATTCAAAAAACTTCTGCCTCCATAAATTCTAATATGAATGCCAGGGCACATCTTTTCTCAGAAATTTAGACGTATGAAAAATTCTATTATGTTTGTCTTCTAACCTATCTCTGTACATTTATTGCTGGAATTTTATAGCTGAGGAATGTTTCTGAACTATTAAAATTAAAAAATTCAAAACTCCATACAAGCATGTCTTACAGATGCTGCATGTACTATGCTAATCAAAGTCTTAGATCTGTTGCGGCACATGATAGCTCCTTGATTTTCCTTGGCATAAATAATCATAATCTGTACCATATTCTCATTTATGTCATTTTGCCAAGCATCTCTTGCAATGTCTTTAGAAAGAACCTCCAAAAAGTTGCATCAACCTCCAAACATTTTTCTAAAAGGAATTATCCAGCAGAGGTGCAAGTTTTGAAGACTACCACCTACCCTAAAAAGTAGTAAAATGGAACATATCCCATCATCAAGGGCTAGACAAAAGTGGTTATATTTGCAGCAACAGCTAATGACAACACTGAGACCATGATTCTTCTTCACAGTCAGTTAAGCTGATCAATATATAACTGACACCTACAGAACATTTTACTTTTCATTTTTTTATAATAGTCAAGTATTTAAATTAATAGAACAGGAGTATTACATCTGTGTTAGTCCTTGTAAAAAACAGAAGACTAGGAATGTCTATGGAAAAATCATCTTTTACAGAGCAAATTCAAAATAAAATACAATTCAACTGCTACAACCAATTAAGAAAGAAAACATATTAATATCCACAAATGACCAAAAGTAGGTCAATGGAACTGAAGGATACAATCATTAGCAATAGAAAGTTCTAGGAAGAGAGATTCCTAGAGGTGAACCAAAGAAATAAAGTACAAAGACAAAATAGAGCAGTGTGCCACTAACACAAGTGGCAAAGAAACCAATACAAACAGTAATGAGGGGCGAACAAAAGCCCCAAAAGCATGTGCCAATGAAGACTGGAGGCAATCTCATTGAATGTCCCTATCTGTGCCTAAAGTAGAGGAACCATCTGAGCCATTTTCGATCACTGTGAGAAATTTGTTAATGTTGTTCGGTGAGTATACAAGGTTGGAGGAGCCTAAGAGGAAGAAAGGCACTTCCTCTAAAATCCCCCCTAGCATCCAAGACCGATGTAACTCCCATAGTAGAGTAGAAGCTAGTAATATCAATTTTCCCCTGTGGTTGGGTGGGCAACTGGCAAGTAGTAGATCCATGTCATCGAAGAGAGGCAAAGCCACACCAACGGGGCAAAGCAAAGCTACAATGATGATGCAAAGCATAGCCACAATGTCGAAAGATAGCAGGCTTGGAGATATGAGTAGTCTGAGTAGTAGTGATTTGCTAGGAGAAGTGCCACCTAACTGATCTATCAGCTCTAATGTGTGATGTACCAATGTCCAAAGGATGCTTAGTGTTGTCAAACACCTGAATGGATTGAACGAAAGAGACGATCAATATGGGAGCTCTAGAGCCTCTAGGCTCCTCCTGTAGGGATCTACGTCAGAAGGTGTTGGCCTCGTGAAGAGAAAGAGCCAGGCACCGCTGGTCTATGTATCTAAAGCAAGTAGATAGAGCGTTGCCTGAGTCTCTATAGAGGCAGTGATATTTCCCCGAATCTCATAATAAATGGGGCATGTGAAAATGAAGTGGTCCTTGGTCTCCACCTCTTGGAGGGAGCAAAGATAGCAAATCTGGTCCTGACAGAGAATGTGATGGTTTGTTTCAATCCGCAACTGGTGGGAACAAACTTCATTTGGCTAAAGGGGAAACCTCACGCCATGAGACCAAAGGTGTTGGAGATAACGAGGGCGACAAATGATACCATCGACCACCTATAAGAAATGATTAGCACAGAAAGCACGCTTGGGACTGAGCAACTCACAAGGGAAGATCCAAGAGGTCAAGATATATTGTTTGTAGATGTCGTATCTGGCAGCCTTAGTGATGACGTCCTAAGTGGGAAGGAGCCTAGGAGGGGCATCGAGAGAATATATGAAAGGGGGTAGCCTATCAATAAACATGCCAATAGAAAGGAGCAACCTAGTCTCAAAGTACCAACAGTGCTGACGTCTAGTGGGGACTAGTGAAGTAATCCTCTTTGAAGAGCAATGTGCTAAGTACAGATATCTCTCACAACCAAAAGTTGAGACCCATAGGGATATGAGTCTGTGGATGTAGAAAGTAAGCCTGAAGATAATCTCAAAGCATAGCAGGTGAGTGAAAACTCAGCCTAGATGATGCACTAAAGAACTGTTATTTTGCCACGGCTCATGCATTGCAACATGAGAATCTGGACCCTCTCAATATGGGCCCAATCAACGGCCCCCAGGCTAGGTCCCCAAATCTCTAAACCATATAAAACCGTAGGTTTGATAATAGAATCAAACAAGTGTAACTGGGAAGGGATTTCCTGGAAGTGGAAAAGAAACACTAACGTTCCAAAACAAGAAGAGAGGCATACCCCTTGCAAAGGTGTGGTTGAGCAGTAAACTTCATGTTAAAGCATGAACCAGAAAATTGAACCCCTAAATAAGTGTAGGCTAATGTGATCTCAAGAAATTCCCCTCTATAGAAAAATTGGAATCTGGAGAGAGCGCTTGTTGATATTGAAGATCATGACCTTAGTTTTACTAAGGTTGACCACAAGCTATTGGAGTTCGCAGAAGTGAGCAAGGGCATCAAGTTGTTGTAATCCCTCTACAGGGTGTGAGAGGACATCATCGGCAAAAAAGAGAATGGCTATAACCACCTCATGCAGAAGACAACCATCATCTATGTGATCATGATGTCGAAGAAACCCCTCTAACTCATCAATGCATATGCTGAAAAGGGTCAGTGAGAGAGGACATCCTTGTTTGACCACAAGGGTACTCTTCACAAAGTTTGAAAAACCTTGAGAGGTATGAAGCTGCCCAATGACTATCTCATAAAGCCTCCATGCTGCAACAATATCAAATATGGGATGCCAAAATCTCTCAACTTTTGGAAAAGCAGGTGTCTCGAAACCGAGTCAAAGGCTTTCTTGAAGTCAACAAAACAACAAAAGACTTTGGAAGACTGGTGATGAGCTTCTTCAATGAAAGCCCGGAGTGTGAACATGTGGTCAATATTTTGGTAGTACCTTCTGAAACCCGCCTGCCCCTGAGCTTTGAAATTATTCCTTTCCAAGTATTCTGACAACTGCATGTCTAACATTGTGGCATAAAGTTTGGCAAATGTATGCCCAATCATAATGGTCTATGGACAACTAAGCTATGCCCCAAAGCTTATAGATGGAGGCATAGACTATAGAGCAACGACACAGATGGAAGAGTTCACTGCAGCAATTTCTATAACTAGGGAATCACAACATAATTATTCCAAAATGAAGGAATATCTCTATAACTTTGTCATAATGTGCTCTTGAAGGATTAAAAGCAGTTCCATATTTTTTTCCAGAATTATTCGACCCAAAGAGGGTTTATCTAAATTAACAATTTTTTTCTCATGTGAGTGCACGTTCTTTTATTCTTTTCCAATAATTAATGTAGATAGTTCTTATACACAAAAAAGTCGAGAATCTTGGAAATTACTTTCCCATTCTATATTTTATTTAGAAAGGTAGTGTGCTCTCGAAGAATTAGAAGCAGTTCCATATTTTCCTCACAGAGTTTTTCTGGACCAAGAGGGTTTCTATGCATTAAAAATTCCAGTCTCATGTGAACGCATGTTCTTTTAATCTTGTCCAATTATTAAAAAAATTGATAAACAAAATAGTTGGGACTCGTGGGAATTACCTTGACATTCTATATTTTATTTAGAAAGGTGTTTTTGGTGGATTGTGTTTATTCACAGAATAACCACTCAAAGATCATACTATTACTCGAAGGTAGAGGACACTTGGCCCTTATATAAAGCACCTGGACCAATCTGTCCATCACACCAATACAAAAAATTATGACCGTCCTAAATGTTCCATAATATCCCCATTCCATTAATTGATATCATGTACATTCTTTAACACCCCTTGTCTAGTTGTGGCTCACATATGGTTCCACCCCTCAATCATAAATTGCATGTGCATGATGATTTTCCATGGTAAAAAAGCCCCCTTACCAAGGTAAAAATCAGTAAATGTTAAACCATGCATGATGAGATAGGGAGAACCATGCAATCCTTTCATGCTTTCAATAATAACCATTCATAAAATCATGTATGAGCACATGTGCAAGGCCCATCAGGCCCATAAGTGATGAATCAAGAATCTATGTAATAGGGGTTTCCATATTAAAGACACAAAAGGGACTTCTTTATTTAATTTATAACTGTTGATAATCCAAGTTTAATTTATATTATTAAATGTGTAAGAACTCGAAATATTTTGCACCAGATTGTATCAATATTTACCCATATCAAAATATTTTATACAGGGCTACAATTAATTCATACACACCATGTCAAATGTCAAATCATGAATAAAGGAAATAAATGATTGGTCAAAACATGCTTTGGTGTCAATAATGTCGTTTAAAAGAAGTAAAAATAGAGGGAAGGACAATATCAACCAAGTTAAACAATATTACAAAAAGAAAGGATCTAATGAGGGCCAAGCAATTAAGTGGAAGAAGATAACTCTCAATAAAATCTCGAGTCCCGACTACAGCATAATGCAAGACAGTCCACAGGTATATCCATCTTTGAAGAGATTAACACCCATGCCATTCCCACTTCGTAACTCATACAAAATCAAGGACACCATAAATTTCAAATTTTTCCAAACCTATCATGTCAAAACTAAGTAGCTGATACGGATACGGGTACGAGAATCAGCTATGTGGATACGAGGGTTTTTTTTTTCCCTGGATACATTTTTGGACGCGGCCGTACAAAAATATATATAAAAATTTTAAAAATATATATATAGCCATATAAGCAAAATTAACCATATAATATGCATAGAGGAAACATAATAAGTTAAATAACCACAAAACATACTAATAATTCAATGCCAAATATCATATTATTCAATTGTCGAACTTAGATTAGTCTTATTAGTTATTACAAGTACATAGTGCAAATGTTACAATGTATGGACAAAAATAAAGACAAGAAAATGCACTGTCCGCAGTTTGGTGAAGATTACAATGAGATGAACTGGTGTTAAATCAACTTAAGACTATGGCCTGTTCTCTTCTTTGAGCTTATTCACGAGTTGAGCTTTCGTATTATACCTGGGCAAAAGTTCTTACCGTATGTACTGCACAAAAAGACTCCTGGAGAACCATATTTTTGGGACATAAAAGATAAGCAAAAAAGACATTATTGATTTCAACCTCTCCCTCATCTTGATCATGTTACAAACATTTATTTCCTTTATTTTGGCAAGGCTGAAACACGATCCAATAACTGGAAGACTTGCTGACTTGCTCTGGCAACCTTCATAGCTGTTGTATACAGCCCTAATAAAGAAGATACAGATGAATTGATTGAGGCTCATGTTTTGAAAACACAGCCAGCCATTGAAACTGCAGATAGGTTTTCATACTTTATTTTGTTTTTAATTGTTTTTTGAAGTTTGTGTTTGACTTTTTATTAGGCGAAATTGAAAAAAAAAAAACTGCTGGATACACAGGGGATACGGGCAGGATACGTCCTGCCCCCTGCAGATGCACCCGGATACGTTTTGGGATGTATCCAGGCGTATCCACAGGGGGCAGGACATATCCTGCCCATATCCCCTGCATATCGAAACCGTATCCGTATCCAGGACCCTATACAGCAGTATCCAGTAACGTAGTGTCAAAACTAGTAGGACATGAATCAAAATAGTTGAATAAATAAAACTCAACGTAAGCTTTGTGAGGATCAACCCTTACCTCCCTCCACCTCCCAGCCCCAAAAATGCATTTGTCACTGTCCTGCAAGGTTGTCAAGTACAATCTTGATTATAGAAGTTGACAACTGGGCGTTCTTAGCAGACAAATCTTATCCTTATTCTAGGATTTTAATTTTGTTTGTTTTAATTTCTTCTTAAACCTTCAAACATAAATAGTTCCTATGGATACTTTCCAGTGTCCAAAGCATATCATAGATTACCCATGACTTTCAACCAAAGGAGCATAACCTCAAATGTGAAATGTACAGGAAGGACAGGCGTATAGAAAAAAATAAAAGCTATAAGCATAAACCACTGTCAATAACAATTCAACTTGAAAACAAAATACAATAGAAATAAATCTTGAAAATGAACATATGCCCTTTGTGCATGGGTAGCACTAAATAAAGAATCCAAAGACACGGTGTCAGCAAAGGAAATAAAAACAAAACATGCTTGAATGTAAGATACATATTGAATTAGAGACTCGACTCCATTTTTTGATAAAAGATAAGCAATTCTTACAAAAACTTTTCACCTTCAGAGAACATCTAAAGAGAAAAGAAGACAAGAAAACAACTTCAAGAGCTTAACAAGATCAGTGCTTACAATTCAGCATAAGAGAAAATATGTCAAGCATAAGCATATCCTTAGATCTACAATATTTCAAGTGTAGTATTGCTATGGAAAGACCACAATATTTCCAAAAACTGTAAAGAATCCAGCAGCAACAAAAGGTAGAGGAGAGGAATACTTATTCCAATGTTCCTTCATAACTTCCATCATGTCCATGAATTGCAGGTTATCTCCTTTCCTGGTTGGCCATTTGAGAGGTCTAATTGGGAAGGGCAGGGGCTGTTCCAGGACAGAGGAGGGTATTGCTCCATGTATCCCCTCTTTTACCGGCCTCCATGATGATGTGGCATCCGATCTGTTTCTGGTGAAGCATAATTTTATGTTCATTGAACAACATCTGGTCAGATATTATTTTGTGGCTCCTTTCAGAGGTGAGTATTTGCTCAATGTCCTTGGTACGGCTTTGGAGATTGTTGAAAATTGTGAGGGAGGAAAACGAGGCATTCTTTCTACTGGGTGACAACCTCCTGTAAAGTATAGCCATGGTCTTTTTGTTGCTGCATACAAGAGATCATAAGGGCTGAGTTTCTTTCCAGTAAAGATATGGCAATCCCCTTGTCTTCAACTTTTCCAGCCACATTTACAATGCTCTGGGTGATATTTTGCAGGGTTTTACTTATGGAGAAATTCTGTCTACCCTTACCATTGTTTCTTTTAGTCAGTAAAGTGGGAAGATGAGCTTGAGATTTTGTGATAGTGTCAGTCTCATTGGAAGGAAACCAAAAAGATTTTTGGGATGGGAGAGGGCAAAGGTTGTCAATGACAGGGCTAGGGCAAGGGTTGCCCGCAAAAAAACTGGGGATACAGAAATAATTCATTCCCATTGTGGGGTTGGATATGGGTCGAGTAGAAGCCCCATAATGTCTGTTGGTCCCCTCAGAACAGAGCTCAAGTATAGACTTAGCTCTAGTGATCTGGTTGGACCTAGGAGGAAGTGGAGGTCAAGTGTAAAGAGGTGGTCTGAAAGCAGAGAAGGGGTCACAGATACCTGAGATCAGAGGGCTACTTCTCAGCACAACACCTCTTTGAACTTGTTTTCCATGAGAGGCATTCAGTTCTTTGTCAATATTCATCTTTTCAAGCTCTTCATTAGCACAACACCTCTTTGAAAGCAGAGAAGGGGTCACAAATACTTGAGACCATAGGACTATTTCTCAGCACAACTTCTCTTTGATCTCATTTTCAATATTCATCTTTTCAAGCTCTTCATCATCAATAGGGATGGGCTGGTTCTCTACAGCAGTTTATAGCTCATATTTTGCCATGTTCTCCTGTGTTACCCATATAGCTTTCTTCAGCTTTTTATTACTACTCTTAAAATTTAATCTGGTGTAGACCTTCACTTGCTTTTGAGGATTTTCCAAGCACTTGCAGCTGCAATATACAAGCTCTCCTTTTTTAGATTTCTGCATAAGCGTGGTGCTTCTTCTGTTAGTTATGGCCATAAATATGGTGGCTCCTAATTGCAGAAGATTTAAATGAAAGGACCTTATAAAATAATTGCAAATCTTGCAAAAAAAAATTTGTGCCCTGATGTCCAATAGAGCAACCATGAAATCATTGAAGGAAATAAATTCAGCTGGTGTACTACCAACAAAAGGGTCAGCCGTCAGCCATCCCAATAGGAGCTGCATTCGTAATATAGACACCACGATTTGCTGTGTTCCCAACTTTCTGAGGTTGCAATATGAAGACATCATCAAAATCACCATCAACCCTATAGTTCATTCACCACGCCGTGACTCACACTTAACCTGCATGTCCATTTGATGGCCCATTGAGTGTGTTATAGGAAGCATAAATTTGGAATGTCACTTGAAGCTGGATGTTTGGTGACATATAACTACAAGTTAGAATTAAAGAATCCATGCAAAGAGTTTCGAATTTAGTCCTGTGGAGGTTGATGTGTGAGGAGTGGTGTTCCATAATTTACCAATTTACTAGTGAGATATCTTTTATATGGCATTGTCCCTTTGACAAAGCAATTGTTCAAAAGTGTCCCTATGACTCGTCCATGGGAGAACTATTTGGCAGGATCCTAGGCAATTTAGGATTCAAAACTTCAACCTACCGTACAGCGATATTGGGGATATTTTTTATTTATTAATGTTAACCACACGCTCGGACGCTAAAGGGAAGTGTTTTTACAGATGTAAAGCCTAAGACTATCATCTTTAAGTGGAATAAGAATAAGATGGTGCCATAAAGTGATACTAAGGGGTTGTTGGCACTAGGAAGGAAGTGGTCAATGAGATTGTTAGGGGTGATGGGGGCATATACCTTATGTTTAAAAACTTTCTCATAGTTTTTAATAAAAACAGGGTTGACCATGGTAATAACGATGGTGATAGTGAAATGGCTAGCAAGAAGGATTTTGTTGAATATAACATACGTGTTTAAAGGGGCTCTAGCCAAAAAGTGATAAGATGGTTCAAGACAAAGGAAACACTTATTTAAAAAACAAGGGTCATACGAGCACATTGAGGGACCTGCAAAGATAATTTATTTTAAATAACAAAATATAGAGAAGGAGAGGGATGGGTTCAACTCCCACAAAGCATCGATCATTCCTTTGATTTGGAGTTAACAGCATGGGTATTAATTAGTTATGCTTATCTATGAATTGCTCATTGGATTCTACTCAGTAGATCCTCTATTTGTCGATATATGTTTGCATCCATGTTTTCCTGTTTGGTCGCCATATTTTCCAAGGCATCAATAACCAAATTGAAATTTCCAGGCTTACGTTCAGAAATGATTTCTGAAGAATGTTTATACTATCTTTTTTCACCCTAAGAGCTTCCTATAATTTCCAGCCAGCCCAAGAGAGGTTACAGTTCTTTACCATATTAATTATCATTTTGGAGTCCCTTTCCACTCTAAGAACAGTTAAATTCAGATTAATTGCAACTTGAGAACCTTTTCTGAGGGAATTAAGTTTGTCCATATTAATAGTATCATGCCCTATATATTGTGTGTATGCCACTCTTAGCCGTCCCAAACTGTTTCTGATTATTCCCTCTATACCTGACTTACCTGGGTTCTTTGCTGACCCATCAAAATTGGGCTTGTACCAGTTATTTTACAGTGGGTTCCATGTTTCCTTTGCAAGAATTGTGGATCATTTGTATTTGCTGTGGAACAGAAAGTTCCAATTTTTAGCAATTTGAAGGTATTTCGCATTACAGTATTGGAATGCATTGTCTTATTTTTTTTACTTTTAATTTCTGTTAGCGCAGTCATTTTGATTTGACTTTTGATCACTCACAGAAGATCCTTTGGCTGTCTTGCATAGTCCTCAAATATTCTTTCATTCCTTTCCTTCCAAATATTCCATAAAGCAAGCCAAACAGCTACTTTTTGCATAAAGACTGCATTTCATATTTGTGTCTAGTTTTGTCCACGTTTTCAGGGTATTTTAATAGTAACACTTGGAGCAGCGCTGGAGTTAAACTTATTGGCCAACATGTCCCAAACTTGTTAGGCATAAAAAAAGTTATAAACAGATGCTTTATGTTTTCTTCTTTCTTTTAACAGTTGGGGCATCTACTTGGGCCTTTCCAGTCCTATTATCTTCAGATGGTCCTTTGTAAAAATTTTGCCATGTAAAGAAAGACATAGAAAATGTTTTATTTTAGGTCATAGATTGGATGACCACAGCTGAGTCCATAATTTATGAGTGGGATTGTTTTTCAGGAGAACATTTTAGGCTGAGGCAACAGTACACTCCCTGCTATTTGTGGGTCCTCATAAAAATTTGTCAAGTTCAGTGGTTAGTATGATAGTGGTTAGTATGATATATCCAGCCTGTAGTTCCTTTATCAGATACCATGATTGAGTGGGAAATTCAGTCCCAAGTTGTTTGATGGTGTGAAGATCCCAAATTGACTCCCCATTCTCTCTATTGACTGCATAGCTTAATAGTCTAAGCAATCCTTTGTATTGCATATGTTGGATTTAATACATGTCTTCTGTAGAGAGACTTTTATGGACATTCCAGCTATCTTCCCAGAATCTTGTTGATTCCCCATTTCCAATCCGCAAACTGAGGTTGGAAAGAAGTATTATCGTTTCCTCCCAAATATGATTGGCTATTGTTGATAGAGGATGCTTCCAAGTAGTGCTTATAGCATCCACCTTTAATCATGGTTGATATTTGTTAAGAATAGCCTAATGTTAGTACTCACATTTATGTATTTGGGTAAATTACTATTTACTGGGTGATATTCATTACAGTAAGTTAGTAGTTTGTTATTATTAGTTAGGTTGATATATTGTTATTATAACAATATATCATGTATTGTTAATAGTTAGTTTGTTAGTATGTGAGAGATCGTAGGGATCTCACTATCACGAGTATAAGAAGCATATTTTCTATATAAACTATGTAATGTTGATTGAATTATTACTCAGAACAATATACAATAGTATTGTGTTCTCTGTATGGTTCAGCTCCATTATTTATGTGTTAAGTTTACCCAAATCTGAACCATACTCATTATCTGGTATTAGAGTTATCTATGATACTGTGCTTGTGAACAATGAGTCTGGTAGAGGACAAATGTTCCAAAGGAGATTATGTTGTTGTCTCCACGATGGACGGTGGACCTGCGGTCTAACCAATTGGATAATAATCTAAGCGTAGCTGTTGAACATGTTGATCCAAAGCCGAAATGGATCCATGCAAGAATGTAACGTGGAGAAAGAAATAAATTTAAAAAAATATTGTGATCAGTTCTGATTGTGTCGTGATCAATCTCCTCTTTTGGCAAAGTTCGAGGTCTGTTGGATGCAATTTCTGCAAGCCTACTCAGTCATCTTGCACGATCTGATTAGTCATCAATCATATCGTCGACGTCCCTGTCATGTGCATCCAATTCGCCTCAATGGGATTTACTCCGTTCTACTAGATTTCCAAACATTTTTGTCCACAAGTACATGCACGAGTTTATTTCATGCATATTTTGTACTCTACGAAAGAAGATTGGAAGCTCCAAGAAGCATAGAAAGAAATAATGCAATTGTGTTTGCAGTCCCTCCACGGAAAATTCTCGACAAGATATACAGTGGATTCTGCTAGACACAACCATAGCAGGTCTCGAACTCGGATCCTCTGTGATCATCCATGACTCGCGAGCAATTTTGATCCTCAACCCTTTGGCATTCAACGAATCGGCAAAACTATCATTAGTTTGTGATTGGAGATCCATATATCACATAATGCTTTAATAGGTGGCGAGTCATTTTGGTACATGTGTCATAGATTTGAATTTATAGTTCATAATTTTATAAAAGTCAACACTACTTTAGAAATAGTCGAATCGATAGGAGCATATGAATTTGTCATAAAGCTTTTATTTCTAGATTATGTTTTAGATATAAAGTCATTATTTGAGTTGAATAAATCCAAAATTCAATTGGATTTCTTAATTAGTTATTTATGTCATCAAAATCTTTTTGATTGCCATAGGGTCCATTTTATTAATTTTTCGATAGTCTATATTATTGAGTCAATATATAGTCTTTTTTTGTCATCAAAAAAATTCAAACGTGTTGACAGTTGAATTGTTTTGTCAAAAGTCATATTTTGTAAAGGACACATTATCAGTGGAAAATGACATACTATTTCAAGACAAAGGTCATAATGGATAAAATGAGAAAAAAAAGAGAAAAAGAAGGCAAAGCGAAATGAAAACAACTACAAGATTTATATATTTAAAGTGTTGAGGCAAGTGCACCCAAATGTTGATATTTCTAGCAAAGGTATGTGTATAATGAATTCTTTCATTAACAATATCTTTGAGAAATTGGCTCAAGAGGGATCCAAGCTCGCTCGTCACAACAAGAAGCCAACTATTGCATCCAAAGAAATTTAGATAGTTGTACGTTATGTCTTGCTAGGAGAGCTTGCTAAATATGTTGTTTTTGAAGGTACTAATGCTGTCACCAAGTTTTTCAGCCCTTAAGTAAGCAACTTCCTAAGTAGGAGGATGTAGGACACAGGAGGTTGGAGGACAAATAGCGTCCTCTCGAAAGCCGCTAGTGACGGCCCACACTTGGATCAATGGCAAAAAAATTGCACCAAAACAACCATGTTGAGGATGATCGCCAGTGGTAGTGGCGACTATCTATGTTGTGCAAGATTGGCAACAATCGCGTACAGTGGCTACAGGAGGTGATGAGGACTCAATACTCATTTTTTATTTTTTATTTTTTTAGCATTTTGTGTGATGTGATTTGAAATAAGAATAGAAGTACTTTCCTATTCAAGATTTGTAATAAGTGAGCTCTTGTGTGAGCATTTTTCCCTGATGTAAAAAATATAGTGAAAGAACAAAAAGCACCAATGTAAGACAGTTCATGGACCTTGAAAAGGTTTGTGGTAGATCTAGAAAACTATCAAAGGTGGACAATCGATGAGGTTCCTGTTCACGTCAAGGTTTGTGGTAAACATATTTAAAACCATGGAAGGAATGAGCCTTTCTTTGAATCAAGCTCATGAGCCAAATAGTTGGGCATGCCACAGGGGTGAGCATACTGCAAGTGAGAGTGTGAATGTTTTTCCACCATGTTTGCACTAAGAGGGCAAATGTTAGGAATAGCCTAACATTAATGTCACATTTATGTATTTGGGTAAATTACTATTTACTGGGTGATATGCACCACAGTAAGTTAGTAGTTGGTTATTATTAGTTAGATTGATATATTGTTATTCTAACAATATATCATGTAATAACAAATTTTTTTTGGGAGACACTGTATGACGTTTTGAATATCGACGCGTTTTGGATCCACTTCTGTGATCCCAACTAGACTCCCCTGTATTTATAACTTCGAGATATATAGATATATGTCTTTGTTCTTGATGAAGGATCACAGAAGTGGATCCGAAACGCGTCAATATTCAAAACGTCATACAGTTTCTCCCAAAAAAGATTTGTTATTGTATGAACTGTGGAAACATAAAATCTTTGATATCACATATTGTTAATAATTAGTTTGTTAGTATGTGAGAAATTGTAGGGGTCTCGCTACCCCGAGTATAGGAAACATATTTCCCATATAAACTATGTAATGTTGATTGAATTATTAATCAAAACAATGTACAATATTATTGTGTTCTCTGTATGGTTCAGCTCCATTATTTCTGTGTTAAGTTTACCGAGATCTGATCCAGACTCATTAATATTTCCCTCCAATTGTTATTTTCAGAGTTGTGAAGCCTCCAAACGTGTCTTGTGGCAAATGCTTGGTTGAAAAGACAAATCTTTTTTATGTTTAGTCCACCTTGCAACTTAGACTTATTGATAGTTTTCCATGCTAAGAAGATACTTATGCTGATAATCCATTCCTTGCCATAGAAATATTCTTTGTATAGCATGTATGTCAGGCTCAACTGTAGCCGGTAGAGGGAGGAGTGCAAGTAGATGAATAGGGACTGCTTGTAAAACAGCTTTCACAAGTTGGGCTCTTCCAGCTAGTGCGAGCCACTTGTTAGTCCAGTGTGAAGGTTTGATTTCCAGCCCTTTTTAATTCTTTCCCAAAGAACACAAATGACTTTTGTGTGACCTGGGAAGCCAAGATAGTACATAGGAAGTCTTGCTTTTTCCTCTAAGAAAAATTTATAAAAATGATAGTTAAGTTGTTGTCATTTATCATCTAGCCCGAGACAACTTGATACTTGAGGAGTGCAAGTTTTATGTTTATGATTTCCTTTTTCTTGACTATTGAGAAACGTATCATATCATCTGTAATTTGGTATCATAGGTGTGTTTGTCCTCCTTCGATTGCCAGCAAGCCATGCATCTTGTTTTCTGTTTGCTGATTTTTTGATGTATCTGAAGATTTTCACTCATAAGGATGAACAGTTAAGGGCTTAGTGGGTCTTCTTGCTGTAAACTCTAGTTGGAGTAAAGCTTAAACCATTCCCCTTTGGCACCATTTATAAAAGCCAAGTAAGAAAGAGTGGAATGGCTCTCAATCCACAGTATAAATTCCTCACTGAAGCCAAAGGCTTTAAAGGTTGTTGATATTAATTTACAATTGCAATGGTTGAAAGCCTTGGACATATCCAGGTTTAAAACTAATCCAGGTTTGTGTTGAAATTTTCTAGAGGCACAATTTCTTGAACAGCAATTATGTTATCAGTGATCTGTTTTCATGGGACAAAGGGTAATTATGTATTAGATATCAGCTTTGGCATCAGAGCCTTTAATCTGCTGCTGCTGATCTAAATCTTTAATCTTAGATATGAATTTATAGATCATGTTACAAAGAGCTATGTCTCTCAATTTGTCCATTGATCAAGCATGTGCTTCCTTTGCGAATAAAACCAGTTTTGCTGCATAGATTTAATTGGCATTTTTTTTCTTCCGGATTCGTCGACTATATTCAGAAGTTCTTTCTTAATGACTTCCCAGAATTTTTGGTAGAAGAGGGCAGAAAATCCTCCACCCCCTGAGCTTTATCTTGTTCAAACAAGAAGACTATTTCTTTGAGCTCTTCTTCCAGATGCACATTTTCATTATTTTCAATCAGACTTGGAATATTACAAAGGAAAGACTCCTCAACTTCATTAACTCCTTGCCTCTCGTTCTGTTCAGTGACCAGATTTTTGAAGTACGTGGTAGCATATTCAGAAATGTCTTTTGAATCCCTTCGGAATTGCTTGTTCTCCCTTGTGATAGATAAGATAGAATTTAAATGTTTCCTATTCAAGACAGATTTATCAAAGGAGGAGCAGCTCTAGTCTCACAATTTGATTCATGACTCTTCGGAACTCTGTCTCCAGTAGTACTCTTCCCTTCCTTGTACTTTTGTGTGTTCCTCAATCAATATCTGTTCTTGATGTGCTGGGGATGTAGTATGACCAGCGGCACTTGCATCCTTTTGAAATTATCCTAATTTTTCTGTGGCAGTTTTCACTTGTGAAAAGATATGGCCAAGTACATTCTTATTCCACTGAGATTTTTGCTTTTAACTTGGAAAGTTTTTTGTGAAAACTGGTACATATCATGTCCTTTGATGTGCATGTCCTCTTCCCAACATTGCTGTACTTTCCCATAGAACTCTTTGTACATTAGCCAATGCTCTCAAGCCTGAATTGAGGAGCTCTTTGTCTTTGTTTTTTGTTGATTTTCAGAGTTATTGGCCAAAGGTCTGACAAAATAGTATCTCCCACCCTAGCATTTGTATTTAATTGTTTATTCAGCCAGTTGCTTGATATAAAAATTCTATCCAATTTTCCTGCAAGACATCCCCTTTCCTATGATTGGACCATGTGTAAAGGCATTGTGTGAAGGTCATGTCTATTAATCCATTGGTACTGATAAGGCTAGCTAGAGTCTCAGCCATTCTGGAATTGAATCCTTTGCCTCCTTTCTTTTCATCTACGGATTTTATGAAGTTAAAGTCTCCTGTTTTTATTAAATTTTCATGATTTCTGTTTGCAGCCCATTCACTTAGCAGCATAGTTACCATGTTCAACTGAACATGGCTCATGTTCGGTTCGAACCGAACAAATGGCATGGACCGAATTTGTGCGGTCGAACTTGACCGAATAACCTTTTTTTTTTTCCAAACCCAACAGTATATAAATAAAATATAACTTAAAGTATAAGAAACTAGCTTTCAGGTTGTTTGAGAGGGGTTTCGGACCGCTAGGAGCTATAATGCAAATTCTAGGTTTTGGAGGATCATATCATATTTCAGAATTAGTCAGATTCCAGGGTTTCAGGGTTTCAAACTTAGCCATATTTCAGGGTTTCAAGATTTCGAGGAGACATCATAGGAGGTATGAAGGCTGCATGAAGGGATGTATGCGTGATAGAATAGTATGAAAATATCTCTCGCAAAGTGCCACAAGCCGATCCCACCCCATTCCCAGTGCACCCCTTAAGGTATGCACTCTGTGAGATTCAATGCACCAATGAGCCCTTGTGAGAGAAAGTGTCAGTAAATGATAAGGTTGAAAAATAATGGGAGTGGCATTCATGATTTTGTGGGCTGATTTATTCTAGATTTGAATGTACATTTTGTCTTTGAAGTAATGAATGAATGAATGATGGTGCTAGTGCTAGTGCTAGTTTTGATTTTGAAGCTGGGTTTGATGTTGCAAATGTTTGAAACTTAAGTTCTATATCAATTTTGAGCTTAGGCTCTAAACTATGAATATTTTGCTATCTTTTAATGTAATTCAAGTTTAAAATTCTTATGCATTTCTCATTTTTGCAAGTGTTAAACTTAAATTAATGTTCATTCCTTAGTAGATTGAAATATTTTGCATAATTCCGAACTTCCGAACTTACCTATATATATATATATATATATATATAATTCCGAACTTCCGAACTTACCGAACCGAACTTTTTTCAAAATTCCGAACTTTTTCCCCCTTCCGAACAAACCGAATTTTTCGAACATGGTAACTATGCTTTAGCAGCTCCAAATGATGTATTCTGTTATTGCCATAGGGGGGACATACTTATTGGCCAGAAAAAAAATCATGCAATTCATAAGAAAAAACCCCAAGTATGAGTTTCATGGGTGAGGAAACACCCCCAAGCATTAGTTTCATGGGTACAGATAGCATACCTTGCAAAGACTCGACTCTATAACTATCAAAACAATTTCTACATAATGTTCACTTTACCTTTCCAAAAAATAAAGATACTTCACCAAATTGATATTTTTTGTATCACCTAAAAGACACTTATTAGCATTAGCCTAAACTTCTCAAGCATAATTTACCCATGGAAAATCATTACTCGTTCAGGTAATTACAAACACATAACAGATAAAAGGAAGATAAATACACACTTCTGGGGAAAAAAAAGCACTGGAAAATTATGTCATTGCGAACAAGAAGGCAAGGATATCTTAATCCAATTTTCAAGGCATTGACTGTTGGTGCCACCAGGGATTCAATGTCCATAACAGGAGGAGGAGCACACAAGCAAAGGCGCAAGCATGAAGCCAAAAGTTCAAGTTTATACCGCCTACTAGCCATGAGCACCTCTTGCAAATATTTACGAAATAAATTTTTGCAAAGATCTCGATCTTGCTGTGACACTAACTTCCCATCTGCAAGGGGGTTTTCAATCTGTAATAGAAAACAAATTCTATTAGCATATGCAGTAAGGAAAGTAGAATATACAGATAAGCTAAAGAAAGTGAAGATAGAATTATAACAGAGGCATAAGAAGTAGTAAAAGACAAACAACTACTCTACATAAAAAACGTGCTCAAGAATTCTAGCAAAACTTCGCTACAGTGACTTATAAAAATACTACAAGCCTTTTCCTCTTGCAAACTAACTATACCTCATTGACACTGTCTGTGGCTTTCACAGTTGGCGATGACTCCAATTTTCCAAAATAGACTCTCTGATCAGCTTTACGTATACAAACGGCAAGAAGTTTATAAAAGCCACTAATAAGAGGATATTGACTTGAGAGCTCAACTAGGAACCGCCCAAAAGGATAAACCCATTTCAAGAACAGATTAGTAAAATCTCTGCCACCAACAACAAATACAGGTTTAGACAAATGCATTGTTTCTTATTTGTACTGCTAACATACATCAAAACATAGGAGATTCTATCTGCTACTCTGCCAAAGTCACACATACACGATTTAATCATATAATGAATCACAACCTCCATCCATTGTTTTTCTCTATAAACCTTAAATATAAGGAAGTCAAACAATTTCCCATCATGATCATTTGTCCAAGTAGCTTGGAACAGCAGAAAGAATAATTTCACCCAAAAAAAGATGACCTACACACTATTAATTAACAAAGACAAACTCTGATTCAAAATCCATACTGACTCAGTAATTTTTAAGAGACATTACCATGAATAGAATAGACACTAAACACTTCAGACAACCAAGATGCATTGTCACTTGCAAAATAAATCTTGGAAAAATAGTTGCAATGTAGATGTAATATGGACAACAAATGACATGCAGGACCAGTGAAAAGCTTCTAGGTGAATTCAATATTTGGAAGCATGACTTGTGCCCAAATATAATTTGATAACATTGCCCCTACTCCAAGCCCAGTGTTCCTGGAAGGGGAAGGAAAGTTCCTAGCATTGCAGCATGCTTTCTGACATAAACATTTCACCGATATAGAATGAGGCTTTTGTGCCAACTCCGAGGAAGCATCTTCTATAAATTTGAGTAACAAGGTTCTCTTTGCTATAAAAGCTTCAGGTATAGACTTCTAATTCTGCAAAGAGGATACAAATTTACATAGAAAGATCCAAAATATGAAACATATATGCATCATGATAAGTCGTTGTGACTTAGATCGGGCACTTGAAATGGTACTTGAGAATTAAATACTGTAACCATAGATCATTAGGCGACATGTTCAAATTGATGCAGGGTAGGCTAATAATCTTGTCAACTTTGTAAAGTGCTTCAGCATACTGACTACTTGATTTGCATTTAATGCCACAATTTATTGATTTAGTCCGAGCAAATTTTCATCGTCCATAAGAACATCTGTAAAATATCTAGCAAAGAGGAGGAAAATATCAGCACAATATGTCCACTTGTGATCCAGAGCCCAGGGGTGATCCAGGCAACAACCCACTAAAAAGGATTCCAATGTGTTATGAGCCAAGAGGGTTTATACTATTATTCAGAACAATCAGAGTACCATGAAAAAGAGAGTAAGTGAGCAAGGTAAACAATATATCAGCTTATTAGAGTTATAATAACAAATTGTATTTATTCAGAAATCTGCAAGTTTGGTTTAAAGATCTGAGCAGTCAGATGCAAGACTCAACCAAACTAGAAATCGACACCCTAACTAAAAGCCCCTCAATGAATAGCTATTGTACATAGCCATACACATGTAGAAGATGAAGATATAGCTTGACAGTTATATGAAGAACAACCACTCACCTTTGGTCACTTGATATTCCAAGCTATACAATGAGCATAAGCAAGGATAAACAACACATCTACAACAGCAATGAGCAAAGCAATATATAATCTACTAAGTAAATAAAGGGAAGCAAGTAGGGATAGAGATACCTTTGGGTGGACTAGTTGGCGCCTCAATCTCCCCCTTTGGCTCAAGTGGCATATTGCAAGAGTTGTTGTAGGTTGAAGACCTCAAATGGTAAGAAAAAGACCTAGATATCCTTAGGTGGGGACTCCAAAGACTAGGACACCTCTTTGGCATGACTCCTCCTATTGAGTTTCAAAGACCATAATCAAGACTAAACCTCCAATATAAGACTCTTCTTCTTACCACCTAAGAGCAGAAATGTGCGCGCAAGTACAGTAAATGAGAGTGTTATATGGTTTGGAAATGAAATATGACCCCTATATATATGGTTCCAAAACCCAAAACTAACTCTGAACTCTAAGCTGACTATATCAACCACACTAATACAATCGAAAAGATGTCGCCTAACACAGAGCTATATTGGCCAAGTTGATACAATATATGGAGCGACAAGTACAAAACAAATTGTATCAAACTAGTCGACGGTGGAATATAGGATGGCTAGCAAGACTGAACAGAAAGTAAACAGAGAGGTAAGACGGAAAGAGACTCAGAGGAGGTTAAATTTATCGTAATGAAAGTATGATAGAATAGCGTGCACACATCTCTCACAAAGTACCACGAGCCAATCCCACCCCATTCCCGTGAACCATTTAAGGCATGCACTCAGGGAAATTGATATGCCAGCAAATTCCCACAAGAGAAACTATCAATAAAGTGATAAAGGTGAAATATATCGGGTGTATACAAAAATATCTATGCATTCCTTACTTGTGAGTGGTATAACTTTGTGGTCCCCTCCCTGATCGTGTTGTCTTCTTCTCCCGCCTTTGTTCAGAGTTGACAACATTAATTGTTTCTCATATTGATTTGACAAAATATTAGAGACTATGAATCCACCTTAATGGGATTGATTACTCGATTAAGCATGATGTTCGTTTGTTGTAGCCTTTTACAATATGTTATGAAGAAAGCCCTAAATGTAGAGGAATGAAATTTAGCTACTAGGAGATTCACGCAAAGCCAACCCTTGGGATGGAAAGACAAAAATGTGGCCAATACTTTTAATTTTTAACCCAAGGAAAATCACAAAGCTCTCTCCTGTATAGGAAGCAAAGAATAGGAAAAAGGGACTATGTTGGCAACGTGAAAGAAAATGCTCTAGAGGTTATAAGTGTGCCAATGGATGGTGAGAAACAACTCATTGTTATTGAGAGTGAAGCTCTTGAAAAGGAAGAAAAAGTAGTTGTGGAAGAACTAGTTTTGGAGCAAGAGCACAAGCACAAATAAGAAGAGCACCCCCACCATCTCCTTGCATGCATTAAATGGGCTACGCACACCTCAAATGCTTGAAGTACACAACTTCATCAGCATAAGGTAAGCAAATGAACTCAAATACTTTATGTTTCCAATTTCTAGTTTTTAGGTTATAATAGCCAATGGAAAGCAAGTCTCTAATAGGCGTAAATGTCATCACATGAGGCTACTAAAGAGGAATAAGTAGTAGCTGGGGAAAAACTAGTTTTGGAGCAATAGAGTGAGCACACATAGGAGGAAGAGCGCCCCTCTATCTCCCTGCATGCATTAAATGGGATAAGCACACATCAAGTGCTTAAAGAGGTGAGAATATCAAAAAGAGGAAGGACACAAATAGTAGATAACTTCATCGACATAAGGTTAGAAAATGAACTCAAATACTTTGTTTTTCCAATTTCTAATTTTCAAGTTATAATAGCCGATTGAAAGCAACTCTCTTGTGACAATAAATGTCATCACATCAAACTCTCAATGGGGGACTATCAACTTCATTAAAAAATGTTCGCCATCCCTTTTGGG
Source organism: Torreya grandis (assembly GCA_037957365.1). Taxonomy (NCBI): domain Eukaryota; kingdom Viridiplantae; phylum Streptophyta; class Pinopsida; order Cupressales; family Taxaceae; genus Torreya; species Torreya grandis. The sequence goes on along the minus strand of JARHVA010000231.1, from coordinate 1,779,122 downwards.
GGAACAAAATTATTTTTTGGAGAGCAATGACTGAAACAATTAGGGACAATATCCCTTAAAACTTTTAAGACTTATTCACGGCTTTCAATGCAAATGGACAAAGGTGAAATATCGTGGTGTTGCACTCATCCCCAAGCCGAACAATCAGCTCTCATAGGATGGAGAAGTTGCTCAAAAAGAGAGAGAAACTCCAACTCAACAAGAGCTTCAAAAGATCATTCAACATCATCAATAGGTTTTTCAAGAGCCCAAGGGCCTACCTCGAGCCAAAGATTATGATCATGCCATTGAATTGATTCTAGGATGTATTCCTCCTAAATTAGACCCTACCGCTATCCCTATGAACAAAGGTCTGAAATCGAAAATTTGGTCAAGCAAATGTTGGACTCAAGACTTGTTCATCTTAGCAAAAGTGTGTATTTGTCCCCAATGCTCATAGTTAAGAATAAGGATGAGTCATGGAGAATGTGCACAAATTACGACGAACTCACCAAGCTCACTCTCAAAGATAAGTTTCCCATTCCTGTTATTAATGAATTATTGGATGAATTGAATGATGTTTTTTTTATTTAGCTAGGCTTGCATTCTGGTTATCATCAAATCCAAGAAAAGGATAAGTATGTACATAAGACTCCATTCAGGACACAAAAGGGTTATTATGAATTCTTAGTTATGCCCTTTGGTCTCACTGATGTCCTATCTACATTTCCAAAGTCTAATGCATTCAATAATCTGTTCATTTCTTCGGAAATTTGTGTTGGTTTTCTTTGATGACATCCTATTCTACAAGAAAACATGGAAAAAAAAATTCCACACCTAGAAAATGTGTTACAATATTGTAAGACGATCAACTATATGGAAATATACCAAATGTGTCTTTGGAGTGAAAGTGTTGGAGTAGCTACGGCATGGTATCACACGGAGGTGTTAAGGTGGACCCTAAGAAGAGTGTAGCAGTCAAAGTGGCTAGTACCTAAAAACATTGAAGGTTTTGGGAAGATTCTTGGGAAAAGCAAGGTACTACAAAATATTTGTTCACAACTATGCTTGAATAGTGTCACCTTTAACAAAATTATTGAAGAACGATTCCTTTACATGGTCCCCAAGCATTCCAACAACTCAAAGAAGCTCTTACTTCCACCCCTAGTGTTAGATACCCCAAAATTCTCTAAGAAATTTGTGGCAGAATGTGATGCCTCAAGACACGACATTAGAGAAGTATTGATAGAAGAAGGGTGTCCGTTGGCATTTGAGATATGCAACACAGAGGCAAGAACTTGCTATGACCCACATATGAGAAGGAAATGTTAGATATTATCCATGCAGTCAAACAATGGCAACAATATCTTAAAAACAAGGATTTCAAAGACAAGATGACTCAAGAGAGTCTTAACTATTTCTTGGATCAACTATTGTTATCGAAGGAGCAACAAGAATGGGTCAGCAAGATGTTGGGGTATGAATCCAAAATTATTTTTGAAAAAAAGAAAGATTTACGTTTTCTCACACTAGGAGGCCAAGGAAGCAACAATATGTGTCATTTTATTATCACAAATGAAATGGATATTGGAAACACAGGTAGGATGGCAATAAGATACTTCAACAAGGAAGCTCATTCAACAACTTCAGCGGCATCCATCTTATTCAGATCAGTATGCTTGGAACGGAGATTCCTTTTGGCACAACAATGCACTCTTTCTGCAAAACATTTATCAATAGAAAGCTAGTATTTTATCTCAAATGCATGACTCACCAATATAAAATCATTTAGGGTTCTTGAATACCTATCACTACACATAAGGATTTCTTTTGGGAAGCACTTTAGGGGGAAGTATGAAAATTTGTGGCAAATTGTTTGCTATGCAAACAAAATAAAGGAGAAACAATAAAAACTTTGGGTCTCTTACATCTATTAGCTATTCTAGCACAATGTTGGGAGTAAATATCAATGGATTTCATTGTACAGTTGCCAAAGTCAGACAATTTGAATGTGATATTGGTGGGTATGGATAGAGTCAATAAGTATGCAAACTTTTGCAGACTCTCTTATCCATTCCAAACTAGTATGTTCGCAAAAGTTTTCGTGGAAGAGTTACAAGAACTCCATGGCAACACCAAAATCATTGTGAGTGATCAAAATTCTATATTCACTAGCATATTTTGGACTAACCTATTAGTTACATGGAGCACAAAATTAACACATAGTTCACCTTATCATTTGCAGTCAGATGGACAAACAAAGATTGTGAATAATTTTTTCAAGGATATTTGTGTTGCTTTGCCTCAAAAAAGCAAGCACAATGGTCCATAAGAATTTCGATAGCATAATGGAGGTACAACATCGCATTTCATATTGCAACAAACTGACCCCATTTGCGGCTCTTCATGGTTATCCCCCACCATCCACTACTTCTTACTTGCAGGGTCATCCCATAACCCATGCAATGAAGGATCATATTTAACACCAATTGGAAATGTTCCAAGTACTCAAAAAATTGTTTATGGCTCAAAACAGGATGAAACAAGCAGCAGATCAGGACTAAAGTGCAAGGCATTTTGAAGAAGTGGATTGGGTCTTTTCTTAGATTGCAACCCTACAAACGTCACTAAAACAACTTAAGGATCACAAGCTAGCACCATAAGTTTATGGGCCCTATAAACTTTTCCAATTGATTGGTAATGTGGCTTACAAATTGGAGTTTCCACCTTCCAAAATTCTTCCAATATTTCATGTTTCCTGCTTGAAGAAAGTCATCGGTAACAAGCTTCTAGTATAGTCAAAATTGCCATAGTTAGATGAAGAAGGGAAGTTCATCATGGAACCATATGCGATTATTGAGAAGAGAGTGAAGTAATTCCGCAACTGAGCAATTCTGGAATTTCTAATCAAGTGGAAAAACCTCCCAATGTAAGGTGTAACATGGGATGACGAATAGTGCATACAACAACACCTAGATTTTCTAAGCATTGAGGGAAATATTGTTTTGAAGGGGAAGGGCATGTTATGCCCTTAATAGTCTATCTTCATAAGTGTATTGGGGTTATGGAGTGGCCGATTTTTGGTGCACATAACCTTTATCTTTTCGTTCATTAGTTCCACATGTTTCTTTAGGACGACCTAATTGGGATTGTGGGGTCGTCCCTACCTAATTGTGGCTATAAATAAGAATATATAGCCTCTTCTAAAGCATCATAAGTTGTACTCTTAAATTACTTTCATTATTATTCTACTTTCTAGAGGTTGCCCCGTTGAAGTAGCCATATTTTTTATTCAATTACATCACTTCATTTATCACTTGTGCATCATTATCTCTGGATCTATACTTATTTTTCGCATTCAAGTGGTTTTGCTATTGTTGTCTGAGTTGTTGTGAAGAAATATCCTAACACAAACAGATGGAGGTGTGTTTCTTTTTTAGAAAAGTATGCAAAAGCATTGAAGAGATTGAAGATGCCGGATTGTAAACGAATGATGACCCCTATGGAGTTTCATTTTAAACAGGCAGCCTAAAATGACTTTGTTAGGCAAGTCGACGAATCACTTTATCGAAAATTCATGGATAGCCTGAAAAGTCTTTCTTCCACTAGGCCTGATATTTCCATGGTTCTTAGCTATGTTAAGAGATTTATTAGTAAACCCAATGTTGATCACAAGAGGTCAGCAAGAGAATATTGAGGCACGTCAAGAAGAAAATTAGATTTTGGAATTTCATATGGTGTTTCTACCGATTTTCCACTGGTTGGTTATAAAGATTCAAATTGGACCAGATCAGTTGATGACAAGAAGTCAATCACCGAATATATCTTCAATCTTGGAACAGGTCCAATATCATGGCTATGCATGAAACAAAAGAGTGTCGCTTTGTCTTCAAAAGGAGCAAACTAAAAGGCTGTTGTTTTGGCTGCATGTGAGGCAATTTGGCTGAGGAGAATCTTAGCTAATTTATAATTACATTAGGAGCAGCCTACATGCATATTTGGTGATAATCAAAGTGTGTTGAAGCTGGTTAAGAATCCATATTTTCATGCGCATACCAAACATAAAGAGATTCATTTCCCTTTTTTTCGTTTGTTCGTCAAAAAGGGACTTATTGAGTTGATATACTGTGCGATTCAAAAGCAAACAGAAAATACATTTACAAAACCTCCTTGTATTGAAAAATTTATTAAACTGAGGGAAACTTTTCATGTTTTCAAATATGACCATTAAGGAAGGGTGTTGGAATAATAATTTTATGGTCATAAAAGTAAGTCAAAATCTTATACTATAAAATTAAATTGACATAGATAATAAATGCACAATATGAAAATATAAAATTATGCTTTATTGAAGTTAGTAATAAGGGAGTTTCAATTAGCTAACCTTGTCAGTTTGTAACTAAAGGTTAGTTAGCATTTGGTTGTTCATCTCTCTCACTTCATGTATTCACCCAATTTATTTCTGATTTGAAGGAAGAATGGTACAGCAACCCTTTCTCTCAATTTCTAAGTTTTTATCCTATCATTTTTTCTTTAGAAAAGAGGTCTAATGCATATGTGAGTTCATGCACATAAAACATAGTTCCAAAACCATAATCCTTTGCAGGTAAAGAGTAAATTATTTGATGATTAACAAGTCTTTAAAGCAGCAGCAGCACTTCCTAAGAGCACTTGTTTCCCACCGAAAATATCATCTGGTAAGGGCATAAAAAGAATTTCCTATGATTTTTAATCTATATGCTTCTTGCAAAGCAAACAAATTGAAAATAACCATAGTTACCATGTTCGACCGAACATGGCTCATGTTCAGTTCGAACCGAACAAATGGCATGGACCGAATTTGTGCGGTCAAGTTCGACCGAATAACTTTTTTTTTTCTAATTTAAAAATAAATTAAAAAACCCAAAATGTAAATCTAGTCCGAACCCAACAGTATATAAATAAAATAAACATTTAAGTATAAGTAATATTTTATTTATATACTTTCAGGATGTTTGAGAGGGGTTTCGGACCGCTAGGAGCTATAATGCAAATTCTAGGTTTTGGAGGATCCTATCATATTTCAGAGTTAGTCAGATTCCAGGGTTTCAGGGTTTCAAACTTAGCCATATTTCAGGGTTTCAAGATTTCAAGGAGACATCATAGGAGGTATGAAGGCTGCATGAAGGGATGTATGCGTGATAGAATAGTATGAAAATATCTCTCGCAAAGTGCCACAAGCTGATCCCACACCATTCCCAATGCACCCCTTAAGGCATGCACTCTGTGAGATTCAATGCACCGATGAGCCCTTGTGAGAGAAAGTGTCAGTGAATGATAAAGTTGAAAAAATAATGGGAGTGGCATTCATGATTTTGTGGGCAATCGAGATGATTTATTCTAGATTTGAATGTACATTTTGTCTTTGAAGTAATGAATGAATGATGGTGCTAGTGCTAGTGCTAGTTTTGATTTTGAAGCTGGGTTTGATGTTGCAAATGTTTGAAACTTAAGTTCTATATCAATTTTGAGCTTAGGCTCTAAACTATGAATATTTTGCTATCTTTTAATGTAATTCAAGTTTGAAATTCTTATAAGTATTGTGTTTATACAGATACTTATCAACTTATTTATGTTTATGTTTTACAAATATGTATGATATATTTATTTTTTATAATCTATAAAAAAATCCTAACCGAACTTACCGAACCAAACTTTTTTCAAAATTCCGAACTTTTTCCCCCTTCCGAACAAACCGAATTTTTCGAACATGGTAACTATGAAAATAACCAAAAAAACAAAAATTAAATGTGGCCTAGCATTCCATGCAATTCAATCATCAATTGAAAGGTAAGCCAAACTACCTTTCATTGATCATAAATTCTCTGTTTTCCCGATCCTTTTCCATGTTATTTTATTATTTTAACTCCTGAATTTCATTCATTTGCACCCATATTCAATACAGATTACCTTTTCACAAGTTTCATGCAAACTATTTGTTTACATTGCAACATTCTTTAATGAATTTCAATAGGACAAGTAACAATGGAAGGAAATTCAAACAAAAACAAATCTGCATGAATGTTCCTTTCAAATGGTATGGTCAAAGACGATGCAGGATTGAACCTTATTGAAACTTAAAAGTTAAAATAAAAAACTAGAACGATGACATAACTCACCCGGATAAAAATTCTTGGACAAATTCTACCTGTTAAAATCAATTTAACATCTTTAGCAGTTTGTTAGAAAACAATTTGAAGTCCTATTTAACATCTTTAGCAATTTGTTAGAAAACAATTTGAAATCCTGACACTCCACATACCAATGACACCTTTAAGTGATATAAAACTCACCAAATTCAGAAATTTTCTCATCTGTAAAGGATCTAATGGTTCGATGAACTCCACTTCACCTTCATTTCCCCATGGATCAGTTGCCAAATCTGCATTACACTCAATTATAGCCATATGCAGAAGGCAGAAAAAATACAATGCTTACATCAAACATTTATCTTGTGTTTCTCAAGCACTTTCCAATTTTGTAAACAAACATAACGTTCAAACAACAATGGCAATTGTCACTTTTGATGGTAAAGGAACACTACCTTGCAGGAATATGAGCAGATCAACTACAACTTGACATGATAATGGGCAAATCCAATGAACCACTCATAATGAACCTTAGAGACAAAATTGCACACTTATTCCATCTAGATCCACAAGTCCTAAAAATGTGTGTTTTAATGAATTTTGAATTCTTCTACCTGTATTCTTATAACAAAAAGGTAAAGCAAGATCCGACAATTAAATTTTGCACAGGTCAGAACTTTCTGAGGTCAATAGCTAGTTTGATTTAACTTTACCAATTTTCAATCATGTCCATTTGCAAGGTGTGGGTGGACAATAAACTATCTTCTTTAACAAAATTTCATAACTGTGTCAGTATTTTGAGCATATCTTTAACAGTGCCTATTGGTGATTTCCCCTGAAAAAATACCATGAGAGACAAGGGATCCAGAACCATGATATGTAAGGGATCTTTGTTGTGATACACAAGAAAATAAGTATAAGGTGGCATAATTAAGAACGGTAGAATCAATGGTTATCACATAAGTGTTTTGCCCTGGTCAAATTATGGATAATGTGGGAATATTATTACCATAATTCAAAGGAATAAGATAGAAAAGGCTTGGGATTGATTTTTTATTCATTATATGTCATTCTAATTTAGTTAATAAAGTTTGGATTGATCGAGCTAATAGACATTGGGATTCAATTGATGACATTCTGATTTATTTTAAATAAATGCATTCCAAATTACACCAAACTCTTAAAGACTTACAATCTCCATGCATCATTCAATGGAAGGTCTTGTCCAATGAAATCTAGAAAAGATAGCATTTCAGCCTTTCCCCCAAAGGACCTAAGAAGCCAAATCCTTGCAGAAACCACTATTATAGCTTTAACATGCACAGACAGAATCCCTTCAAAATATTCAAGTCATCTGAATGGATTGTGCCATTATGGTCATGAAAAGTGGCTTTCCACCTCATCCTCCAAAGGAAGTCCAGAGCACACAGCCAAGATAGAAGGTTGATGACTAGGTCATTCAATTTTACCTGTAGTCATGTTCAAAGGTCCTTAAAAAGAAACCTTTCCAAACTGCATACCTTATGATTCCTCTCTCCCACATCAAACACATAAGGTATCAGATATGCCAGCTTAACATAGCCTCGGTTCACCTGCCAAGCTTTGGTCAAGTCCATCCCAAAAATCTCTTATAAAAAACTTAATTTCCTAATAAACTGACATCTCTTTTGCCCACTTCAGTGGGGCTTCCTAATTCCTCAATTTTTATTTAAACTGAAACATGTTTCTATCATTCAAGTCCTCCTTGTCATCGTTACAGAAAAACTTTCCAGTTTCCATTACTCCATTTCCAATCTCCAGTCTCTCCAATCAAGGGCCTAAACCTTTAATTTTAAGCTGGAAGAGGAAGCTTGAAAGAATTATTCTAAAAATCTCTAGAAAGATCGGTTTGTTTGCACCACTAATATGAGCACGATTGAAATCTCTCCATGTGTGCCATTGCTATTGCTCTTTATGTAGACCATCATATTCTCATTGTTATAATGTTATTTATTAAAAATATGTTTTGGTAGCCGACTAGATTTTGTTGTTCATTATTGTATTGTCCACTTTGGCAATGTATTAGTTACTCTTTAGTTATGAACGTTTGGGTCGATGGTCTTGTCTTAACCAAAAACCATGGTAATATTGATCTTATAAATAGCAAGTTGGATGTCAGGGTAAGGGAATTGATGTGGCAAGTCCTCCTTGTACCAAGCATTGTACTATAGACTACATATGCAATAAAGATGTCGCCCTCTCATATTCTTCTATGTTATGTTCAAGCAATATACTTACATTTCTACAAGTAGCATTCTTTAGTAGTGTAAAAATTTTGAGTAAACATTTTCTAAGTTGTTGCCTTTGTGAAATTCAGTCAGGCTGAACTAGGATTAAAGTGAAAGTCGGTCAAAAATTACTATTCACGATGACACATTCCAAGATGGAACCATAATGGAGAAGTGAATGGATTGGCCAGTTCACAAAGCAGTCGAGACTAAGAAACAAAGTAAAAACAAACTCACTAGAGACTTTTAAGTATTTGTGGGATATCACAGTACATGAACACGTCAACAAAGAATAGAAGAAAAACCAAGTGTCTGCAGATTCTATCTGGGGAAACTTCGCCATGACTGAATAAGTCAGTCAACTGTTGGATAATTTCCAAACTCCTCACAAGGCTTTATATTATTTTGCAAGATCTTCGTTCTGAATGTGACCATGAAGCAAAACGATAAAATAGTTTACAATGGTATGAGGAGAGGGGTCTTTAGGAAGAAGAGGAGAGATCTCAAGACTGACGCTGAACAAAAAGGAATTAATGCCATTGAGGCTAAACATAGGCGAAAACCTGATTTGGGGAGTCCAAAGGCTGCACGAGGAAACCAATTCTATAAGTTCATCAAAACAAGTTCGAAACGGTAGTGAAAGCTGAAGCAAATGCAAAAGTCGAGGACACAGCATGAGTGTAAGCTGGAGTCAAAGCCAAAACCAAGGGTTCAGCCACAACCAAAGAAATCTGCACCACTCACAAATGAGGAGTGGGTAGAGATTGCAAGACAGCAATCTCTTGTGGAGGAAGAATGTGCGAACTATGCAAACCATGTTGGTTTTGTGGGTGTTGAGAAGAATCAATAGAGAAATCAACCAAAGAGTCAACCAAGCCCCCTCACTTAGAGGGTAACCTTTATCCCAACAAAGTTCAAAAACTTCTTCACAGAAGAAGAGAGAGCCTCTTAAATATTCACTACATTGAAGATCTATTAGTTGAGGAGGTTGAACCAAGAACAATAGGGCAGCCCATAGGACAAATTGGATTGAGCCACACAAGAGAGGCATCTGGCAATGAACAAAACAACATACCGATCACTCAAGCTGAAGGATCGGCCAAGGATAGAGATGTGTCCAAGAGTGCTAAGAGAGTAGAGGAACATCCAAGATAGACCTTCCTAAGGAGGAGGATCATACTAGAAGAAATCTGTCAAAGCCACACAAGGACAACAATTATGGGCACTCCACCAAGTCTAACTTCAAGGAGACAAAAGTTGTTGAAGTATACTGATGACGAATCTGAAGACACAATGTGACATTGCAAAACATGTATCACCATCTGGACTGCAAATGTGCAGACAGATGAATGTCAATGTTTGCGGTATTTCCAACATGTTTAGAGGGATGGTTATTGACTTGTATATAGAAGCACCATCAATTGACAAGTCCTCTTGGTGTAAATTACGGAAATCATTTCAAAAATAATTTAGCAAGACAATAGAATTGCCAAAGAGATCTACAACCCCCAACAAGAAAAACACAGAAGTGTGTACGAGCCTATAATAAAAGAATTGAATAATTTCAAGGAAAGCTTTAAAAGGAACCATCTGATGGCCTGAAGAAGCATTGATTTATTGAGAAACATATACCCTCTTTGTGAAGGAAGATGAAGGTTGTTCTATATTCATCTTATGAAGAAGCATTTAACAAAGCAATGGATATTGAGACAAAAAATAAGACATCCACACACTCGGATAAAAGGAGAGAATATGATAATTAAAAACTCAGTGATGACAGTGAACTGAAATCAATGCAAACTCTTAGAAGGGATATACTCTCAATAATAAAGGATTTAAATAAGACACCAAGAAAAAAGGCAAGAATCTTTGGTATACTAATTGCAAAACATAAGGTCACCAAAAATTATTCGAAGATGCTCTATGAAATTTGCCAAATTTTGAAGCATTCAATCAATGATTGTTTCTACAATTTAAGGCACAGGAACACCCAAGTACTCTTCCCTTGAGGGAATCCATCCACACCAACCACAATGTTGACAAAGACCCCAAAGAATCAAAACAATAAGGGGGTGTGCCCTAGCAGCTATCGAAATCAATGAAATAACAATGGACCCCAAAATGATAATGATGGAGGTGATAGTCGGATTCAATATGACTCCAAAGGTCGTTCGATCGTGCAATCCCAAAAGTGTAACAAATGAGGAAATTTTGCAAGAGATTGTCCCAAAAACGAAAACAATATTGGAAATGTAATGTCCCCACTTTAGCAGTTGACCAAGTGTGTGTGCGTTAGTCTTGTTCTACATGGTCCCGAGGGCTAACGAAGGGTTTAAGGGGATCCTGGAGTGTTTTGGCCTAGTCATTTCCAGTTTGGGCCAAAACGAAGTTGATTTACTCAATCTCAGGCATACTTACTATTTTTAGTAAGTCAGCAGGTCACAGCGTAGGTCAGTTTTGGTGATTGGATTTGATACTCCTCGGTGAGAGCTTTCCGACGAGCTATCAGTCGCATTATTCGGAGTCCAATTGCTAATACATTTTAATGCCTAAAGTTTTATTAAAGTAACATCTTATTTAATTGTAAAATATTAAAGTGTTACTTTACTATTTATTTTATGGGGATGTGTACCCAAGGGAGACATAAGGGAATATTTTAATATATGTTTTATATTGCACATCTTTTATCCCACATTGCCCATGTGAGTTGAGCGGACCCTTGGAAATAGAATAAAAAGAAGCGTTTGTGGCTTCATTAGACATGTTGAATATGAGAAGAAATTGGTGTGTGAGTTGCAGATCCGTTCTTGGCATTAGAGGACGTCTATCCTCTCTTGTGACATTCTAGACGTCATTCTTTTGGGGTTTGGCCTTTGAAATCTATTGTTACCAGCTTCATTATCAGTCAGTTTAGTTGCATTTCCAGCTACAGGCAGATTTGGTATTTTGCTCATATCTTCTTCATTACATATCCGACGCTTATGCTACTTGGAGGGAATGATTTTGTGAAGGTATTGGACCATTTGAAAGACAAAGTACTGTCACAGCACTGTTCACGCGAGTACTGTTCACGCGACACTATTCATGTCAATGTAGCAGTAGATTTGAAAAACATGTGATGGAGCATTATGTCAATAATACTGGAGTAATTAGTGAGTTGATAATCTGCCATGTATTTTATTTTATTAAATTCTGAAAATAACATCTTATCAGCAGCAGTTCAATGTCTAGTTGCATATTATCATAGTTTATTTCTTGTTTATGTTGAATGATTTCTTTTCCATGCAAAAACTCAAAAAACAAACAAACATTTCCGGAGCTAAAAGGGGTAAAAATTTGAACGGAGTTGGATGCAAACTGTTTGACATAATTCCTTTCAGCAATTAGTTTAGTTTTTGGGGCATTCAGGGGTGCCCATTACAGGAAATCTCTATAGATTGTGTGAGCTCAAGGATTGTAATAATGATAGTTGCCCAAAGGAAGCATCCAAGGTGAGTGTCAACATGGTTGAAGTGACCGACAACAAAGAAGTATGGAAATCACTAGAGCACAAATAAATAAATTCATATACCCCATTCCAATAATGGAGAAGAGACTTGTTGAAGCTAGGGTGGGAGTCAAGAAGGCCATGGTTCAAGAGCGAAGATAATCCCATGAGCGGACAAGTATAGTGGTGACCAGTCAACTTGAGTTGCACAAAGCAATCACAAGACAAGTCTTGCAAACTACCGCCCCTACAATGGTAGCTTATTTATTACAAGGCATTTGAAAACTCAAGAATACAATAATTACTACCGTACCTAACTATGGCCCTAACATGGAGCATGGGACGTCACACCTAGGATCAAATGGTGTAGTGTCAGACAATAGTGAGAGCAAGAGCCAAAAGAGCCTATAGTCGAGCCCCCATTGTTATGAGACCAAGTGATCAACCCATGCCCCTGACAATGAATCTAACCCAAGGGTCAGCAATAGTACACATAGAGATAAGGGAAATCTAATGAACGATATTTTGGATGGGGTTTCTAATGTGAATGTTCTTACAAATTATACTTGTTAAAGTCTAGAGAAGCTTTTTTGGCCTTTGACCTTCCAATTGGGGGGAGCAAACTAGTGTGGCATAAATGTGTTGGAAGTACTTGTGATACAAAAGGTAGTTATGGGAACTCAACCCTTTTTACTAAATTATGTATTCATCTTATTACACAAGAAGGCCTACAATGAATTGTTGGGTATAGTTGGTTGATAGCCACCAAAGTCGATCACAACTGAAATAAAAATTTACACTCCATTGAAAATAATGGCCAGATATGCGATATATCTAAAGAGTTAGGCAATAAATGAGAAACCAGCCTCATCTAACTCGTTGTACTCGAAATCCAAAGAAGAGTGTCAAGAAAATGAAAACCATGGTACTATGGATCCGAACAACAAAGGGATCTTGGAATTACAATCATGCTCTAAAGTTAAGACAAACTCCCTCAATGGTATCTTCTATTGGAAAATGAATGACTATAAGGTGTCCTAATCAAATTGCAATTTTACTGAGATAATAGAATTAAGAGGATGGCAAGTTCTTCTCAACCATCAATGTCACAAAATATAAAGTTTGCAATGCAGAATTGAATAATAAGCTTGGCCACCATTTTGAAAGCAAAGCAAATATGAACAATATAGAGCCCACCATTGTCACGATGAATCTAGAGTTAGAGGGAAACCCCAAAATAATCATGGTCACTGATGACTGGGATCCATTTCTAAAGGCCACAACATTCAAGATCTTCATGGATTACAAGGACGTCTTTGCCTAGACATTCAGAGACATGGAGTGTCACCAAACTTGTGCATACATAGAATCCCTCTCATACTAAAAGGCCAGTCAGTGCAAAGGAAAGTGTATCAAATGAACCGGAACTATGCCGCAAGAGTCCAGAAACAAATTGATACGATAGTCAATGCAAGAATCATTTTCAAAGTGGAAACAAATGAATGGGTATCATCGATAGTAATCAATTCGAATAAATAGTCACAACAGATCAAAATCTACTTGAATTTAAAAGTTTGAACACAATTGCCATTAATGTTCCACTCCCTATTCTATTCGCAAACTCCATACTTGAAAAAATACCCAAACAATAGAATTTACTCCTTTAAGGATGGTTTTTCTAGATGCAACCAAATTAGAATTGCAGCAAGTGAAGATAAAATGAAGACCACTTACATAGAGGAAGATGGAATCTGAGTACAAGAAGATGTTGTTTGAACTTTGAAACACACTAGCTTCCTTCCAATTGATTATCCTACTTATCTTTGACAAGATGTCAATGAACAATTTTAAAACCTTCATGGATGATTGGTCCATCTATAGTGGCCAAGAGTCACACTTGCGAGCCCTAACATGGTACATGGGACATTGTCAGGCGGAAAGGTTTGATTTGCACCCAATGAATTATATATTCATGGTGCCACAAGGTAAACTGCTAAGAGATATTGTTTGTCAAGTTGAACTAAAGACGGACCCTAACAAGATACAGGTCGTGGTGGTAATGTAAGCACCCAGAGATGCCATAGTCATTCTTGAGCCATGTCAGATATTACCATTGCTTCATTAAGAACTTTTCCCATGTTTCTCACCCTCTAGACACGCTACAAAGGAAATGAGTGTTGTTCATATGGTTTGATGAACAGGAAAACGCATTCAAAGAGTTGAAGGTATGCCTTAATTAGTCCACCTACCTTGCATATCCAGACTGGAATAAAGAATTTCATGTAAATGTCAATGCTTCCAATTATCCAATCGACAATACTTTGGCACAAGTATAAGCCCATGAGTTGGACCACCATGTGTTCTTTGCTAGTTGACTATTGTTTGATGCAGAGAAACAATATAGTACCACTCAATGTGAGACTCTTGGTATGGCGTATGATGTTCAAAAAATTTCACTATTTGTTGGCATCTCCATTCACATTTTATAATGACCATCAGGCCTTGCTCTACCTGGTAAAGAAGCCTATTATCCAAGGTTGGATAGGCAAATGGTTGATGATGGTATAAGAGTTCACATTCAAGATCATTGTCAGGTTAGGAAACAGTTATACAATATTGGACCAACTCTCCATAATGAAGTCAAATGAACCACCCGCTGTTGTTAGGGTGTCACCCCTACCAAAGGACTGGGAAGCCATTAAAAAGGGACTTAATTCCCCTCTGGGCAACTCAGCCTCAAGAACTCTTTGAACAATTGGGGCTTGACTTTGTTGGTCCATTAAAAGTTAACAAGATGCATCAATGCAAAGTATGGCCATGGAATATTTAGTAAAATGGGCCAAGGGCAAAGTTCTACCTAATAACAATGCTCAAAGTATGGCTAGGTTTATATATGAGCAATTAGTCACCAAATTCAGCATTCCAAGGCTGATCACAAGTGACAAAGGTGGGCATTTCATCAACCATGTTATTCAATTAAAAACATCATAACTTGCGATTTTCCATTCCCACTCCAATTAGTTTTAGCCACATGAAGCCAAGGCCACAATAAAGTGTTCATCTTTGTAATTCAGTAGTTATATGGGCCTATCCTATGACCCAAAAAGTGACTACATGCTAGACACCCTTCAAGCTGATGTATGGCCAAGAGGTGGCAGTGCCAATGGAGTACCTTTTACCAAGTTTGAAGATTAATGCCAAGAATAGACACGTGGACAAAGAGAACTCGAAAGAAAGACTAATGAGATGAAATAAACTAGATGAACATCAGATAATAGCACAATGTGTCACTGAAGTAAGGCAAAGGAGGAATTATTGACATGATAAACACCTTCGAAGAATGAATTTTAAGCCAAAAGAAATAGTTTTAAATATAGTGGAAGAAGAAAAATAAAATTTTGGTAAAATTCAAGTCATGTGGCCCAGATTGTTAAAGATAAAAGAAATTTTGGAAAATGGAGCAGTCAAGTTGGAAAACTTAGACAAAACCCCTATCGGGGACCCAATCAACAGTTCAAAAATGAAATTATATCGACTACAAATGGAGAATATAAATATTATTAATGAATTTATCAATAACAATGAAGAGATAATTATATCATCCACAAAAGTACCATAATATTATTAATGAAAAATTAATAAAGTGCTCCATAATGAAACTATAAAAAATAAAAGGCCCGACAATATATTAGAATAATAAATAAAAGGAAATTCAAATATCTTTGAAGTATGGATATTTCTTGCTCTAATAGATGTTTTGAAGACCCTTGTGATTGTTGTAAAGAATTTTGCAATATATATTTGTATAATGAAGTTCCGAACATTAATTCTATTGTGTCTACTTTTGTCTCTTCAAAGCCATACAGTACTACCTTTACATTGTTCGGCCAATCAATCGCCCAGCTGTACGGCCACTCTTATGCACAGGACACCAGTCCTTGTGCGATGCACAGTCACCTACCTTCAATTGTTCACACACGGCTGTACACTGCTGTTTTTCCTCTATACACTTCTATTCTCTCACTGTACACTGCTATTCCTTGCACACCGTACAATACTATTAACTTGTTGACACACTACTTCTTTTCGATGCCCATATTCATTATCCCTTCCAGCATGCTTTTTTCTACGACCATATGATCAATCTTCATTCGCTTAGCTATACATCTCCTCCTTGTTATCGTATGGTCTATCCTTTCCTTGCTGGCCGACAATCACCCCTTGCTGCTGTACAGTCACTTGCAGCAAACATATGGTCACGAATCCTTACAATCTATTGTCTATATTGTTGAGCTGAAAGATCATTCTACTTCACAGTCAGGTGATTTTGTTGAAGGTTTTGATGAAAAACATATAGGGTCTGCCTATGAACACAATAGTTCGCTGGAAGAATTTCCATATCTTTTTCCTGGGGAGAAAAAGAAAAGAGGAAGATTACAGGATTTTTATACAAAGGTAAACCTGGCAGAAGAAAGGAGTCGTGGTGATTCAAGGTTTCGGGTAAGATTCATTGATCTAAGGGCCAAAAGTTAAAACCCTCCTCTCAGAATTTATGTCAGGAAGCTTTTCGTAAATTGTTGTTATAAAAAATTCTGGTTTTGCAACTGCAGTCATGGCTTAAAAGAAAAGAAAAACCCTCGAGCTAAAAGAACATCATCCTCTGCCAAAAGGGCAAAGATGAGGAAAACAGTCTTAGATAATGCTTTTGAAAAGTATGGCACTCCTCGGGAATGTTAAACAATACCACAGCCAACAACAACAGCACCTCCTTAAATGATCCAAGCATCGCTACAGTCATCCAATGCTAGATAAAAAACAACAGCTATAAAAGGGAATAACAAGCAGAAATTGGGCGAGCAATTGAAGACAAATCCAAAAACAACAGTATTGCCTGCACCAGAAACTCTAAACTGGGAAAACTTGCCTGCCACCAAATCTCATACATGTTGGGAAAATAAAATAGATCACGAAGTAAATGTAGCATTACAGACGGTTGGTGTCGACAAAAATGCGAATGCCTTACTTCAGTGCCCCAGATTTCGAACAGTATACGATTTACATGTTATGTAGTTATGACAGGGGCAGCAAACATTCGTTCATACAGTTTATGGAAAAATAGGTAATAATAACACACCAGCCACAGGATCTCATGGGTATTTGAGGTACCTTCCTATTGATGGTCAGTCATCAAGCCAACAGACAATTTTCAAACTACACAAGTATGCAGTACAACCCTTGTGTAGAGATAATCTGACTGCTAAGGATTTGACATGCATATGAGCGAAAGGTGTGGGAGTTATCAAAAAAAAAAAAATCGGCCACACAAGACTTACAATGTCTCCTCAATGTGATCCTTTGTTGGCTGGTGGGAAGCACCAGGGCTTCAGATATTGTTGTACGCATAACAGACTACATGGGTCTCAGTAGAGAAGAGGTTTACAACTAGGGAGAGTTATTGTCAAGCCAAATCCATGAATTCTTCTCTCTGATGCACAAGCGGATTTAGATGACCCAACATGCAATTGAGCTATTCCTGAACGGGGTGTACACCCAATTAACTTTGGAAAGTGATTTGAATTCTGACAACAGTTATGACCCAGCTGGGCCATCTGTCTTTAGATGGAAACACATGGGCATTCCTTTGGCTGAAGCCAAAGATGAACTAATAGAACAAAGAACAGTGAATAAGAAGAGGAAACGAGTAGAACTTGATGAGATCTCCACTTCAGAGGATAAGGACACTGGAAATGGAAGAGAGTTTCAGAAGACCAAAGACGACCAGGAGAATGTTGAGGAGGAGACACCCAAGATATCATAGCCTTCTTTCACATCTATTGTTTGCATGGCTCCTTTCTCCTTTCTCTTTACATGAGGCAGTGGTAACTTCCAAGCAAATAGCTCTATATTTTGTTACTCCTACAGATTCTGTGGTTCTCATTCATTTTATAACTGGGGATTCAGCAAAGCAAAGAGACGAACTGGCTCAATCAACTGGAACCACCGGTTAATCCAAATTTCAATGTACCTCCAATCAGCATTGCAGAATCGTACACATGAAGAGAACATGCATATGAGAAATGACGAATTTAACTCTTCTGATGCAAATCCTTCTCAGACGAGGCCAAGTGACTCTCAGGTGCCTTGCTCTAATTATGTGATGTACCCATTTCCACATCATGATTAAGCAAGTATTGAAGACCTTTAATCTACTTCCCCATAGACTAAAAGAATCCTTTTGGAAAATTATATTTTATTAATTAATTATTAATTGCTGAAAATAGTGATTTTTATCATTTGTTCTTATAAGGCAATATTACTTAATTAATAGAATATTTGTTAAAATTTTTTACCACTAAAGTGCTTAAATGAATTAATTATTAATTTATTTGCCTTAAAGTAATTTTAATTAATATTTTGTTAAAGCAACTAATTAATATTATATTTTTTTTTTAAAATGTCGGCATGGAAGCTAAAGTAAGGAAAGAAAAAAATATTCTAAAAAGAGCAAGCAAATGCTTATGATGTATTTTATCTTCCCAAGTGGTTAGCCCCCCTTTAGAAGATACAAATACAAGGTGAAAACTACAATGAAGAACATGTTGAATAATTGTTCTTCACGCTTGAAGAAATTATTGGGGTGCATGTCCAATAAGTGTTTGTGGTTGTTGGTGTTGATCATTCTAAAAAAAGTGTCTTTTGATGCCACCTTTGCTAAAGATATCTTGTTACTTGCCCTAGAAGTGGAGCGATTTACTTTGAGGAGTTCTTGTGAAATTTCGTCAGGGTTTTGAGGCCTATTTCTTGCATATTAACTTTGATTAATATTTGCTCTATTTTTGCAAGTGGAGCGAACTAATTTGGAGGCTTGGTTGAGGGTTTGGAGACTTTTTTTTAATCCATTCATGTAAATTAAATATTTTGAATTTCTTTGCTAATTTTCTACGTGTTGACGTGAGGTTTTGGAAAAGTTTCGTGGAAGGTTTGAAATCAAAAATTGATAGAAAATTAAATAATTTTCAGATTATTATTTAATTAATTTTGATAGGTTTGGAGGTAATTTTCACTTGCAAAGGACAAGATCTTACTCTCCTATTTTTTTGCTATTTTTTATGCACTTGGCGACTTGGGCGATTGGCTTGGAGGGCACTCTTTTGGCATTTTTATGCCCTAAGAAGTTTGCTGGATTTTTCTGAGTTTTTTTGGGCACTTGTGACAAATTTTGGCGAGGGTTTGAAGCAGAAAAATAACCAGAACAGCAACTGTATTTTTGGGATTAAATCAAATTTTTATAGCCATCATAAAGTGGCATTTGAGTAACAATAAATTGGCAAAAAAGTACTTATTTCGTGTATTTAATTTTCTAATTATTTATACAAGTATTCAAATAATTTTTGGGATAAGCTATTGGCTGGAAATCATCTACAAAACCCTACTATTGTAGCGCCTAGGGTTTCCAAGGCTTTAACAAGGATTTTTGGAGCAATATTTGCAAACTAGGGTTTGTTAATTTCATTTTCACAATTTCAAAATTTTAGGATTTACGGGAAAACCCCTTTTGTGTGAAATTGTCCCAATTGGGGACATTACAGTGATATCAGAGCACCGGTCTTGTCTATCTGTGAGTTGGTTGTTGGATGCAAGTAAGTAAAGAGATCATATTTTATCAGAAGAAGAAAAAGACTATGGGGGACCAAGAGCCTAAAGGGTTCTCTTAAAATCAAGTTAAGCTTTTGCAAAAATTGATCAAAGAAAGCCAAAAAGATCTTCAACAAACATTGTGTATACAAATTGCAGCCATGTTGAAGGATACTACAAGCAAGGACCACCCCTTCAATGGAAGACATTCGAGTGATAATGAAAGGGTTTCTATAAACCCCCCTCATAAATTCTTTAAGGCCACATTCCTGCAAAAAGAACCAGTAATAGAGATGGGGACGCCAAGGGAGGATATTTTGGAGATTCATCAAAAAGAGCATGCAGTCCTGAGCTTAGCCACACAAGATCTTGTCTTTTCGGTATTTTTGTGAGACGAAAGAAGGATCCAAGCCAAAGGTTCCTAATATGCAGCCCCACAGAGATTTGCAACAAAGGTTGGGTAAGATTTCTCTTCCTATTTTTTATGGTACTAATAAACTTCTTATGAGATCTTGGTTACAGAAGTTGGAGACATATTTGTCACTTAACCCCATGTTTGAGAATGAGCCTCTAAAATTTGTCACCCTACATTTAGAGGGTACTGCTCGTGAGTGGTAGTTTTATGGCCTAATCACACAAGGCCACGGATCTATTACTACCATGGAGGAGTTTGGCAAAAGAATCACGTAGAGATTTGATAGAAAAAACTCAGAAATACATTTTCGTGAGTTAGCACAACTCAAAAAAGATCATGATGCTGAAAGGTATGTCGCTTATTTTCAAAAAGTTTCAGTTATGGTACCCGATATTAGTGAGAAGAGGTTGATTGTTTTATTTGTTGAGGGTTTAATTGAGCCTTTGAAAGGTTTGGTTAAGGCTTTTAACCCTCTCTCTTTACAAGATCCTATCACTAAGGCTTTGGATTTAAAATGTTCAACATATAGGGGTTGTGAAGGGCAAAAAAGGAAGCCACTTATTTGCTGCCCAAAGGAACAAATACAGGGCAGCCAAGAACAGATTTTAATTGGCAGCAAAGAGCACAAGGTAGGCAGCCCAAAGCACCACCCAATGAGCTACAAAGGAAGCCTTATATACCATATGTGCCACCACATAGATTGCTTCTCTATAGTAGCAATATGAAGGATGATAGAGATGAATTAAGAAGGCAAAGCCTATGTTTTACTTGCAACAATCCATGGACCAAAGGCCACCATTGCATGCGCAAAGGACATGTATACTACATTGAGGTAATTGATAATGATTCAGAGTTTGATATTGTTGATACTAATGATGGGCATGATGACAATGTAGTTGATCAGCATGTGCATAAAGATGACACACAAGATATGGGCAGCACTCTTGCTACTCTTTCAAGAGCACCAAAGTACTATCCTTTCAAAGTATAAGGGAGTTTAAAGGAGCACAAGGTAACCATTTTAATTGATAGTGGTGCTACACATAATTTCATTGGCAAAAACTTGGTAGCTAAGCTTTTATTTGATTGTAGAAGACTTCAAGGGTTTCAAAATAACTATAGTAGATGGATTTTCTCTTCTTTGTACCAAAGAGTCACCAAGCTTTCTATTGTTTTGGGGGAGCATGAGGTATGTGATGATTTATGTGTAATTGACATTGGAGTGATAGGGACAGCAGATTCATGAATATATTTTGGCAAGAACTCTTTAAATTGACAGGCACTGAGCTCACTCCTAACACCAGTTATCATCCACAAACCGATGGGCAAACAGAAATTGTGAATAAATGGTTGGAAGGATATTTGAGGAACTATGTTGCAGGGCAGCAATCAACATGGATAAAATAGTTACATATGGCCGAGCATTGTTACAACACAACCTTCCACATGTCTATAGGTATGACTCCTTTTAAGGCACTTTATGGTTATGAGCTTTTTTCCTTTATTGATTTGGTGATGACAGATAGTAGAGTTCCTGGGGCAAAGGACTTGGTACAACAAAGTTATGACATCATGAGAGCACTAAAAGAGAACCTACAACAAGCCCAAAATCAACAAAAATTATATGTAGATCAGCATCGAGTGGAAAGGTCATTTGAGGTAGGAGATTGGGTCTTTTTAAGATTGCAACCCTATAGGCAATCTTCCCTCAAACAAAGTGGTTCAAAAAAATTGAAACCACGGTTTTATGGGCCGTATAAGGTAAGAGACAAGGTGGGAGAAGTGGCATATAAATTAGAGCATCCAAAAAAGGGTAAGATTCATAATGTGTTTCATGTTTCTTGTCTCAAAAGAGTTCTTGGACAGCATACTACCGCTTCTATGTAGCTGCCCCCATTAGATGAGGAAGGCAAAATAATATTGATTCCAGAGACTATCATTGAGGTTCGTGAAAAAAAGCTAAGGAATCGTAGCATCAATGAATATTTGATTAGATGAAAGAATTTGCCACTTGAGGATGCCACTTGTGAAGAAGAAATTTTAATGCATCAAAATTTGCAATTGCTTGAGGGAAAGCAATTTTGGGAAGGAAGGACTATGATGTCCACATTTCCACATCATGATTACACAAGTATTGAAGACCTTTAGTCTACTTCCCCATAGACTAAAGAAATCTTTTTGAAAAATTATATTTTATTAGTTAATTATTAATTGCCGAAAATAGTGATTTTTATCTTTTGTTCTTATAAGGCAATTATTACTTAATTAATAGAATATTTGTTAAAAATAGTTTTTACTACTAAAATGCTTAAATGAATTAATTATTAATTTATTTGTCTTAAAGTAATAATTATTAAAGCAACTAATTAATATTATATTCAAAAAAAAAAATCCCAGCATGAGAGCTATAGCAAGGAAAGAAAAAGATATTCTAAAAAAAACAAGCAAAGGCTTATGATGTATTTTATCTTCCCAAGATGGTTTGTCCCACTTTGGAAGATACAAATACAAGGTGAAGACTACAATGGAGGACATGTTGAATTTTGATAATTGTTATTCACGCTTGAAGAAACTATTGCGATGCATGCCCAATAGGTGTTTGTGGTTGTTGGTGTTGATCATTCTAAAAAAGGGGTCTTTTGATGCCACCTTTGCTAAAGAGATCTTGTTACTTGCCCTAGAAGTGGAACGATTTACTTTGAATTCCTATGAAGTTTTGTAAGGATTTTGAGGCTCATTTCTTGCATATTAACTTTAATTAATTGGAGCGAACTACTTTGGAGGCTTGGTTGAGGGTTTGGGGGCCTCTTTTTGGTCCATTTATGCAAATTAAATATTCTAAATTTATTTGTTAATTTTTTGTGTGTTGGAGTGAGGTTTTGGAGAAGTTTCATTGAAAGTTTGAAGTCCAAAATTGATAGAAAATTGAATAATAATTTTCAGATTATTATTTAATTAATTTTGACGAGTTTGGAGGTCTTTTTCACTTGCGAAGGACAAGATCTTGCTCTCCTATTTTTCTTGCACTTGACGACTTGGTCGATTGGCTTGGAGGGCACTTTTTGGCCATGCCCTAGGAAGTTCGCTGGATTTTTCTGAGTTTTTTTGGGCACTTGTGACAAATTTTGGCAAGGGTTTGAAGCGAAAAAATATCAGAACAGCGGCTGTATTTTTGGGATTAAATCAGATTTTTCTAGCCATCATAAAGTGGCATTTGAACAATAATAAATTGGCAAAAAGGTACTTATTTCGTGTATTTAATTTTCTGATTATTTGTGCAAGTATTCAAATAATTTTTGAAATAAATTATTGGCTGAAAATCATCTGCAAAACCCTACTATTGTGGCACCTAGGGTTTCTAGAGCTTTGATAAGGATTTTTGGAGCATTATTTGCAAACTAGGGTTTGTTGATTTCATTTTCAAAATTTCAAAATTTTGGGATTTAGGGAAAAACCCCTTTTGTGTGAAATCGTCCCATTTGGGGACATTACAAATTCATCTCCCTTGACCAAAAACCAAGAACATATAGTACATTGTCTCAATTTTTACAGCATATGCAGCACATAGCAAAAACAAAGACACCAGAAATGTCTACTTCAAAATACTACACTACCGAAGAATGCTACTTGCAAAAATATAATAATATAGCACAAACATAACACGATGTGAGAACAATATCTTTATTGCATAGTAGTGTATAATAGAATGCTTGGTACAGATAAGCCCTGTCACAAGTGCCCTTACCCTGACATTTAACTTGCTATTTATAAGGACAACTTCTGACCCAACCATTGATGACAAAGGAGTAACTAATACACTAACAAAGCCGACAGTACAATAATTAACAATGAAATTTATTCGACTACCAAAACATATATTTTATAAATACCAATAAGAATATAACACTGCAATTTATTCGAGAATAGAATTTGGATGAAAACAAAAAAGTATAGCAAAACATTTCAAAACTCTCCAGAGAGAAAAATCAAGTTGATCTTGCGGAGAAGGGAAAGTCCAAAATTGGCCTTTTGCGGAATCCCGTGTAACTCAAGGCCCTTCACTGATTCCAATGAAGATGATCACAGACCATCACCACCGACAGAATGTAGAAAATGATAAACATAGTAATAAAGGAAAACAACAAAATTGAACTAATTTTATGCATATAGATTACATCAATGTATGGACTGTCCCTTCAACATTTTTTAATGTGTACAAATAACGGATTTGGTAGATTATAACTACCTGTCAATGTAAAAAAGGCATTTAACACCCAACATATCATTATAAATTTATTATGTTTTATACAAACCCTTAATAATTTACTTATGTGTGACTTTAATTAATATTTTATTACATAAAATTGACCTAAGACTTATGAAATTAGATGAGATCTAGACTTGGGGCTTCAAGTTGTCATCTTCAACCATGCAGTTTAGATTCTATTGAGAAGTGCCAACCCTAGGAGTTTTAAGGCCTTCGATGGCCAATTATATCTTGAAACTTAAATGGCCTCCTAATGCCTTGGATGTGCTCAACTCATAATACTTGGTGTACAATTAGAATCTTCCATGGAGCTTCTCCAACCACTGCCATGACTATCCATTTCCCTAAAATAACTATGCCTTGAGTTCTAAAACCTGTGATTTTTGGACCCTTTATCTTGTGGGAGTGTACGTTAAAATATCCTCGGCCAATAGAGGTAATCACCCCGATTTAATGGCCCCAAAGAAATCTATGCAGCACCATTCTAGCCTTTCACAACTAATATGAAACCACAATTATGCCAAGCTTGGATCTTTTATTCAAACTTGTTTGGTATCCACCCTCCATTGTTCAACAGTAAATATCAATATGAAAGGGGGCATACCCAACCATCTTGTAATTTCAGCTAGCTTTATAATTGTCCACTTTCTGTTCACAAGGGTCAATAACATAAATAGTAGTAATCAGTCTAACATGGGGAGACATCCCTACCCCAAAGGACTTTGTTTCAATGTACCCGATCTATTGGTTAGTTGGGGACGGACAAGACGTCCCCCCACCATCCCCGAGATAGTTTTGGCCCTCTTGGTGTTGTTTCAAGGAGTCCCCTATCTTTTACCCCTTGCAAGAGTCCCTTGAATAATTGGACAGCTGGAGTACACCTCAATGCACCCAACCTTTTTTTTTTTTGGACAACTAGAAGTTCCCAAGGGATGCCCAAGCATCCACCAATCGTTTCAGGGGTTTCTAGGCATCTTTAACAGCTGGGAGATCAAAAAAAAAGTCTAAAATATAAAGGGTGGGTGGGGCAACCAAGGCCACCCAATCTTTTACACCCCTCAAACCCTACAACACTCATTTTGAATCTTTGAGAGGAAAAGAGAGGAAACAAGAGGAGGCATACTCCAACCAATGGGAGAAAGTCCCAGCCCAAGGAGGCAAACTACAACACATTGGAGAGGTGTTTTGCAGTATTGTTGTTTGCACTCTTGTTTGAAAAAAAATTAGTTTTTCTTTCTTGAGCATTGGATAACACTTTTTATCGTCAAGGAAGCACAAACCTCATACAAAATTATCAACAAAATAAGGGTGGGCTTGAACCAATACTGGACTGCATTTAGCTGATCCCTAACCCTAGTACCTTAGGCCCATTAGGCATCTTTAACAACTGGGAGAGATTTAAAAACATTAAAAATATAAAAACTTGGAAAGATAAAGGGTGGATGGCACAACCAAGGCCACCCAATCTTACAAACCCCCCAAACCCTAAAACACTCATTTTTAATCTTTGAGAGTAAAAGAAAGGAAATCAGAGAAGAGACATTTGCAACCAAGAGGAGAAAGTTCCATCCCAAGGAGCCAAACTACAACACATTGGACAAGTGTTTTGCAGTTATCTTGTTTGCGCCCTTGTTTGCAATTTTTTTAGTTTTTCTTTCTTGAGCATTGGATAACACTTTTTATTGTCAAGAACAAACCCCACACAAGATTATCAACAAAATAAGGGTGAGCTTGAACCAAAACTGGACTGCATTTAGCCGATCCCTAGCCCTAGTGCCTTAGGCCCATTCGCATCCCTCCCGAATTACTTTGACCATTCACCACCCAATCATTTCACCTAGGGACCATTGGACCAAGTGATTGCCTCACATGCCAGCCATTCAACCCATACCATCTATGATGAATGCAACCCCCTCCGAATATGTATTCAACATTTCAAATTCATCACTTAGCCTAGATAGCCCTTTAGAACCTCCTATACCTTGCTCGACCCTTGAGACCTTTCTGTGACACTTTTGGCTACAGTCGAATTCATTGCAATCTTCAATTTAGCTTGCCAAACTAGTAAGGTGCATATATAAGACAAATACACAACCTTCCCAAATGCCAATTCTCAATTACAAGAACTGCTCTTCTGCATTTTGTCAACTTACTATCTTCATAAAAACCCGACTACACAACCACTGTAGGACTGACTATAGGAGATGATATTTCATCAACATAGCCAAACCAAGAAGCCTAATTTCTTTGCCCATTAAGCATAACCTCCTCCTAGACATCACCTTTTGTCACCTCTACCCTAGGCATTGTTCCGTTTTGATCCAAAAAGTTGAGGTCTATGCAATAACCACATCTTCATTGATAAGTAACCTATTGCATTGTCATTTTCATTATAATTGTTTTTCTTTTATGCGCTAACTTGTTATGGCAGGACATCATCTAGCCAAACCAGCATGCTTTCTGAAACCCTGATTTATTTAATTCCATATTTCCGATTACTTTACATACATTTGGTATATTCATAGATAGGCCCCTCTTTTCAACCAAATGGTACA
This sequence comes from Torreya grandis, assembly GCA_037957365.1. Classification (NCBI taxonomy): domain Eukaryota; kingdom Viridiplantae; phylum Streptophyta; class Pinopsida; order Cupressales; family Taxaceae; genus Torreya; species Torreya grandis. The sequence goes on along the minus strand of JARHVA010000231.1, from coordinate 1,752,389 downwards.
AATGCAAACACTACCTACCAATCAGATAGCCCAAATCCAGAGTTTCAAACATAGTAAAAAGCCAACCACTTACCAAACATTTAAGGCAATTCCTCCAAAAAATTGTTCTCCATAATCTCCCGCACCAAATGGTCAGGGGCAATTAAATCAAGCACCGCCAATTGATAATATGATCATATAAACATTGTAAAACAAACCCTTAGTGATCCACATAGACAACATTTACATTGGCCCTATAGCATCCACGGTGATTTTTTATGGTAAAAGAGATTCAAGTGCCCACATTCAATGTTACAGTTTTTTTTACAAGGATTGGATTACCCATAGTCAAGATGCAGCAATGAAACTTTTTTTCTAAAACACTTGTGGAAGGCGCTTTAGAATGGGACCCTCAATTTAAACACAGACTCATTTTTTGCTTAAATGGTCTAATTTCAGCTTTTCAACATGGATTTCAAAAGATGACCTCTTATTAGATGTCGTGAGAGGATTCATAGATGCCAAAGAATCTGAATATGAAACTGCTCATGCATTCCTCAAATGATGAAAAGCCCTTAGTAACAAAGCTGACACCATCTAGACAAAGTAGCACTTTTCAACCATCTCTTGTTTGTACTAAGCCCCAAATTACAATTCAAAATTAAGAAATTCAGACTTAAGAGATTAGATGAAATCATAAAAACAAGCAAGGAGACAAGATCAACTTATGACAACATATAATACGCCAAGAGCCCCTAGAGCCAACTTAAGAAACCAAAATCAATATGTGGTTGGTGATGATGTTATGAACATTCCAAGACCAAAACAAGTACATGACCTGGAACCATATGAAGTTTGAACATGCAAGCGATAATGCAATCTAACGACCCATGAAAATTCTACAAAAACATGAATAAACCCCTCACCAGCCAATCTTATATATGCAACAAACACAAACTAGTCAACCAATGCAAGCTATGGAGCATCAACCTTTGCCAATGGATGAAATAAGGCAATTTTTGCCTCAACCTAAAATGACCCAACAAAACCTAAGCATCCAATGGTTCGACAAAAGAAAAAATTTGGTGGCAAGGAACTTAAGGCCACAGGACATAAAGATATGTTTTCGTTTTGAGTACACCCTTCGCAAAAACTTCAACACTGAATTCCTAATAAAAGAAAGACAAAAAGACGATTATCAAGCTAAGATTAAATCTATCGCAAACATCAAAGTCATGACGTACATTAAGTCTTTATTTAATTTCATTACTTCAGTCCATTTCAAACGCCATTCCATTACAACAGGGCTTGCATACATTTTTACAGCCACTCTTAAAATTGTTATCCTTGAATTTAGCAGGCTCAATTCATGGGATAACCCCTACGAAACTTGTCCATTTCGTAGCCCATGAGCTAAGCACGCAAAACAAGGCAAACCAATTATCCTCGTGCGTGATTTTTCACCTCAAAAAGTGTCTTTTTGAGAGTTTTTCACCTTGTGCAGTCCGGAGAATTTTCTTCAGACCACACCAAGCTCAAACCGTGCAATTCGGAGAATTTTCTCCGAACTGCACCCCATGTGCAAGGGCAGAGAAATTCTCCGGAACTGCATTTGCAAGGCTGGAGAAATTCTCCATCCCTGCAGCCGAGCCCACCACCGCACGGTAATTAATATCATTAATTACCACAATTATATATATTTACCTCGCATAAATCTTTTTACCATTTGATTGTTCACTCCTCTTCTTCGCCATTTTTTAGCCCTGCTACACTGTTCTTCACCGTTTTTGCGCTTCCTTGATTGTACATCACTCACAAATTTAGCCATTCTTTTCAAATCTCAGGTTTGTTTGTTTGTTTTTCTTATTTTCTCTTTCTTTCTTTTTTCCCTAGCTTTCTATGTATTGTTGTATTAATTCTCATTGCTTCCTCCGTGTCATACATCTACATAAACCCTGCGTCATGTCGCACCCTTTTGTGTTTTCAATCCTCGCTTCAATTCATTTCCAAACTCATATGTTGTTCTCGAAACCCGTGTTGGATTTCCAAATCCTCCATGTCGTCATTGAAACCATGTTCCGTCTTAACTCGTGTAAGTTTTTCCCCATCGTGTGCTCTTTGGAGAAAATTCTCCGAACAGCACTCAACCACCCTTCTACTGAATGCACTTCGGAGAATTTTCTCCGAAGTGCACCCTACATCCGACTTCTTTCACCCGATGCACCTCGGAGAAAATTCTTCAAAGTGCACGTAGACAAACCCATTCAGTGCAATTCGAAGAATTTTCTCTGACATGCACCAGACCTACCCGACTGTGTAGGCCGGAGAAAATTCTCCGGCCTACACAACTTTAAAAGTACCCAAGTTCGGTGCAATCCGGAGAATTTTCTCCAGCCTACATGCTCGAACACCATTCGGTGCACTCCGGAGAATTTTCTCCGGATTGCACAAAAAACACCTACCCGAGGTGTAGTTCAGAGAATTTTCTCCAAACTACACCCAAACCATTCAAACCTCGTGCAGTTCGAAGAAAATTCTCTGAACTACACAACTTTATTACTACCCTATGCAGTGATGCAGATTTTTTCCTCTCTTGCATATCTTCCCGTTAGATAAAAAATGCTAACTCTGGAGGATTGGAATTCTCTCTTGCAGTTGCTTGATCAATGACGGAAGTTTCTCCTACTAAGAAAGCCATGAAGTACAAATTTCAAGGTGTGCTTCCTTTGTCCACACTCAAATCAAATGTGGACCAGATCGGAGATACAAAGATTGGTCATGTTGACATGATTGAGTTCTTACAGAGACTTAATATGGACCCCATTGCACCTCACATGCAAGTTGTCCTGAATAGCGAGATTCATTTGGTGGCTGCATTCCCCGTATCAACACAAGATTCAGAATTCGTCTTGACAGTCGCTGCCTACTTTGACAAGCAGACCAGATCAATTAAGGATGCAGATGGTAAGGTTGTCATCCAACTTGAAGAGTATTTTGATAAAATCTTCCATCTCTCTGATATTGAAAAATATTTGGATATAACTATGAACTCAGCTTAGGAGCATTACGATAAGAATTCTGATAAATGCAAGAGGCATATCAACTCTAAATGGCTCAGGACCCCTCGACACTCCATTGCTAGGTGGCCCGCAAACCTTTATCACAGTGTTCTTAGAGGAAGTAGGGGATTTGATCACTCTCCTGAGCAAAGTTAAGGGGCTGCCCACATCAAATATTTTCCAAGAATGGATGTATCATTATATTTGGGTCATCAAGAGGGGCAAACAAAAGATATTATGGGGAAAACAGATCAATGATGATATATGTCACCAACTCTCTAAGGTGACCTCTTCTCTAAAGTTCTTCATGACTTCCTATTTGGTATACGTTGCAGCTAGCATGAAATCCTTTCCAAAATTAACCAATGTTGGTGATAGAAAGAAGGTTCATGTGTATGAATACTATCCACAGTTGACTCTAAAGGAGAGCATAAAACATTACAAAAGGGTCAATGGTGCTTTCTTTTACAGGTTCATTTGCATTTTTGACAAAGATCTCGAAAAGAAAAGAATTTCAGATGCAATATGGGCACAAGTCAATAAGGTTGGCTGTATATTCTTGCAATTCCCAACCTACACTTACATCAGGGTAGGAGAATTCGATGAACAACCCTATATGCTACCCAGGTATCCAAGTGACAAGTTGATTATAATGGAGATGTATCGGCAAATGATAAGCGTACACAAGAAACAATCAGATGCCCACAAACCAAGTTTTAAGTTTCCAATCAGCATTGGCCGATATACAGTGTCTACCACTCCAAAGGCCAAGACAATGGAAACTGAATTACAGTGGATCACTCTTAAGAAATTCAAGAGTAGGGAAGACTTTGCCTACAAGAAGATGAAAGAAAAGCTTAAAGGGAACTAGACTCATATACACAGAATAGAAGACATTTGGGTAGAGTGTAGAACAAAGGAAGATGTAAGAAAGCTGGATTACAGTCGTCTCACGGTAGATCAAATTGTAAATTTGAAGTTGGCCGACATTCCAAAAGAATTGACAGATGATGGGAATACATTGGATCCATTGTATGAGAGTAATCAGGTTGTTTCAACTCCTCTTCCCCCAATTCAATGGTCGGTAAAGGAATCCACTTCCATCAGATATAGATTCAACCTATTCTTGCAAAAACCAATTCCTGGTTGGAAGGAAAGGGTATCAGATTGAAGCCATTCAAAACTAGATCCAAGGAAAAGTATGATGAAGACACTGCCAAAAAGTAGGAAGAACTAAGGACGAAGAATAAGGAAGATGCCTCCACTTTTACACAGAAGGTGAGGTTTGTTTTCAAAAGCAAAGGTAAAGGAAAAGGCAAAGACACCAACACAGGGGAGAAAAATGTTCAGGTAGAGACAAAAGAAAATCTTACTGCAAGTGAAGCATCAACACAATCGATGACTTCCCAAATAGAAACTTCTCAAGTAGCATTTTCCACTCGTCCCCCTGTCACTCCTACTGCACCAATTGTTTCTACAGTGCCTCTTCACACAGGGCTTTCATCCCCTCCTTCACCCACTAGTGTCACACTTTTCCAAGTTCCTTCTCATAGCACATTGGATCAGGGTTTTTATTCCCTTTCTAATTTACCTGGTCCTTTAAAGTCACTGGAATCGCCCACTAATCTGTATTTTATGCAGCAAAACATGGATAAGTCCATGTCTTCCTCATCTTCCAAATTGGCAACTCAAGTCCCATCCACTTCCATATCAAATGGGAACCAAATTTTCCGCCATACCAACCCAAACTCCACCCATCATAACCACCACTCCATCGGTATCCATTCCATTGTCGGATACCTCTGTTCCACCTTCCATTCCACTCACCTCACAAACTATTGATCTTTCCCCAACATCACAATCCTTTACATCCTCCGCGCAAGAAGATTCATCAACCCTTCTTGGCTAATGTCCCAAACGCCCAAGAGGAAGAAACACACTGTATCGCCAAATGATTTTGAATTCAGTCAACTTGTACCAGTAAAGCCAAAGACAGCAAAGAAGGCTAAAACAATATCAAGGGTGATCTTCGATTCTGGTAACAAGTATGCCGAGGTTGCAATGCCTCCAAAAGGGAAAACCATTAAAGATATCCAAGCATCCAACTGTGCAATTGGGCAGATAGATCTTGGTAAACAAACGCATGAAAGTGCAAAGGAAGACTTGTAGGCAGCGATGGCATCTTTGATCGAAAGATATGACAAGGACAAGGTAATCAAAGATAGCTCAAAGTACAGGTAGAATTGACATCAGTTCTACTAAAGATCACTCAATCTTCCGAGCCAATAAAGCCTGTTGGGAGCGAGGCCACTGAAAAAGCAATTCAACAGGTAGAAAAGATTGGATCACAAGGTTGGGCAATCAATGCCTGGATAGAGAGATTGTTAACTCAAGGTTCTCAACAAATACACTCTGTCATTGAATTTCTTAATAACTTGAGCGAGATGAAAACAGAGATACAACAAACACTTGACACACTCTCTCAAGACTTGAAGTTAACGGAAAATGATTTTCACACATGGACCCAACTGAGCCAGTTTAAGATGGAACTTTTGGTTGAGCAAAAAATTATTCCAAATAGGAAGATGTTTGTAGAATATAGAGAGGCAATGAAGAATAAGAAAGAAGTTCATCAGAATTTGATTAAGGATCTTGAGGAAGCCCAAGACATGTGCACTGACAAGGGGCTAGACCTTACAGACAAGATTGAAGAATTTCCATGCCAGATAAAAGATGACTCTCAAAAAATCCTTCCCTCTGAAACAGTTGTTCAAGAGTTCACTTCACCGGTTCGCACAGAGATCGAAACAAGGACATTCACGTTGGATTCCATCGACAAGTTGGTTGAGTTTCAAGTTATAATGGATAAATTGCAAAGAAATTGGGATAAAAACAAGGGCATGCCGATCAACATAGCAAACTCGATTACAAGAGTCCTTGCTATCTCCAGAAATACATTAGGGCCGGATAACAGTGAAGTCCAAGCGACCCTGAATAGATACGAAGTATATCTGAAGAATAAGGAAGAAATACCTGTCTACAGACACTTAGTTTATTTTCATAATTTTTCATAGGTAATTTTGTTTGGTGTAATTTACACATAGGAAAAGTACACAGTCCTAAGCAAAATTGGACTCTATCAAGAATAAGTCAAAGTAGTTATGTTTTTCCTATTTTTGATCATAGCTCCTCTCTATAAATAAAAGGATGCTCTTTTGTAAGAGGATGACTAGAGCTATAGAAACGAAACGCTACTGCAATTGAGAAGCAATTTTTGAAACTGTGTTCAAATTGTAAATCTTGAATTCCATCAATATAAGAAAATCAAGTGATCTTTCAATATTTGTGTTGGAATAAACTTGTGGTGTATTAAAAATGTTCTTATGTCTTTTCCATTGCATTTTTTTGTACTTTTGATTGGATTGTGGTGTGAATTTCTATAAATCGGAAGGTGCCAGGAAGCTGATTTTGAAGTCTTCGAGCTGCAATATCGTTATTGGGTTTGGGTTCATTGGAAGTGACTTACTGTGGAGACTTTGGGCCGCAAGTTATTTTTCTTGGTTACATAATATTCATTGGAAATAAGGTGAAGACTTTGGGCTGCACTTCCATCCATTCACATTAGCTGGTATTATTCTAGTTATTCTTTCAGCTAACTAATCTGAATATCGGTCATTATTGCTCCATCAAGTAATTTTATGTTTCCATGCTACATTGTACGGAACGAAATGACTCATAGTATAAGTTTACAAGTGAACATCAATTCTGAAAAAAAAGAATTGGATGATATGATAACACCCACTTCGATAAAATTAGTGTAAATAATTACTTGTTTTAGTTAGCAATAAGAAGCGAGCCTCCCCTTTCTTTGAAGAGAGACTTTATCTCATCACACTGTGGTTGAAAGTACCATTTTGTTACCATTTTGTCAGTGACAAAATACTCACCTTACAAATATCATGGAATTTTCAAAAGCAAAGCCACATGGCCTTGCATACTTTTAAAAAAAGCAATTAGACTTACAGACAAATTAAATTCAAAGTCAGCAACCTGATTGCATTTTATAGCCAGCTTTACAGCTCATTTTTAAACAAGTAGTCCACAACACACAATGAATCCAAAGATACATATCTGGATCCAAGTCTAGCCTATGGACTTTCTCAGATACATTCGTTACTATCCTGAAACTTAGAAAGCCAAAGATGGGGCAATGGATGCATTTGAGCTCCCTACGTTGCCATCATCATCACTCCCATATTTTAAATGACATCCTAACTATCTAAGGCTTTGACAGCAAGGGATAGGGCAGCAAAATCATTTGATCCATTTCATTCTCTCTACATCAATTACTTCAGGTTCATCATTGTATCACTATCAACATCCACTTGCTGGGGGCAACTCAGCATCCATCATTCCTTTTTTACCTCCTCTCCCATTGACAGATATGATTAGTAATTGACTACACCCATTTTCTTTTTTCCATCTTCTCCACGCCATTTCCCAGCTACAGACTCAGCATCAGATTACAATGTAGCCATATTACAAACACTCATTACATGGTCCAGGCAACAAATGTGCAAAGCCCCATATTTGAGGTCATCGGGCTTTTTGACATCAATCACAACATGCATACGTCTAGAGCCATTCATCATTTCCCAGGAAACATCATTTCAGTCATTCATTTGCCATCGATATTAAAGCATAAGTCTCACATTATAAAAACAAGCTATTCATAATATTTTAGCCACGGTCTACTTACTAAATTATTAAGATGAAAACAGAATTAATGCAAACAACCATAGTTACCAAGTTCGGAAATCCAAATCCGTTCATGGGGGGGAAAAATCTGAAATCCGGAATTCCTAAAAAAAATCAAAAAAAAAATTGGAAAAATCCAGTTCAGTATATATATATATATATGCACACACCAAATAATGGCAATAAATTTAACGCTTGCAAAATTGGATGATGTATTTGAATTTCATCTCAAGCGGATGACTTGCCATGATGAGAGGTTGTCCTTTTTAACCCTGCAAAAGTTTTATTAACATTTTTTAATACACATTTCAAAAATATATAATAAACACATTAAATAAATGCAAATCGCAAATTTTATTAAATATACAAAATTTAACAAACAAACTAATTAAATAACTTATATATAATTAATATGAACTATAAAAAAATAAAATTAATCGCACAATTTTATTAATTTGTAAAATATAATAACATTTCATTTAATTTTTTTAATAAAAACCAAATAAAATTCATAATACATATAAACTAAATAAGATTATTAAAATGGTGAAAATAAAATATAAAATAAAGTTTATAGTTTATAATTTTATAAATTATAACCTAAAAGTAAAATCTAAACCTTACGCTAAACTAAATAATATGAAATAAAATATTAAAAACTAAATAATATAAAACAAATTTTATAAACCTAAAATGATAAAATCTAAACCAAACACTAAACTAAATAATATAAAATAAAATATTAAAAACTAAATAATATAAAACAAATTTTATAAACCTAAAATGATAAAATCTACACCTAAACGCTACATACTAACATATACCATTGAAACAAAAATGAAATGAGACTTACCCAGAGCCTGCCGCTGGTGCGTTGCCGCCGTCAAGTCCCTCATCTGCTAACTGCTCACTGCCCAGTGAAAATCAGTCAAACACTAGTTTATCAGAATCTCAATCACCGGATGGAAGATTTCTCAGTGAGCCTGCCGTGGCCCAACTGTGCCTTGCCGCAAAATACTGTGCCTTGATGCCTGCGAGTGTGACCAGCGAACTGTGCCCTCCCGCCTGCGACCAGCGAACTGTGCCCTCTGCCCTGTTTCTTTTTTTTTTTTTTTAATATTAAAAAAATAGAGCAAACTGAACCGAATTAATTCGGAAAGCTCAAAAAATCCGGATCGAACCGGATTCGCCCAGATCCGACCGAACTTGGTAACTATGCAAACAACATAGCAAAATGTGTAACACCTTTCAAGAGTCGCATCAACCAACAAAATCCTTATAAAAACAATCAAAGAATTAAACACATACTGACTGTTGAAATCATTTCCAGTTTTATGGGCAAAGCAAAAGATTTCATATTGTGGCAGCTCCTTTTTCATTGGTTGACAGTTCAAAATTTGTTCTACCTTCAGGTCAAAATTTCATCTCTGAGAGTTTCACAGAATAGCATAATCCTGGAAGAAGAATATCGTAAGCCTGTTTAAAAGCATTAGATATACAGGATAGAAAAAAGAGGTAAAAGCTCTTGAATACAATCAGAACTACAAGAAAGAATTCCAAATCAATATAACAAGGTGGTGAAGCCAAGATGCTTTCCAGATGGAGAAATCGTCCTCCAGTTAGACTAAATTCATGAAGACTGCAGAAATGGTTCCGCCCCTACATCATCAATGAAGCTTTTGGATTAAGAGCTTATGAATTGCAAACAAAGGACACAGGCACACTCAATGAATCAGTCAATTGTCAATTTCTTGAAAAAAAATATGCCTAAGCTTACTACATTCCATCTGCACACAGTTTACATTCCATTCCACTTCATTTTTGAGCTTCCCATAATATTATGCCATCATTGGCCTTCCGCTCCACTAAATTTCACACTCCATTCCACTGTCTCCACACTACTTTGCTGCATGTTCATTCCATCCGTTTGTTTAGGCATTCTTACAGTCTCAACAATCCATAGTCAAAAAAACACGGTCTCAATATTTTCCAGACATTCATTCTTCATAGTCAGCATACAAGTAGCTTTCTGGTCAATATTTCCCTAGTAAAAATTCTACGGACAGCATCGCAGTCATATGCAAACAATGAAAACACACATTCAACATTCCAGTTAATATTTTACTAGCAACATTGCAGTCAATTTTTTACAGTCATTTTCAACAAAACAGCCAACTTTCAGGCAAAGGCATACATCAAGGTTCTAGACAAACTTTATTTTTCGGAATTTTTTTTATCCAGTTTCATACAAGGCCATAGGATAGAGTTCCAGGCAAGACTTGGGTCATACATACAACAGACTTTAAGTCTCAACATCAGACAATTTTTCAGACTCGGTATACATATGATACACTTTCAAACGGTGGCAGCATCAGACTATCTTCCAGGTGACTTGGGTAATAAGAAACAGATACTTCCACCGCCAAGTTGAGTCAAGTACATCATTTACTTATTCGCTGATCATTTTCATTGGAACTTATTTTATCTTATCTTTCTAAGGCAACATAACCTGTGTCACAACACAGACAAGCCATGAAACTCAGTAGGGGCAAGATGTCTACATCAAAAATGGCTAGTAAGTACTAACACTTTTTATTGTCAAATACCATAGACCTCCCCACAATTATCAATGAGATTGGGGTGGGCTTCAAACAGGAATAAAACCACATTTAATTGACCCCTTGCCCAAGTGCCTTAGGCCCATTAGCATCCCTCTTAGGTTGCTTCATTCATTCACCACCTAACCATTTAATCTAAAGATTTATTGGAACTAGTGACCACCTCACAAGCCAGCCATTCAATCCATAGGTTCATCTATGATGTGTTTGAGATGTGTCGAATCCGTCACTTAGCTTAGATAGCACTTTCTGACCTGCTGTACCTTGCTGGACCCTTTAGGCCTTTGCCCAACACTTTTAGCTACTGTCGAATTGATGAGTGTTTTGGATTTACCTTGCCAAACTTGTGAAATGTAAATACATTCCTTTTGGATTCTGCTTGCCAAACAGCGGAGATGTGTGTACAAGAGAAATATATGCCTTTCCCAAACACCAATTCTCAATTAAAGCTCTGTGCTTGTGCGTTTTGTCAATTTTCTACCATCTTCATAAAGCATTCATATAGGTACTTCTCTTAGGACTTGATTATAAAGCCACCACAGGTTTGACCATAGGAGAGTATTTCAGTGAAGTAGCCAAGCCAAGCAGCCTACTAGCCTAGCTCTGCTAGATATCACATTTTTTCACCTCCAACCTAGACACCATTTCATTCCAGCCCAAAGGAGACAGCAGGGGGAAGTGGATCTACATATCAATCAAATCTTCGTACATAAGTACCTTATTGCATTGTCAATTCATCATATTTTTTTGCCAATCAAAATCTCCATACTTAAGTACCTTATTGCATTGTCATTGTCATCATACTTGTTTGCCTTTTATGCACTAACTGTTATTGCAGGTCATCATCAAGCCAAACCGATAATTGCATCTTTCATATTACTTTACATTGATAACGTTTGTTAATGCTTATTAAAAAGGCCCCTCTCAAACAGATTAGTGAGACTTGCTAAGAGAGAGAATTCAAAATCATACGGATTCTATTCAGACTAGTCATATATGTGCTACGAGATTGTGTACTTATTGTTTTGTTGGTTTACAAATAGCAATGCTAGTACAGACACGGATGCCAGGCAAATATGAATAAATAAAGCTTGCGGAAATATTGTAAAATGGTTTGTCATAACTCATCCCTTCAAGCCAATAATTAGTAAATATATTCTGCAGAGATTCATCTGTGGGATATTAAGCTGCTGAAAGGCACAGAGCATGATTAGCAAACCACCATGAAGCATAATATTTCAGAGAATATCTGCGAAGAAAGACTGCAGAGAGAAGGTATGGATGTAAAGACCTGGCTACTTGTGCAGCTTCCTTGTGCACTATTGCAGGCCTTCAACACAATCACGTGTCTGCCAATAAATCTTTGAATCCTTCAATCAATCAGAATGTGCATATGGTTGTTTCCCATATTTGAAGAAAATTACCTTTTTCCATTTGGTTTTTTGCATTTGCATCCCAGGCAAATGCCTTTATTTGTTAGATGTCTCTAAGACATGTGGCTGTACTTACTGATATTTAAATTTATCAATATTATCTATTCTACTTTACAGAAAAGATGAATATAGCAGGTATGTTGTTTAAAAGTGTCAAAGCTAAATTACCTACTCATGTTTTATCTATAAATATTTTTTTCTCCTAATTATCTGTGACCCTAATAAATACTTGGCAAACATAATATTTAAAAGAAATGAGTGGAGGCACCATTAAGGGAACCATTTATCAGCCTATCAAATAGCATTTCAACTTCAACAACTATTATGGAAATCCTCCACAATATGTATAGGAATCATTCTAGTTATGAACTTCAATTGAAGAAGAGTGCTGAGACAGTAAAGAAAGAGGACCGTAAATGTGAACATTAGATTTAGCACAAGCATCAGAAGAATGGATTGATACCTGGTTCCCTGGCTGAATTATCAGATGCCTGGGCATGCAAACTTTTCACTTTATATTTCAAATTAAGCTCTATCATTGCCTTCATAATAGATTTGAGTAAACAGTCAAAAACAGATTCCTGCAACTCGGTATCTTTTATGTTTCCATGGCTAGTTTCAGAAGGTTCAGAAAAGGGGATATCCTCTTTGTCAATGTCAATATTTTCATGCCCCTTTCTATTGATGGAGGAGAACACTAAGAGTTGGGACCAAAGCTCCACATAATGCTTCCACAGTGGCGCCCCAGAATCCCTTTCATCCGCATGTTCCATTGCCCTTTCTAGAGATGACCAAACTGCAACATAAAAAAATCAGGGGTACATTAATTGCAAACAATGTTATCCTCAACTTTACATGTATCAGCAGAGACATAATTTTTTCACTTTGGCATAAAAAGAAAATTTGATCTATTCTACAACCCATGCATTTCCTTTGTGCAACTCTAGATTTGACTATGACGGAAAAATACTTCATCATAAAATATCAATTAGAGAAAGGAGCAAATACTTGAACTGGAACAACTCAGAGCATTTTATGATAGACTTTACATGCTTCAATTTCTTAGGATTGAAAAGATTCACAAAGAAAAAAATTATTCTGAAAGGAGATTATATGTAAAAGCACCTCCTATATCTGATGTGTTGACTGATATTTTTTAGCATTTTAGCATTATCGGCTTGCTGAACCATTGATTAATATTGTTGTCCATCAATAACGAGTTCATGAAATGAAAACAATGGACTTTTAAGGATCTGGGACTAATGATCCTACAATAAATCTTTGGAAAGTATCACTGGCAACTATGCTAATAAATTTTGATTAATTACAAAATTTTACTCAATCAGTTTCTAAAAAGATTATTTCTTTAATTTAATCATCCCTACATGCCTCTATGCATTTTAGGATCATACCTCTTATTAATGAAACATTTGTTCACACATATCTACTAAATTGAAAAAATTGAAACTTGAGTTCCTTGGCAACCTATATCTTATTCATCCCAGCCTCCTATTAATCGAATACCCCTTCCCTACAAAATTTTAAAGCTTCTAGGATTGCACCCTATATCTTACCCCTGCTGATAAATTAGCAAAAATGGTAGTTAAAGATGATAGGGGTAAGCCAGTAATTGCCTTAAGCATACAAATTACTGAATTACATCTCTTCAACCTCGATTAATCAGCAAAAGATCATTGGGGTGGGCTAAACAAATTGATTGGCTTAAAGTCCCAAATGTAAATATATCCTGAAAAAACAATTTTTTGCGTTGAAGATGGATAGTAACATCACAATGACAAGGCAAATAAACAGGTAGAGTTTCTTCTAAAGCTACTTGCAGAGGCAAGATTGAAGGTAGAAACTGAGAATGCAAGGATAGCTTTGTTTAATACGATCACAGAACAACATGCAGAAGAGTGCTGATGAAGCATAAGTAGGTGAATAAATGCTCCTTACTGAAAACAAAAGTAAACCTAAGTCAAAGACAAATGTTCAAACATGGTACTCTTGTAAAATTCCAAAGCAGGATGCCCCTTCAAAGGAGGCAAAAGAGAGTGCAAAAAGTAAAGGAAAGATGAAACAAGACAGAAGCAGTCTTTTTTCAAGAAAAATCATTCGTGATTTTGAGTAGGATAGTAGCAACAATGAATAAGAGTTTGCTTAAATTTACAGATTGCAGGTACTTCACATACAAGGATAGATGGGCTCATATGAATGCCTATGGTGAACCTAGTTCCTACCTTGTATTACAACCTTATCTTATATATGAAGTGTATATTATTATTATATATAGCCTACTTTAAATTATAATCTATTACAAGGCTGTATAAAGGGGTAGGGGAGTGCCTCCCCCTCCAAATAAATATATAGGGATGGGTGAGTGCCTCCCCATCCTCAACCACCACTCTCCCGAACCCTAGAGGCAGTAAAGGGGGTCAAGTCCTCTCCCATTGGTTGAGCCCCAAGATAATTGTATAGGGATGGGTACAGCCCTACGTCAAGATTAAAAGGTAGGCTGGATAAGTCATGAATCTTGGGAATATAACCGTTGGATATTATAAATATCCATCTGCTGTTGGTGTAGATGCCATTTTTCACTCTTTTATAGAATATATCTTATATTGAATCGCTCATGGATTTCACATAATATACCTTTGGTCTGCAACAAGGAGTAACCAGAGCATGCCATGCTGCAACTTGTGGTATGCAAGGTTGTTGCTGGCTTGTAGAGTTGGTTTGTGACCAATGTTTTAGGGCATCTCAACTATGAGCTTGGCGAGTGGATGTTTCTTTTTAATTGTCAATGGTTAATTTTTACCTACGATACAAAAACCCAAGTTAGGTAAGGGTGTGACCCAAGATACCAAGAAGTGCGACCCAATGTTCAAAAGGGTGCAATGCAAGATTCAAAAGGGTTCAACCTGAGAATTGAAAAACTGCATCTCAAAATTCGAAAGGGTGTAACACGAGATCTGAAAGAGAATGATCCAAGATATGAAAGGGTGCAACCAAGATACGAACATGTGCAAAACAAGATATAAAACGTCACATGATTAGATACAATAATTCAGAAGATGATAGAAAGAGACAAAATATGAAGTGTCACCAGACATGGACTTATTGAACTTACCCAAGGAGAATAAAGAGAGAAGAAATTATATTAGTGTCCACAAAGGACCAAAAGTAGGTCAATGGCACTCGAGAATACCCAACTACAATAGAAAGTGCTAGGGTAAAAGGACCCTAGGATCAAAGACTAACTAAAAAAGAAGAGCTAAAGCACTAAAATATACTAGGGAATATTATGACAATTACTCCAGATAATTATCAGATGCCTACATTTTTCGGGATTAAATATGCAAAAGTTTGGTGGAACATAGATAAAAAGGGACTGATTGAACTTACCCGAGGAGAACTAACGACATTTTCTCAAGATAATTATCCTATACCTACATATTTTGGGATTGAAGATGTAAAAGTTTGGTGGAACATACATAAAAAGAAAACATTCAAGATTAATATAGTTGTACCGTGTTGATGATGTGAGAAAATCATTGTTCAGCCTTGATTGTGAATTTGAAAAAAAATTAATGTTGTGTCCCCTTTTTGGAATATTTAATTATAGAAGTTATTTAATAATAATATTTTAAATTGTCCATAATCACTTTATCTTATAACATGGAAAAAGGACACTTAAAAATTATTATTATAAAGGGGCCAAAAGTTATATTTATTAAGTGGGCCAAAAAAGTAATATTTATTAAATCAGCAAAAACATAATATTTACAAAAAGTAATATTTTATTAAAAGTGTATTAAAACGCTTTTAAGGTTTTTGGAATGAAAAGTGAAATTATGAAAAGAGGAGTTGGGATCAAAAGTTACTATTCATTATTCATAATTCACGAATGAAATCAAAAACCCTTTTTCCAGAGCTTGAGCATTTGGTTTAACTTCTACAGCTGAGAACAAAAACGCTCCAGTGAATTCAGGTTTGAGGATGAAAACCCTCTACCCTTTTGAGGTGATTCCTTCCAAGAATCATTACTATGCTTCAAATTAGGATCAGAATTTCAGTTTCAATGTGTGTGACTCTACTGAGGATTAAAAATTATTTGCCAACATCTGCACTAGGGTTTGAAGAGGAACGAATCGTTGTTTTTGGAGATTTTATACTATTGTCCCTGGCCATACAGCTTATCGTACAACAAGAGACTGTTGTGCTATAGATCAGAGAAGATTGCAAGGATTTTCGAGAGAAATAAAGGCAGATTGCTGCCCTTGGAAGTAGGTGCCACCCTCCTATAGGCCACCACTTCAGCTACAATGATGCCACAACCTCAGATTGACTATTGTACCTTGTCTTTGTGGTCAAAAAGTTGGTATTTATTGCTGAATTCAGTATTTATGAACTTTGACATTTAGGATTTGACTATTCGTGGATTTATACAACTAGGGTTTGTCGTAATAAATTTATAATCAGCGTATTGAATAAATGTTCCAGTCGGGTATTATAAGATCTACATATTTTCAGTTGCATGTTATTATCTTGAGTTTGTTTTAGATTTGTTTTAGTGTGTATTCAGAAAAAAAAATTAAAAAAATCAGAATTCATTATTTTTCCAAAATGGGATATTATCAGAGAAGGGTGCCGAGGTTTTGGGGAAAAATAAAGGTAGGTTGCTGCCCTTGAAAGTCAGCACAACCCTCTAGCAGGCTATCACTTCAGCTAAAACCACGCCACACCCTCAAATTGACTGATGTACCTTGTCTTCATGGTAACAAACTTGGTATTTATTGCTGAATTCAGTATGTACGAAACTTTACAGTTAGGATTTGATTATTTGTGGATTTCTACAGCTAGGGTTTGTTGTAATAAATTTGTAATCAGCTTATTAAATCAATGTTCCACTTGGATATTATCAGATCTACATATTTCAATTGCATGTTATTATCTAGGGTTTGTTTTAAATTTGTTTCAGCTTGTGTATTTAGAAAAAATTTAAAAAATCAGAATTTAAAATTTTTCCAGAAGGGATATTACAATGGTATCAAAGCAATGATCTTGCCAACGTGTGAATCATGAAGACAATGCAAAAATCCATGTTGGAGATGTTGCAAGCTATGTAAGAATATCAAAAGGATCTAAAAACATGGATAGAAATTAAGCAGATGGAAAGGTCAAAATCTAAGCCTCAAAAAATTACAGAGGAGCAAAAGGAATTCAGCAAGCAAGTCAAAGGTAAAGAGATCATATCTAAAAACAAACCAGAGAATGTAATTGAAAAGAAACTAATCACATTGCAGACAAGCGCAGAGGATGCAATGAGGACCCAAAAAAGGTGTGATGATGGCTAAGAAGAGCTAAGGAAGTTAAGTTGACAACCACTCACGCAAAACAACAACTACAAAAAATTAAGAGAAAGAATTCTCCAAATGTAATAGTCGAGCATGAAAAAAATCAAAATTGCAAGAATTTAGAAAGGATTTTTTTTGTTAGTGCCAAATTTTCGAGTCTTAAGTATAGTAGATAACATAACATAACTATATTAATGTCCAACGAATGACCACAAAAGTAGGTCAAAGAGATTGCAGATAACATGTGCAAGTACAAAGCAGGGGAACCAAAAGATTCCCGAGAAAGAAAAGAAAAGTACAAAGCCAGAGAAAGTGGCAAAACCAAAAAGAGCAATCCCACGAACCCAAAACCGCAGGTGGAAATGCAAATGAGAAGAAGAAAGGGAAGACGGCCAAGGAGAAGCAATGAAGGAATGGATGCAAATTTCTCTAAGGCATTGAAAGAAGAAGATAAGCTTTTGGATCATTCTTATGACAACTCAGAATATGAAAGGAATGTTTCAAATCAAGAAGTTTATGAAGTGGAGTTCCAAGAATACCTTTTTAAGAGGCACACACATGAGAAAAGGGCCTCATCAGATACTAATGTTGGTTTTCAGCTTGTTGGAGTTTTCAAATCAGCAACTAGTGATAAACAGTTTGACAATATCCAAGGTTATTGCTCAAGGTAACACAACAATAATAGTGGCAAAAAATTGATGTTTTGGCAAGAATTTTGTCATCATGCGAAGTGTGGATAAATGGTACAAGTCACCTCTATCAACAAAGAGTACATAAATCCTTGCATTCAAGGTTGTTTATGTAAAAGAATATGGGATCCGGGTAATATTTTGAAGCCCCTAATACTGAAGTTTGAGATAAATGCATAGTTATCTCTTAGTTCAAGTTCTTCGGTTTATAAGTATATTAGAGTGGCGCAGCAGAAGCCAATTACATCACAAGAAGGATCGAGGATTGGGAATTGCAAAATCCCAAGTTTGATTTGAGATCTAGGTATTACATAAACAATTAGTTGGGGAGGGTCAAAGAAGTTGAGCTTGCAATTGCTTGAGGACAAACAATTTTATGAACTCCCCTTTTTGAAATATTTAATTATAAAAATTATTTAATAACATTATTTTAAGTTGTTAAAAGTCACTTTATTTTATAACATGGAAAAAAAAAACTTAAGCATTATTATTATAAAAGGGCCAAAAGTAATATTTATTAATTGGGCCAAAAAGGTAATATTTATTAAATGAGCCAAAAAAGTAATATTTTTAAAAAGTAATGTTTTATTAAAAGTGTTTTAAAATGATTTTAGGGTTTTTGGAATGAAAAGTGAAATTATAAAAAGAGGAGTTGGGCTCAAAAGTTATTATTCATTATTTATTATTCACAATTGAAATCAAAAACCCTTTTCCCAGAGCTTGACTGTTTGGCTCAACTTCTTCGTCTGAGGACAAAAACCCTCTACCCCCTTATGAGGTGATTTATTCTAGAAATCATTATTGTGCTTCAAAACAGGACCAAAATTCTAGTGTCAATGTGTGACTCTGCTGAGGGTTACAAATATTTGCCAACATTTGCACTAGGGTTTGAAAAGAAACAAATTGTTATTTTTTGAGATTTTTATGCTGTTGTACCTAGCGTACAGCCTATCGTATTGTAGAAGACTGTTGTGATATAGATTAGAGAAGGGTGCAAGGGTTTTGGGGAGAAATAAAGGCAGATTACTGCCTTAGAAGTCAGTGCCACCCTCCAGCAAGCCACCATTTCAAATACAGCTACGCCACACCCTCAAATTGACTGTTGTACCTTGTCTTCGTGGTCAAAAAGTTGGTATTTATTGCTGAATTCAGTATTTATAGACTTTTACAATTAGGATTTGATTATTTGTGGATTTCTACAACTAGGGTTTGTTGTAATAAATTTGAAATCAACTTATTGAATAAATGTTCCAATTGGATATTTACCATATCTGCATCTTTTTAGTTGCATGTTATCATCTAGAGTTTGTTTTAGATTTGTTCTGCATGTGTATTCAGAAAAAATTTAAAAAATCAGAATTCAAAAAAATTTCACAAAGGGATATTAGTCTATTACATTTAACATGAGACAAACGTGAATAAGTTTTATCAAGAAATGGTCTAAGAAACTTTCAAATAAAAAACAATAAATTGAGCAGGTAAAAAATAAATTAAATGAACAAGATGTTGAAATCATGGGACTTAAAAATCAAATAAAATATTTTCGACACTACTGGATCACTTGATCCAAGTGTTGTTGTTTAGATTGTATGTAGTTTAGATTAAAATAATGTAGGGAAATGCATCTCTTTACTAAACACCCCCTTAGGAAATAGATTAATAAATAAATGTTAGTGTTAGGCATAATGGTAATCATTAATTACCTATAAGTTAAGTGTTAGTTGTTCAGATGTGTAACAGGTTTGAAGTTGAACCATTGGGTTCCGTAGGCAAACTTCTTCCGTAAAAGCTATTTAACCTTTTAGGTAACTCTGTAATTAAAAAATGTGAGAGTTTACCTTTCAAGATAGTTTTATCATTTTATCTTCCGTTTACCCCTATGTTTGTTCCAACATTAGTATCAAAACCTGGTTAATGCCCTGAGGAAGCAACAATGGAAGATCAATAAAGAGCCATGTTTTCAAGGTGAATGTGAAGGCAGAAAAAGAAAGACATTTCTGACAAAGTATGAAGATCTGAATCTTTCTTTTTGATGTTTAAAATCTCCACATTTTTTTAATCTCTAAAAGACTCCCAGATTTGAGATGTATGGCCCCAAAGATCTGAGTAATCAATTCAATTATTTTTTAAATGCCCTGAGAACATTTTGTACGGCCTACCATTTAGAATCCCAATCAGAAATCCCAAAAAATCTATTCATTTGTACAGCCCAAAAATCTATATTGCAGGGCTAAAAACAAATTTCTACAGCCTAAAATCACTTAGAAAACATGTTTGCTGTTGTATGGTGTTTAGAAGCTATTTGACAGGATTGAACATCATTTGTACGGCCCAAAAACTCATGCTGGAGGTTTGTACGATTCAAAACCTGAGTTGTACGGCACGTTGCTGCTGAAAAATTTTAAAAAAACAGTTTATACGTTGTTGTGACAAGTTTGTATGGCATTTTAATTTTTTGTTTGCAATTGTACAGCGTTAAACCCTTCAAAACTCTTCCAAAATCATCTTCTACAAATTTTAATGCAACCAAATCAGCTCCAACACATTTGGTATGGCTTGGTACAGCATGGAGGGCGTGGTAATAAATGGTATGGCACAGAATTTTATTCGCTAAGCTTAAAACTTTCATTTTCCAAAATTGTTGTATTAAAGTGGGCCCCACAGGAGAGAGACAAAAAGCAATTTCACTTTCACAGTGAATATTTGGGTGAATGAATTTTAAATGCACGCATTTTTTTTCAAAACTTAGAAAACTATGGTTTATATAGATCGTCTTCAAAAATTATCTCATAAATGTCAGAAGAGAAATTAATTAAAGTTATTTTGTAAGTCACATACAAGAAAAAAGTTCAAGGTTCAAAACTCACCAAACCAATTTTTTGGTCAAACTTTGGTCAAATTAGTTTTTGCTAGGGAATCTTTTTTAAAATATTATCTTTGTACTTTGTGAAGTGATTACCAAAGAAGTGATGTTGGAGACATAAGGGTGTAACTTTTGCAACTTTTGAGACTTTTTGCAACTTATGCATCTAAGTTGAGTTTTTACCTAGAAGTAGTGGTGTAACTAGTCATTTACGAGGTTTTGGAACACTTTGGATCCATTGAAGTGATTATTTGTTTGATTTGAGATCTCCAGAATGAGTTCTATGGCAAAAATGTATTAAAAAAGAAGACACAAAGTACTATAACATACAATATGTGCATTTTCGATGGAATCTGACACCTCGCTTTTCTCAAAGGCTGAAAATGTATTTCACAACCATGGATGTAACACTATTTTCCGTCGCTTGTGCTTTTGGAAAGAACTATGTTGCACTTCAAGGCTTACAGGTCCCTACGAATCTGACAAGTTGATAAGAGTCATTGCCACACCCATCTTGTGCAAGCTACTACGTCCAAGATCAAGATATGTCATAGTGGCAGTTTTGGATATATAGTTATGTGTTGTTTTCTATCACTTTTGGTTTTTGAGTTTATTGAACTTATTGATGAGGAGTAAATAGAGTTGTTTGATTGGTTTTTTCGTTGCAAGGACTTCTCACCTCTCGGCTAATAAGGCCTTCGATCAATCGTCGGTGATTGTGTGAGTTTGTAGGGGAGTTGCTAATACCAATAGTGTTGAACAAAGGTTCATCTGCATTGTTGAGCATCAAGGAGATGTGCCATACACAGTAGGAGATAGTCGCTAAACGAGTTTCTGTGTTGAGACCTTATGTGGATCGATATCGCTGAGCAGGGCTTGCTCGTTTTCTACCCCAGTACAGTACAAAGTGGTTAGAGGGGATGAACATACCCATCAGAATGTTCATCATTCACGTCACAACTTGTGAGTTATCACCAAGCTTTTGTGTAAAGCAGCGGGCTTCTAGGAGAGGGAAGTAACACCGACGTAAGGTCACAACTCGCGAGGTATCGTAATGCTTTTACATAAAGCGATAGGCTTCTCGAAAGGAAATGACATCGGTTGATCAATACCACAATGTACAATGTGCCAGTTGCAGATGCAACAGACTTTTGATGACTTCACAATCATATATAGAGGATCATCTTCTATATCCCTTTGGCTCATGGGAGGGTTGTTGGATCATTTGATCCAAGTGTTGTTTAATTTGTATGTTAGTTTAGATTAAAATAATGTAGGGGCATGCATCTCTTTACGAGACACCCACTTAGTAAATAGGTTAATTAATAAATGTTAGTGTTAATTAATAATGTTAATCATTAATTACCTATAGGTTAAGTGTTAGTTGTTCGGGTGTGTAACGAGTTGGAAGTTGGACCATTGGGTCCCGTAGACAAACTTCTTCCGTAAAAACCATTTAACCTTTTAGGTAGATTTGTAATTAAATAATGTGAGATTTTACCTTTCAATATAGTTTTGTCATTTTATCTTCTGTTTACACCCCTATGCTTGCTAAAACATACAAAAAATGAACACGAAATTTTGAAGAAGCCATTCCAAGGTTTTGAAAATTTATATTAAGAAGACTAACATTTCTCGTTCGAAAAATTATAGCTAAGTTTTGCCCACATAAGTAAAACATTTGTAATATCAAAAGTTGCAGCATGAAAATAAAATGAAAATGGTCAATAAAGAAATACCTATAAATGCAATTGAGCATGCAGACAATTATGTTGCTACTCATAAAGAAATTGCTAAGCCATATCCTCATCCTAATCATGGCATTCATTGGTGCTGACAATCAGTTTAGAGACACCCACAGCATCCTAGAAGACAAAAGTTTTTATCCTCACCATAAACAAACTGATATCCCAAATTATCAAAGACACATTGTTTCAATCTCGAAGCAATTGCTCTCAAAAAAAATATTCGAATGCAATGCCTATGAAAAATGATTTAGGAAAGATTGATCCTGAATCAATCCATTGTTATTCTGAAAACCTATCAAGATACTATCGTCTAACTTTTTCATGTGCTTCTAGAAAGAATTCGATAAACAAAGAAGATTTTCATTGCCAATTTGACTATTGTAGTGATGCTTCAAGGTGGAAGATTTTCAAGAAAGGGGGACATGTCCTGAACCTAGTTCCTACCTTGTATTATGAAGTATATATTATAATATAGATAGCATATCTTATATTATAATCTATTATAAGGTTATATATTAAAAGGTAGGTTGGAATCAGTCATGGCACTTGGGATTATACATTTCTGGAATGGGTGGAGATGTAGACGTCATAGTTATCTTCCTAATTAGTTTAGGCAATTAATATTAATGTAAACCATGGCTCAACATCTTGTAGCAGATTGGCCACGATGTCTAAATAATGATTATGTTTGGAATGAAGCAACACAATGTTAGTTGTTTTGACAAAAGTCTAAGTACATTACCATACATCCATTATTAATTTTTTTACAGTATAGGCTGCTGGGTGGTTGGCGATGGTTGCCTTACTGTCACACCAGTTGATTGTTCAGTGTATTTATGGTTGTCCTAGCCTTTGAAAGGGAGCTTTCACGTGTGCAATCCCCCTGGCTTTATCTCTTTTACTACCCTCTTGAGACAATGAATCAGTGTTTATTTATTGCATGTTACTCTCTTTTATTTATTTATATTGCTATTCATAATTCTGTTTAAAGTTACAAGTGTCACCGTACAAGGTGGCCCCACTCTCATCATACAAGGATGCATACAATTGATCCATGGATATCAAAAGTGAGAACAAGGTATCCATGCGGTCAAGAATGTGGAGTGGTGACTCCAATAAAAGCAACAACAGTAAAACTGCATCAGTGGAAGCTCTCAGGAAGGATGTATTGAGAAAGATGTGGAGGCTGAAGGAGGACAGGAAAGACATGCAGTGCACTGACTGCAAAACAGAAGGCCACACAAGGTAATTACCTGAAGAAGATGCTCTGCAAGATATTTCTAGTAATTGTATTAAATTTGATTAGACCTATTTGTGACATCATCCATTTAATAAGAGATTTTTTGTGCCTATTTGATCTAGCCCAATTAGTGGGTGGGAGGTTTGATGAGCTTCCATTTACCCAGCATCTCATCTTCTGAAACTGATATCCCACCAGATTTTGGAAACCAAGCATTCACCACTTTGGAGACAGCTTCCTCAATTTGTATCTAAACATTTTCTAAAAGACAAAAAAATGTTAATAAAGATGCTGCTGTCTCGCTAGCAAGATATTCCATACAATGATTGTTGTTGTTGTTGTATTCTATTGCATTTGGGAGTTTTAGTGTCATTTTCTATGTCAATATTTTACCCAACCTTTCATGGATCGTAAGTCTAATCAACATGGATCCCACTTCAATAGGAATTTCTCCTATCAGCTTTGCAAAATAATACTGTAAGAAAATGTGATCTGTCATTTCATCATCTTTATAATTATTAATGAGATCAAAAAGAGGAGACCTTTGAAGCGTCACACCTCAAGTAATTATTAACTAGGAATTGAGTATCAGGAATTAGAACATAATTGGGGTAGCCAGGGAAATACTCAGTCGCAAGTTACATAGTTTGCAATAGTTTATTGCAAATTCACCAATGTGTGAGAGGTTCTCTAGGGGATTTAGGCATGTAACATGTAGTATAATTGCATGTATTTGAGCTGCATTTCAAGGGTTTTATACGTTTTCCAGAGCATGCACACCACCACGTGATTATTTCTCAACTTTCATGACATTGAAGTATTGGACATTTCTTAAGCACAAAAAGTCTCGCCCATTCCCTATGAAAAGCTCAGATAAAGCAGCATCTAGATTCCTTAGTGAGCTTTCGAAAATGAAATTCTATTTAAACTACTAAGAAGAGCTAGAGATAATTTTGTAGGTTCCCATCCGATGTCAGTTTTTCAAATAAAATCAAATGGCATAAACTGCATTGAACAATAATGTATAAAACCACACGCTCTCGGGATATATCTCATGTTTAACCTTTTGGATACCACAACTCTTCACGTCCATTTTTTAAAATCATTGTCTACTTCATGTCAAAAAACATTCAAACTAAGAACATAACCATGTTGATTTCCAGCAATCCAATAATGTAAGAGCTCAGTTCTTAACCTAGTAAACTGCTGTTTCATTTATTCAGAATGAAATAGCACCTATATTGTTTAGGAAAACAGTGAATACTGCATCTCGTGAATAAAGAGCCTTGAAGAGCCTCTGAAGACTTGTGTATAACCCATGTCTTTGCTTTGGAAACAAATATGGAAAACCATGGAAAGTGTTACCAACAGCCTGCAAAATAAATGGGGCGACAAATGTTTTATAATACATACAAGCCCTACTTACAAAAGATACCCTGATTTAGTTACATTCAATTAAAAATCAAAGGAGCACTAAATATCAGTGTGTGTTCAACCAACTACCTTAGCTATAAGAGAGACCGTGTAATTTTCTATGTCATCGAGGTACACAACCATATCTGCAAATGCACCAACAAGTGTCACCGTGAATTTTAATGACTCCTCTCTCCCATTATTGTCTCTGCAAATCAATTCCAAGATGAGTGAGATGAAATTTTGATTGTTATTACATAATTTCATACTTTAAACCTTAATGATAATATTCAAAAATATATAATCTCCAATAACTATGGGATGAAAATAAATTTCAAGGTGAATTTCAATAGTTATAATGCATCAATTTCTATGACCATCAATCAATCAATGACGAACCCGGTTCAAATATGCCTTTTATATACCCTATCTGTATAAGCTATAAGTTGAACCCAAAAAAAATAAGACGACAAAATCAAAACCCAAACAAAAAGGAACAAAGATTCAGGGACTTATCTAAAGAATCAGAGATATGAACATGTACACACACACACACACACACACACACACACCAGATAACACAATTAGGAGGGGTTCCATTCCATCAAGATTTTGAAACAAATGGAAAATTAAGATTTACCTTTATTCAAGTATGAAAATTCAAACAAAAATCTTACCAGAACTTAGTTACAAAAATCACATAAAGAAATATCATACAAAAAAATGCCCAAGAAAAGCAATTCCCAATATTTTTTCTGTGTCCATAACATTTCAAAAACAGTGAGAGTTGTGTCTGAAACCTTTCTCAAGGATATTGTAGATAAGTTCTTCCTAATCCTTTTATCATTAACATGGTCAAACCCATGACAATTATTCATTAATGGGAACCAACCTTTGAATAAAATAAAAGGGAGTGATTAATTGTAAATCAAATGATTACTCTGTTGAGGATAGAATCAATCATTATTAGAACTATTAGCCAGCTAAAGTATCTCCAGCTGCTATGAATCTATTTGTAAATTAGCTCATAATATCATTCCATTTCTGGTCGCTCTGCATGGGTCCTCATTCTATTGTAATTTAGACGGATTGGTCCTTCCATACTCCCTTGGCCATATGACTAAAAACATCTGAGTTGTTAGTTCAATAAAGTGCATATTGTGGTGATATTACATATAGATACTTTTGCATTGGACTTAATTTCCTTGTAGTTGTCGCTAACTTGTTTGGTTACCAATAAGACCACAACCTGACGACTTGGATATTGATGGCATGATGCAGCTATTTAGACAGTCACTTACCAGGATAATTAAAACGCCAAATAATTAGGAAGCTGATTGTGAATCAAGAAAGTTACGAACATGGCCAAATAATAAGACAAACTACCGTCAGGTGTGGGTAGATAATCCTATTCACTCTCTCAATAAGATTCAAATTGTTGTTGGCTCAAGCCAATTGAGATTATTGTAATACCACATAGACCATCACTTTCATTTGAATGTTGATTGTTTGATGACAATCCCTGCCAAAAAGGAATGCAAGCAAAAAGTGCTTAGATTGAAGCACTCAATCAGTTGTGACTTCATATAATATTATAATGCAAGGAACAAAATGCCAAAAACAACTAACACACTATTCAAGAATATAAACAATAGTCTGTTGGAACAAGTGAAAGGTGAATGAACATGTAGACCAACAGCTCAGATACAATGGAAGCAATGTGCCAGAAGACAATAAGAATCTGTTATTAAAATAGGGCATGAGCAAATAAAATTAACAAAGAACTATGGAGAATCATGAAATACAGAGCATAAAACCATGTCAATAGACCTCCGTCAATTTACACAGTACCATGCAGTTATATGTGTTAAAGCTACATGATTTTAATTTTTTCGTATGACAACTCTTGAAAAGAGTAGTAACATTCCAATCCGATTCACCCTTACCTTTTCTCTATCCTAATTTTTCATTACACAAAAAACTAGAATTTTATTACCCAAAAAAAAGATTTTTAATTAAATATATATCTCCAATATCCACACAAATTTATTTCGACGAACATTTCCCTCTGAAACACTGCTTGCCACAAACCACAAACTATTGAACTTTTTTTCTCTTCAACTTGCACAACTGTAGCTCTTCCAAAATCCGTCTCTAAACTGGTAATCCCCAACAGAAGAAATGAGAGTCTCTAGCGGTTGGGGTAGTAACCAGGACAAATGAAATGATTTTAATTACATCCACGAGACCTAACGGTCTATGGGACCACAAATTATTACAGCTGCCTCAACCACCCAAAGATGATGATCGTATTGTCGTTCAAGTTGTTTCTTTAAGAAGGTTGTTTCTTCTCCTACTGATTTGGGTTATCCGCTCCCCCTGATCCTTTTATACAAATCTCTTCAAATAGCTCCAACATGGAGCCAACTCTTAATATTTCCACATACTTGACTCAAACGTCCTTAAAAGTTTTGACACTGAGCCTCACAAGCTCAAAATAAAAAAAAAATCCACCAAATTGGCCTCTAATGGCCCTTTAATTTCAAAGGCCCATCCAAACGTATGGAACCCCAAGCTAGAGCCATGAAAAACAAATCAAAAGCCCTAGACTCACTTATATCCCTAACTAACAAAGTTCTTTTGCATGAAGTTGATACTGAATGAGAGTTTTTGACGGGCTTTGTAGGGGATCTCATTATTATTTCCAAAAAACTCCTATCAGGATCCAACTTGAAATAAATTGTGTTCAAATTGTTATAAGCATAGTCAGTTAGAGTTCGACGAGTATAAAATTTGGTTCGAGTTCGCCAATGGATAAAGTTCAAAAAAAAATTCGCCATTAAATTCGAACCATAGAAAAACATAAGAGATATATAAAAATAAGTCAAATCAAAATATTATAGATACTTCTTGAAAAAATAAATGTCTCAAAATGTAAAACATGTAATATTAAGTTCTCAAACTTCATTCGAACTATACATCAAAAATTTCTACATCATCAAAATCCAATACACTCTATGGCCTTATAGGCTACTAGCTACATCAAAAAGTTACATATCATCAAGAGCACTTGGCTCATCAACATCATTATCACTAGATTCACCATAAAAGAAATCAAGATTATTTGTGTCCTCTAAGTCAGCTGCAATACGCTGGGGTTGTGAAGAAGAAGATTCTTTTGTCATTTTATTCATGCACATCTGTAAATTACTATTAACATAAACAAACTCTGATAACTTTCCAGACAATACCCTGTTTTTTTTCTTGGATTGAATGTGGTCAAAACAACTCCAATTCCTTTCACATGCTAACGCACTTGCTCCTTGACTCAAAATTTGAATAGCAAAATGTTGTAATTCCTTTGTACTTGATCCATAAGATTTCCACCATTTGTAACCTTCAAGACGTGGCATATCATACTTGGCCCTTGTAGTTGCAAATACCCCTTCTTGTGCCTGGAATGCCCTTGTCTGGTCTCGAATTATACATGCCAGTTCAGGATCTGGAACAACCCTGTCAATGGCTTCATAAAGTCCACTCATGACTTCAAAATCACTGTCTCTATCTATATGAAAGAGCCTAGGCTCTAGATAACAAGCCGCTGCATGCAAGGGTGTGTGCATCATTATCCATCTAACATCAATCACATCTCATATTTCTTTATAATCTGTCTCCACATCATTGAATGTTTTTTGAATGGATTCCTTACAATGGTCCATAGCCTCATAAATCACGTCAAGACAAGGGGTGTCACCATCAACCATGCGAAGCACATCAACAATAATCTCACATATTTTTAGAACTTTTTTGGCAATTTCCTAAAAACTAGGGTTTAAAATGATTTGTTCTGTTTGATTTCCCTTAGGGCTTATTGAAAGCACAGATCTTTCCCACTCATTGCAACAAATCACTGACCTTATTGTTGATTTCTCTTCAACCACTCTTTTTAGAGTGATATAAAAATAGGCAAATTTTGTTTCACAAAGCCTCAACAACTCCTTAGATGCATATTGTCGATAAATGCTCGATGTGAGGCGGTGGTTCCTTATGAAATTTGCAATTGTCCTCCCTCTCTGAATTGCATCATGCACCCATGGAAATTTGGCCAAGTTCTGAAATAGCAAATTAAGGCATGTGTTGCACAAAAGCTCCAATAAATTTGTGGATACTTTTTCATAAGCATTTTTCCAGCCCCTACACAATTTGTGGCATTATCAATGACAACCTGAATTACATTTTCTTCACCCACTTCAAAAATTGCTTCATCTAAGATTTTGAAAACATATTCTGAAGTTTTCTTGTGAATCATGGTGTCAATCACTTTCAAGAAAGATACGTCTTGAGGGCAATGCACCAAGATATTCATCAATGGCCTTTGACACATGTCAAACCAGCCATCACTCAATATACTGCACCCTATTACACTCCAAGAGGCATTGACCTCTGCCATGTTTCCATTGACCCTCTCTTTTGACCGTTCCAAAAGAGTGGTCCTAAGCTTTTCAAAACTGGGTCGAATGTATCATTTGCCAAATTCAAAGACTTTCTTGATTGCATATATAAACAATGGACTCTTTACTACGTTGAATGGAATGACATTTGAATAAAATAAATCAATGAATGCATCATTCACGTCTTGCTTCTGTACTAGCTTCCACATGCTGGGAATTGTTCCACTTCCACTAGTGTTTGACTCCATAAATAAAAATGACATGCTTGCAGAAAAACTTTTTGATGTGCTCTTGAAAAAAAATTCTTGAATTCTTTGTTTTTTTTGTGCAGCAGTGTGCTTTCCAGCTAGTGATTATTCCTCCTTTCTCTAATGTCACTGATTTTTGAGGTAACATTAGCACATGCTGTAACATCCCCACCACGACCACCCGATCTGCGAAGTAGGTGGCCCACCGCCTTGGTTAAACTCCCATAAAACATTTTTCCATACAAGTTACATTTTTTATTTTACTTCATGTCCTAATCCGATTTTGGATACATGCTTCCATGCCTCGGCTTTTGACTTCTAAGAAGCCATTAAATTTTATGCAAATTAAAAAATTAAAATTAAAATAAAGATTAAAATAAAAAATGAAAATTAAGGTAAAAATAAAACTGACATATTATTATAAATATAAATAAATGAAAAGCAAACTAAATAGTAAAAATATAAATAAATAAAAATTAATATTAAAAATTAAAATAAAAAATAAATTTTGTAAAATATTAAATTAAATAAAAATAACAAACAAATAAAACATTGATTTCAAACTGACTAACATCTCATAAAAATAGAGAGAACAGCTGCGTGTGGACAACATTTGAAACTGGTTTTTTCCCGCCAAGTTGGGCCCCCTGAGTGCGACTGGCGAGATCACGGATCCAATGGAGGACACTGCTGGTGGCAGTGCCTCTGGGGATCTGTTCAGAAATCTGGTAGTGGATAGTCCATCCGTGGCACTTACAGGTGAAAAGACGTGCCCCTCGAAAAGCATGACGAGCCTCCCTGTTATCTAGGAGGGCACAACCCTGCATATCCCAGACGATCTGCTGGAGGAAATCGTGGCATCCATGGACCTTATGTTGGTAGGTAAGTTTTTTTCTTTCCGTCCTAGTATCGAAATGATTAGGAAATGGGTTCTGTCTAGGTGGAAAGTTAAGGGTAGTGTTTCGATCACTGCCATGGCAAGAGGCCTATTCCTTTTTAGTTTTACGAATAGGGAGGACATGATCACTACTCTTGCTGGAGGACCATGGCTGTATGGCCCACATTCTCTTGCCCTATGCTCGTGGAAACCAAGATTTGATCCTAACTCGGACTTTAATAAGTCTGCTCCTGCTTGGGTAAGACTGCCAGGGTTCCCTTTGGAATTCTGGGATGAAAAAATTTTCACAGCTATTGGCAATTCTATTGGCCAATTTGTCATTACAGATCATACAACCAGAACAAAGTCCAGATGTGTGTACGCTAGACTTTGTGTCAATGTTGAAATAAATAGGACTCTCCCTACGACCATAGAGCTAAACTCCAAATATGGGACCTGGACTCAGCCGATCATTTATGAAATGCTACCAATTTCTGTCAAATATGTAAAAGAAAGAGACATTTAATGACACAATGCATAGCAAAGCAAAAGGGAAGGAAAGATGATTCCCAGATTGAAAGGGAGGATCAGGCTCTCAATTACAGAAAGAACAGCAAGCAGGAAACAGAGAGTAATGTGGAAAATCCCGACAACACAGAAAAGGGAGAAAAAGAGACGAAAAAGGAGGATATCACTAGTAGTGAGGGAAAAGCTGTCCCAAAGGAAAATATAGTATCAGCTGATAGTCAAAAGGCTATATTTAACACAGCCAACCCTCCAGAAAAACAGACTAATATGTCTAAGGAGAAAGAGGTAACCTTTTGATAGAGGAAGTCAATGAAGAAGACAAAGTTCCAAGAGTTGGACAAGAAGAAGTAACTCCAGAAAGTCCCACTAAAAGAGAAGCAGACTCACAGCTAAATACAGAGATTTTCCATGCTCTGGAAGTTGGAGACCAAGTAGGAAACTACTTAGCAATAATTGTAACAGGACAAAGTGGCAGTAATGAATAGGAGGAATGGGTTACCCCAAAGAAAAAGAACCGAAAAGGTAAAAAATCTACAGATGTTGGCACTGAGCCCAAACAAGGGAGGCCAACCCTAAGAGAAACAAGACAAAGAGAGATTGCTAGGGAGATTGCCAGTGGTAAACAGAATACACTGGAGACCCAACCCCCCAAACCCTCTAAATGAGAATAGTATCTTGGAACCTGAGGGGCTTTAACAATCCCTCAAAGCAGTTTGAGGTTAAAAACTACATTTTAGATAATAAATTAGATATTTTATTACTTCAAGAAGTCAAGATGAATGAGGAGAATTTTATGAAAATTGTTGCCTATATATGGCCTAAGGCGGCTTTTTGCATTAGTCCTACTGAAGGGGCTTCAAGGGGGATTGTCACTATGTGGAATAGTGCTAAAATCCAAGGGTCTCTTATGGCTTATAATAAGCACTTCTTGATTACCAATTTTTCTATGAAATCTTCGAACTGGTCGTTGATCAATGTCTATGGACCGAATAACAGAGCTTTGAGACAGAAATTATGGATAGCCCTGAGCAGTTTCAGGAATAATCCCCAGAACATTAGATGGATGTTAGCCGGAGATTTTAACACTCCTCTATACCCTTCTGAAAAACAGGGTGGAATTATGGATTACTCGAACAGCATGTTCGACTTTGCTGAATTCATTAATGATTGGGGATTATTGGACATAGAGCTGCAAAACCAAAATTTTACCTAGACCAATAGAAGAAGAGTAGATCAAATGATTCAAGTTAAATTAGACAGATTTCTTATATCAAGCAACTGGAAGGATTATCATAATATGCAGGCGCAGGGTTTCCCTAGAACCATGTCTAACCACTGCCTGATCTTCCTCAGTTGGAGAGAAGGACATTCCGGACCTTTCCCATTCCATTTTAAAGCTATGTGGATCAAACACAAAGGCTTTAGACAAATGGTGGCCCAATGGTGGAAAATTCATATTCAAGGTACTCCTATGTTCAGAATAGTCAAGAAACTCCAACACATTAAACAAGAAGTTCATGGATGGAATAGATACAGCTTTGGGCAGGTCTTCCAACAGAAGAAAAATATAGTGGGAAAACTCAAGGATATACATCAACTGATAGATCAAAGGGATGATTCTGAAGACACTTTAGAAGAAGAGAATATCATGTCTTCAGAATGGAAGAATCTTATGGAAAGAGAAGAGGTTTTCTGGAAACAGAGATCCCGTGTTCAGTGGCTTAAAGAGGGGGATAAGAACACTGTCTTTTTTCATCTCTCAACTATGAAACATAGGAAAGCCAACTCAATAACTAAGTTTGTCCTAGATAATGGCGACATTATTACCGAGGATAATGAAATAGGGGAACAAGCTAGAGCTTTCTTTCAGAATCTGCTTACGGAAAAAAATAATAATGATAGAATCGATAGACCTATGAATCAATTTATTGATAAAATCACCTGTTTGATAACGGAAGAAGATAATCCAGAGATGTTAAAGCCTATATTTGAGGAAGAAGTCCATGCTGTTTTATTCTCCATGGGTGTTTTTAAAGCCCCGGGTCCTGATGGCTTTCCTCCTATATTCTTTCAAGAATATTGGGAGATAGTAGGAGCAAACCTCACGGCTGCTGTGCGTGATTTTTTCAGATCAGGTAAACTTTTGAAACAAGCTAATAATACCTTCATAGTACTTGTTCCTAAAAAATCACAACCTTCGCACCTCACTGATTTCAGGCCCATTAGTCTATGCAACACTGTGTATAAGTTATGTACTAAAATGTTGGTCATGAGGATTCAACCTTTGCTTGACAAAATTATTTCTCCTGCTCAAAAAGGTTTCGTCCCGGGCAGGCAGATTCTTGATGCTGTGATCACCACACATGAGACTATTCACTCCATGGACAAAAGCAAAATTCCTGGGATGGCTCTCAAGCTTGATATTTCTAAAGCTTATGATAGTCTCATGGACTTTTCTGTTCCAAGTGATCAGAAAATTTGGGTTTAATGATAAAATGTCTCGCTTGTTATGGAACGCGATCTCTTCTGCAAAATTCTCAATGCTGGTTAATGGTGTTCCTAGAGGGTTTTTCTCGTCCTCGAGAGGAATTCGTCAAAGACACCCTCTCTCCCCGTACTTATTCATCATTATAGCTGAGGCACTGGGAAGATACATACAAGCAGATATAGCCTCAAAAAAGCTAGTGGGCATCAAACTTGCCTCCTCCCTTCATCCTATGGTGGTACAGCAGTTTGTGGATGATACCATCTTCTTTAGCATCTCATCGGTGATTGAAGCTAGAAGATGGAAGAATATCTTAAATAATTATGCCAGAGAGTCGGGACAAAGGATAAATTTTCAGAAAAGCAATGTGTATTTCTTCAACACTCCTAATGAACTTAGACATATAATCATTGATATATTAGAATGTGCTGAAGCTGGCCTACCAGCGACCTACCTGGGTCTCCCACTCTCGGTCAAAGAAGTATCCCTTGGATTTTGGAATGGAATTGTGAAAAGAATGCAGAGAAAACTTCTTGGTTGGAAGGGGAAACTACTCAGCAGTGCTGGTAAACTGCAACTTCTTCGGGCTTCGCTGCAAGGTATTCCTACATACTTCCTGTCTCTTTTTAAAATTTCTGCGTATTTTGCTGAGAAACTAGAACAGATCCAAAGGAAATTTTTATGGACGGGAGTGGAAGACAAACAAAGAATGTCTTTAGTCAGATGGGAAAAAGTGTGTCTTCCAAAATCTCATGGGGGACTTAATATTAGGTCCATCAAGGACATGAACAAAGCCCTTCTCTCAAAAGTTAGTTGGAACCTGATCCATAAAAACAATGATTGGGGGGAAATAATGTATGCCAAATACATGCATAGCATTGATGATTCCAACTTTCTTCAACAGACAGGATTACCCTAGGGATCTGTGATATGAAATAAAATGCTAAAAAGTAGAAGCCTTCTCAAATAGGGAATTAGATGGAAACTTGGAAATGGCCGACATATTAAATTCTGGGATGATATCTGGTTAAAGGACAAGGCTCTCATCACACAGGGAAACTATGGAGAGATTGCTGACTTGACTACCCAATTTTTTGGAGATAGGGTCAGTGATTATATGGAAAATAACAATGGGATGAGGAGCTGGAAAAATCTTTTGGATTGCTGTGTGCATCGCCCTGAGCTTTTCTCAAGAGTTCAGGAGATCCAGCAGTGCGTTCAGGAGATCAGAATCCCTCTCTTTCCCTAAGAGGATGAACAATACTGGTGGCCAAATAAGAATGGATCGTTCTCTGTCAAATCTGCTTACCATCTGCTCATTCTTGAAGCTCAGAATAAAGATGTATGGAAAAAGGTTTGGAATCATAAACTTATTCCAAACATTAACATGTTTTGGTGGGCTGCTACTCATAACAAAATCCTTACTCAGGATAACCTTCAAAAGAGAGGGTTTACTTTGGTTAACAGAGGTTTCATGTGTGGTTCAAAAGAGGAATCAGTTTCATACCTCTTTATCCACTGTGAGTTTGCCCGAGAATTATGGGGCACAATACTTAACAACTTTGGTATTGAATGGGTCTGCAATTCTGACCTTAAAGAAGTAATTCTCAGCTGGAACCCAACCTTCACACATCCCTGGCTTATAGAATTATGGAAGCAAGCTCTCCCATGTTTGAGTTGGACTTTATGGAAAGCGCAATCATAGAATTTTCAGGGACACTGCTAGAAATGCTTCTCAGGTGTTTAACTCCTTTGCTAAGACCATTATGGAAAGTGTTACAACAGCTCATATTCGTGTTGCGGAGAATCCCCTATCTCAAATTGAAAGCCAAATTGCAGCCAAATGGAAAGTTTTAAACCAGATCCTTGGGTATAATAACTCCAAAATTCTACAAAGACTTAATACTAAATGGATCCCCCCTAAACCTAACTGGATGAAACTCAACTTTGATGGGGCATCCAAGTTGGATGGTAAAGCTAGTGGAGGAGGAATTATAAGGAATGATAAAGGATGGATGTCTGCTATCTATGCTGATGGAATTGGATGCCAGAGCAACAACTATGCTGAAGCAATGGCTTTACTATGGAGATTAAAGTTAGCTATATCCCTAGGAATAAAGAACTTGAATATACAAAGAGACTCTAAGATGGTCATAGATGCCGTTAATAAAGCTTCAAATGTGGGAATCAAGCTAAAAGACATCATCACTGATATACAATTTCTTTTACAAAAGTTTTCCGAAGTTGAGATTTCCCATACCTACAGAGAAGGCAACAGGGTCGTTGATGCTTGTGCCAACCTTGGGCAGCAATTTTTAGGTTGGAGGGTGTGGCGACAAGGTGTTCATATTCCCTTAAACATTAGGGAGATCATTCAAAAAGAGATGACTTGTCAGGAATGAGGCGTATTGATGACCCTGAAAAGACCCCTGTTGATACCCCCCGCTCCTTTGCAAGCAAGAAGGGCAAGAAGAGAAAGGTTGATGAAGAGGAATAAAATATTAAAGAGACTACGGAAGGGACCCACAGGAATCCGGGCAGGGCTACGGGGGGCCAAGGTGGCAAATCTCACAAGCCTTCCAAAATTAATAAGGAAGGATTCCCCTCTGGAGTGCGAAGGTCAGGCGGATTGCTGGTAAACCAGCCCCGAAGGCCAGACTGATTGATTATTCCAAAAGTGCTTCGAAAGAAGCAACCCAGGAGGAAGACTCTGAGGAGCTGAAAATCCAAAAAAATTTGGAGGACACTGGAGGGAAGCAGTCTACTAGGGATTTTGAAGTTACTGAGGAGCAGGGCGCTGACACTATGGGAACTGCTGACAATAAGGGGGAAATGTATGTCGAGAAAGCTGGTGAAGGCACTGAGAATGAGACTGATTGGAAAACTGAAATTGGGGCCCTGAAGGACCGCATTCAAAAGCTGGAGAAGGTCTTCGCCAAAGGGCTTCGTAATACAATTCTGCTGAACATGTCTATGCTGAAAGTGGTGGGTAATACTGGGTATGCTGACAACGCGGAGAATGAGAAACTCAATGATCTTATCAAATCAATAGTTATGTAAGGGGAGACCTCTCTAACTCTGGTCTTCCCGTGGCTTGTGTTTTATTTCTGTCTGTTGTTCTCGGCTATGCCGTCGTCTCTTTGAAGTCATTTTTTGTTTGTTTGCCTTCTTGTCTTTTTTGACTGTATAGGGTTCGGCCCCTGGTTTGCCGCCTTGTTTTATCAAAAACAAACAAATAATATAATTTTATATAAAAAAATAAAATATAATACATTTAAAAATAAAAGATTAAAAAAATAAAAATAAAAAAATATTAAAAAAAACTAAATAAAAAATAGAATAATTATTAAATTCAAAATAAAAACTAAATTAAATAATTTAAAATATTATTAATATTAAAAATAAAAAAACAAAATTGAACATGCAAATGAATGGTATTTGTTGATGAGTCTTGAACTTTTGGGGAGAAAGAAGATGCCTGCGCGCGAAGGAGGAACAGCAGGTCCGTTGACAGGCCCCAGGCAAGTGGCAGAGACCCCTGGGGCAAACTTTCACGGCCAGGAACACTTCTATACCAGTGAGCGCTTGCGGCTAACCAAAGTCAATGGATGTCTCTTGAGGACCCAAGACCGTCCTGTTTTGGTCATCCCACAGGAAGCAGTCCATGAAGATGTGGAATATTTGTCTGCACACACCCTAATCTGCAAGTTTCTGGGTATTAGAATCCCTGTGTCAGCATTAGAATCCTGGATTCGCCGCTCCTGGGTCATTGAAGGAGATTTTGACCTCATGTTGGCAGGAAATGGATATTTTTTGGTAAGTTTTTCCTCTGTTTCTGATAGAAATCGCATTTTTGAGGGAGGGCCCTACTTCTATGAAAGAGTGGGCCTGTTTCTTAAACCATGGCACATGGGTTTCAACTCCGCTGATGAACTCCCAGCCTGTGTCCCAGTCTGGGTCCGTCTTCCGCGGCTTCCGCTGGAATTTTGGCGGGAAGATATCCTCAGACAGATTGGGGCAATGTTGGGTAAGCCAACAGCTATTGCACACCAGTCACTTGACAAGAAGATTATTTCATATGCAAGAATTTGTGTGGACATGGACTTAAACAATCCGCTACCAGATTCTGTAGAAATCTGCATGGGATCATTGTCTTGGATACAGCAGCTTGATTACGAATCCATCCCCTTCAGATGCCGATTATGCCATGTTTATGGACACCTTCATCGGCAATGCCCTTTGGCGGTCAAAACCAATGACATTGGGATAAATTCTGGAATGAATTTTACCGCTGAATCTGGGAAAGGAAATGGGCGCAGAAGTTTGGTTGAAAACACCAAATCTTTACCTGATAAATCAGATAAAGGGAAAAATGCTTTGTCTCCAAGTTTGGCGCAAGGGTCTGGAGAACAATTTCAAGTAGGAACGGATGGTTTCACGACTGTCAAAAAGCGAGCAAGAGGTCGGGGACCAAGGCGTGGCAATACTGAGAGACAAGTAGACCTGGGGTTTAATAGATTCGAAGCTTTAGATTGTATGGTCATTGAAGATGGCATCCCGATGGAGGATCAGGGGGATGAGATGGTGCAACCTAGACAGGCCTCTGAAGTCAATGGAACTCTTAATGGGCAGGGACAAGTGCCTTTTGACTGCTCTCTGCAACAGGAGGGAGGTCCATCTGAGGCTCAGTATGAGCAGCCTGAGAAGGAAGTGAGCTGGGCGGATTTGGCCAAAGAAGGGGATGCTGGTAAAAAAGGAAAAGGAGCCAGTAGTGCTCTTGGGCTTATGCAAAAACAATTCAAGAAAGCCAACTCGGCTGCTCCTTCCAAAGCTGGAAGAAGAAAGGATCAAGATAGATTGAAACTTACTGGTGAATTGTTGGTGGAAACTGGAGTGGTCAAAACTATGGATGAGCACTTCCCTCAACCAACCTAATGATAAAACTGTCATGGAATGTAAGGGGATTGCATAGCTCCCCTAGACAAAAGGCTCTGCGTAATTTGATCTGTGACAATTCTCCGGATATCCTCTGTATTCAGGAGACTAAATTGTCGGTTGAAGCTTTTTCAGCTTGTATGTTAAATGTCTGGCCTAGCGGGCAGTGGCAATGTATAGGTGCTTGCGGTAGTGCCGGAGGTTTAGCTGTGGGTTGGAATCCAAGGAAAATTCTACCTATTCATTGGATATGCAACTTGTCTGCCTTAACTGTGTTGGCTTCTTCTCTTGATACCGGGGAAAGATTTCTTATTACCAATGTCTACGCCCCTGTTGATATTGCTGGCCAAGTGCAGCTGTGGGAGCACATTCGTTATATTCGTCTCCTTCACCCATTCATGCCGTGGATAGTTGCTGGAGACTTCAATGCGGTGATGAGTCTTGAGGAAAAAAGAGGCGGCTTAAATCGGCTGGGTCCCTCTGCTGACTGCCTTCGCCACAATGTGGAAGCGTTGCGCTTATCCGATGTTAGACCCTCTAATGGGGTGTTCACATGGAGCAACAGAAGAACAGGTAACGCTGCCATTGCCGAACGTCTTGATAGATTTCTAGTTTCCTGTTTTTGGCAATCTAGTGCTTTTTCTATCAATTCCGAAATTTTGGACTGGAGGGGCTCCGATCACTGGCCTATCAAGCTGGCCATAGGCTTTATAGAAAGGCCCAAAAAGCCTCCTTTCAAGTTTCAGATGATGTGGCTTAGAGATACATCCCTTCATGATCTCATGGCGCAGTGGTGGAGACAGGGAGGGCCAGCGTATGGTACAGCTATGTATTCATTTCTTAAAAAGCTTCAGTATGTTAAAAGGAAATTGCAGGAATGGAATAGAAGTAGTTTTGGGAATCTACATTGTAAGAAAAAGATGGCACAAGAGCAGCTTGATAAGATAACCAGGCAAATAAGAGAATGCGGATTCTCGGAGGAGCTTCGTCTGGAAGAAGCTACTGCTGCCAATGCCTTAGCGGAGTGGGAGCTTAGGGAGGAGATCTACTGGAAGCAGAAGGCTCGCAATGACTGGCTTCAAGAGGGAGACAAGAACACGGCTTTCTTCCATAAGTCTGTGCAGGCCCAGCGCAATGGGAACTTTATTACTTCTCTTGTTTCTCAGGATGGATGTTGCCTAACCTCTTCCCAAGCTATTAGCAAAGAAGCTGTTCGGTACTTTTCAGCACTGTTTGCTAGTGATCCTATACCCGCTGAAGGGGTTGAAAATACTGTTTTGTCTTGCATTCCTTCTTTGGTGAATGAGGAAATGAATGAACGCCTTATGCGGCCAATTGCTTTGCCAGAAGTGGAAGAGGTTGTTTTTAGCATGAAGAGAGGTAAAGCCCCCGGTCCTGACGGATTCCCGGCTGAATTCTTTCAAGATTTTTGGGGAGTTATAAATCATGACTTAATGCAGGTGATACAGGAATCGTATTCCAGCAGAGAAATGCTTAGAGCTTTGAATGCCACGTTCTTGGCTCTTATTCCTAAGAAGGAACAAGCTAATAAGCTGGAGATGTATAGGCCAATTGCGCTTTGTAATGTTATTTATAAAATCATCTCCAAAATCATTGCTCAAAGACTGAAAGGATTCCTCCCTCGCCTTATTTCGGAGGAGCAAGGTGGATTTGTTGCTGGTAAGCAAATCTTGGATGGAGTGGTGATTGCCGCTGAAGCAATCCATTCTATGAGTACTTCTCAAGAGAAATCTATGTTTATTAAGCTTGACCTTGCCAAAGCCTATGACAGAGTCAGCTGGAGATTTCTGAGCAAAGTCCTATTAGCTTTTGGGTTCAATCAAGATTGGATCAGCTGGGTGTTCAGTTGTATTACGACGCCCTCCTTTTCGGTTCTTATTAACGGAGCCCGTACGGAACTTTTTGGGGCCTCGAGAGGTCTTCGTCAAGGAGATCCGCTCTCACCATACTTGTTCATCATTATGGCTGAGGGGCTTGGACGGCTTCTCAAGTTTCGGGTTGCTCAGAGTACCCTTCAGGGCTGGAATTGGGGAAATGGCATTACTACCTTGACTCATCTCCAATTTGTCGATGATACTATTTTAGCTGGTAAAGCTCGGATCCGTGAAGCTGAAGCTTTCCGTCACACCCTCGACAACTATTTGAAGGCTTCGGGACAAAGGATCAATGAGCACAAGTCCTCCATTTTTTTCTTCAACACCCCTGAATCTATCCAGAGAAGAATCGCTGCCATTCTTAGATTCCAAATTCAAGCTCTTCCTGTTGTTTATTTAGGCATTCCCATTGTTGTGGGGCGGCAGCCCAGGCTTTTTTGGTAGAATGTGTTGGACAAGTTAAGACGGAAAATCAGCCATTGGACCCATAGATGGCTCTCCACTGCTGGTCGTGTTATTCTTTTGCAATCTGTTATTCAGGCGCTGCCCATTTATCGGTGCATGATTCAAACCGCCCCTGTCTACTTCCTTAAAGAATATGATGCCCTCTCTCGGAGATTTCTTTGGAGTGGGAATCTTCAGAACACTAAATGGAGTCTCGTCAACTGGGACATGGTTTGTAGACCAAAGCAGGGAGGGGGCCTGGGACTACGCTCCGCTATCTTAGGCAGCCAAGCCTTGGCCGCTAAGTTATACTGGAGGTGGTGCTCTAACCATTCTGCCCTGTGGGCCAAAATTCTGACTGCTAAGTACTTCCCGGGCACTGAGCCTCATGACATGGCTAGACTTCCTCTTGCTGGTAGAGGGTCGATGGTGTGGAGCACTCTTAAGGTGGGAGCGCAGCTGGTGAAGCAGAGTCTTTTCTGGGTGTGCAATAGTGGGACTGAAGCTCTGTTCTGGGAAGACTCTTGGAATGGGGAACCGCCTCTGTTAGTTTCTCATCCTCAGTTACAGCCTCTAGCTGATATCTTTATCTCAGCTGGTTGGGATACCGTGATGCATTATAAGGAAGCTGTCAGCTTGGGCATGGCTATTGGATATAGGTGGAAAAACTCTTCTGATTGGCCTCCGGGAGGATCTGCTGAGACTAGAAGTGAGTTAAGCCATATCCTTCAGTCTAGAGAATGCAATTATCTTCAGGGCAGAGATGTTCTTGCCTGGGGGGGAGATACAACTGGCCAGTATTCTGTCTCGTCTAGTTATGCGCTTTTGATTAAGCAAGCTTTTAATCGTAATCAGTTCTTATGGGGGAAAAAAGTCTGGAACCAAATTTCTTGGCCCAAATGTAATTTTTTTCTGTGGACTCTTTCTCACAACAAGTGCCTGACCTGGGATAACTTATGTAAACGTGGCTTTCAGGGGCCTTCGGTCTGTGTTTTGTGCCACAGTAGTGAGGAGACAGGGGAGCATTTATTCTTCCAATGCCCCTTTGCTACTCAGTTCTGGCATTTGTGGTGGGCGGCTTGGGGCGCCCCCTGCTGTCATGCTCATTCATTGAGTGAATTCTGGAATCAATTGGGCCCTGCGCCTGCTAGGAACTCCCTGCTGCAGAGTGCTTGGACTGTGGGCCCTTCCTTCATATTATGGAATTTGTGGTTAGAGCGCAATAGGAGAGTCTTCAAGGGAGAGCGCCTAGAATGGCGCCAGCGTTGGTCCAAAATTCTTAATTCTTTGCAGGAAACATTGCGTGCTAAGTGTGTGGAGGGAGCGGACTGGAATGATGAGGTGGACGGTCAACTTAAGCGGCTGGGTATGAGTCTACAACCTGGAAATGACTTGGCGCTGCGCTGTGGTGCGCAGCATGGGCTGAATGTTAAAATGCGCCCGGTTAATAGGAAAGGACGCTGGACCCGCCCTGAACCTGGTTTTATCAAAGTAAATACGGATGGCTCCTCACGGGGGAACCCAGGAGAGGCCGGAATTGGGGGTATTGCTCGAGATAGTCTCGGTTGCATACAATTTCTTTTCTCGATTTACAAAAGCTGCCACACAAACAATCTCATGGAAGCCATGGCAATTCTGGAAGCTTTGAAGTTCTGCTGTCAACAAGGTTGCTACAATATCATCTGCGAATCGGATTCGCAAGTGGTGATTAATTTGCTAAATAACGGTAATGCTGGTATAATAGATTGGCATTTGAATCTCATTATTCTTCAGATCAGGTATTTAAGTACCTCTTTGAATTCTGTTGTTTTCAAACATATTCCACGAGAATGGAATGGTGTTGCTGATCGCCTTGCCAAATGGGCTTCGGAGAATGGTTCCATGTGGAGTATTACTGACCCGGGTATGTTCTCGGCTAGTACGTTTCAGGAGCTGGTTCAGTTGGTGAACCAGGAGAATGATTTGTAATTTTGGTCTTTTCGTTTTTTAATATATTTTTACCCCTGTTAAGTTCAAAATAAAAAAACAAAAAATAAATTAAAAATAAATAATTTATGTAAAATATTATTAAAATAATAATAAATTAAATAAAATAAAAATAATAAACAAATAATATAATTTTATATAAAATATAAAATATAATATAAATTTAAAAATAAAGCCTAAAGGATTAAAAAATTAAAAACAAAATAAAAGTAAAATTAACATTAAATTAACTAAATAAAAATTAAATAAAATAATCATTAAATTAAAAATAAATAAATAAATAATGGAAAAAAATACAACTAATATAAAAAATAAAAAATAAAATAAATAATTCAAAAAATTATTAAATATTAATATAAAAACAAAAAATAAATAAATATAAAATATAGAACAAATTATGAACAAATTATAAAAATAAATTAAAAAGATTTAAATCATGATTCATAACAAATAATTTAAAATAAAAATAAATAAATAAAACATAAAAGTTAAATAAAAATGAACCTAAAAAATTAAAACAATAAAAATACCTAAACAAATAATACGATCATCTAATTTTAAAAGTTAACTAAAAAGAAAACCTAAAAAAATTAAACAATGAAAAACCTAAATTATTAAAAGAAACAGAGTTACCTTGCCCTTGCCCTTGCCCTTGCCCTTGCCCTTGCCCTTGCCTGCGTGGTGTCACTGTTGTCATTGCTCACCCAACGATTTTGCTCACCCACCGTTACCTATTCTGGTCGTCATTGCCATTGTTGGTCGCCGCTTGACGAATATGCTCGCCCATCACCAATGCACTGTGTTGCGTGACGCCAGTAAATGATTTTTTTTCCATGAAAAAGGTCACAACTATGTTGGTGCGGATTGGAATGCAAAGTTCCAGGGTTTTTTAACAGTCATGGGTGCATTTTTCCTGTCGTTTCCCTAGCTCGTGTTGTCAACAGTCCTCTCGTCGTCTTTGTAGAGTCCTCCCACCGTCTTTGCAGGTAATCTGCCAAACTTGACCGACTCTTTGGTCAATTGTTGACATTGTGGATTGCACCCTTGAAAGAAGTTTGGGCTTCTCTCTTCCACGCGGCACAATAGAGACTCCCCTCTTGCTGTGGGTTTGGCAAAACTAAGGGGAAAATCTCTAGATAAAGGCTAGCTCCCTTTGATGCATCTCTGAGGCTTTTCACTACCACTGCTAATAATGGGGGGGGATGAAAAGGGAGGATAACCAAAACAGAAACTAATCTAAGTGGTGATGCACCAAACAATGATTGATCTACTTAGCTTTGACATACACTTTACATCAAGAAGAAGCTAATATACACTTCATTTGACACGAGAGAACTCTTTTGCATCAGTGTTTCAGTAAGGGGTCCTCTGGAGATACAGGGAGGAAGAACTACCAGAGGTGTTCTAAGACACACTATGGCAGCATGTTCACATGTGCCTATACTCTACTGTGGACACTTCTTGCTAACCTGC
The DNA here is from genome assembly GCA_037957365.1 of Torreya grandis. Taxonomy (NCBI): domain Eukaryota; kingdom Viridiplantae; phylum Streptophyta; class Pinopsida; order Cupressales; family Taxaceae; genus Torreya; species Torreya grandis. Next base: position 1,707,910 of record JARHVA010000231.1, on the reverse strand, counting down.
AAAAGAAGAAACTCACAATACACTAGACATGCTAGAATCATTATATGAAAGCATGAAAGAAAATGACTCAACACAAGACAAAACCATAGACATATGCAAAAGTGCGAACTCAAATAGAGGTAAAAATGCTATGTCTTGATTCAAGGTAAAATCCTGCAGGGCTTCACCATATAAGTTGAGAGATATCTTCCTCTCTTGGAGGTTACAATATATATAGCATGAAAAGAAAGACTTCTAGTGCCTTCTAGAACAAGCAACCCATGCTTCGTTGAATGCCTTGGAAAGAGGAAACTTGCTCATGTTGGTGTCATCCTTCTAGAAACGTCTTGAAAAATCCATGTTGTAGATGTCGCAAGTCTTGACTTTGGTGCTTAAAGCATATTAAATATCACTATAGAAGCATGGGTCACTGTAAATATCTACCTGTGCCGACGCTTTTTGTGCCACCCGGACTATTCTATTTGCCCCTACACTTGGCTAGGTGCATCTTTTGGAACATTCCAAATGTTGTCATATGTGTGCATGGTCGTGTTCTAGATTCTCTATTTTGTTCCCTCTTTCCTTGCTATTTCTTGTCTCTTTCTGGCAATTTTGAGCTCTCGGGCTATTCTTCTCATCTTTTTTTCCTTGGGCTCCTTTCTCAGTGGGTAATGCATCTCTGTTAAAGTTGATGTATGTGGGCCTATCGCCATTCAAAAACCAACGGCTATTTCACCACCTTGAATTTGACGTTCACGCACCCATCATTGGACGTTTGAACCTCCAATAGCTAGTTTGCCATGCTGAAATTGACGTTCTCAGGCCTATCATTACTTCTGGTAACTCCTTCAACTTTCTTGAAACTGAACCTTCAACATTTTGCAATTGAACCTTCCCGAAGGTAAGGTGTCCCTTCTGAGCTTGGAAAAGGTCCCTTTTTGGTCGCTGGGAGCCCTCTGCAAAGTACTCCTCGGCTCCTTCAGGCTTTCTTGTCTCCTTGGCTCCTTCGAGATTGCTTGTCTCCTCAATTCCTTTAGACATTTTGTCTGAAGGAAGTCTTTCCTTCAAAGCCTCAACCTTTCTTTGGGTGAATTTCTTCGAACAAAATGTCTGAAAAAATTCGTTTGGGCATTTTGTCCGAAGGAATTCACCTTTGGTTTTACATGGATTTCCTTTGGACAAAAAGCCCAAAGAAATCCTTTGGTCCTTTCCTTTGAATTTATTTGGATTTCCTTCGGAGGAAAATCCAAAGGGATCCTTTACCCTTTTGCCTTAGATTTCCCTCGGACAAAAGTCTAAAAGAAATTATTTGTCTTTTACATGGATCTTTTCTGAAGGAAAACTTACCTTTCGGCCTTCTGCTTTGTCATTCCTTTGAAGGAAAACTCTGCCCTCCGCAACCTGCTGGAACGGTCCAGTTTGGCATCTTCCTGCCCTTCGAAGTGTGTTTATACAAGACTTGCATTTCTTTAAAACTGGCCTATTCCTTTGCAATAAAAGGCCTACTCGAGGTAATTTTTTGAAGTGAAACAAGCCTCAGATCAACCCGAAACCTACAGGACTCAAATCACTAAGTTCTTTCGTGGAACAAGTCTACGACAAAGGGAAACAAACCATGATTGCAGCAATGGTGAAGGCATCAAAGACTGGGACAGCAAGGAAAGAAAGGGAGACCGATTTTTTGGCCTGCAGGACCAAAAATGGTCAACATCAATGTCACAAAAATTAGCGAATTCTGAATTTTTACTCAAAAATATGACAAACCCTATGACTATGGTTTTGAGCCACTAGGATTCAAGGTCTCTCTCGACAAAAACTGAGAGGAATGACTCTTTGATGGCAACGCCAAGAGAAATTTGCTTGGCAAATTAACTATTTTATTTTAAACAACTCTCCATTAAACATAAAAGAAATATTGTCGATTCTCATGAATCACCCTGCTCCTACAAAAGTCAAGGACAAACTTTCTTATAGTCACAAATCAATTCAAGGGTTGAATGGGCAACCCTGTCGATTGGAAAAACTTTTTCAAGTAGATTTTGGCAATGCCCGTCAAGAACAAACACATATGTGAGAACTCAATTATAATTGGAGAAATTTGACGTGTAACTTTCAAATGCTCAAGAGATCTAATCTATTGCTAAACAACTTGAGAGTTGGTCTCCTTACCTTTAACAAAGAATGCCTCCAGAATCTTTACAAGTGGTATGTTGAAAATTAGAACCCAAGAGGTTGGAATGTCAAACATTATTGAGGCCTAGGTAAAGGCTATGTCTAGGGGTCCTAGACAAAGAGAAGGCGACTCAAGTTGAATTATTTAATAGCGTTTGCATGGCATGCAGCTGCTCTAGCTTATGTGCAGCCTTAATGTGAGAAGCTTAACTCAAATTTTCCCACATGACATAAATACCCTATTTGGATGGAGTTCCCATTCCTACCTAAGCATTTGGTGCCCAAAATGAGAAGATACCGCAGCCTTTTGGGCAACTTCTTTTTGGAGATAAGAGAGGCTCAAACACTTTGAGTCCAAATGCGAGAACTTTAATGTAGGTACCAACAAACTGAATTTTGCAGCATCTTTCTTTGGATATTTGACACCTTTTCAATGTTTTTTACACATATCCAAAAGGTCATGTATCTAAACTTCTCTAATTGTGGATTTACTTGTTTCTCTTCATCTTATTTTATTAAAGACTGCCATTCTACAAACAAGAAACTGTTGAAGTTGTCACATCTTCTCAAAAACATGCTTCACAAATTATAATAACCTCTAAAACAAACTCAAAATCAGAAGATGATTCTCAAATATGTCAAATGAAAACCAACAAAAACAAAAGAATAAACAAGTGTCAAGCAGAGTACACCTTTTGTTTCTAAAGGAGGAAAAAGTGGGCACCTAGTAGGAGCAGTCAACTCAGTCTTCATTCTAAGTAAAATAGAGGAACATTAAAAGATGCCACCTACGGACTCTCAACACATCAGTTATAAAACTACTAATCGGTAATAAGTGACACATTCAGCATTTCAACAGAATATCAGAGCAGGTATCAAGTTTGATCATAGCAATGCCCCATCCAACCAAGCAACCAAAAGACATGCTTCACTTGACATTTCTCTCTTAAATAATGTCACGGTTAAAAATTATTTTGCAGACCTCAAGTAGTGACTTATGAGTCACAAATAAAGCTGAAAATTGCAGCCTTGACTGTCACAGGAGATTCCAAGGTGCAATTATTTGACAAGGGTTCTACTTAGTTATAACTGAAATCAGTTAACTAATTAGTTCTTCTAAGTGCTATGCTTATGAATCAGCATTTACTCTAATTTATGACCGAAATCAGTTTGTTAATTTGTCTTACATGCTGTGCTCGTGAAATCAGCATTTACATAAGAGTTTTCTACACATGCCATTGTTTTGGAAATTCAAATAGAAGTTGGGAAATAGAAAAACATGAAAAAGAGAAGCTACAGAAAATAAACAACACCATACACCATGACATAACCTAGGGAAAAATAATGTGCATAAACACTAAAAACTATAGCAAAAAGATTGGCTGTACCTTTTTCTGACAGACAGAAATGCGAATTACAAGGATTGCTCAAATATGGAGCTTCATGAAACCACTGTGGACAGCTAAAACCACTTCTACAACAAACTCCATGTTTTGACTCCACATACAAACACTACTCAGACAAAAATTCTGCCATTCACCACTTTCTATTGCCAATGATTGTATCCTTCAGTCCCATTGACCTACTTTTGGTCATTTGTGGACATTAATGTATTTTCTTTCTTTCTTTCTAGTGGCTGAGTCCAACTCTATGTGAGTTATACACACAAAATAGCATGTAATTAAAACATTCATTGACATAGCAGACACCCCAAAGCTTCAAGTAAGGAGATGCCTTTCATCACGGCAGTTGTGGACCCCCCTGTCGTATTCTAACATATGCTGCATAGTCCTCTGCTTCAGCACTCTAATCATATCCATTGCATTTCTCAATTCTCTAACATCTCTAGGGTTGCAACCATACACAATCTTAAATGGACTCTTGGCTGTACTTCTATTGCCTGAGTTGCTGTAACTTGTAAGCAAACTCAGGCTTGTTCCCTATCACGCATCTCACCAAATTTTTGAGGCTTCTGTTGACTATCTCCGTTTTCCTATCTGTTTGTGGAAGATAGGCAGAAGTGAAACTCAACCCTGTGCCCAGTTTTCTTCACAATGTCACCATGAGTGACCAACAAGCTTTGCATCTACATCTGAAATTATGCTCTTTGGCAATCCATGCGACCGGCAGAATTGAAACTCAACCCTGTACCCAATTTTCACCACAAAGTCACCATTAGTGACCACAAACTTTGCATCTGTATCTGAAACTATGCTCTTTGGCAATCTATGCGATTGTACTACCTACCTGAAAAAAAAAAATGGTAATGCTTGTGGCATCACTTGTCTTCTCACATGCAATGATGTGTAACATTTTAAAAGAACAAGAATTCCAAGTACGTGACTTGGTTTTGGCTCATTTGCAAAAAGAAAGGTTCCCAAAAGAAACGTATGACAAGCTCAAGTGGAAAAAGACTGGACCATGAAAAAAAAATGAGAAAAATTGCAACAAATGCCTATGAGATAGCGCTACCAGATGGGATTGATATCTCACATATCTTAATTGTGGCAATTTGTACCCTTACAATGAGGGACAAACAAGTGATGATGTAAGTTCAAATTTTTCAATTGCAGACTGGAGACAACAGTTGCCTAAGAAGGCAAGGGAAGAAATATAGACACTAATGGCTTCTAGAATCATCAAGAGGACAAGAGGCAGCGAGTATAAAGAGTATTTGGTCAAGTGGCAAGATAGAGTGATTGAAGATGCAACTTGGATGTGCGTGTCTAAGATTGCAAAGAACAAAAAACAAATGTTAGCGCTCACTCTAGATTCACGAGCAAGAGTTCATAGATAATTTTATTTACCCAAGGTATATGATGTAGGAGCATTTAGGTCAACAAGCAATTTGACATCAACCAAAAACATGAGTCAGTGTTTGTGTGTGTTTGCAACTTGTCAACAATGTTGACATCATTGTGCACATCAAAAACGATCAGAATCAGTCCAAGGAGCATCACCAGAACCCTAACACCCAAGAATATCAAGCAGAGCAGGTTTCAGTCATCTCCCAGAGGTCAAATTCACCCCTTTTGGGCAAATGACAAAACTGCCACGTCATGCAGCTGGCAGTTTTGAAACTGCTGGTTTGCATTTGCCGGCAGCTACATAACCATCAATCTGTAGTAACCAGCAGTTTCGCCTGCGGTGAAAGAAAAGGTACAGTAACTTCCCAAAACAAAATAAAATCAACATGAAGACCATTTTCCAAGAACATGGGAACTCGAAGGGGCACTGCAATAGTCAAAAGTAATCTGGAGAGATTCGGAGTAGTTTTTGTAAGAGTTATGGAGGGTAAATGGGGAGCTAGTGCAGCCTCGGTGGGAAAGGAGAGAAAGAGAGAGATAGAGAACAAAATCTTATGAGGTGGGTGTGTGTTCAAAACTGAGAGGAGTGTATCAAGTCCAGTAAGAGACTGACTCTGGGATGTATCTTCTTCATGTTGTGTTTTAATAAGCTAGACGTGTGTGTATCAAATCTCTGTAACACCATCATTCAACGCAATAAGAGCATGTTTAATTTCAAGTCTGAGCATTGTCTCTGAAAGTCTACCCATTGAGAGTAAGTGAATCTAGGCTAGAGAACAAGGCAGCTATTAATTTGGCCCCTCATTCCCTTCTGCATCACACATCCTGCTCACATAACTCTCTAACCTTGAACATTGACAATTTGGGTAAATAAATGAATATGTATTAATCATTTAGCAACTCCTTGTAATGGGGAAGGATTGGTTGATCACATGCCAACCTGCCCCGCATCGAGGAAGCCAAACCAGACCTCACCCAATCCCAGAACGGAGATTGGAACGTCAACAGTCGATGGAAACCCAATAGAAGCCAACGGGGAGCCTAACCTAGGCATTAAAACTACTCAAAAACGGAGGGTTGGGTGACTCCTCTCCGTAGCCTGGGAAAATTCTTTTCCCAAGGAGACAACTTCCTTTGATGTTGCCTCAATAGCATAGGAGTGGACCAATCAGCAATGCACTACATCGTTGGACATTGTCACATTTCAATTCCGCTCTGCATTGAAATTTAATTTGAGTCTAAAAAAATGATCCTCCATCACGTGTCTTTACACACAACACACAGAATTATCAGAATTCTCATCTAAACCATAATAAGATGCACAAACAATTCCACTCAGGAGCTCATCAAAAACTCCTAGTAGCTTGGAGTGTACAGACCCCTAAATTATGGGTCCTTCAGCAAGGGTGTACACTGCTCTTGTTTCTTGTGAGTGACAAAAATCATAATACTTTTCCCTCTTACCTACCTTTTTCTCACTCTTCATTCAATAAAACACCCACATGTATCATTCTCTACAACTACCTATCACACTTATCCCTAACCCACTACCCTTTTATGTTTATTACACATTCCCCCACTCACATTTTGCTGTACTCCTCTCTAACACTAAACACATATCCTTACCACACCCACCATGGATGCATTCTTTTATTTTATCCAAACCCTATAAACATGGTACACTCTCATTCATTCCACACAATCTCTTTATTTCTCTCCAACATGTCCTAGGGCAAACCCTTCCTCAGCAGACTGTTTTAATAAACCGACACATAGCTAACTCAATCCACTAGCTTTTTTCTAGCGACTGCTTTGCTCCTTTCCAGCCAAATGACACGTCCTTGGTCACATACCAGTATAGAGATAATACTGCTTATAGGCGACAGATTTTTCCAACAACTCCTGCTTCAGCTTATATCAGTCACAAAGGGCAAAAATATAGGTGTCATCATACGGAGGCATTACGGGGATCAAGACCATTTCTCACGCTACAACATGGTAGTTAAAACACCATAGTTAACTATCATGGTAGTTAAACACCATAGTTAACTAATGAAGCCATGTAGCAACAATGATGCCAAAAGACACAGCCAAGGAAGAAATACAGAGAATGACAGACTTGCACTGGCAGATCAAGTAAAGTAAACAAAGATGCTTGTGAAACTGTCCACTCTACTCAAATTGTGCCTTATAGGTGCGGTTGGCTTGGAAGTGCTGATAAGTGCAGTAAAAAGGTTAGTGAGTACATGCTGGGCAGAAGATCTCATGACTATAAATGAATAGAGAATATCAGACCCAATAATTAGAACACGGACACCACCTTCTGGAATGTAATAGTTGATGGTTTACGAAAAATTGTATTTGAGGGTATTTGGAAGAAGCTACAGAAACCCACACTATAGCTTTTTGTGTCCATACTCCAAGTGAAAACCAAACTTGGATAGAACCAGCTAGGATATCTTTTCTCTTTCCCTTTCTGCAGTCTTGCCTTTTTCCAATGCATACACGTATTTACTCTTCACCCACTTTTGAGAATTTCTTTTCTTCTTTTACCTTTTTAGCTTCTTCACAAGCAATAAATATATATACTTTCCAAGGTACTAGAAATGTAATTTCTCCCAAGTATTAAGGAGTTCAAAAAGAAGAAAGTGTGCACTCTAATACCACTTGATATGGCTCTCACTCATATATGTCATGTATTGGGTAACTGATATATTGATAATAATGATACAATGATGTCATACAAAATATTGTAATATTAATATACAGTGAAGGGGTAAGGTCATACCTCTTGATGGTAATACAACCCTACGTATTGTATTATTATTATAATGTTAGGAATGTAAATCATCTCTGAAAAGACATAAACATATTTAACCCCATGTCACTTCAGATGAACTACTCACTGATAAAGAGCAGGAAATAATAGAACTTATCAACAGTTTCTATAGCATGCCTTTTAATAGAGGGAAAGAAAATTTGTTTAATAGAGGGAAAGAAAATTTGCATGGTCGGTCATGGAAAAAATAAACCTGCGTGGGCTCCCACCAAAAGGAACAAGTCGGTAAAATGTTTGTAGAAGACTTTCCTTGCCTGAAAACTTCACTATTACCGGGGACAACTTGCCCACTGTAAGAATTGATAATGACGTTAGCTTTGGATCACTTCCAGTGGAATCCAAAACTCCCAATGCATCTGAAAAGATCTTCTGTTGAATATATACAGTTACATGATGAAAAATCATAAACCAAGTCATGGTCAAGATAGTTTCAATGGAAAAAGATAAAGGCAAAAGATGTATCAAAAACAATTGTAAAACTTCCATTATCACCTTGTAAATTTGTTGTGGATTTTTCACCCGTTGATCATCAGAGGCAACGCAACTTATTATCTGGCATGCAATAAAAAACAAGACAAACAATTTAGGCATTAAACAGAAATAAGGCCATGCATATCCTATACCAGAGAAAAACATTGCACTAGTCTTTTAAACAAAATCATTGTTAGATACGAATGAGTTCTATAGCCACTCATTTCCAGTCTTATATTTTTCTCCAATGGAGGAACAAAAATTAGAACACTAATAAAGTGAGAACGTCTGGCATGCCATAAAAAACAAGACAAACAATTTAGGCATTAAACAGAAATAAGGCCATGCATATCCTATACTAGAGTAAAACATTACACTAATCTTTCAAACAAAATCATTGTTAAATACGAATGAGTTCTATAGCCACTCATTTCCAGTCTTTACATTTTTCTCCAATAGAGGAACAAAAATTAGAACACTAATAAAGTGTGAACGTGCTAGCACATTATTTGTTACTGTAATGCCACTTGAAAGCCTAATCTTCTTTTCTTAACAGTGAGAACCAGATTACAATTAACGCATGTCCATAGTGCAGAAAGATCCAACTCAATAAACAAGTATTGAAGGTAATAAAGCCGTAATATTCAAATGAGACTTGAGTTCAATAATACATGCCAAAAAGTGGTAATAAGGGCAGCATAGCTCAAAACTCTTGGTGATATCTTTCCAAAACCGTAATTTCTAACCCCTGCCTCAAAAACAATGGGCAATCTACGAGTTGGCATGTCTATGCGGTAGAATCGGAAGGAGGTTGCTGTGTAGCAGAAGGTTTAAGGTTCACTTCTGCTGCATCAGATGTATAGCAAATTCCAATGCTGCTAATACTACTGGGGTTGATTATAGAGGTACAACAGATGAACAGAACAAACTCCATCCTTCAACTCTTCCACGTTAGGTAGACGAAACAAATCAGCACAATGTCCCCTACATCTACTAGTGGTGTCACAAAAAAATGTGGAACAGCAGAAGTTTGGCACATATAATTTACTTTCAGGCTATCCAGTTCTTTTATAATGATATATATATAATTATAAATAAAACAAGAAAATTCAAATAAATAAAAACTTTAAAATCTATTCCTTTGTATTTTTTATATTTTTTTCTTCATGTGACCAATTTTGGGGATGTATCCAACAGTTGGGGACGTCTCTCCAATGTTCCTAAAAAATCAGAAAAACAAAGGGACATCGACAGGGCAGCACCCAAAGGCGTCGAAGCATCCCAATGACATGCAGGAGAGTTGCTGAAAAAAATGAGACATGGGGGGTCATTTCATCTCCATCTTCGCATACATGAAACAGCAGGAGGTGTCCCCTACACCTCCGAAGGGCAAGGGACATCCCCTCTCCCTCAAAAGGGTAGGGGATGTGACCCCATGGAACACTGGCAAAACTGCAACCTTGAATAGTAATGAGTCTAATTAATCATCCTATACTCCTACTACAGGTTCACCTGGTTGGTATGTCAAGACCAGTTTTCTCCTTCAATCCATTTGCATCTCTATAATAGTCACCAAGTCCAGATATCCAGATCCATAAGGGAGAGCAAAAAAATCTTAACATTGGGAATTCTTGAAAATGTTCGGAAAAATTCAGTCAGGAATATATACATATATATATATGAGCATTATTTCATAAATATGCAACAATGACAAATACAATGAAATAAATTAATTGTGTAATATAAAAAGTTATGTTTAATATTATATAAGGTTGGTGGGTGTCTTTTTTTTGCATAAAATTTAAAAAATTAAGTTTAAAAAAAAGGTCGACTGGACCAAATTTATCAGGGACAGCCAAAAAACCCCGATGCGGCCAGATTTTGTGCAGATCGAGCTGGTTTTGGTAACTATAATCTCTATTGACCAAATCCCTCTCCATACATACCTCTACGTCTTCTTCCCTCAAAGGAAGTGATCAATGGAATTGCCAAAGAAGAATATATTGACAGGACCTCATGTCCGCATCCTCACAACCCAAAGAGGGCCTTCTATGCTAGGCAGTTCTTACAGATCATGGATGGCACCATTGTTCAGCCTTGCTATCTCCAACACAATTGGTCACATGGCTAAAGGATCCCGCTTGACCAGCTAAGAGAGTGCTCCCATTAGTTATGAGTTGAGAAGATCCCAATATTCTGTGTAGTGAAAGAACATGGTGTCCTTGTTCCCTCCAAGAAGTGAGGATGAGTAGCACTTTATTTTCAAGTGTCCCATCTACCATAAGATTTGGTGGCGGTATCATTCTCTGTTTAGAGACTTGGTAGTTCTCTATTCACCTTCTTCCACTAGTGTGATCAAAAACATTTTGCCCTCTTCCTTCGAGAGGTGGTCACTTTCACGCATAGCATCTTGCACAAAATCCCTAGAGCTATTAGGCTGATAACCTCATTTCATCCCATCGTCATTGTGGGTACGGGCACTAGGCATCCTTTGGATGCTATCATTTCGCATACAAAGGGGCACAAAACAGTGAGACAACGCTCATCCTTGCATGCCTCTAGGGCACCTTAGCGTTTTTATGCTCATTGTAGGCATCGTGGATCAACTTCATTTTGGTGTCTAAGACCTTCTACCCACCGGCCCACAGATGGGGTTGCAAGGGCAAGCACAAATTATTAGCTTCTTCTTTGCCCAACAGGCATTCCTAGACCTTGGATGCTAGGAGAGGTTGTACGGGGGTACCTTGATTCCTCCTAGGATTTTCCATCCAAGCCCCATTATTCCTCGTCATTCTACAATGGACATTATCAGGTCTTGCTTTGGCGATTTCACAATGGTCAACAATGATGTCATTGATTCTTTTGGCCCAAATTGTGCTATAAACATGTAACATTGTTTTTCATCCTTGGTCCCATGTTTTGATCTTCCTCAATCCTATGTGTAGACCATTGTTATTTATAAATGCATTGTTTTGGCACCAGACTTTGATATGTTGTTAATTATTCTATTGTCGACTTTGGTACTATAAGTATTACCTATATTTCATTATGAACTATTGGGCACCAGGCATCGTTTGGATGCTATCAATTCGCATACAAAGGGGCACAAAGCAGTAAGACAACGCTCATCCTTGCATACCTCTAGGCACGTCAGCATTCTTACGCTCATTGCAGGCATCATGGATCGACTTTGTTTCGGTGTCAAAGACCTTATACCCCCCAGCCCGCAGTTGAGGTTGCAAGGGCAGGGACAATTTATTAGCTTCTTCTCTGTCCACCAGGCGTTCCTAGACCTTGGATGCTAGGAGAGGTTGTAAGTGGGTACCTTGCTTCCTCCTAGGATTGTCCATCCAAGCCCCATTATCTCTCGCCATTCTGCAATGGACATTATCAGGTCGTGTTACAATGGTCAACAATGATGCCATTGATTCTTTTGGCCCAAACCTTGCTACAAACGTGTAACAACATTGTTTTTCATTCTTGGTCACACGTTTTGATCTTCCTCAATCCTATGTGTAGACCATTGTTATTAATAAATGCATTGCTTTGGCACCAGACTTTAATATGTTGTTAATTATTCTATTCTCAATTTTGATACTATAAGTATTAGTTATATTTCATTACATATTGTTGGCATCAACGGTTGTGTCTTGACCAACATCCATTTATCTTTCAAATAGCAAGATTTTAGGATAAGGGCACTATAGCACTTTGTTCTTCAGAGAGGATCGCTTCACTAGCCCCCCCCACCATCGGCACTGCTGGTAATTTGAGACTAGGCTACTCCTTTCTATCGACATCTCTATTGACAAGGTACCCCCTTTCATTTATTCCTTGGATGCCCCACCTGAGCTCCTTCCCACTAAGGAAGTCATCATTAAGTCTGCCAGAGAGGACATCTACAGGCAGTACATCCAGATTCCAAACCACCTAGATCCCCCCCGTGAGCCGCTCAGTCCCAAGCTTGCTTTTTATGCCAATCATTTCTTACAAGTGGTGGACGATATCAGTTGTCGCCCTCAGTATCTCCAACGCCATTGGTCTCACGGCTTGAGGTTTACCCTTGGCCAAATAAGAGCTTGTTCCCACCAACTACGGGTTGAAACAGACTACCACATTCTCCATCAGGACCGGATATGTCGTCTTTGCTCCCTCTAGAAGGTGGAGACCGAGGACCACTTCATTTTCAGATGCCCAATGTATTTTGAGATCCGAGGGAGATATCCCTGCCTATACAGAGACTCAGACAACACTCTAACTACTTTCTTCAGTTATGCTGACCAACCATGCTTGGCTCTTTATCTTTGTGAGGCTGTCACTTTCCGACGCAGATCCCTATAGGGAGAGCCTAGAGGCTCTAGAGCTCCCATATTGATCACCTCTTTCTTTCAGCCTACGTAGGTGACTAGCATCACTAAGTGTCCTTTGGACACTGGTACTTCACACATCAGATCTGATAGATAAATTAGGCAACACTTCTCCCAAAGCATCATTACTACTCAAATCTCCTAGCCTGCTATCTCTCAACATCGTGGCTCCGCTCTAATCCGTTGGCATGGCTTTGCCCCTCTTATGCAACATGGTCCTATTACTTGTCAGTTAGCCCACAAACCACAGCGGCAAACTGATATTACTAGCTTCTTTTCTACTACGGGTGTTACACCGGCCTTGGATGTTAGGAGAGAATCTAGAGGAAGTGCCTTGCTTCCTCCTGGGATCCCCCAGCCTAGCTTCTCCGACCCTATATACTCGTCGAACAGCATTTTCAAATCTCTCACAGTGATCGACAATGGCCCAAATGATCCCTCCACTTCTGCCACAAACAGGGATGTTCAATGAGATTTGCCTCCAGTCTTCATTGGCACATGTTCTTGGGGCTTTTTATTCGCCCCTCATTGCTATTTGTATTATTTCTTTGCCACTTTTGTTAGTGGCTAACTGTTCTATTTTTGTCTTTGTACTTTGTTTCTTTGGTTCTCTAGGATACTTTCTTCCTAGAACTTTCTATTGCTATTGGTTGTATCCTTCGGTCCCACTGACCTAATTTTGGTCATTTGTGGACATTAATATAAATTATTTCTTTCTTTCTCCTATTATGTTGTGTTATGTTCATGGTACATATTCATAATTCTGTAAATAGTAATACCATCCTTTGTAGTGTAGCTTTTTTAGCAAACACCATGCTTCATTGTTGTTAGGTAATGGATGAGCTTTTACACTGATTTAACTCTCAGAGATAATAGCAAAGCCAAACATATAGAGTAGACAAAGAATAATAACCAAGCACAATATTATATTGTATATATTTCTAATACAAATTCATTCGGGATTATACAATCATATAGGAAAGGCATTCCTATATTTATGTAGCTCATATCTCCATACAAATCTCAACCATATCCCTAAGATTCCTCAAAATAATATCAAACCTATTTACGTGACCTACTCCCAAATTATATATACAAATAACTAACCTAAGTAACCACTAGTGAATTATTACTCATGTAATTATTCATGTTACAATAATCACCCAAATAACTATGTGAACACTAATTTTCCTAACAATTGCATCATGTGGGTGTCCTCCTTTCACATGGTTAATTGTACTTAGTTGTTGTGGTTTGGGGTTTCCTGCCACTTTACCCTCTCTTGCTTTGTTTCTTCCCTTTTGTTTTTTTCTATTTTTGTGTTTACTTAATTTCATAACCTAAGGTCTTCTTCCCCTAGTTCTTCTCTATTGTAATCGATTATACTTTGGTTTTTGTGTTTACTTAATTTCATAACCTAAGGTCTTCTTCCCCTTGTTCTTCTCTATTGTAATCGATTATACTTTGGACTCCCGTTGACTTACTTTAGACATTTGTGCACATTAATATATTTTTTTCTTAGTTCTTTCAATAAATTGTCTGCAATAATGACTTTTCCCTTCTCTATTGAAAATATGAGTTCTAGCAGAAATTTGAGTCATCTTGAAATATGACCATGCATGACTGATCTGTTTACAAGATTAAACAAAGCTAGGTGATCCATGAAGAAAACAAAGGGATTTCACAAGTAATGTGCGGAACTTGTACACTGAATACACCATTCCTAGAGCTTTTCTTTCCCTTGTAGTTTGAATCCTTTCAGCTCTTGTCAAAGTTCTACTTGCAAAATACAGTGGATGATTAAACTTGTGGATTCCTTATCGTACAAGTATGCATCAAATAACATAATTTGAAACATCCGTATGTGTGTGAAAATATTTTCCGGATTAGGATGTGCTGATTTCCAAGTGCTTATGAAACTGGTTTAGAATTTCAAAAACCTCTATCGTTTTGATCCTCCTCAAATGGTGTTCCGCTCCTTAGTAAGCAACCTAAGGGCTGAGGCAATTCAATAAAATTCTTTATAAAACAGTGGTAACACCCAACATGGTCAGGAAGCTATAACTTTTGCTGTATCTTCTGGTGGCTCTACGTTTCTGATCACTTCAATTTTAACTGCATATATTTTCATTCCTACTTGATGCACTACATGACCAAGTAATTACCAGTAGGTAACTAGTCATTTACCTTTCTCGGGTTCAGAGATAGATATGTTTTCCAACATAGCCGCATATATTGAAAGAATGCTCTTAAATGATCAGTTTCTAAAATACAACCACCACCTAAAAAAATTCAGGTCTTCGATAGACATTTCCCATAACGCAAACAACATTGTTCTTCGAAAAGTAGGGAAGCATTTCATAGCCCAAAAAGCATTTGATCATACAGGAAAATGTTAAGAGAGTCAACTGAGTCATGAGATCAAGGTGGGAACATGTCCCAGGGAACATATATTGAACTCCTCTATCATAGTATGCATTTGAGTCCCCATCTGTGAATTCGTGTGGCTATTGTATCGAGCCTGAACAATGCAATAGATTTACCTACTTTGCTCCTTGAAAGGTCCATCAAAAAATATTTTTATGCTGCTGAGATACGTTAACCAGTATGATAACCAATATCTATGAGTTAAGCTGAGAAAAATAAGTGATAAAAGCTATATAAGAAAGATTGGACTAGCGGTAAAGATATAGGGAGGCTGACATGATACAGATGTAGACTGATGCTATACAAGGTTTAACATCAAAGCTAAAGAACAATAGTACATAGAAATACTCCAGACAGTAGTGAGGCAAAATGGAGGTATTAAATGATTGACCCCAACATAGAGATGTGGAATTAACCAACGTTAAGCTGAGCTCAACAAAGAGCAAACTAAATACACCAAATCAAAACCATCATTGAAGAATGGAGAGAAATTCATTAAGGATAAAGAGGATATGTATATGATGGAACCTCAAAAGGAAAGCCAAGCAAGGATCGTATCTACAGAATAATTGTCACTGTATCTAAACTTTGCCCAAGTAAGCCACCAACAATCTGCCTAGAGTTGGTAATTTACTAATTATGAAATTGCCAGTTCCATTCACCATAATAAGGGAACAACCTTGGTTATTTGAACTATGGTCACATGATTAAAATCACCTTATATGTAGACAAAAACAATCAGTTAAGTTGACTAAATTGTCAAATGCCAGGTCACTAGCACCTTCAATGCTTTTATCATGACATAACTCTCCATTCCTGCCACATTTAATCCAAGGCTTCCCTTAGCAAACATCAAATTCATTTTCAATGATTCAACAAATCAATATCTGGCTCTCTAGTTGGAATTTGATTTAATTCACCATGTCACAATGAATTTTTCCCCGAGTCCGAATTTAGTGGAATGTTGTTGTACAATTTTGATGGGGCCTCTAGAGGGAACCTAGGATGGGCTGGTAGAGAAGTTATAATTAGAAATTGTGAAGCTGCTTCATTATGCGCCTAGAGTTTCTCATGTAACAAGACTACCAAATTGTAACAGAGATTAAGATATTGATCAGGGGACTTTCAACCGCCCTAAAGAGATGACCATTTACTATTCAAGTAGAAGGCAACTAGGTGGTAATTATAAACACAATCAATGAGAGTCCTGCACCAATTTGAAACAATATTCTTTATTAGATGAAGTCAGAAATATTTAATATGGATTCACTTCAATCTATTTTCTCTGCATTTCGAATGTACACTGACAGGAGGCCAACTTGGGGTCCTTGTTGGATAATCCTCACAAGTCTCATAATGATCAACTTACCAACCTTAACAAGAATGTCATTGCTGAAGAGAACTAAAAAGGATCAATTTCAGGTAATAAGGCCTTTAAAAACCATGTTTTAATTCAACTTTAACAAAGTTTTTGGGAGGCTTAATATCACCAACCCCAAAACTCACCATCATTAAAGGAGATGCATCCAACAGATACTATAATAATGATTGGACAGCTGAATTAATCAGTGATCTTTTGCTCTCATGAAGCAGAGTCGTCTCCTCCTTTCATTCCAATCCCTTCCCTCTTGGTTGCTGGGTCGTGCTCATGGCATCCCAAATCCATCTTCACAATGATGAAGCGTTGCATGTAAACTTAGAAGATGAATTTTATCTCAATCAACAGAGCTGTCTTGGATACCAATGTACCCCAAAAAAAAAAACTTATGGTAAGCAGTCTGCTGTTGAAAGGCCCTGCTCCTAAGAGCAAAGCCCACGCCCCCCAACAACTAACGATGGTGCATTCAAGGCATTATTGCAGCTCAAGCACTAGAGAAAGATACTTGGAGGAAGAAGACGCATTCAAAAGGAAAAACTTTCACTAGGAGGGTATTGATTGTGGGAGGAAAAAATCTCTTGCTAAAAGTATGATTCGTCGAATGGTAGCATTGACCTCTCAGTTCATGCAGTATTTCGCTTGGAGGGAATTTTCCTCCCATAAAGAGTTCCAAAGTCAAACTAATGACCTGCAGGCCAAGCACAGGAAAATTATGTAAATGGAGGAACTTGGCGGCAATTTCATACTCTGCAACAAAGCCATTCCATAGCCATAGAAGAAAACACTGGGAAACGGTTTTAGATTTGGCAGGAAGTTGAACTTGACCCTGCAGTGTTCTGATGATCCATGGTAGTTTTTTTTTGTTTACTTACTTTTGAAAAAGCTTATCTATAGGGCCTTCGTGATCATAGTAATAGTTCCTATCCATAGAAGTTTGTAGACTACTGATTGTTTGTGTTTACTAAGGGGTCTCTTATTTTGATCTGCACATGATCTGTCATAACTGTGGGTAAATTGTTTAACCTGAAGAGGCCATCCCCTTTGGCCGTGGTATTCTAGCTATATGCCTTATTTTGTATTGTTTATCATATAACATAAATATTCCCTTTACCAAATCAAAAAATTACCTACGTCATAAATTGGACTTCAAACAAATTTTGGGCTCTTTGCAACATCGAACACATCCAGATCTCAAAACATAAGCTTTAAATGAGCTCAAATAATGTTTGATGATTGATGTCATCGATATGCCAAGCATGGAAAAGAAAAAAGGTCCATGAATACTGTTGGACCTCCTCAGGTAATACAGATACCTTGTGAGTCTGATGAATTGCATGGAGAACATTCATGAAAACAATCACTATATAATCACACATGCATATATGTAAAGAATTTGGGAATGAACATGGAGGATTAATCAAGCAAAAAAGACCAAATAGATGCACAAAAAAATTTGAAATGGAATTTTGTAGAATATTGCAAATTTGGATTTCCTCCATTAGCTCTTACAAGCAGATTATTATTGAAAAAGAATACAAAGGAGCAACAAAAATGTCAATAATCTGTGTACAGACATCAATGTTGAATGACCATATTCATCCTTACTTCTGAGATAAACTGTTCAAATGCTGGAAACGCAGCATCTCTCAGCTGTGCATTGACATGCATGCTGCAAAACAACATAAACTGATGAGTCTATAGCATGAAAATTTTAAGTATTTATATGATGGACACAAGAAGAGTAAGAGAAAGAGGATATTCCACTCACCAATATGACTGCAGCCATTTGAGTATAACCATAGAGTTCTCCAAAAGACGAAAGCGAAATAGACTGGCATGTCGTGAAAGAAGCCTCAGACCCGCTGATCTCAACATGTTCAAACAGAAGTGAAAATGTCCACTATGAATTATGGCATAGGAATGTTTTTACTTTCAAAAATATGGCTTACATTATATGAAATGTTCACTTTGAATTGAAGTTCCTTGCCAACATAGGTTAGTCAATTCTTGCCGCTTAGCGGCTATGTGGATACAAATCTTAATTCTTTCTCGGAGTAGTTAAAAATACATAATGTTAAATGTGATTCAGTCATAGAAGTTAAAGTAGTTCACACTTCACAGTAATTAACCGGGATAGATAAAGGAAAGGAAGATTTAGGATTAAGCACATATATTGTTAGTGGAAAAGGAAAAGACCAGTAATTAAAGAAATCATTTTCATGAGGTAAGATAAACAATAATCAGACAACTAAGGAATAAAGTAGTTCACAGTGATGAACTGGGATAGATGAAGGCAAGGAAGATTTAGGATCAAGAACATATATTGTTAGTTAAAAAGAAGGTAAAGACCACTCGTCAAAAAAAATCATCTCCATGAGGTAAGACAGAGAAATCCATCAGACAACTAAGGAATTACATATTACCATCATTGAGCCCAGAGTGGAGAATTGATGATCCTGTGAAACTAAGTCACCACCCAAATCCAGATATGGCATGGCAATTCTTGGGTCTAGAGAGTAATAAAAGTGAGCTCAAGCCAAGAGAATCCTACCTTCAATTGCATGTTATTTTCTCAGCTTATGGACTTGGGTATGTGTGCTGATTTCACAGCAAAAGTCAGCTTTGAGTTGGCTGCTAAAGATAAATCCACGTGATTCTTTCCAGCATAAAGACAAGATAATGGAGCCCCTCATGGGAATGTGATTGTTTTCAGTGGAGCTCAGCCCTCCCATGTAGGAGAAGGAAGGAGAGCCTGTGCAGGTGGTGGTGCGAGTTGTGCTGGTGGCAGTTCTGGCGGTGGAGTGGGTGTTGGTTCTGGTGGCAGTGTGAGTGGTGGCAGGTGTGGCAGCACCACCCCAGGCTGCTCCCCATCATCTGGTTTTTAGTCCTCCCTCTGTCAGCTTATTTTTTTGTGTTTTTTTAATTGGGCCATTGGTGATAGTTGGCAGGTGGTTTGATGTCAAATGTAATTCATAATTGGGACAGTGGAGATAATCAGTGGTTGGCGACCTTTTGGCGGTGCCCTCTTGGCATTGTTGTTTTGGTGATGACAGCTATATGGCAACCTCATGCGGCAGCAGTTAGCCTTTGATTTTTTTGTTAGTCTCCCATGAATGCAATAGTGCTATCATGCATAGCCACCCTTTAGCTTTTAATTCTCATAATATGTTATGTTGTATTGGAATATCTGTAGTGAGGAGAATTTGTTATCCTTCTTTTTTTAATGTTTAGTACACTTTTTGTTATGTATCTTTTTGAGAATCAATGGGTGAGAGCCCCAGTAAAACCCCTCGTTTTATCAATCAAAAAAAAAAGATTGCTATGGTGCCATATATAAAGCACCCAATCACCTTCTCTGCAATGTTCCCTCAAAAATTGCATTTTGGTCTCTAATATCTCATTTAGAAAGGTATACATGCAAAAAAATAAAAAAGAATTTCAGATTTGATTCTCCTGCAAGGTCACTTACCTAGAAAAATTAGATCTTTCTAACATACAATTAGTCTTGTTGAACCAAGTGTGCCTAACCATAGACCGCCTTGCCCCTTCCTATGACTGATGATCTAACAAATGGGACCCCTTTAATCTTAGATGGCCTATGGCGTTCCTCTCAAAGCAAGATATATATAAAAATTGTATGCCAGTTTGTTCCTTTTCAAAGAAAAATATAGCTTGTGCAAATGATGCACTCCCAATACCCAAGCAAATCAAGAATATTTATCTCTTACCATATCATGAAGTGATTCTTACCTTTTACCATCTCATAGCGTTTCAAGTCTTCTCGAAAATGTATGACCTGCTCAACATATGCATATATTTTTCTCGAGTTTTCTACAGTTCCTACATGAGATAAAAAACTTAGTAATGAAAGAAGTCCCAATTCCTTCTCAGTGCAAGAAATAAGTCAAAAAAAAATAGAAATTAAAAGATAATTTGCATGCATCCTAGATGCTAGAATAGGAAAAGGATGACGCGGATATATAATGGTTGAGTCATATTGAATACAAATGCAAATAAAGAAACCCAACTAGTAAAAAAAATGCTAGGGTTTTAAAATGTACCTCCTGCAGGCATTGTCCTGTCAAACCAAAGAAGTAACGAATCCAAACACTTAATAGCACCTGTGACCAGGACATGAACTGGATTATTTCCTGTCCGATGAAGTTCCTCCTCTAAAGTATCAAGGCATAGCTTCAAGATGATGTCCAGATTTTCTTCTCGAAACAAGTTAGGAAACTTTTCAACCCCATAGCCGATTAACATCAAAATATTTGACCTCACTGCAGGAAGGACAAACACAATGCATCCATGAGGTTAGCCAACAAGTTTAAAAGAAACAGAAACGAAGTGAATAGTTAGAATTACATGTAATTTGTTTAAGCAACAAACCGGTTGGTAATATATTGTATAAAGTGTTTATCAAATGTTCACGAGTAATATATTGGCTTGATCATAAATTGTATAAAATGTTTATCAAATGTTCACGAGTAATATAGCACATAGAAAAATTTGGCCTGGCCAGATCTGTGGACCAAGTCTTATTTAAAGAAGTCCTGGAAAATGATGTTGCAGATAACCTTGTATCATTAAACAATGCATGTACAGCTGGGAAGTAGATTATAATTTGCAACAGAGGTTTGCTTAAGTAGACCAGTTATGAAGCAGGATATATTTTGGAAATGATGGATTACATTGGGAAGAACGCAAGTTGTTCTTGCTTATACACACACAAATGCACACACATGCACGCGCACACACACACACAAATATACATATACATACACACACACCCATGTATATAAGACCAAGTCTTCAATAATGATGTTGTGGATAAACTAGTATCATTAAACAATGTATAATATTATGTGTGTGTGTGTGTGTGTGTGTGTGTGTGTGTGTGTGAGAGAGAGAGAGAGAGATTCTGGCAGCGGCTAATGATGCAGTTCTTTCTGCCCAGCGAAAAAGAAGGTTGTACTTTGTTTCCCAAAACACTGGAAATTTCAGTATACTTTTTGCGTGTAAGAGAACCAAAAGCACCTGAAAACCTTGGCTGATGTGTGCGAGCAAGAAAACAAGACCTCAATTGCCAGAGGGGCTCAACTTCCCTATTTTAAACTGTTATTTTGTTTTTATAAATCAATTCTACCCCTCAAGTGTACTTATACTGTGTTGAGCAAATAAAAGGAGGAAGTAAATACATGTTCCAGATGTCCTTGCTTTCCTATACTCTACCAACAACAACTCCACCCATGTCCAATCCAGCAAAAAGTCCAGAGGTCTACTCTCCTGCATGCTTAATTCCAAAATTGAGAGCAATGGAGTCAATGCAGCAGCTTGTACTGACCTCGAATCTTCTCTTCTGAAAATACCCATGCATTTATCCTGTCCAAAAATATCATAAAATTTTTAGTGCAAAGTCTAAAAACAATTACTAAGGACGAAACCAGAATATAATGGGGATAGCACCAGTTCCAAGGAAAACAAACTTGAATTAATCAAAAGAAATGAAAATAAGTAAACTTTCTTAAACAAGTTAGTTGCAAACATAAGGTTCATGAGAAAATGAAAGTTACAAACGCAAGAGCTCTAAGCAGGCTGGGAATTTTGCAACCACCCTTAATGCATAGTGATGACAACTTATAGTTAAAAGGTTGCAGAAAATTCTTTAGATGGCTTTCTGTTTTGCTTTTTACCAAGGGTGCATGCTATTTACATAGCTGCTTTGATATCTTCCAAGTATGTATCCTTTGTACTCTATATATTGATTATGTAATACAAGAGTATACAAATTATATAGACAGCACGATCTCTGACTTATGCCTTGTCTACACTCCCCTTTCACAAATTGCTTCCTTCTTTTAGTTGAAAGCATGCGTCAAATATCAGAGCCTGCAGCAAGGCCTCTATTAGAATTCCGCAATTCTGGTGTTTCCTTAGAATTTGTATTTCCATCCAGAATTCTCCTGACCCACAAACTCAGGAAGTGTGTCAGAATCAACGTACTCCACTCACCATGAAAATTTTTTTAAAAGTAGATCTCATGCCAGGATAATTCTGTCCTCTGCAGTAGAACCAGATTCAACCTCTTTTTGTACAACATCAAGAAACTTGCCAGAATCGAGCTTATCTGTTCACCTTGAAATTATATCGCAAAGATAGGCATCCCTGTGGACATCATCTTTTCCTTCTGTGGCAGATACAAATTATGCATCTGTATCTTTTTCGGCAAGCTCATGCCAAAGAACAATTAAATTTGGATCAAACTAAAAAATTTCAGGAAGTTAGATTTCATGATTCTGAACACTTTTTCTTTCTGTTGTCAAACATAAATCTGTGCTGATTTTTAATTCTTTCCATCATCTTATTAAAACAATTAAAAATAGAATAATCTTCAAAAACAAATCAAAATCAGAAGGCTTTTCTTGTAGATCTGTTTTGTTTTTAATTCAATAGTAGCATAGCTAAAGTGAGACTGAATATGCAAATCAATTTCAATTTCTTTCAAAAGACCTCCATGATTAACATCTAAAACAACAAATTTCATTCAAAATTGTTGCATTACAAAATGAAAATGTTTCAGCAGATCATGGTGCTGCAGCAGCAAAGCCCACGGCCAACCACTGAACATGCCCATTGTGGCTTCCCTTGTTCAACCACATTCCAGGCTGCATGTCAATATCCCTACTCCACATTTTGGCAACACAATGGTGAAAATTACGATTATTGGCTCTGAAACCTGGGACCATACTTCCAAACACAACAAAATCTCACCTAGCACTGGAATATATGATCACAGACGTCCATATGAATGGGCAGGCACTCACATGGTAGCACTCATATGTCCAACTATTATCTTCTACAAAGCATCCACCCATTCAGCGTTGGAATAACAGCAAATCTAATGTCTGGAACTACTTCTATCTGCTTGATTACAAGGAAGACATGTTGAAATGTTGGCTATACCTTAGGTGGTTGTCTAGATAGCCTGTGCAGAAATACATCAATGTATTCAACCAGTTCACCATCAAGCTCGAAGTCCAAGATTCATATGAGGTGCTTTGCTTTAAATTCCTATCTAGTCTTTTGCCACATTTCCAAAAGGATATTTACAATCATACTTGAAACCATAGTTTAAACACTCATGCTCGGCAATTAATCGGCAGCCCAAAATTTTGACTCAAACTAGGGACTCAGCAATTACTCGGCAACTATATAAATTTATAAAATAAATTAAATAACATGTAAAAAACTGTTAAATGACATGAGAAATGAATGTAGAGAATGCATAAAATATATTTTATATTAATTTTCAACCAAAAAAGAGTACAAGTACAAACTACAATGCTCATAGAGTAATAGGCTATAGTCATCAAAGCACCAAAAATATAATAATAATATGAATATCATCTCCAATGCCTAGTCTGCTGCCCTCTGGAAATGGAAGATAAGGATTCCTCCTCTAGAAAACCGTCAGAGCCAATGAAAACCTTTCTCAATCATTGTCAAATGCACAAAATCGCCTTAGCAAAGAAGAAAGAGGAATAAATCTGAGTTTTTTGGATAAACTGAATTTTTTTGCCGCGGAGTGTTTTATGCCTTAGCAAAGAAGAAAGAGGAATACATCTGAGTTTTTTGGATAAACTGAATTTTTTTGTCGCGGAGTGTTTTATTTTTCCCTTAGCCTAACAAAGGAAAACTCATGAGTTTCGGCAAGTAAGAAATAAAAAATTTCCCCACATACTGTTTTATTTTTCCCTCAGCGGAGTCAACAAAAGAAAACTCGCCAGTTTCGGCGAGTAATCGCGAGTAACGACTCGCCAAAACTCGCGAGTTTTCTCCCTTGACTCAGCTTGTGAGTTACAGGCCAAGAAACCAATTTCAGTCCGAGCAGAGTGTACGCGTGAGTAATCGGCAAGTTTTAAAACCATGCTTGAAAACAAGTTTTTGAGTTGACTTCAGAGGTGGAAACCAAACAAACATCTAAAAAGGGCCATCCAAGGGCACTCAGATCTGCATGCAGTCCCTGCAAAGAGAGGTCTCCACGCCTACATCTATTCTCTCTATCAATACTTCCAACCCTTCCATAAACAACAAGAGCAACACCCAAAGCTGCTTCACTGAGGGCTTAGTAAATGGCAAATGAAATATTGCAGTTAACACAAGCATCTCAAACATTCCATTGAAGATTGTCATACTATTCAAGCCACGAAAGTGAAGGTCCTTCTTGCTGAGTAGCAGCAACAAGCTGTAGACTTTGAGATACACTTGTCCAATCCAAGTGGCCCTAAATCCCAGTTCGCCCTCATGGTCAACGATTTCTTCGCCAACAACAAAGAAGCCCTCTCTACACAATGTTCAAATCAAGGACAAATTAGAGGAACCCGTCATTGCCAACAATAGCTAGAAAAAAAGAAATGAAAAACCCAGAAGTTGGTGGATGAGCTTCAGTTGCCAATAATGCATCTGAGCCGATAACCGTCGCGTACCTGCATCCACAAGAGGGATAACTATACAAAAGATAGAAACATAGGGACATCTGCACACACATGAATTGAATAGCATTCATACCTGCAATAGCTGTGTGAGAGAAAGTACTCTTCTCTTTGAGTTGTGATAGAACAAAAAGTTACATTGATAGTGAAACAGCTTGAATACAGAAGTCAGAACTCGGATCAATTAACTTGTAAATGTACGTCCACACCAAAACACCAAACTAGGGTGCTTGGCAAGGCAATTACAATTTTTTCATTTATTGTAGCCTCTCTCTCAAGCGGAGGTTTTAAGCTTGCTTGGCATAGAACACACCATTTGCTCATAGTTGGATTTGAACTCAAATCAATTAACTTGTAAAAGTAAGTCAACACCAAAATACCAAACCAAGTTGCTTGGGAGGGTGTAACCCTCATTTATAACAAAATGAGTGGCTTCACACATAAACCATTTATAACCACATTGACTAGATACAATGAACCAACTAGTATCTTCTCACGCAAGCCACCTACTAAGGGGAACCTACTAGTAACCTCTCACACAAGCTACCTTCTAAGGGGGCATTTCCTCATATTTCATATACTAGGTAGCAAAACACTATTCACTTATCATTGTGACAATATGAGCTTCATAGAAAAATAGATCATCTATGAATGTAATAAAACTGTTGTGTCTAAGCACACAACCCTTCCAGTGTCAAAGCTTTGTCCCCAAAGCTTGAAGACCATATGGAAGCTCTCCCTGCATCATCTTCTTCTTTCGCTTTTTGGGTTCATTGCTTCAATATGATTACATACCTCCACTTGAATACAAAGATATTTTGAGAACAATCTCCTTTTATGAAATGGATTAACTCTTTGTGCTTTGAAGAAGATTCTCAATGGTGCCATAATGATCCAATAACAGCTCAATAAAGAGATTAGAAAGATCCCTCAACATGTGACATAAAATGTCACCAACATAAACATGCAAATCTAGTCGTGAGATTGGAGGGAATGTGTCAAGTGGAGAAGATTGAAGCCTGACGGAATTGTCCAAGATCCAAATGATAGAATCGAACACACGAACTACAAATGCAAAGCAAATAGAAGCAAAACTCCGTTGTTGAGACTGAAATCAAAATAGAACAGAATTATAATAATATTGCATTCATAACTCATTAAAAAGTAGTTTAGATAAGAGGCATATTTATAGGTACAATGAAAACATAGAGCCAAGACATTTGGCAATGTGAACACAAGACTTCTGCCAAATGGTTTGTGTGCTCCATATGTCAATATTGGTGGGTAAGGGTATCTTTACCCACCAATTTGACTACAATTTTTTCATGTGCATGTGCACCTTAATTACCTCATTTATGACACCTAAGTGACCTCAAAATAACACCTAAGCAAGCTAAATACAAGTGTAGACATAATCC
Organism: Torreya grandis; assembly: GCA_037957365.1. Classification (NCBI taxonomy): domain Eukaryota; kingdom Viridiplantae; phylum Streptophyta; class Pinopsida; order Cupressales; family Taxaceae; genus Torreya; species Torreya grandis. The sequence goes on along the minus strand of JARHVA010000231.1, from coordinate 1,681,560 downwards.
ATAATAAAAATATAGGAAAAATAATATCTTACACTAACACCTCCCTTTAAGCATAGCTTAGGTGGGTAGCCAAAATTGGGTCTTGGCAACATGGCCTAATGAAGTACCCAAGTACAATGCAACTCTCACAAAGTGGAGGAAAAGGAGAAAACCTGTCGGAAAAAAACTCCCCTCCAAAAGAGAGAAAAGAAGAAGAGAACTAGGTCCCCCTAAAAATGATGCTAATGCATCCCATACCCCAAGAAGAGCATGCAAGTGAATATACTTACTCTCAGTGAAGGGTTTGGTGAAGATATCAGCGATCTGCTCAATAGTCTCACAAAATTTGAGATCAATGGCCTGTCCATGAATGAGCTCTCGAATGAAGTGCATATAAATCTCGATGTGCTTGATCCGTTGATGTTGGACCGGATTTATGCAGATCTGGATGGTGCTTTAGTTATCACAAATAATGATTGTGGGTCGCTTGAACTGTATACCAAACTCAGTAAGAATCCCCTGAAGCCAAATAGCTTCAGTAGCAACATTGATAGCCCATCTGTATTCAACCTCAGTAGATGATAAAGCAATAGCATTCTACTTCTTGCTAGACCAACTAATTGGTCATAAACCAAGTGAAAAACTATATCCTAAAGTGGACTTGCAATGTTGAATATCGCCAACCCAGTTTGAATCTGTGCATCCAATCAAGTCAATATCAATGCCTATTCCATAGTGAATCCCAAAACTATGACTACCCTGAATGTAGTGGAGAATCCGTTTGGCTGCTTTCCAATGCAGCTCATGCGGTGTCTACATAAACCTAGAGACCATGCCCACTGCATATGAAATATCAAGTCTAGTGTGAGTTAGATAGATGAGGCTGCCAACTAGTTGTCGATACAAGGTCCGAGCAAAGGAAAAGAAAAGGAAGATATCCTTCGGAAAAAAGTCCGAAGGAATACTTTGGAGGATAAAGCCGAAGGAAAAAAACCGATAGCAAAGTCCGAAGTCAACAAAGGCAAAGACGAAGGGATATCTTTGGACTTTTTGTCCGAAGGAATTCCTTTAGACAAAAGTCCAAAGAAATTAGGAGAGGAGTCGCCAAACGAGGACCAGACTAAACAAAAGCCCAAGCAAAGGAAAAGAAAAGGAAGATATCCTTCGGAAAAAAGTCCGAAGTAATTCCTTCGGATTTTTTGTCCGAAGGAATACTTCGGAGGATAAAGCCAAAGGAAAGAAAGCCGCAGAAAAATCCAAGGAAATGAAAAGAAGTCCGAAGGAAATTGCAAACAGATAATTTCGAAGGAAATAAGAAGACTAAGGGGCCCGACAGGAAATAAGCCCGAGAAAATGCCAAAGGGTGACGTCCCACGAGACGTCAAATTTTGACCGCGAGAAGTAATTGTTGAAACAAAGGTAAAGCCAGAATTTCGAAAGAAATAAACCACGGGAAGTTGACCTCACATTAAGCGACGAGAAGTTGAAAAAAGGCCAAATGGAGGAAATATAGACCGGATATAAATAAAAATACATCCGAATATAGAATCCCGCCAAAAATAGACATGAACAAGCAGACCAAAACAAGATAAAATACATGCAAGTAGGAGCTATTTTCGAACACCGGTCAAAGCTTCAGTTGACTGGTTGTTGAAGTTCTACTCATCTCTGAATCAACTCATACATCCGAAGGTCTAAGTCAGCTTCAATCGGAGTTCCAAATTCAAACGTTGAGTTGACTGTTCTAGATTTAAGTTGACTAATTGTTAAACGCCACATCTACCAGGAGTTTCCCATGCAAAGGAGAATGATCTCTTCGTCCAACTCAGCTTTTCAAACGTTCCAATTCGGCATCAAGCAGCTCAGGTAAAGTTCTAAAATTAACATTTGGCATGGATTTCCATGCAAAGAGAGGTGGGCGGTTCAGAACAAAGACAAGTTCACTTCCTCAAGCGCAAGCTTCATGCAAAGACAAAAAGAAAACATATTTTATTGAAAGGCCAAGTTAGCCTTGAGTTAATCTAAGTTAATCATTCTCTTCAAATTTTTCAACGTCAATCTTTGGCTCTTGTAATTATCTATAAATTGGCTTTCAACCTTGATTAAAATGATCTCTCTCTTGGCTAGACCAGACTCTACCGTTGGTGAGTTGTGTAAGCTCTTCAATCAATAGAAGGAATGTACTTTCAGATTTCAAGTGTTGGCATAGTGTACATTTAGTCAGCAATTTGCATAAGTGGTAGATTTATCTCCCTTCCCAAATTCTGATTCGTACCTAGTTGCTAACTTATCGTATTATGCAGATCATGTTAAGTGTTCTTTATGTCTTTTGCTAACGCTGTAAGTGGATGTTAGGTGGCTGCAAAGTGTCTTGTATCAAACCTCTCTCCATCGTTTTTTCCTCATGTTTTGGTTATTGGATCGAACCTTCTCACAAAATACTTATGCATAGTGGTCGATTGAAATCTAAGGTCTTCATTTTCCCTTGTTTGTTCAATGTTCTAGGTTACAAGTTGAGTGGATTAATCTTCTAGTGTATCACCTTTATTAGGTAGGATTTCCCCTTAAAGTTTCCTTCTCCCTTTTCCATGGTAGTCTGCAACATAGAGTAAAGATCCTCATTGATACATCTTACAAGAACCAGCCTTCTTTGGAGGTTCTTCTCACCATTGAGACACCCACCCTCGTGAGAAGGTCTCATTATTTCAACTGGATAGAGGACTGGCCATTTCATGCACGTCTTCGATTCAGGGCGCAGCTCCAGGTTGACAACAGTAATACCTGAGTCAGATTGTGAAATCTCAATACCAAGGAAGTAATGCAATAAACCCAAGTCAGTCATAGAGAATCTATCATGCAGAGCAGTTTTCACTATTGCAATAGAGGATGAATAACTCCCTGTGATCAACAGGTCATCCACAAGAGTGAATTATCTTGCCACAAGATGTAGCCATTCAGATCAGAATTGCATCTAGTGAACCCAACTGTGAGAAAAAATGAATCCATCTTGGCATACCAAGCCCGAGAGGCCTGTTTGAGGCCATAGATAGATTTTTGAAGTTTACACACTAAGGAAAAATCTTCCACAAAACTTTGTGGTTGTTCCATAAATATCACCTCCTCAAGGTTACCATGAAGAAAGGCACTCTTCACATCCATCTGATGAACATCCCAACGATAAGTTGCAGCAATGGAAGAGTGAGTCGAATAGAGTTCATTTTAGCAACTGAAGCAGATGTTTCAGTATAGTCTATGCCAGGAACTTGTGAAAATCTTTTTGCTACTAATCGTGCTTTGAACTTATCCACCGACCCATCTGCTGCAAATCTTGTTCGATAGATCCACCTACATCGAATAAGTTTCCTTCCCTTGGGAAGCAGTACTAGATCCCAAGTGTGGTTCCTAATTAAGGAACTATACTCTTCATGCATAGCTGTATCCCACTCAGGAATGCTAGATGCCTCATGAAATGACTGTGGATCAGAAGCACAAGCAATGAAAACATGTGGAACACCCTGAAATTGTGAATGAGTCCATCTGACATCTGATGGATTCTCAGCACAATCACCTGCACTCTGTAGACTCTATCTAGCCCAAAGAGGTCCTGAAATCAAAGAATCAGGGGGAGATTCTTCTACTTTAGAAATGTGACTATGAATGGAATGAGGTGAATCTCTATATCCTCATCATCTGAACTGGAAGAAGAATCTTCATCAACAAGTATCTGATTTGGATGATCTAAATCATTTGAACTGTCATCATATCCCAGAGAGTCCAAACAAAAGGGAGAAGTGTTGTGTGTGGAGTCTAATGGACCCTCTTGAAAGCACACTCCTCTCAATGAACAACTCATGTGTGGTAGGATGAAGAAGTCTATATCCCTTAACACCTTTTGCATACCCAACAAATATGCAAGTCCTACTCTGACGTTCCATGGCCTTACGTTTCTTCTTAGGAATGCGGGCCATAACTGGGGATCTATATACCCTTAAGTGCTTAACTTCAAGTTTTTTATTTCTCCAAGCTTCAAAAGGAGCGATCCCTTTCAATGCTTTATGAGGAACACGATTTTGGATATAGCAAGCACAATTAATGGCTTCTGCCCAATATTGTGGTGTAAGTGATTTGGAGTGTATCATACAGTTTGCCATTTCCTTCAAAGATCTGTTCTTACGTTCTGCAACACCATTCTATTGAGGACTATATGGAACTGTTTGTTGTAAATCAATCCCTTTTGAAATACAAAACTACTCAAAGCGATGATTAACATACCACCATTATCAATGTGCAAAATTCTAATGGTTTTCCCTGACCGTTTCTCAACAAGAGCCTTGAAATCCTTAAAATGGTCAAAGAACTCAGACTTTTATTGAATAAAATACAGCCAAGTATACCTAGAGAAGTCATCTATGAAGGTAAGCATGTACCTAGCCTTGTTGAATGAAGGCTTTGGAAATGGTCCAAAAACATCACTATGAATTAACTCCAAAATTTTAGTGGCTCTCCATGATTTGCTTTTGTCATATTTCTCTTCGAGATGTTTACCAAGCATGCAACCTTCACAAACACCATTAGAAAAATGAACACGAGGCAACCCTATTACCATATCTTGTTGACTAAGTTGTTACAAGTAGCGATAGTTTAGATGGCCAAATCGCTCATGCCATAATTTGTTCACTCCATCAGAATGAGTGAGCAATGCAATAGAAGGGTAATCAAAAGCAAAATTTGATAAGGTGTACAACCTTGATTGGTGATTTGTTTTCCCAATGGCCACTATAGTATTACTATGCAGCTCCTTAATGACAACAAAATCTGGAGTAAACTCAACTTTATTGCCTAGTCCAATGTGGGTGATTTGATAAACAAATAAGAGATTAGTTGACAGTGATGGAACACAAAAAATTTTCAAATGTTCCATCATTAACTTCAACAGATCCTCTCCCACAAACTTCAACAGAAATATCATCACCTATTAGAATATATGACATAGAACATGGCTCTAAGGATGAGAACAAGTCTCGTGAAGAAGCCATGTGATGTGAGGCACCAGAATCGATCACCCATGTGGATGGCTGAGATGTTACTGCAACAAAAGCCTTGCCCTTACCTTTCCCCTTACTACTTTATTTTGCCTTAGAAGACTCCTGCGCTGATGAGGTTGATTTGACTGTATCAGGGACATTGATGTTTTTCTCAAACATTTTTGTTAAATGATCAATTTGTTTTTTCATACATTTTGTTTCATCATGCCCAGTTCTCTTACAATAGGCACATGTGATCCGCTCTTGGATTTTCCACCTGAAGAGGCCTCATATGATACTTTTGGCTTAATATCTGATTTTTGACCCTTTCGTTGCTCTTTGTCCTTCTTATTTTGTTTCTTCTCCTTATTTATTAAGTCTTTGGTTTGTCATGACTCAACAAAGCATGTGATTTGGAGGATTTCAATGTACCCATTTGGATGAGTTTGTCTTGCTCCCTAGTTAATTCTTTGGCAAAATCATCTAAGGATGGCATACCCCATGCAAGTCCTAAGGCATGTTTCAAAGCATAAAAGGTAGAGAAAAAAACTGAGTAGTCAGGACCTAACTTGGAAAAAATAAAGAGGATCAATTGTTCATCCTTTTTCTCTATACCACACAATTTTAATTGCAACCTAAGTGATTTAAGTTTGGTAAAAAAGTTTTTTATAGTGTCAAAATTGTCTAGACTCAAACTAATGAGCTCATTCTCTAGCTCATGACCCCTCATTACATCATGCTTCCCAAAGAGTTGTTCCAAAGTGTTCCAAATCTCATGTGGCGATTTAGCAGATTCAATGTGAAAGAATAAGTCAAGAGAAACATACAAACACAAAAGACCATATGCTTCATCACACCTATTATACCACTTAATTTTATCAACACCAAGTTCCAGTTCAGTTTCCATATTCATGGTTACCCTGTGTAAACCTCTGCTTCTTAAAAAAATTTGCACTTTAGATTTCCAGTCATGATAATTGAATGGAATGAGAAGTAGAACCAAATTGTGATCCATGATGTAGTGCAAGCTAAAACTGAATACAATAGAGAAGGCAAGGCACTCAACAACCCTCCCTGAAACTATCAGAAAGAACCCCCCCAAATTACAGAGGTTTGGCACTTTACATTTTAGTGCGTATACAATCAACACTTTAGTGCGCATACAATTGGCACTTTATGTTTTAGTGCGTCTACAATCAACACTTTAGTGCATATACAATGGGCACCAAATTTTTGCACAATAAAACCCAACAATTTTTTAGAATATCATGCAGGGCCAAAGACAGTCGTAAACACGAATATAGAGTTGATTCATGAAGCTTCAACTCGTGTAAGAAGAACAGATGATGCATACAGTGCAAATAAAGTACTACACAATAGATCTGCACTCAGATACAATGAATTATAAGTACAAATCCGCACGATAAACCATAAAGATATAGCCGATGTTGTCAAAGTGCATGATTTGGTGGAGTGTTCGCCATCGTGCAATACACACAGCAACAAGATGACTATTCGAAGTTGTTGAATGCACAGTACAGTGTAGTATTTACTATTGCGCAATACACAGCAACAAAGTGGCTGACGTAAAAATGAGTGAAATCTTTACATTGAAGGCACAAACAACAATGCATGCTCATAAAAAACGGATGTCGGACTCAGCGGAAAATACATCACAAATGAGCAATCTGTACAATGATTATATAAGTGACAGTGCAAGATCACAAAAAATGGACGTCAGACTCAACCAAAAAAAGTCCATGAGAAGAACAAGAGTATTAAATTGTGAGTTAAACAAAGGAGAGACGAAATTTTGTTTTGCTTGTGAGGGGGTTTGACCCCCTGCCAAAACCGGACTTCACCCTTCGTAAAATAGAAGGAATATTACAAAACAATGAAAAAAACTCCTTACAATATGATTTCTCACAATAATATTGTTTTTATAAAAAAAATTAAAAAAAATCCTTAAAACTTCATCAAAAAAGTATTTTTTGCATTTTTCTGAATAGTATCACAGTTAGTAAAAATGCAATAACTTCTGCAATTCTTTAAGAAATTACGAATTTCAAAATGATTTGGAAAGAGGAAACAAAGGCGCACAGAACCCAAAAAAAATTCTGAGCGATTGTTTACCGTTTAATCACAATCGAAAAAATCCTAGTCATTTTTCTCAAAAAAAACTGATTTGCAAAACAACTTATAAATCTTGCCTCCTTATCAAAAAATGATTTTGTCTGTTTCCAACCAGTTTGAATCCTCCTTTCAGATTTATAAAAGTTTACTTATATGTCTAATACAATTGAAATAATTGCAAATACTAATGAAGTTCACCAATTAAAAAAGAAAGGATTGTAGATGATACACACATATCTACAGATTTCTTTTTTACAATCTTCGTTAGAATACAAACTCAAAAAACTACTTAAGATTTCAAGAAATTAACAACAAAACGGTGTTCGTTACCAGAAAAGAGCTCTAATAGTATGATGAAATTGTCCAAGATCCAACTGATAGAATCGAACACACGAACTGCAAATGCAAAGCAAATAGAAGCAAAACTCCGTTGTTGAAACTGAAATCAAAATAGAGCAGAATTATAATAATATTGCATTCATAACTCATTAAAAAATAGCTTAGATGAGAGACATATTTATAAGTACAATGGAGGCATAGAGCCAAGACATTTGGCAATGTGAACACAAGACTTTTGTCAAATGGTTTGTGTGCTCCCTATGTCAATATTGGTGGGTAAAGGTATCTTTACCCACCAATTTGACTATAATTTTCTCATGTGCATGTGCACCTTAATTACCTCATTTATGACACTTAAGTGACCTCAAAATAACACCTAAACAAGCTAAACACAAGTGTAGGAATAATCCATAATAAAAATATAAGGAAAATAATATCCTACACTAACAAAGCCAAAAAACCTCTTCAAGTATTTGATTATGATTGGCCTCAATGAACTTTGACTTAACTTCCCTTTCCATAAGTACATTCTCCTCAATGGAATACTCGATTAAAAAAAAAAGACTCCAAAGAGTAGTTGGGAGATATCCTTCAAATTTTGAAAATAATCTTTTCTTGGAGACTCATCATAAAGGAAAGGATAATCAAAAATAGGCTGAAAATAATTTTCTTCATCATAGATGGGAGATTCATCAAAAAGAACCCCAAATAAGTTATCCAACTAGAAGAAGTCTTCAAAATTCAATGCAAGCATCCTCCAAATCAAGCCATGCATCTATTTCTTTTCTATATTCTTTTTTGATATGGAAATGAACAATATTTATGTCAAATGTATTCAAAAAAAATTCAGTAGTTCTTGCCTTGCCTTTTTGAAGATTTCATTTATCTTTTTTTTCGACATTTCTTTTCATAGGGTAGCATTTGAACAAAAAAACGTTAAATGGATCTCCATCACTTGATTTGCTTGCCTAAATCTAGAGTTATTAGTTATTTTTCTCTTTCAATAAGGGTTTTGAGGCTCAAAAAACATCAAAATTTAGGTTTCTTTCTCAACCGAAACTTCATAGAATCTAAATGAAATTCAAATCATGTCAAGGCTCTATGGATCTACTTTGCAATAAAAACATCACCCCAATGGAACAGGAACAGTTGACTTGAAAGTTATCCTCCATCACAAACAAGGTCTACCAGAATCTGCATTTTTTTCAGGAGATCTTAGAACAACGAATTGCAACAGCTAAAGTTGTCTCCATATGGATTAAGAAATTATGCAAACCACTCATAAAAAGCACCTCCAAGTCTACTCTCCAAAAAAACATTTTGCTTTAATTGGATGCTCGAAGAAAAGGTTATGGCCTCTACAATACATGGTCCTTTTTCTTCCCTACATATCAGAAGCAAGCTCTAATGCCACCTGTAGTGTACCTACATCCATAAGAGTTCCAACCATACAACTTGCACACACAAGAAATGGAATGCATTCACACCTACAAGCCATAGGTGAGAGAAGTACTCTTCTACAAGAGTTGTGATAAAACACAAAGTTATATTGATATTGAAATAGCTTGATTACATAAAGGGAGTAACCCTTATTTATAATAAAATGAGTAGCTTCTCAAACAAGACACTTCATAACTACATTGGCCAGATACAATGAACCTACTAGTAACTTCTCACATAAGTCACCAAGGGAGCATGCTCCCACATTTCATGAACTAGTTATTAATGTTGCATTCCAAAATAACCCAAAAAATGGAACTGCAAAATATAGTGTAAAAATGCCACTAAACAGATATAATAGGAGCAACTGCTTCCCCAAGGGTGGATTGCACCTGCAAATCAGACTATAACAAAAGAGCTCTCCCACAATCGCAGCTATCTCTTGTATTAATTTGATAATGTTATGAAAGATACATTCTTTAAGATTTGCCCCCTTTCGTTTTCAATTACTAGAAACCCTGATTAACCCATGGCTAACTCATAGCCTAACCCATCACTAACTCTAGGCACCCAAAATATAACATAATAAAAGTATGATACAATTGATTATTATAAGTAGGGGTTTGCTCCAGATATATGATGGAGCTAGTGGTGATGGTATGCCCTTTCTGCAATGACAAATGCTCTATCTGAACTATGGGGCATGCATGAATGAATCCCCACCCAACTCTGAGGAAGCTAAATGCATTATCCCATTCACAACTAATCTTAAATCCAAGGTTTGCCAGCATGCATAAAATGCGGTGAAGTTTTGATTGAAGTTCATAGAAGTAACATGTCTACGTAGAGGGTTTGCTGGAAGGGTGATGGCTGGGTGATGCACACAAGTCTAGGGCAATGTATACATCCATTTTAGGAATGATTAATCTCTTGATAGCAATAGTGTTGGCAAATCTGGCATACGATATTTGACGGAATTCCTTGATTAGAGGCTGTTTGCAAACTGTTTGTTGAAATGCTCAAGTTTTTCAAGCATGAATCGGCTTAAGTTTTTTTACTGAATCAGTAGGGGTTTAGTGATTCATGTAGCAGAAGTCTTTTATTTGTCTTTCTGTGAGGTGGACAGCTATAGGAGCTGCTGATTGACGCCTATCTCATCAGAAAAATTATTCACACAAAAGTTAATTTGCATGGGAACTGTTTAACAAAATGTCAAACCAAGTCCTTCACAATTTTTGGTCCCTCATGAGCGGACGATGGTGTTTATTTGGACCGGTATCAGGTCCCAGTCCTGCATTTGGCAGATTTTGGACTAGAACTACTGTTTCGACAGGCCATGATAATCGAGGTCTGCATTAGCAGGTCCTGGATCCCGGTCATTGCATAGACAGAATGCAGATTCTGACTCTTGATTGGTGTGGTCTTGGATCTGTTTTTTTGTGATCTGACAAGTTCAGATTCTGGTGGAGGCATTGGTAGTTCTCCTTTGTTTTTATCTATCCCCCAATTGTGACTTCGTTCTGTCCGATGGCAAGGGTTGGTCAAGTGGAGGACAAGGAAGATCATACTGATTATTCTCAGGATCCTTTTGGTGAGGAACAGATTTTTCCTGTTGATTCAGACCTGATCCAGAAGTGGCAACTGGAGCGGGATATGAAACAAATGATCAATGAGCTGGTAGGTCAATGTTCAGTTAGCTGCAGGTTGGAGGTTATCCCTGTCGACTTAGAGCAAAACTTACAGTTTCCACATTGTAGTAGCTCTTATGATGGTGATACAGGGTTTATGGAGGTTAGATCTCAGGAAATGTCTATTAATTTGGATCGTTTGAGGAGCAATGGTGAGATTCTTGTGGGAAGGTTTGTTGAAGGCAGTCTTCAGAGTGAAGAGTGTTCTGGTCAACATCTATATGATTATCCTTCACATCTCAGTTTCAGATGTGAAGCAGAAGAAAAGATGTGTTAAGTTAACAGTAGTAGGGCAAATTTGGTGCTAGGGGAAGACATTCAATCCATCAAGTTTTGGAATTGGAAGCTAAAACATTAGTTGGGAGATTCTTTGGTAGATCTTGCTCGGTCAAATCTATAAGGGTATTGAATTGAATCTGTATGGAGTCCTTTCCTAGGGTATGTACCTAATTATTATCTCTCGGCTCAGTGATGGTTAGCTTTTTCTTTTAGGTTGGTAGAGGATGTTGTGAGGATTTCACAGAGAAGATGGTTTTGGGATTCTTCTTCCTTGAGACTGAAGAAATGGTCTCCATGTTTTGACCCAAGAAGGGAATCCAAAGCAGTGCAGCCTATTTGGGTTAAACTACCAGGCTTACATTTGCAATTGTGGTCTACTAGAATCCTACAAGATATTGAGAACTTTTTTGGATTGGGATGAGGAGATTTTAAAGACTAATTTTCGATCCTTAGCTAGGATATTGGTTGACATGGATCTTAGTAAAGGTCTCCCTAAGGTCATTGAGATTGATATTGGCAAATGGAAATATGCTCAGATTCTTGATTATTCAAAAGTGCCCTTTCAATGTGCTCAATGTCATGCTTATGGTCATCTAGCCAATGCTTGTTCATTGAAATTTACTAGACAGATATGGAGACCTAAGAGATTGGAACATTCCACTCTTGGGAGGTCAGAGAAGAGCCCTGTTGATTTGTCAGTTGAAGGGAAGAGCATCGATGGTCACCATGAACTTTTGTGTTGGTTGGAGAAAGTGCAAGTGGATTATGGGCAAGGCATATCTGAAGCAATGGAGCCCACTCAAAGCAATTTGGATATCAATGACTCCGTAGAACTAGTTACCACTCAAGGAAATTTGGTTATTCCTGGTTTGGACGTTGCAATGAATGTATTAGAGGGGACTCGGAATGAAGTTTTGGATGTAAGTAGGGAAGGTCAGAGTGTGGAGTTGAAAGAATCTGAGTCTCCTTTGTCAACTCTCGAAACTTGGAGTATTAAACTCTGTTGTTCTATTAAAACTATTATTGATCTTCCACATGATCTTATGTCATGTCCCTCTTTTGATAGGGACATGATAGAAGACCTTTAGCCTTAAAACCTTCTCGGGGGCTAAAGGACAATTTTAAAGGGAAGGATTGAAATGTCTTTAAGTGAATATGCATAAAAGTACTTTTTTTAAAAGTACTTTATGTTTTCAAATTCACTTAGAAGAGGGGCCTTTAAGAGTTTAGATGACTTAAGTGATTTTATAAAAATAAAAGGAAAAAAAAGAAAAAAAGAAAAAGATCATAAGAAAGGACCTATTAAAGATCTTTTAAGTTACCCTCCCTTCCTTAATTTGGGTGCTACACTTGGGAGGATTTTAAAAGCAAAGAAGGGTTAATCAATTCATTCATGTTTTTATTTTATAACGATTTTCTTGGAGTCTAAACGCAAAAAGCAAAGACTTGCACTTGAAAGATGAAAACCCTTCAAGAGATCTGAATTGAGGACGAAAACCCGAGATTCAGACCTGAGACAGCTTCATCTAGGAGTTGCAATGAGCAGAATCGAGTTTGGAAGAGTGTTTTTAACACCAAAAATCATTTGGAGGTTGAACGAACCAACAAAGGAGCTGGACGCTTGCTTTCAAGGGCTGTCTAGGGCAGCGATCACCATTGGTTAGGGGTTGCGCAGGTCTGCAGGGGCAGCAAACCAGTCGTGGAGGTGAACGACCCACTATGGGGGTCCTTCTAAGGCTTTGGATGTGTGGAACAGCCACAACAATATTTTCTTCTATTTTATTTGATTTTTTCAGCCACTTGGATGTCCAAAAATCAGGCTTGTCGCTGATTATTTGGCCATTAATATTTATATAAATTTTGCTATTAATACTTTGTCAAGAAGTTGGCAGGGGTCGAGAAGATGTATCTTGTGTAAAGCTCATTTTGAGACCATTAATCACTTATTTATTGACTATCCCTATACGCAAGGTGTGTGGGATGAACTGGGTGTTTTGATCAGGAGACCAGGTGCTTGGCATGGGGATTCTCTTGAAGCTTGTATGAAGAATTGGTTTAAAAATATGGATTTAAAGCTCTACAAAGCTTTACTCTTTGTTGTGGCGTGGGGGATTTGGTTGGCTAGGAATGCGATATCTTCAAAAATATTTATATTCCTCCTTTTCAAACATCTATTCAGACACGCAACGTTTTTTTAAGTCTGAAAAAAGATATGAAATTCAAGGTTCCTAGACAGATTTCTCCGAAGGCGATTGAATTTTCTATGTCTCGGGGTTTCTTTGGGGGCCAGCCAAGGTATACCGGTTAGATGTGGTGTTTGAGGTGTTTTATATATCAACAATAATCATTTTTTCAGTTCAAAGCGGGTCTTGGAAAAGGAACAGATAATTTTACCACAATACTTGCTCTCAAGTTACTCCTCAAGATTGCTTGGGATAGTAATACTTTTGGGTTATAGGTGACGGGTGACTCTCAAGTAGTTATAAATTCGATGTTGAAGGTGAATAGAATGGAGAGATTTTCTTTTACTTCAATCTTTGAACAGGTTAATCATTTGTCTAAGGTTTTCAACATCGTTTCGTTAAAACATGTGCATCGTTAACTTAATAACTTGGCCGACTCGTTGTCCAAAGAAGGTCTATTGTTGGAGTCTTGACAGTGGGTGAATATGGAGGCTACGGATAGAATCTCTCGGCCTCCTATCTTTGGTAATTTTTATGATCTATAGGTTCATGTTCCATGTTCTGTGGGGATGAGTTTTCGTCTCTCATTTTGTCGAAGTTGAAAGGAATTTGAGATTGACATAATTACCCGGGTATCTTGAGGTTTTTTTTCCCTTTTTTGGTGTTGGCCTTGCTGCGATTGCATGTTGTGTGGTGGTGTTAACCTTGATTTGGATCTGCGCTTGTTGTAGTGTAAGTAATTGCTTGATCTACTCCTTTGTGATGTTTTCAATTGGAGCTGAGCTTTGATGTTGTGGGTGGGATGGCTGCTGATCCCAATTAAATCCTTCAAGTTCTAACTGCTTACTGTGGTTATGCTTGTTCCTTGTCATTATTGACACCAATCCTAGCTTTGTAGATTCATGGTTTAAGGGTCAGTTCGGATTTTGCTACAAACTCTCTTATAACTTTTCCAATCCAATGTCTTTTTACCTACAATTGAAAGGTTTACGAGATAGGGTATTTTGTGGTCCTCTAGCTATATTATTTTTTGATCCTTTTTGGGTGCCTTTGCTTTTGGCTTGTCTGCCTGCATTTGGGTTGTTGTTTGGGCCCTTTGGCATCTTCTTACTGGATATTAGTTTTCAATACATTTTGCATTAACATGATGTAACATTTTCCAATGAATAAAGTTATGATTTTTTCTTTGATAAAAAAAAACAAAAAAACATAAAGAGATTTGACCTCAAAGCTACTCATACTCTAAAAGTGCAAAAATTTTACATTATGAGAATAGATCTCATGACCTTTACCTACTACAAGAAAGCTTTGGTAATCATACCATATACCACTACTTGATATAACAATTAAATGAGAACGAGAGTTTTTTTTAATTTTTTTTTTTTAACTCCTACAACTTCCCTTACATTTTTGGCACATTTTCCAACAAACTCGCCCCTTCCACGCTTACGTTCAGATTCTCCATTTTCGTCATTTCCCAAAATCCGGCTTTTTTTTTTTCAATCCCACATTTTTTTATTTTTTTTTGGCCTAGTTTCAGTTCCGAAAGCTTCCCTGCAAACTAGGACATTTTGTCCCCAAACGTTATGTCCCAAATCGAAGCTCGCCCATGCATCTTCTTCTTCTTTCAGATTTGCCTTATCTTTGAGATTATTTGTTGCATGCACTCAAACAAAATTTCAAAATACGCTTCTTTGATTAATTTAATGAACCCAAAAACTGTACTCTATTGAAAACGCTCAATACAGCAATAAGGGTCCAAGTATGGTTCGCCCAATACACTATGACCTCCCAGATAATAATTATTATCCACAAATATGTTAAATTCTAATTGTGGCATTGGAGAGAACATTACCGATGGAGAAAATTCAGATTCTTCTTATTCCTCCACAAATACATTTTCCCCATCGAATGCTTACTAATAACCTAGCAAAGCTTCATAAAAGAGAAGTTCAGAGATCCTTTCTACCTCTTTTAAATCTACTTCACACGGGCATTCATCATAGAGAGGAGCAATTTTCGCAAAAATAAACTAAAAGAAGAGCGATTTTTAAATAACTAAAATATGTCTTCATACCATTCATCACACGCCTCTTCTAAATCCAACCATGCATCTATTTTTTCTCATATTCTGATTGTATATCTAAATAAATATTAAGTTTATCAAATGCATTAAACATTACTTTCAACACTACTTTCCTAACCTTTTCTGTCACAAAGTTTGAGTTGTTTCTTCAATACACTCCCCTCGACATTTTGGTAGCAGTTGCAAAAATTGAATGAAGCTTTGATACCACTTATTGTGTTCCAAAATAACCCAAAAAACAGAACTACAAAATATAAAGTAAAATGCTAATAAACAAAAAAAATGGGAGCATCTGCTTCCCCAATGGTGGATTGCCCCTGAGAATCTGACTATAAAAAAAGAGCTCTCACACAATGGCAGCTATCTCTTGTATTAATTTGATATTGTTACGAAAAGATACATTCTTTAGGGTTTCCCCCTTTTGTATTCAACCACTATAAAGCCTAATTAACCAATGGCTAACTCATGGCATAACCCTTCCCTAACTCTAGGCACCCAAAATATAACACAATAAAATTGATCTAAACTAAGCACATAAATATATGTTGTGTTTAGGTAAACAGCAACTAAACATCATGATAGAATATGAGCTTCATAACAAAATAGCTCATTTACATTACATAGCAAAAAAAAATGTATTTAGACACACAACACAAGCTCTAAATGTTGACATACAATTGTCGAATCTAAGTGACTCTAACACCCAACTTGTCCTCGTGGTCAATAATTACTCCACCAACAACAAAGAATTCTTCCTTACACACAACAGCCAAATCAAGGACAAATTAGTGGAACCATCTTTGACAAACAACTAGAGAACAAGAATTTCCTAGAGGTTGGTGAACAAGCTTTAGCTGCCAACTACAACGCATCCACACACGACTGTTGAGATGGGGCGAAGAAGGAAGGTCAGTCCATATTAAAATCGCAAGTGCTCCACTGCATTTGCCAATGAACCTTTTTGTGACACTTGAGTGCAATGTCACTCCACTTGACCATTGCAACATGATTCTTGGCACAAACTACAATTATAACAGCAAAGCTCTCTTCAACAGATATCACATAACTAACCAGTTGTATAAGTATAGTCAAGCGTACAAATTTACATCTTTTGCCACTCTTTTATATCTTGCTAGGTAGGCTATCGACCAAGTCAATTCAACTAAATTCATGGCTCTTTGTACTATTCGGGAAGCTAAGGAAAATACTATTGACAAGCTCCCAACTTCAACAGTCAAATCATTTTTTAATCCGTATCATCATGTCTCTAAAAAGCTCAAATGCCTTTTCCCCCTGCAAGTTATACAACGGGCCAGTGATCTTGTTCCAATCATAATTGCAATAGATTTCTTGAGAGTAGTACTCAAAATTTTTGACACTACAAGAAAATGAGCGAAGTTAACTCTCTATCTAGATATTCTTTATTTTCCCTCCAAGTGTCATGTCTATTGTTATTGATCAACATGTTAAGTTCTTGAATCCATGTAGCATGATTATGCTCCATAGCATAGTTGCATTGTTGCACAATTACGAGCAAGGATCCAAAATTTACATACAGGGATATTGTGTTGCTGAATGTGGCATTACAAAAGGTACTGGTACTCGTAACACAAACTTTGGGCTCATTGGGCATAGTCCACAGACATTTAAGTTTCACATTAGATATTTTTCGTGTCCCTTCTACTTATTGGTAGTACATGCACTACATTCTAGAGAGTGAAAATTGTAAACTCTAACAAATAAACAATATTTATTGTAGTTTGTAATTGAAACTTGAAAAACTTTAAATGAGTAGACGTGTTTAATGATTACACGATTTACCAACACATTAATCATAGATGTTATTGTTACTCATTTAAGGCATGTTCTATGTTTGTTTTGATTGGCATGTGCTATATCTAGCAAAAAATGAAAGCACTTATTTTTGTTTGTTGTTTATAATATTTTCTTTATTTTTTTATTGACAACCTTTTTCCAAGTGAGTATAACGCACTTGCCCTTCGGCCATTGTCAAATCAAGGCCAAGTAGGAGTCTAAATACTATCCCCTGCTTCGCCAATAGTGTCTTGCAGCTCAGATGAGGACATTATTTTTTTTTACCAGACAATCAAATATTTGGGCTTCATAATAAATGCACATGTAGTTCATACAAATCCAAGCAAAGTGAAGGCTCTTTAAGAGTCCATTTTTATCTAAAACATTTTGTGGGGGACACAAACTTCTTCAAATTGCTAATTTGAAACTATTTGCATCGCGTCCAAAGCTTGTTTGAGCATTTTACAAATTGAAGGGCACCTTGGATCAGCTCCAAAGCCCCTCCCAAACCTTCAACAGTCATTCTAGATTGAGATCAACACTTCATAGCGTGCCATATGTGCAATGCTTAGGCAAGAAAAACATTTTGCAGCCTATCATTTGTAGACTTTGTCACAAGTTAAGTTGTATTATGGCCCCTATGTCAAGTGATTTTATGCCCGAGTCCAAGCATCAAAGCAATGGTAACATTATCTTCTCAATAGGGAGGTAATCTTCCACACTAATCACCAATTTTTCCAATTCTTGAATTCCCAATTCAAGATTTTGAAACACTTACACTTGAAATGGGCTTCATAGAGTCAACAATTCCACTTAAGTGATTGAATATAGGAAAGCTCCCACAAACAAATTTGTTGATTTTTTTACACACCCTTATGTCGAAGTATTCAACATATTGGACACCAAACACCCTGGTTAAGAATAGAAGGATCTTTGTCCCATCCATCCTTATTTCAATCCAAATGTTGTAGCTCTTTAGTATCCCACAATGACCAACCCAACCTCTCTCCTCAATTACACATTGTGAGATGGATCACTATACAAGTCGAATCAGCTTCGCATCTGAATTGACCTCACTTGCCAACTTATACTCTAGTAGCCTCACTCTTCCTCCTACAATGGAAACTTTGACATTCAAAAGACTTTATAGCATCTTCAATTCCATACTCATTGGCCCTATTCAAAAACAAGTCTAGGAATTTAATCATCGATGTTCACTTTGCAGTCAAACTAAGACTTCTGATTGGAAGCTTGGATCACACCAGCCAAGACGAATGCCTTTGCACCTATGGAAATCCATCTATGTGGACTTCTTTAGTGGTTTTCTTAAGACTCCACACCAAATCTATTGTATCTTTGAGATAGCCTATAAAGAAGCTTTTGTCCAACATTTCGACTGAGCCACCTCACTCGTCATCAGGGAAACAAAATTTAGTGAGGAATCATTAGACCAACCACTATGCATAAGCATATTTTTAACATATCAAAATGGTAAAGTGGTTTTAGTTGGCAACAATTAATTAAAGATATTTTAAGGGATGGATTATTAAGTGAAAATCAACTTTTAGATTGAGCAACAATATATAAATGTTAAAACCCTAAGGTTGAACTTATTTTTTATTTTTTAAGGTAATTAACAAGGTTAGCTATAATATTATTAATGTCATATGTTAATAAATTGATTGATTGCATCAAGGTTAGATAATGAAAATTGGACTATTAGTATAATTTATAGAACATTTGTAAATAAGGAAAAATAGGTATTTCAAGGGGGAATTTCAAATAAGCAAATTTTTTGGGGTAAAATTTTAGGATATATGCAAAACAAGATCTAGGTTAATTTTTCTCTTTATTTTACATAGGTTATTAATGATGATAGGGTTATTTATTGATAAAAGACTGACATGATTGGCTGCGGATAAGGCCCTCCTTTCTGTTTATATTGTTAGGATTTGGTTCAATTTCTAGAGTTTCTCAAGCTAATCCATTAAGGCACTTTTTTAATATGATGTAAGTGTTCCAGTATTAGTGAAGTTATTAGTGAAATCATAGTTAACATCCAAAATGTGTTCTTTTATTCTACTATGTATTGAACCGCATGTTTGTCCAATGTATGAGGTACCGCGAGAACAAGGGACTTCATACATACATTGGTGCTAAAGGATGTTGATATTTGGTGGGATTGATATGATCTTCTATGGTTTGAGAGGAATTAAAGAAGGAAGGGAGGCGTAAGGAAAGAACTTTTTTGCTTACTTGGTGCATTGCAATCTTGTTTCCGTATTTCGTTGGAACAGAATTATTTGATTGTTTGAATAACCATTTATTTTAAAACCACCTATAAGTGGATTTTTCTTGGTCAAGGTGATCTCCAGCAGATCTGCGAAAGGCACATGTTGTAAGGGCATCAAGTACAGCGGCGTTTTGAGGAGGATGGTGATGGGAGTTGGCATGGAAGTGTTTGTCAATACGAGTTTTTTTTCTATATGCTAGATGAGCAAAAGCACCCTTTGGGTTTTTGGTGACAAGGACAACAAGAAAAGGTACGGAATTGTTGTTTTCAACTCCCATAGTGAATTGTATATGTTCTGAAAGCCTAATTAATTCTTTCAAAACTTTGTTGGGATTATCTCTACCATGAGGCCATATAACAAATGTATCATCTGCAAATCAGTACTAGCATTTAGATTGATAGGGGCAGATTCCAAGGTTTTTTGTTCAATATATTCCATGACTAAGGTCGCAACAACATGGGAAGAATGAGGATAGGAAGGAAAGGTAATTAAAAAAATTAACAATAATGAGGAAAAATATATGTGTTTAGTATTCAGCAAGAAAGAAAACACAAAACAAAGAGAATAAGGTGAAATCTCGTCCAAGAAGGGGGAAGAATCGATAAAAAGGCGTTCGCAAAGTCGAAAGGAAAGTGATGAAGGGAAGAAGTGATAAGGGAGATACTAAGCATGATGCTCTTAGAATCATGGGAGCATTACTGGTTTAGGAGAGACATGGGATCAGAATTGGAAGGTGACAAGAGAAGAGGGACAGCCTGCATTAAGTTTGTGTGGTCTAAGGTTGTAGAGATGGCAAACTATGAAATGGCTCAAATTGTTGGTTTTAATATTATTATTTTCTGCTGGTGTGAGTTCAATGAGCTCAGAAGGGGGACGAAACTCCATGCATGAACTTAGGCATAGGTTGAAATGGAAGAAGAAATATTAGTTAAATGAGGAAAGAGCGAACCAAGAAAAAGCATTGTAACCACATATGGAAAGGAGAAGTAGAAGATTAATTTTGAAGCTTCAAATGTTGCAGACTCAATGGGACAATTCTACACGTTCTACAAGATAGCTATCACCAAAGATACCCATACACATTTTACAAGACAACTATAACTAGAATAGCTTCTTGCTTTTTGAATCAATTGGAAAAAATTCATGTCAAGTTTATAATATTCTCCAACATACTCAGGCTAAGTTCAAGGCCACTCATGATTGCCATCAAGCACCTCACTCTTTCCTATTCGGTAACCATGTATTGTTTGATCTGGATAAGCAGAGGTTTTAAAAGAAACAATATCATAAAATTAAGCCTATTTGTTACTATATAAACCCCATCACCCATGTCATTCACCCCAATGGGTTCCATTTCAACCATCCGACTCAACTTGGCATCTATGACGTGGTTAACGTCAACAAACTCAAACTTTACAAGTTTTTAAACTCAGAGAAAGAAGGATGAGTCACAAAATGTAAGGTCACTATTCCTAACTTTCAAGCTTTTCTGACCAAGGATACTGCTCTCAATGTTTGGATTTGAATCACTAAACATAGGCAAATCATTTCGTATTTGGTCAGACTCAGAAGAGCTTTACTAATATGTGCCAAGTGGTTATGATAATCCACTTTTGAGCAGTAGAGTCTGCAAGCAAAAGTGGGGACAACTTCTTGTAAGCAGGGATGAAACAATGAGAACTCATAGTTAAGTGGATGTATAAAAATATTTCGATAGCTTTTTCTTCTTGCATTTTTCATTTATGTATTTTGCTCCACCCTTGTCCTATTTTCCTATCTTGGATGAGTTGTATTTAAAAATCCAAGTGTGCATGCCATGTACATGGTCATTTTGATATCTTCCAAACATGTATCTTTTGTACTCTATATATTTATCATTTGCTTGTGTAATAGAAGCGTTAGACTGTACAGCCAGAAAGACCTCTTGTGTATCTCTTGGGCATGTGCTTTCCTCTTGACTCCTCTAACCTTTGCTTTCTTTTTTAAG
Source organism: Torreya grandis (assembly GCA_037957365.1). Taxonomy (NCBI): domain Eukaryota; kingdom Viridiplantae; phylum Streptophyta; class Pinopsida; order Cupressales; family Taxaceae; genus Torreya; species Torreya grandis. Next base: position 1,660,313 of record JARHVA010000231.1, on the reverse strand, counting down.
CTGTGAGCACAAATCACTTGCCCCCAAATTTCATGCTGATTTCAGCATGAATATTGTCTTTCACTTGTGATTTGAAAACAAAAGTAGCAATCATACATAGAAAATTCACAATCCATCAATCCTTCTAGGTATATGCTGCCAACTAAAATCCATAAGCATTCTATGCTTGATGTTGTAGTACCTTGGAAATGCATTCACCTTCATATTTTACATCTTGTGCAGGAGAAATTAGGAATTTATTTTGGCTGTCCAAGGATGGTTTCTTAATATGTATATGGCTTGCATCTATTGTAAGGGAAAAATCTTGTATTTCTTTAGTGTTAACTGTTATATTTTGTCTAGTATGGTTTTGTGGATATTCCAAATCCCTTTTAAAATTTTATTGGTTTGAAAAACCCATTTCGCCTCTAGCACTCATGCAATAGGATTCTTTTGATTGATGCTACCAGGTTCATCTATGACATTGTTATAGCTTATTTTAATGCTAGAAATTGAAGTATTCATATTCGTTATTAAAAAAGAAGAAAAAAATGTTTTTGAAAAAAATAAATTTGCATGCATGTGTATAAATTAATGAAAATCCCAGAAAATATTGGCATTTTTTACCTTTTTATCAATAATTTCTTCTATTTTTATAAATTTTAGTCTATAATTTCTGGCTAAAGTGACTGTTTAAATGCGAACACTTCAAATTTTTTTGAGCCTTTTTCTACAATTGAACATTAGCAGTGGCAGCTTGTCAAATTCTAAGTCTTAACATTATTTTGGAAAAAAATCACTAGATCAGTATAAAAACATTACTCTTATGCTACATTGCAAAGGTACGCCCTCCCCCCCGGCGCCTCCTGTTCAGAGACATCTCCGGCCCGAGGACATACCGAGCACTCCTGGAGGCATTTGTGGCCGTGCCAGAAATATCCGGCACAGCCACGGACGCCTCTGGGAGTGCCCGGGACGTCTTCAGGCATGCCCGAGGGCTTCCAGCAGAAAAATGGCGAAAAACTTTTTTTAAAAAAACTTAGAAAATCCTTTAAAAAAAACCCTAAAATCTAAGCAACCCTAAACGCTGCTAATGGCTTATAAAAGCAGCCCTTCCCTCTTAAAAAATTTAAGGTATGGAGAAACAGTGGAAGTCAACAAAAAAAATTTAAAAATGTATATCGAGTCCGAACCCAACAATATTTTATTTATATACTTTCAGGATGTTTGAGAGGGGTTTCGGACCGCTAGGAGCTATAATGCAAATTCTAGGTTTTGGAGGATCCTATCATATTTCAAAGTTAGTCAGATTCCAAGGTTTCAGGGTTTCAAACTTAGCCATATTTCAGGGTTTCAAGATTTCAAGGAGACATCATAGGAGGTATGAAGGCTGCATGAAGGGATGTATGCGTGATAGAATAGTATGAGAATATCTCTCGCAAAGTGCCACAAGCCAATCCCACCCCATTCCCTGTGCACCCCTTAAGGCATGCACTCTGTGAGATTCAATGCACCGATGAGCCCTTGTGAGAGAAAGTGTTAGTAAATGATAAAGTTGAAAAATAATGGGAGTGGCATTCATGATTTTGTGGGCAATCGAGACGATTTATTCTAGATTTGAATGTACATCTTGTCTTTGAAGTAATGAATGAATGAATATTATATATTTTTAAGTGTTTTATCATTTATAGACAAATATTTTCATACTATGTAGTTTCAAGTGTTTTACTAAAAAAATGAGTAATATACAATATATAAATATATATATATATATATATATATATATATATATATACAGACATACCCACGACGTATCCAAATCAAGGTTTTTGAAAAATGACCTACCGGCATACCCAAGACGTCCCTGTATCTGTACCCATACCCGTACCCATACCCAAACAACATAGCTCTTATGAGGAAATTTTACTACAATTGTCATCAAATTTGTGGTTTCTCAACCCCAACCAAGCTCATATTTTAAGAGAAAAAAGTTGTCTGCAACATAATTCTGACATGACTGCAATATTTCATGCCATTCTAATAAGATTATTTATACACAACAATCATAAGAGGGAAAACCCATTAAATAATGATACCATCAAAACTAAAACCAAAGAAACCTTGCTCCTTTCAATTATGCAAGAAAAAACTCCAGAATATTTCTCCGCATACTTCTACAAACAAAGCTTCCACAAAACAAAGTTGTTTATGGTATGTATTCAGCCAAAAATTGGCTTTCTACTAAGCACCAATATTAATAATTTTATGAGGAGAGAAAATAATTATATATTGATGCCATCAAAAACAAAACTGAATGAGCTTTGCCTATTTTGATCATGCACAAAGATAATTTATAATTTTAGATTCATAGTTCTCACAATAAAATTTCCATGGAATTAACTAATTTAATCACATATTCAGCCAAAAAAATGACTTGTTGCTAAACATTAATACTAATAAATCCCAAAAGAGGAGAAAATAATTCAATAATGATGCTGTCAAAAACAAGACCAAAGGATCTTTGCTTGTTTCAATAGTGAACAAAGAGAACTGTAAAATTCCTTTCAAATTTCTATGAACAAGATTTCCAAGGAATAAACAAATTAAGTTGTGTATACTGCCAAAAGAATTGGCTTTCTCCTTAATAACCATATAATTTCTCCTATAATTAAATAGGACGAACTCTATTAGTAAAAGTGTGAGGTCTTCCGTAACAGAGTCCCAAATTCAAATCTTAATAGACATGAAAAAAAATTGGTTTCTCCTTAATATCCATATTGAATGAAATGAAATGAAATGGTTTTAATTACGTCCACGAGACCAAACGGTCTATGGGACCACCAATTACACTAAATACTGCAACCAGTCAAAGATTTCTAAGACCCAAAGTATCTTTTAAAATGCTACTCCCCCTCTTGTTGAGCTGAGTTAGCATCTCTCCCAACTTTTTTAATCTTTTTTCCCCAAATACATCTACCATGCGGCCAACTCTTAAATATTCCACATATTTGGCTCATATGTTTGTGTATTGAGGTCACTCAAGGATGAAGTGTTGAAACTATATTAGTAAAAGTGTGGGGTCTTCCATAACAGAGCCCCAAATTTGAATCCAATAAACACAACTAAGTGTTGAAAGTGGGTGAAATACTGCATCTGACTCACTAGGTGTAGCAACTAGGCCGAATGTTGCCCCAAAATGAGAAACTTACCAAATTAAAGAAAATGTTAATGTAAAATTAAAAAAATTAATTGAAAAGCGCCTATATATTAATCAAACAAGTTATGGTACAACGCTTATCATATTAAAAAAATGGGTGGAAAAGTCACAACCCACGAGCATAATCACGCCGAGGGCAAAGACACCTCCGAAAAAGTCTAAAAAGTGGTCAAAAATGACCACACCCACAAAAAGAAACATCACATCAACAGTTTGACAGCAAAGCAAAGAGCAAGGATTAGATAATAATAAAAAGAACAACTAAGCAGTCGCAGCAAACATGGACGTCGGGGGAGGCGATGGAGACGGCAGGACATGAGACTTACCACCCCATCCTTCCAGGGCAGGAGGATCCTCATCTATAGGTAAGGGCTCCCAAACAATGTTTTGTTGAGCAAGTCGCAGAAATTTGCCTTGTGGGGAGGACCCCAGCCCGTTAATGCAAAATAATTAAATAAAGGTGGCACTCGAAAAATGAATATGTAAATTGTTACGGCACATAGTGATATCAACATTTATAAAACTGTCGTAGAAATCAAGTTGCAAGGACACATTTCAAAACCCTTCTCGCTTAGCCTAAGGGAATTGAAGGCAAAAATTTAGATTGTTAATCGAAGGTCGATGAAGAAGCATCAACCAAGATGTTAAGAGTCAATGCCTCTAGGGGAGAAAGGCACGTATGTTAGCTATGCTGACTTTTTTTAAAGGAGGCCTCCAATGTAGGATTGAAGTAACTTTTCTGATGCTTGGAGTGATATAAGATGCATTCCTTGAAAGAAACAGAAAAAATAAAACAAATAAACTTTGTTTAGCTCGATTATGCATAAAACAGCTGCCTAAATTTCGTTTCATAATTTATTCAACAGGTAATTCAACAAAATGAGCAAGTTTTAGTGACATCTGATAAGAGTGGCGAATTTAGTTTCGTTGTTTATTCAACAATTTTTTCCACCAAATGAAAAACACAAGTCCAAATATGGGAAAAAAAATCGACGAGATGAACAAACTTTGGTGACATATGGCAACAGTGATAAATTTCGTTTCATAGTTTATTCAACAAGTTTTCCACACAGTGAAAATATTTCCATGAAACGAACAAACTTGCCTTCTGTTGAGCATTAACAGTACACATTCTTACCTTAACGAAAGGCGCATACGTTAAAGCGCGCTTGCCGATACGGCTTATAAATTGCGCAAGAAATGTAAGGCAATTCTCTTTAGCTTTGACAATAGCCCTGTCCCGAGAGGGGAGCAGCGTTTCCACTGCGCTTAAAACCCCTGAGTCCTCGTCAAATATGGCTGCAACTGCAAATGCTATGTCTCCTTCGTCAACCAATTCTGAAGTAAGTGTGGATATATCGGCTATAATATCTGAGACTTCCGTAGAGATGCCTCTGCGTGCAGCCTCAGATTCTTCTTTGAGTAAAGCGAAGTATTTGGCTAGTTTCTTGTCCATTTTTTATGCAATTTTTCTGCACAAATGATCTTTTATGCTGCTAATTTGGTGTGTGTATGGGAAATTTTTAACAAAGCGAGGGGTTTTTTCTCACTCAGGAAGCCTAAATACGCGCAGTTGCTATTTGGTGCACATGGCGGGCTTTTGGGGTTTCAGAAATTGGAAGTCGCAGGGGTTTTGGTTGACCGACTTAAATAGACGCCGCGCCGATGATGCCCGGCGGTCATATGGACGGGTGTAATTCTCTCACTTTAAGGCGCAATTTTCTAGGAATTATGAGTAGGATGTAGAAATAATTTAATTTAGATATTAATGTCCACATGAGGCCAAGAATGGCGATGGGGCCAAGAATATATCATATGAATTCAAAATACCGAATAACAAAACTATTTTTAAAAATAAAATTAATGAGAAATAATTCTTTTATTAGATTTTTAATGCAATGAAATATATATTGTTTTATAAATTTGAATTAAAGATCTCTGGTCACGTAGTTTGTTGATATTTTTTAAGTCTGTTATTTAAAAGTAAGAATTCGTATTTCTAAAATTGTATATGTAAAGACATCAATTTCAATGTTATTTATCAAAGTTGAAATGTTTCATGAATAAACAAGACTAAACATTTATGGTCTTTATATCGAATGAAGTTTCTCAAGGATCCACAGGGATCTCTAAAAAGATAATGATATCTTCCATGAATCTCATAGTAGATAGGGCACTTGAATATAAAGCATTCTTAACTTTCAAGGTGTAGAAAACATAATTGGCATATACGTCAGGAGGTTATGATCATGTTCCATTCGAAGTTAATGGGAACAAAAGCAAAACCGAGCTAAAGGGACCCTTAAACATGATGGCAACATCTTCTTCATATACCTATAAATTTGATTTCAATCCTCATGAAAGCAAGAATAAAATTGGAAATAATGAATAAGTTTTGGTTTCAAAGGTTCTTTGGTATTAAACCGTGTAACTTTCAAGCAAGATTTAATAATCTCTTCATGAATACCTCTATTCACGTCGTGTTCAGTGAGTTGAGAAGCATTAATAGAAAATCCAAGAGGAGATAATCTTTCTATATCAATATCTAACTTCTGCAAGAGGGTCATAACTCTCGTATACCAACAAGGTTTTCATCCTCATTTGGCAAGTTGCATAGAATATTGAAGTTGAATTACGAATGAATGAATAAAATATTTTAACTAGGAATGGCCTCAAAGGTGCGAGTTACGTCACGAGGGGTGTTACTTGATGTTTTAGTGAAGCAGGGTTTTGTAAAGCGAAAGAGTGTAAATAGACAATTCTACTTCACTCAAAACCTATGATCATTGACCTCGTTGGAATTTTAACTCTTGTATACCAACAAGGTTTTCATCCTTATTTGGCAAGTTGCATAGAATATTGAAGTTGAATTACGAATGAATGAATGAAATATTTTAACTAGGAATGGCCTCAAAGGTGCGAGTTACGTCGCGAGGGGTGTTACTTGATGTTTTAGTGAAGCAGGGTTTTGTAAAGCGAAAGAGTGTAAATAGACAATTCTACTTCACTCAAAACCTATGATCATTGACCTCGTTTCTCCTTTTGTGCACATAATGTTCTAGACAACAATAATTTGATATTTTGGTGGAGGTGACAGTGAAAAACAAGGTGGCGGGTTACTTCATATGACATGGCGAAGTGGTGGGGAAGGGCAAAGCCATACAAAACATGAAAGTAATGAAAGATTTCAAGGTGAGTTAGATGTTGATGATGAGGGGAAATGACCACAAATGATATTAATATAGATATATTTGCACATAGTGGCCATATTTCATCATACACAAGGGCATATACAAGCCACATATAATATTGCAATCGTGTTGGGAGATTTTGGTTGCCACATGGAACATGGCAGACCCTGTGATCTTTGGGATTTGTTGGATTTGTGGTAGCTAGGTTGTGATTGTTTATGGCAATTTAATGACTAAGTGGATGTGGTGGACTCATGATCCCTTTTGCCTCGAATGTAACACCATTTTCCTTGCTGAACTTTGTGAGCCTTTTTATGAAACCACAACAATAAGCATTCTCTGTGTGTAAGGGGCCACCAATCTTAATACATATGGAGTAATGGTTAAGTGGTTTAACGTGATTTGTCATATAGGCGTGAGCAATATCAATGTGATGAAGAAAGAAGTGAAACCATGTATTATTGGTATCTACCTTTATGTGGGGGAAAAATCATAAAATAGTTTGCTTTCTAGACCATTATAATTTGATTTGGTTATGACTTCTATGATTTTTTAATTCATATTAAGAAATGGAAAGAAAACATTTTAAACTTGCAAATATATTTTATTAATAGTAATTTATAATGCAAATAATGAGTCAAAGAAGGCCCTAAAAAGGGAATGGCACGTTTTTGAATAACTTAAATGATGTGAGAGTTCTAAGTGACAACTCAATGAGAAAAAAATCAATTAACAACACCATTGAATGACACAATCTAACAACAATGAATATTTTTATTTATCAAATGAGTTTAAAAGTCTAATATTATGTGACATATTTGTATTGCATGCTTCACATTTTTTGTAACAAACCGTTACATCAAAACCTCGAAGCATTAGTGAAATCCACCCATCAAGATCATAACATTGTCAATTGCATATTCATTTTAAACTTACAAATATATTTTATCAATAGTAATCTACAAGGCAAATAATGAGTCAAAGAAGGCCCTGAAAGGGGGATGGCACATTTTTTAATAATTAGATGATGTGAGAGTTCCAAGTGACAACTCAATGAGAAAAAGCTCAATTAACGACACCATTGAATGACATGATCTAACAACAATGAATATTTTTATTTACCAAATGACCTTAAAAGTCTAATATTAGGTGACACCTTTGTATTAAATGCTTCACATTTTCTCTTGCATCTTCATTTTTTTCATTGGGGTAAATTTGCAATTCCTTTCTTCATTTTTTCTTTGTTCATGGCCTTTATACTAAATATTTATTGTATCTATTATATGCATTGGTTGTATCCCTTTGGAAAGCTCATGTCGGGGACTCCCTCATAAAACTAATGCCTCCAATAAATGTGACTCAAATCGCACAAGAAGCTAGATACAGGTTTTGTATTGATTTACATTTCCATTTTGTATGCTTAGTGTAACTATGTCCATTGGTGCATTGAGTGATTGATCGTATTAAATTAAAGTGCATGGTGTTAATTCTATATGAATGACAACAACAAAAGTGTTTACTAATATGTGTATCATCAATACTTTTCATAGTTTTTTTAATATGTATATATAACTTTGTATGAACCCTAAATGGTATAATGCTAAAATTAAAATTGTTGAGATTGCTTGCATTCTAGGTCACAGATCAAAACTTTGACATTATCCTCCTCAAAAAAAAAAGAAGGCAAGATAAAATAAACAACCATTGCAGTCTAAATTCTAAGCGATGATAGTTTACAGTGGCAAACATATTTCCAATGATAGGTATGTAGTTTTAACAGTCCATAAATTTTTTTGAAGCACTGTAGGTTTTATTATAGCTTGTTTATTTAAGGGTTATGTATAACCTTATCTTGTCATATCCATATTCTAAGAGACATCCAACATCTATGGTCTCATGTATCATAAACTAAGCACCACCTCTGATGTTATACCTTCCTTTATGAAGGCTACAATTACCATACTAAAGACTCTTGATTTTGATTTCTATAACAAGATTAGTTGGTCCTTCTAATATTATAAGAATATTGGTTACAAGTTTAGTTAAGACAAATGACTATTGTATATTTGTTATAAAATAAATTTGATTTTTTAGGTTAAGGGAGACTATTTATACTTGGTAATAAACTGATAAAAATGCATCGATGCTTGAAGAATCATGTTCAAATAATAAATGGATTTGTTATTAATTCCAAGTACACTAGACTCTATTTTGGTTTGAGATTTCATTTTGATAAATTGCAAGTATATTTTCATCAAATTTGCATGGAGTCAGAGCACTTTATGCTTCAACATCAGTACATATATAACGTTTGTAATAATTAACTAAAATCATGGGATCATTTTGTTTTTAGGTGTCTAGTGTATTATGAGATCCATCAAAAGTTCAATTCCATGTTTAGAGGAAATCAAGGCACTTTACAAGATCTTATTCATCATGAGGATCAAATATGTGTATCTTTATTTAGTAGAGAGAAGACTCAACATAGGGATAGCATAATCTATAGTTGTTAATATAACTATTTGTTTCATGGTTTAGCTTCAAACTCCTTTTGTCAATGACAATTTTAGAGGTGCAAATGGATTTGTTGATCTACACAACAATCACGACTTGTCAAGAGAAAGATATCAACAACTTCGCTTTTACATTTTATCTCTTTTTTCTTGCAAGTTTTTATTTAAAATGTACTTTTCTTGCAGTCACACTAACCCATCGTGGTTGCTTTTGGACAATAATATATATTGATTTAATAGTTAATATTGGGGCTCCAAAATATGAGATGGGGATTAAATAAAATAAAATAGAAAAATAGAAAAATGATGATGACATGAAGAAAATTGTATTCATTGATTCGTTGCTATTTTCAAAAGCTTTTACTACAAAATAAAATGTCTTTGATGACACCACAAATATCCTTATATAAACATTAATGTTTTGAGCTTTTGAAGGGCAATATTGAATGATAACTGTAATTAAAAATTACATCATAAGGTCAATTGTACTTTATGGTGGAGATAATAACTACATGTTATAAAAATTCTACAAATTATTTTTCGTAAATGATTATTAAAAAAATAATAGATTGATCTATGATTTAACACTCAATTATTGTATGTGTTTGATATGCCTCTTAACTCTTTATGTGGCTTTAACTTGTGATTTTCCTATATCGTCTACACTCAATCAAATTTGGTCAATTTTTGGGTTGTGATAAATTTACAAATTTTTCCCAATTTATATATGCGAACGTGTTTTTTAGTAGTACATGTTGTGCATGTATCTATTATAATCCCCTTTCCATATTAATCTACATTGAAAAATGTGATTCTCAAATATTTTATCGCTTCCTAAAGTTATTAAATTGGTTTTGTCATTTACATTGTATTTTCTTTAAGAAAAAAGAAAAATATTTTTTTTTTGACTTTTTACTAGTTGATGCAAGATGACAAGACTATTTCTCTGGAGAAATTGCTCAATATTCATTTAAAAAAGAAAATAATTGACATTATCTAATGAAATAAAAATAAGTACCAAAATTAAACATGTACTATAGTCAAAATATGAAAAATCAGACAATGACAATGATAAGTAAGTGCACCTTGCAGTTAATACAAAACTTGTCATGTATGATGGTCATAATCAGAAGCTTGTACATTAAGCTTGCTGAGTGACAAGTTTTTTTCAAGAACAAGGAAAGCCATCTCATGACATGGTGGAAGGCCAAATATAAAAAGTATTCCCTGTGAAGGGATAAAAGTGTTATAGAATATGATGAGTCACGACTACTTCCCCTCGCATTCAGATTGGAACATGATAGAGTTTAAGAGGAACTTTTCTTTAAATGCACAAGTGTTTGAGGTATATAAAGGTTGTCGCAATGATATTAAAGCTAATTTAAATTAAAAATATGCCAAATATGGAGAATCATCGATGGCCCAAAATGGTAATAGAAGTAGAGTTAAGGGGAAGAAAAAAAATGTGGATGAAACAAAATAACAAATGGATGAGTAAATGGGACATCAACATGCAAGAATGCCCAAACACCAGCAAGGAAATAAAAATGTATGTGAGAGAGAAATTTGAGACAACCATGTAGACAAAGTAGCTAGGATGGAAGAAAACATACTACATCAATAAGTTTAACCCCACACGGGAGCATGGAGAAAAGGCATGCATAGGGGTGTAAATCAAATGGAAAGCAAAGATGTTGATTGCATAGTTGAGGACTAGCTCACATCATCTTAGGTGTGAAAATGGCAAATGGATAGTACCCAAGGCAGATTGGGAAATAAGAACATGTTTATTTTGTGACAAGGGAATAGTGGAGACATAATGTCACTTCATTATGGAGTGTATAGCCTATAGTGACATTGATATCAAGTACAAAGATAGCTTGAGGGTTGACAACTTAACAAACCTGTTTGAAGAGGAAATGTTAAATAATATAATACGTTTTCTAACCAAGAATCATAATAAAAGAGTTAGTGTCGAGAAGGGATTAATTTTTTTGTAATATAGTAGGCCATCCCTTATGACAAGAAGTGGTATCACAGAATAACTTGATTATAGCTCTCAGTCCCATAGACTGCTTGGTCTCGTGGATGTTATTAAAATCTTTCATTCATTCATTTCATGGTCATGACCGGACAATCACCCACACTATCAGAAACATGGTGGCCTTTTTTTAATCTTTTTCTTTTTGTACAAATGTATATGAGCTTGCCCAATTCATTCCACATTATAATGATATTTGGTACCCCTCATGGCCCCACATATTAATATTTTGATATAATTACTACCTTAATTATTGCACACAAATCTTAATAAAGAGTAATCTCATAGTAAAAAAAAAATGAAAATGAAACAATGAAAATAAATTAGAACATCAATTTGAAAGATATGATAGGAGTAGGGGTTCATTTCGGTCATCAGATTAGAAGATTGAATCCTGAAATGGCACCTTACATTTTAAAAGATCGAAAATATTTTCATATTATAAATCTACCTCAAAAATCTCATCTGGTCTTCATAATTATAAAATAATCTTTGGCTTATTAAATATGAATGTTCTATTTGAATTTGTGACTTGCGACTTATCAAATACTTATATTTTATTTGAACTTATTTTATGTGGTTGATCTTTTTGACTTATCAAATATGTATGTTATGTTTGATCCTTGTGGCTAATAAAATATGTATCTTCTTTGAACACATAATTAACCCTCACTTAATGTGGTTTACTACCTTTACCTACCATCTTCCTACAATCTAACACGAATCAAATGGCATTGACCCCCTTACCCACCATTTGCCTACTATGTGTTGAGATTCAAAGTACGACTAATCCCTAAAATGACTTACACTAACAAAGATTAATTAAAAATATATTGACAATGTATTAACCAAATTTTATTACTCCTTGGCCTAAAAAATCCCACTTTACCAAAACAAAATATTACATCCATTCTTACATAACTTTCACCTTTGGGGCATGTGCTAGTATTCAGAATTATTGTGTTGTCATTTTCAAACTATTTTTACATTGAAAATTTTGAATCACCGCAAAACTAATGTGCAAATGGAATCTCTATTTCAAATAAAGAATATTGTAATAAATAAATCCATTATATTATATTTTATATTATTCTTTTTAATACAAGGTACTAAAACCACATCATGACACTTATTTAACAAAGAATTTGAAAAGGACTATTTTGAAACATGTTAATTAGCATAAATGTTTTGACGTTATTGGGAGTGTCACATGCATCTACGCATATAGAAAAATCTATTTATAATGTTTTTATGGTTTGGTTTTCAATACAGTTATTGGATGCAACAAATGGGTAAACTGATTGTAAGAAATATTGTGCTTACCAATAAGGACAATCCATAGTGCTCGATAACATGTTAACCATACACCTAGTGCATCTGCCATCACTTACACCACTTCACTCTCATGACTTTTTCTGAAATATAGGTGATATTTGAATACTTTTACTTACATACCAATAGATAAATGGTGTATTATTGAAATGTGTAAATCTCATACACATTAATCGTGGTTTCAGTATGACTAGTTATGTGAGAGATACAAGATGTTTGATGAGGTGGAGTGCTTTGCATATATGTTTCCTAAAACCTTAGAAGACCCGGACTAGGTACTCCAAGTAGGAAGAGGCACTTTTATACGTCTCTAATTTTTCATAGTTTTACCATTTATGAAAATATTTTCATTTATATATTTTTACTCTAAAACATTTAAGACATTTTCATGTTATTTTATTATTTAGGCTGACTCAGTAACCAATTGAACCCTGATTTTCAAACCCATTGGATTGCTTACACATTGCCTAGTTTCCATTTTTTTCTAATACCTATTTATTTTCCTTCGGTGCTTGTAACCAACCTAGTTTGTGGTTGATTACTTACTCACTAATTATTTTAAGGGTCCTTGATGGAATGCAAAATGTGCGAGCTAAAGGTTTGAATGCATTGTGATAGGCGTGAGCGTAAAGCGAATATGGATCTCTCTCGCATACTAAGTAACAATCATGGGCCTAGTCATTTTTACCATGGTAGGTAAATGCTTCCATCATATGAAATTAAACCAATATACATTTATAATCATGAAATCTTATACTGAACGTTGAAACTCTAATTTTACTTTTGTTGTAATTTTGTTGTTTTGTTTTGTTGGGCAAACAAGAATCTTCAAAAAGTGGCAGTTATAATATAAATACAATTGAATAAGGTGTTGAAGAAAGTGAAAGGCATAGCCAAGTGTGGAGAGATATGGTCATACATGCCCTACAACATAGTCACAATCCTTATGGTGAGTGGTAGAATGCACAGAGTTATGACAAAAAAATTACCTCTTATGTATGTTAGAAAAAACATCATTTAACACTCACCCCAAAAAAAATACACATGTCTTAGGCTCAATGTTCCTTTTATCATTGAAATTTATGTCATGTGTTTCCAAAATCTTTGCCATGACCACTTCATGTTATGAAATCATTTTACTTATGGTTGATACCAGTGAACCTACACAGTTATATATAGATGCAAAATGAAGAATAATAAAGAACAGATAATTGTGATTAGGATTTACACGAAAAGGGTATGAGCAATGAAAATATCTACCACCAAATAAAATAAAATCTAAACCAAATATCACTAACCAAAATACATTGATAGTTAACAACTATCAACAACTACAAGTTTAAGGTTTAAAAGATGTCAAGATGAATATATGGAAGTGGCACAATAATGAAATGCCTCTAACATAATAGCATCCATAAAATCAAGTAGTTTACAAGATCAAGTGTTATAACAAAAGAGTTTTGTGTTAACACATCCAACTTGATAATAGAACTGCCTTATCAATATTGTAAAATTTACAATCATTTTTTGATGTTGGATCTTTTATTGTGGGTCTTGATTGAAAAACTACTTGTTTTGTCTAGCTTCGCCTCCTTAAACAAATTGGTTAGATTGTTTATCCTCAAATTCTCCTTGTACTTGATACATATGTCACTATACATTATACACTCCATGATGTCATGTCATTTTGTATCCACCACCCCCTTGTCACAAAATAATCGTGTTATCATTCCCACTCCTATGAGTAATGCTTGAAAATGTTTGTTGGAGCTTTAGCTACATATTGATGCCTTTCAGTGTCAATATCGCATTGGAATTTTTTTATATTTTAATTTAAGGTTATGTTTTACTTTTAATTATAAACTAATAATTGTCCCTTTTAGATGTTGTATAAGAATGCCAAAGAGTAAGTTAATTATTGTTGTGGTGTGTGTTAGAAATAAAGGGATAAGATCCTTTAAAAGCCAAAAGAGATATGAGATTTGATACCCCTCTTAGATTTTTTAAATACTTTTAGGGCATATTTGTACATTGGAGGTGTTATATTGGTTTGAAGCATCCAAGGATTCATCTTGGCATATCAAGATGACATTCACATCATGTTCAATGTGTTGACGATGGATAATTGACAACTTAATAGTGAACCAACCAGCAAAGAGTTTAAACCTTCAATCTTGATATTTATATGTACATTCAATGCTTGAGTGACAACATGGTTGCACATCTAAAACCAATGTGTAAGAAAATATCTAGAAATGAAATTCAAATGAGCATAGAATGATTTACTAATAGCATCGACTTATAAGAAAATATCTACCAATATTTTATAGTTTACATACAAAACACAAACTTTACATTCTCTTTAATGTTTCTAAAACCACCTTCATCCAACATCCACTATATATTTTGTTCAACCATATGCGATATTATTCTATTCTACACTATGATGCCAAATTTGAATCCAAACCAATCCAAAGTTGACTCTATTTATTTGTGGAAGGATCATGTTCTGTTAAATATATTTGATAACAGGTTAGTTATAGGCACTATTAAATCTATTTAATTATTATTTTGCATATATGTTTAAATAATATTTGTAAATTTGGGTCATGAAAGATTTGGTTTAGATTCAATACATTATAAGAATATTATAAATTGATATAAACTTAAAATAAAAATTATTGTTATGAATTTTGCAAAGTTGTTTGACATGTTGTTTTGACCTTTTAGAGTTTTACTATGGAAATCCTAAGTTAGAATAAAGGGTTGAGTATGTTGCTAATCTAGAATAAAATTAGAAATTATTGATTCAATGGGTCTTTAACAAAATAGTAAGTGCAAGGAGAAAAAGAACCTATCTAGAGATACACATAGATTATTGCAAATCAGGGTATTAGAAACAATTGAGCAGAGATAGAATAATCTTTTGCCTTTCGATTATTTTTTGAGATCTGGCTTTGGACAATAGCTCCCCTCTCAGGACATTAGCACCATGTGGTGCTAGTCCAATTATGGCACTAATGTCCTTTCTGTAGAGATTGTCTATAATTTTTAGGGAAGTTATGGGAGCTTTTTGAGGTGTTGTAGGCAATTTTGTGTCATTCGGGGGTTCATCTATGTCACTATTTTGGTTGAACCTTCTCCAAAACCCTAATGAATACCTACACACATGAAACAATAAATGAAGCAAATGCAAAAAATAAAGGAAAAAATGGGTTATGGGATGTTATGATCACATGGAACAAAGCCCCTATTGTCCTATCTATTGTGTACATTAACCCCAATGCTAGGGGTCTCCGATCGCATGTAGTTCTCCCGTAGGGAATGTGCACCATAAAATTGTATAGTATGCTAGAATGAATTTTTTCTAGGCCCTTATTTGATCACGCATGTGAATATTTTTATGTGAAAACTAAGTAATATGTAGAGTATTTGAGCTATACGATTGGTTGATTTTATGTAAATAAGTGCCAAAATAGTGACCGCTAGATGTAAAATGCCTTGTGAAGATATTTATATAGGAGGATCTTTGTTTTGAATATAATACCTTGTTTGTTCACTAACAAGTCATGAATAATATATAAAAAACATAAGATAAAGCTAATGGAGGGGTTAGGACTCAAACACGAGTAAAGGGCCCATCAAAAACTATAGCCATAAGTGGACACTAACACCATGTGGTGCTACTATCCTGAAAGTGGCACTAATTTCCTAAGGCTTGAATCAGAGAAAAAGGGAGGATAAGCTAGGGCCCCCTAGGACTAGGAAAAGGTGACTTGTGACTATTGGGAGTGTCACAAACAAGGAAAATAATACATAAAAAAGATTAAAATATTTAAAATGACCATGTGAACAAGGACTATAATCATCAATAAGACCCTCATGTGAAAGAACAACAAAAGACATAGTACTTGTGGTTGCTTGACCAAATTAGGGTGTTTACACATGTATATTCTTGTAATTTTTTTTTTAAAAAAATTGTAAGATTATATCTTTTTGACTAACTTTATACTCCTAAGTTTGTAGATAAAACTTTTATTTCCCAATGGCTAAAATTGTAGCTACATTTAAAAAACTAGTATTGGCTTCTAATGAAATGAAGTTGTATCTCTATGTGCTCAATTTTTCTAAGGAAAATGGGATCCCTGGTCATGTATAGAGTACTCCAATTATCAAATCCATCATGTTGTTCCTATAAAACTTTTAAGACTCTCCTCAACCAAACTATTGCACATGTTGCCACAAAAACTACCTTGTACTCTGATTTTGTTCAAGGCAATAATATTGCAAGTTATTTTTTAGTGCTCCAATAAACCACTTTTTATCATACTAAATGCATGACCTGAAGTTGACTTGCTATCATCAACACACCCTACCTAATTCGTATATGTATAACCAAGTTTACTTAGATATCAGATGACACATGCTTCAAGCCGTATCCATGGTAATACTCACACATCTGGATACCAAACAATGAAAAAACTATATCTATATAAGGTGTGATAAACTAAATTGGAGTCTTTGTTTATAGATAACTTTAACTAGAGCTCAGGAGAAGTTATAAATTGGCTTGAAATAATTCATCCAAATATTTGAAAATATCCATAACATAATTAGCCAAAGACATGAATATGATGTTGTGATCTCTTTTCCATGTGCCTAAGAAATAATGTAGCGCATCATTTTACAATGAGTTACCCAAAAGTAAAACTATATTTCGATTACTCCAATATATGCTTGTTAAATTTATTTCCCTACACATTACAGTATGTCACAATCCTATTTGATGACTTATCTTATCTGTAGGTGATCTATTTTATCGTATTATAAGATATTAGGTATTTGTTGTACCCTAACACAAACACCCCATTTAATTTTTTTAAAAAATAGGGACCCATTATTGTAAAACCTTTATTTGGGGAGCTATGAGCCTAAAACTTTATGACTTGGTTATCATGCATTTGTCATTTAGGGTTGTTTCCATATAATCCAACATTTCACAAGTTCAAATTGTGAAAATCTAAGCTTAAACTAGTATCTTAAGTCATTTTAAACATTGGGTTTTCATGAATTTTATTTTAATATCGACGTTCTGATTTATGAACTAACGGTACTAATATTTCTACGTCTTAGTTAATATTATTTGTATCACAAATTTAAAGTCCTAGGATTGTTAATCTTCTCCAATAGGGCCCATACTATTAGATTCCATATGATTGTGACATGTGTCACTCTCACATCACTCAAAGCTTTGGACATTTATAAAAAAATTAAGTCTTCAAAAGGTTTAACGTTATTAAAAGTTTAAGTCTTTCGGTATCTCAAGCTCCACAAATATGCCACAAATTCTTGTTAAAATAGAAACATAGATACTTCATTTGTTTAATGGAAAATCTAATGGTTCCACATTCCCATGTGCTAATGGTTCTGTGCTTCTGTGTTCTTTAGGGTTCTAAGCGATCGACACTTGGCACATTCTCGTTAAAATGGACCTATGCAAGAGTTAAGCAATTTTTTGGTCTGCATTCTAATGGTTCTGAGCTTCCATGTTCTTTGGGGTTTTGATCAATTAACACTTGGCACATTCTCATTAAATTGGACCTACGAAAGGGTTAAGTGATTCTTTGGTCTGCATTCTAATGGTTTCGAGCTTTCATGTTTTCTTGGTGCCCAAGATTGGTCCACATGTCTTGATCATAGTAACCTATAGCCACAGGAGGGTTGATGGTCGAAAGTTATACCAATAAAATGGTCCAAGCTCCTATGCTCTAATATCAGGCCACATGGCTTGATTATGTTAATTCACCATTATGGGACCCACCAACATAGTGAAGAGATTTAACGGGTTAGGTTAACGAGGACCTAATAAGTGGTATTATCCAAGGAAGGCATGGCCAAAAAATAAAAGGGGAAAGATCAAAAGCATGATAAAGAATCAAATCAATTAATAAATGATGGCTATCTCAAAAGTGATGACTAGACACAAAGAATTAATGAATGATTTCTATTTGGCAAGTAAGATCACCCACCAAAGCTAATTAACACATTTAAATTGAAACACGTATTAAAGTAAAAGTTTGTTATCTTCATTGAAGGTGCATGAATACATTCAATAATCAAGCTTTAGAATGATAGATAAAAAATATGTGCTAAGGAAATTTCACTTTGGCCATTACTCTTTCAATCAGACAAGTGTATTTTTGAGCTTCCCTAATGCCAAACGAGCCCTAATTTTCTTTGGCTAGCAAGGACAAAATGAACAAATCCAATAATTTCAATAATTACAACAAACAAAGGAGAACAATGGCCTTTTTTACAAAATAGGGTAAGTCCTCAGTCCCCTCCCCATATTCATTTGTGGGGTTGATAAAGTATAAAGATATGGTATTCAAGAAGAGTGCCCTAAATTTCAAGTTTTTACATTATTTAGCACTCTAAGAAGAGATGGAATTTATCCAATCATTCTCTATCGAAGATTAACTCTCTCCAAAAGCCAATCAATGCATTGATGATTTGCTACCAATCAAAGAGCAAGGACTCAACTAGGTAACAACCAAACCTAAGTTAATGTCATGTATTAACCTCTTGAAAGCTTTGTTTATTAATGGGACCATTGCTAGGGATTTTCTACATGTTAGGAAGAGTCAAGAATGCCTCCACTTATATTTTGAGCAAGGCATTCGAGAGATACCTTAGGCTTCCCTATCTTGAGATCACCCAGAATCAAGTCTCAACCAATGTTTAGCTTGAGCACAACACAGTAGATGGAAAGCTAAAACAATTGCTCGCAAAAGGTCAGAGGATGAATCCTAAAGGTGTAATCTCATCTAATTGCATTATCAAATTTAGATTAGGAATTTTTATAGCCATGGGCCTTTTGAATATACTATATGGTTTCCCAAGTATTGCATAATTTCAGGTTAAATGGGTTCCATTATTAGATGTACTCCTAACATCTAACCAATTGGTTGCACTTGGGGAGATTATAAGTGCCTAATTAAAATCATAGTTGCTCCATCCTGATCAGAGGCCTATCAACAACAATGTATATATGGTGTCTTACCTACCAGATGTAGTGATGGCCACAGTTTAAAATCCTTATGGTCATGATTGGCATCCCTTAG
Organism: Torreya grandis; assembly: GCA_037957365.1. Classification (NCBI taxonomy): domain Eukaryota; kingdom Viridiplantae; phylum Streptophyta; class Pinopsida; order Cupressales; family Taxaceae; genus Torreya; species Torreya grandis. The sequence continues at coordinate 1,640,916 of JARHVA010000231.1, read as the reverse complement.
ATGAATATTTGGTAAACAGGGTTAGAGAAGATTTTTCTTTCATATTCATTCATAGATATAGGAATGAAATTAGAAGGATATATAACGAGCTCTCCTCGTATATATCAAGCAATGTAGGGCACCTTGATGACCAAATTATCAAAAAACATGACAAGGAGCTTGAGCAAAATGGGAGACTATTGGTTATACCCAAGGGTAACAATCATTTGAGTAGAAGGCACCAAGACCGCTCCTCTACTACTGCCACATTATGTTTTGGACACTATTATGGAATAATAAATATCAGATCAAGTCTTTAAGAAAATTGATGAGGAATTAGGTCAAAGGTATTTAACCTATTTTTTCAAGACTCCTCTAAGCATTGGGCAACATCAATATGTGATCAAGTCACATTTAATTCAAGCTAGTAACTCAATATAACTTATAACTTGCACCTTTTAGTGAATGGGACCCCAGGAGGAAAGTAAGGGGGTATCTCAAATCTATTCATATAAAGAAGAAAGTGCATGTATCATGTGATCACTAAGCATATGATCATGATCGGATCTTCCTAAATGCATCAAATGATTAAGAGGCATGGAAAAAGATGAAAGATAAATCAATGTCTATGATACATTTCCAAGCCTTATAGTACAACCCTGAGGTAATAGAATAAAAGGCATAAATGCATGGAGTTAGCAATGGCCCCCATCTCTGGCACATGATTCTCAACCATAGGATCAACCTCCCTCCCCTTTAGTAAAGCCGACAAAGGGACAACCAAATGAATTTGGTAGTCAAAGAGAATCTAATCCTCGAATTAAGAGGGAAATTTTGAGAGGTCTTCCATGTGCTCAAGTCCCTTCCACAACAACAACTATCAACTTTCAAGTTTTGGGCACAACTACTATAAGGGATAAATCAACAGTTTCTTCAGCTAAACATAAGAAAAGAAATTTTGTGATGATTCATTTGCCTCCCTTACTATAGTTACCCAAGTAAGTCTTCCTAAATTCTTGAAAATGGATTTTAATTCTATTATAACTACTTCAAACTATCCTTAATCTCCTATGTCTCCTCAAGAAATCCTTGCGCCTTCCACTTCATCAACTTTTGTTACACTTCCTACCATAGTTATTCCTAAAACCCCTCTACCATCTCATACACCTTCCACTCCACCTATTTACATCTATCAAAGGAATAACATGGAATCTCCTACTCCCTCATACTCTATCAAAGGAATAACAAGGAATCTCCTACTCTATCATGAAGGGACACTTTAAGGAATATGAAAATTCACCAAGATGAAGACAAAAAAGGGAAGGACATTTTTGGTCATGAAGGGTCACCACATGACCTTTCAAAGGCTTGAATATGAAGGGTCATACAAGTTTGGCACCATTTTCCATGAGGATTGAAGGGTCACAAAGGGGGAAGGCCAAAGGTCATTCAAAATGCTATAAATAAAGGCTTGAGAATCCATTTGTAAAAATGAGAGATGGAGGTTGATTTGATATTGTAATATCTAGCTTAGAAGAACAATTGTGAGAGATGAATATGATTTGTATTTGTTATATCTAGCTTAGAAGAGCAAAGGTGAGAGAGAGGAAAGAGATGTTTTATTAATCTATCATTTGTTGAGATAGCAACATTGAGAGATAGGTGTGTGGTATACACAAAGGGGTTGGTGCTCCTGTGGGTTGGTACTCACAAATTATTGTTGGGTTGGTGCTCGACAAAGGGGTTGGTGCTCTTATGGGTTGGTGCTCACGAATTATTGTTGTGTTGGTGCTCGGCAAAGGGGTTGGTGCTCTTGTGGGTTGGTGCTCATGAATAGTAGCTGGGTTGGTGCTCAGCAAAGGGGTGTGGTGCTCCTGTGGGTTAGTGCTCATGAATAGTTGCTGGGTTGGTGCTCAGTAAAGGGGTTGGTGCTCCTACAAGATTGGCTTGTGAATATTGTTTGGGTTGGTGCTCATTCATATACTTGAGATTGTTCTCTGTGGTTTTTCCCACATTGGGTTTCCACGTTATATCTAGTGTTTCTCTCTATCTTGTGTGGTGTATATTGTTTGAGTTTTATTGCATATCTTGAATGTTTGATTAAGTGGAATTTGGTTAAGAAAAAGATTTATAATATATGATATACTGATTCACCCCCCCTCTCAGTATATCCCGTGCTTAACAATTAGTATCAGAGTAGGTTCTTTTTTGAAAAGTTTTACAGCTTGAAGGTAGATTGGGAAAGCACAATGGCTAGGTCACAAGAAGGATTTTCTACAAATAAGGCACCTTTGTTTGATGGGATGAATTATACTTTTTGGAGCATGATAATGAAGGTTTATTTGATGGCCCTTGGATTCGACATATGGACAGTAGTGGTGGAGGAATATGAAGAGCCACAGACATTTGCAATTACTCCAACAAAAAAGAAGGCAAGTGAGTGTAATGTTAAAGCTTTAAATGCTATTTTATGTGGTTTATGTGAATATGAATTTGTTAAAGTTATGCAATGTAAATATGCTCATGAAACTTGGGTAAAACTTGAGAATATTTACAAAGGTGATGGAAAGGTTCAGCAAGCTAAGCTGTAGACTTTTAAAAGGCAGTTTGAAAGTTTGAAGATGGAAGAAGAAGAAGATATAACAAGTTATGTTTTGCGAGTTGATCAAATCATAAATTAGATTCAAGGTCTTGGAGAAACATTAGATGAGTCAACGGTGGTGCAAAAGGTTTTGAGATCTCTACCAATGAGATATGATGCAAAGGTTTTGGCAATCAAGGAGATGAAGAATTTAGCCAAGCTATAGATGGATAAGCTTCATGGTATTCTCACGGCATATGAGATGCGAACAAAACAAGATAAACCCTCAAAGAAGCAGCTTTCAAGACATTAAATAAGGAGAAAGCTAAGATTCAAGAATCAAGTGATAGTTCCAGTGATGATGAAGATGACAATGGAGCACTTTTCATTATCAAGTCGAAAAGAGGAACAAGTAAATATCAAGGAAAAATAATTTTCAAATGTTTTAATTATGGAAAGATTGGACATTTTTTAGCTAGATGCCCAGATAAGGTTAATGATGATGAAGAAGAAAATCCTACATACAAGAAGAATTTCAAAGGCAAATCTAAGAAGGGATTCAAGAAGAAGAGCCTGTATTCTAAGGATCATAGCTCAGGCGAAAACAGTGGAGTCAACGATTCAGAAGAAGAAGAAGAGATTCTATTCATGGCCATACATGAAGATGATCAAGAAGAAAAAGAAGAGGAAGCTAAAGTGAATATGGAAGGAGAGCTCATTTGTGCCTTAGAAGAGTTAGAAGCTGTTTAGAAAAAAAATCAAAGATTAAAGCACCAGATCGAGAAAAATGAACAAGAGTCAAAGGAAATGATTGAAGATCTACAAGCACACTTTGAAGAAGCCAAGAAGAACGAAGAAGACCTCACATCATAGTTGGAAATAACAAGAAAAGAATGTCAAATGTATGTTATTGAAATTGCCTCTTTAAAAGAAGATATTAAAAAAGCAGTCAGTGATAAAGTAGTCAGTGATTCAAAATTTGAAGATAGCACTAACATGCTAAATAAGATATTGAAAAGTCAAAAAGCAAATTCAGATAAGACAGGGATCAGATTTGAAAAGAAAAAGAGCTATGCTAAAGCTCTTACAAACGAGGAAACAAAAAGGGGAGAAGTGAAAAATACAGAGGACATTTCAAATGGAGAAGGCTGGAGAGAACAAAGCTACAAAAGACAATCAGGTTAGAGATATACAGATAGGTCTTATTTTTATGGCTATTATTTTTATTGTAATGGATATGGTCACAAGAAATTAGAATGTAGAAAAAGAGCTAACAATTTCAGAAATAAGGAGAAGGAAAGTGAAGGAGAGTCAAGCAGAAGCCACAACTCTTTTGCTCCTCTATCAAGCTTTGAAGAAGAGACCACAGTATGCTACAATTGCAACAACTTCAGACACATAGCTCAGTATTATAGAAGCATGGTCGAGTCAGTCAAGAAAGATCAGAGTTTCAAAGCTCCATTCATCAAGAATAAGGCTTAGACATGTTCATGGCAGAAGAAACAACCTGAAGATTTTATGATGGTTCAGACAGCTCTGCATGTAAGAGGTAAAGATCAGCCATGGTTAATTGATAGCGAATGTTCGAGGCATATGACAGGTGATAAAAGTAAGTTCACAACTCTAAAGAAGATCAATGGTGGTACAGTGAGATTCGAAGATAAAACCACTTCCAGAATAACCAGAAAATGTACTTTAAGTTTGGATTATGGTAAAACTAAGACTAAGAATGTTTTATATGTAAAAGGTCTTAAGCATAATCTGTTGAGTGTTAGTCAAATATGTGATCAAGAATACACATTAAAGTTTCATAAAGAAGGTTGTGAGATTAGAACAAAAGATTCAAATGAGTTGATTGCAGATGCTCAAAGGATAGGGAACAATGTATATGTTTTGTTAGATATCTTCTCAAAGGCACAATCAAAGGATACATTCAAAGATCGGCGAGAGGAGTTAGGAGTAATTTCTATTACTTCCTGCCATTGATGTTCAACATCAGTTGAGGGGGAGCTAAGTGTTAGCTCCGGGTAGGCCCTTTGCCATTGATGTCAAAGGGGGAGAATAATAGGTACAGGTACAGGTGCAAAAAATAGGTACAAGGAACATGTACATGTTGCTATAGTAAGGGGGAGTTACTGTATGTTTTTAGATGATAGTATGTGCAGGTGACAGGATGTGGCAGTTTCAGGATTACGGTTGCCATCAATGACAAAGGGGGAGATTGTTGGAAATATTGTCATTGATGTCAAAGGTCTAGCATTATTAGTGATAAAGGCCCCATTGCATTTAATGTTGTTTGTAATAAATATATCTTGGCTAATATGAGTTAATATTTATTTAATATTAATGAATATATTTTTGGTTGCATATGAGACAAAAGAAGGGTGCATGGAGAAGTCAAAGAGCCACAGGGTAAATACAAAAGAAGGATGGGATGCATTTTCCCATGAAGAGTCATTGTGGGGAATTCCAAGAGTCACCAAGTGAAGACAAAAGAGGAAGGGCACAATTTCTCATGAAGGGACACTTTAAGGAATACGAAAAGTCACCAAGATGAAGACAAAAGAGGGAAGAACATTTTTGGTCATGAAGGGTCACCACATGACTTTTCAAAGGCTTGAATATGAAGGGTCATATAAGTTTGGCGCCATTTTCCATGAGGATTGAAGGGTCACAAAGGGGGAAGGCCAAAGTTCATTTGGAAAACTATAAATAAAGGCTTGAGAAGCCATTTGTAAAAATGAGAGATGGAGGTTGATTTGATATTGTAATATCTAGCTTAGAAGAGCAATTGTGAGAGATGAATATGATTTGTATTTGTTATATCTAGCTTAGAAGAGCAAAGGTGAGAGAGATGAAAGAGATGTTTTATTAATCTATCATTTGTTGAGATAACAACATTGAGAGATAGGTGTGTGGTATACACAAAGGGGTTGGTGCTCCTGTGGGTTGGTACTCACAAATTATTGTTGGGTTGGTGCTCGACAAAGGGGTTGGTGCTCTTATGGGTTGGTGCTCATGAATTATTGTTGTGTTGGTGCTCGGCAAAGGGGTTGGTGCTCTTGTGGGTTGGTGCTCACGAATGGTAGCTAGGTTGGTGCTCAGCAAAGGGGTGTGGTGCTCCTGTGGGTTAGTGCTCATGAATAGTTGCTGGGTTGGTGCTCAGTAAAGGGGTTGGTGCTCCTACAAGCTTGGCTTGTGAATATTGTTTGAGTTGGTGCTCATTCATATACTTGAGATTGTTCTTTGTGGTTTTTCCCACATTGGGTTTCCACGTTATATCTGGTGTCTCTCTCTATCTTGTGTGGTGTTTATTGTATGAGTTTTATTACAGATCTTGAATGTTTGATTAAGTAGAATTTGGTTAAGGAAAAGATTTATAAGATATATGATATACTGATTCACCCCCTCTCAGTATATCCCATGCTTAACACCCATAACTAGTTCACCCATGATAAATAATTTGTATCGCTTATCGTTATTCCACTAATAGGTTGTTATAAAATTGAATACCCTGCAACTCGTGCCTTAGAATGAGTCTATTCATTAATCCTAAAATGTTAGAGGCTACCTCATAGAATTTTTAAGGTGTTTATAAAATACACATCAACAGTATGCTTGGCTATAAATTTTGTTCTTAGGACTGAGGCTTGAAATTTGGTGTATGCTTTGCCTGCCAAATAATTTTTTAATGACGACTATTTTTTTTTTAATTCTAGCTATCAACTTCTTTATGTGGTGCCTTTGAAAAATTAAAATAGGTATCATGCAAACATCATGGTATGGCATGGCCATTTTTATTTGTCTTACTTCTTTTTGTAACATGTTTATTAACCCCACATTTATTGCAAGTAAATCTAAACATGATATTTAGGATTGGTGGTGAAGAAATTTGAAGAGGTCACTGACAAATTTGTACCTATTTAACCCTAAATTGGATTAAGGAATCCTAAATTGGTGTTAATAGGGTTAATATTAAAGAAATGACAATACACAAGGGTGATAATCAGAGCTACAATGGGCCAATTAAATGTTAAACTCATATATAAGCTTACATTAAATTTATCATGTTAAATATCAACTAAATGTTAGGTTGTGGAGCTAAAAGCTTCAACCTTTGCAAACTAGGAACAATGGTTGCTGAGTTCTACAGGAACCGGCGTCGGCAGCATGACCGACGTCGGCAGGATCCAGTGCAGAAGGCAACCGGCGACGGCAGGAAGTCGGCCGACGTCGGCAGAACCAGACCAACAGGGACCGGCGTCGGTCGCCTGTGTGTTCCCGAAGTGTTCGTTTCACGGACAGTTAGTTAAGTGAACGATGAGTTTGCATGTCAAGGCCAGCCAGAGTCTTGGGCTGCGAGGATAATTGTCTAAATTAAGAGTCCTAGTTAATGTTTGAGTTAAGGATCTATTTATAGACCCATTGGCATGTATTGTATAAGGCATGAGATAGAAAGGAAGAGTTCCTTCTAGTTGTAAGATCTATGAGTGGCAGGTTGTTGCAAGCTCATTGTGTGATCTACATGTAAGCTTGGTCTTTGAATTGCAGGTTGCAGGTTCACGAGAGATCAGCTTGAAGTGCTATAGAGTGCTTGATGTACCGGCAGGGTTATTACTGACTGGTTGGTGAGGTGAACACCAATTCTGTGTGTGAGTTGGTTGTTGAGACCGTTTTTGTGTAGGAGAGTGTGTGTGAGAAGAATTACTGTACACTTGAGGTGTGGTGAATCTCTGTAAGGTGAAAGAGTGTGGCGGCTCTTTGATGTATTCTTTTCTGTTAGTGTTAATACAAGATAGTGTATTGTCTCTCATATTCTGTGTTATTGGTGAATTCTAGTTACTTGTGTTTCTGGTTATTTCCGCATATTCAATTGCTTATATATTTGGTAATCATACTGTGCTCTATCTGAGGAGCAAGATCCTAACCAGTGGAGTCAGAGCATGTTTGTTGTTCCTTGATTTCCTGACAAGTGGTATCAGAGCCTTGGTTGTAGGTTCTTGAGCTTGATACCAACAATTGGTATCAGAGCTTTTGGTTGGGATACTAACAGATTGGTGTAGATCTGGGTAGTGTGTTTTGATTACAGGTTACTCACAGGGCTTCTGTTTGAGTGGGAGTTGAGCAATGTCAGAAAGCAGTCAACTACGAATGGACAAGTTCAATGGCAAGAACTACCAATTATGGAGGATGCAGATTGAGGACTATCTGTATCAGAAAGATTTGTACTTACCGTTGGGTGGGGTTGCTAGCAAACCCTTGGATATGAAAGATGAAGAATGGGAGGTTCTTGATCGGAAGGCTCTGGGATCTGTTAGATTGAGTCTTGATTCATATGTGATTTCCAGCTTATCACAGTGTAAGACAACGGTGGAGTTGATGAAATCTTTGGCAAATTTATATGAAAAACCCTCGGCTTCAAACAAGGTATTTCTTATGAAGCGTTTATTTAATTTGCAAATGTTGGAAGGTGGATCTATTCATAGCCATCTTAGTGATTTCCATGGTTTAGTAAACCAGTTAAGTTCAGTGAATATTGTATTTGATGATGAACTTAGAGCTCTGTTAATCTTGTGTTCATTACCTGAAAGTTGGGAAGGTTTGGTAATGGCAGTTTCTAATACTGTGTCTCCTTCAAAAGTCTTAAAAGTGGATGATGTTGTGAGTGTGATCTTGAATGAAGAGATACGCAGGAAAAGCACAGGTGAATTATCCGGAAATGCTTTGAGTGTTGAAGGAAGAGGAAGGCCAAGAGAGAGGACAGAGCGTGGGAGATCAAGGTCGAAGACAGGCAAGAGATCCAAGTCCAGGTATGGCAGAATAACCTGCTGGAAATGTGGAAAGCAAGGGCACTTAAAGAGAGATTGCAGATCGGGTGAAGATCATCATGAAGAACATGAAGAAGAAGCAGATGTTGCAGGCTACGTTGCACAGGATGCTCTGGTATGTTCTTTGGATAAAGTAGAATCTTGGGTATTAGATTCTGGTGCCTCTTTTCATGCATCTCCACATAGAGAATTTTTTCATGAGTATGTCCAGGGAGACTTTGGAGAAATTTGTGTAGGGGATGGTAAGCCTTGTCAGGTTGTTGGCAAAGGCAAAGTGAAGCTGAAATTGCAGACAGGTGACACATGGGTGTTAAAGGAGGTCATGCATGTCCCAGTTCTGAAGCGGAATCTGATTTCTGTTAGAAGTTTGGGTGAAGAGGGTTGCACAGTAACTCTCTCAGCGGACTCTTGGAAGGTTACCAAGGGTACACTTGTTATAGCTAGAGGTAAGAAAGTAGGTACGCTTTATCTATCTACTTGTTTTACTGATTCTCTTTCTGGGTTATCTACTTCAGCTGTAGATTCAGAGATGTGGCCTGATAGGCTTGGTCACATAGATAAGAAGGAGATGCTGGTTCTTGAGTCAAAGAATATGCTTTCGGATTTGGAAGGCATGGATCGTGGTTCCTGTATGCAGAAGAAGAAAGTAAGGTTTCTTGAGGAATCCGATGTTAGTGACAAGAACGGGAAAGCCTTGGTTTTCAAGGAGAAAGTGACGGACAGAGTTCGGCATAAGGTGCAGAGGAATTCTGAGCAGAGCAAAGGTGATTTGGACAAGGTTTTGATCCAAAAAGAGCTCGCGGGAAAAAGTCAGGTCTCACAAGAAAAACACAGAGACCGACGTCGGCATGAAAACCGGCGTCGACGTCCAGACAGGGACCGACGTCGGCTATGTGCAGCCCGACGTCGGTGACTCGGGGCAGACAGAGACCGGCGTCGGCCAGGGGAAAACGACGTCGGCAGAGAGGCAGTCGCAGGGAACCGACATCGGTCGGCTGTAGACTGAGATGTGACCGGCATCGGTTACTGAGACGAATTTTGGGTGGACAGCCAGTTGTCATGGAGTCTCAAGCGCCCATTTGGAGGACTGAAGGTGTAAGTAAGTTCTTAAATTCGTCATTTCCCTTCTTTACACTACTTGTTGCTCACTTATGGCATAGGACCAGGAAGTTATTGAAGAAGCAGAACAGGTAGATCCAAGAAACAGTGGGAGCTAGGCATGGATGAGGATGTGATTCCTTGGAGGAGAACCAAACAGGTGTTTTGGGTAGTGTTGCCAGCTGGAAGTAAGCACTGAGAGACGAATGGATGTTGAGGATGAAGAAGAGCGGAAATGGTTACATGAGATGGAAGATCAGGGTATATGATCTTGTATTAGCTGCAGGACAATGGAGGTTTGATCATTGTGTTTCTCTTTACCAGGTTGGATAGTATTAGCTACACTATTCTATTTTCTGTATGATGTGCTTGTTGCAGGGTTACATATACAGGTATTTCTGAACTAAAGGTAAAGCTAGTTCAGGTGTATGTCATGGAGAATCTGGGAGCAGCAAGATTCTTTGGCATGAGTGTGTTCTAGAGACATGGAGGTCTTGTTGACTTTGTTTCAGGATGATTGTGTGAAGCCGGTTAGCACACCGATGGTTAGATAGTTCATAGAACAGGTGTCTTGATTCACATAATGAGGTTGAGTGCATGGTATGTACTAAACCTGAGTTTTCCCAAGCAGTGGGAGTTGTCACAAGTTTGGAGTCAATCCGGGAGAGTAATACTGAAGGGCAGTTCAGTGGGACCAGCAGCAGGTGCACATGCTATGCAGGGTTAAGTTCTTTTTCTACATGGTTGTAGATGCGGATGTGGCAGGTAATTTGGATGACAGATTTTGCATCACGGATTTTGTGGTGGTTGGTCTTTAAGAGTGATCTTGAGGAGGGATACAAAGCCAAGGAAACAAACTAGACGGTGTACAGGTACAGGTACAGGTTGCAGCTGTTTATCTCCAAGTGGGAGATTGTTAGGTTGTGGAGCTAAAAGCTTCAACCTTTGCAAACTAGGAACAATGGTTGCTGAGTTCTACAGGAACCGGCGTCGGCAGCATGACCGACGTCGGCAGGATCCAGTGCAGAAGGCAACCGGCGACGGCAGGAAGTCGGCCGACGTCGGCAGAACCAGACCAGCAGGGACCGGCGTCGGTCGCCTGTGTGTTCCCGAAGTGTTCGTTTCACGGACAGTTAGTTAAGTGAACGATGAGTTTGCATGTCAAGGCCAGCCAGAGTCTTGGGCTGCGAGGATAATTGTCTAAATTAAGAGTCCTAGTTAATGTTTGAGTTAAGGATCTATTTATAGACCCATTGGCATGTATTGTATAAGGCATGAGATAGAAAGGAAGAGTTCCTTCTAGTTGTAAGATCTATGAGTTGTAGGTTGTTGCAAGCTCATTGTGTGATCTACATGTAAGCTTGGTCTTTGAATTGCAGGTTGCAGGTTCATGAGAGATCAGCTTGAAGTGCTATAGAGTGCTTGATGTACCGGCAGGGTTATTACTGACTGGTTGGTGAGGTGAACACCAATTCTGTGTGTGAGTTGGTTGTTGGGACCGTTTTTGTGTAGGAGAGTGTGTGTGAGAAGAATTACTGTACACTTGAGGTGTGGCGAATCTCTGTAAGGTGAAAGAGTGTGGCGGCTCTTTGATGTATTCTTTTCTGTTAGTGTTAATACAAGATAGTGTATTGTCTCTCATATTCTGTGCTATTGGTGAATTCTAGTTACTTGTGTTTCTGGTTATTTCCGCATATTCAATTGCTTATATATTTGGTAATCATACTGTGCTCTATCTGAGGAGCAAGATCCTAACCAGTGGAGTCAGAGCATGTTTGTTGTTCCTTGATTTCCTGACACTAAACATAGAAAGTAAAACTAAACTATGAATGAAAATGATAGATAAGTGATATGCTCAATTGGTTTTGATGCTAACAGAGTGATGGATTTGAAATAGGTATAAATTGGGCTAGAAGCAGATTACAAAATAATCATCAAATTCTAGATCTGACGTTTCTAGAGTCGTAGACACTAATGTCAACTTGGGATGGTTATGTCGACACTATTGTCTGGGTTTGACACAAGTGTCATATATAGAATACCTATTATAAAAGGATGTGACCACCTAGATACTTATGGGTTTTGCTTCACCTTCATTCTGTTCCATTTAGATCTGGGTCATGGATTATCGTTCTTCACGTATTTGTAAAACCCTAGTTCTTCATCTTCATTATGACCTTAGGGAAAAATGGGTTAGTAGGCACACAGTGTTGAGATAACCCCAAATACCCCTTTGTCAGTGAGCACTACCTACATAACCAATGCTCTAAGTTAGGCCTCAGACTGATGTATTTTCCCCCTATGTGTTGGCTTGTGTGTGAATCATGCAATAGATGCAAAGTAAGTACAACAGTGACGTAACTTGTAGCTTGGCAAATCAGGTTCTTGGGTTACTCCTTTAGTACTTTAAACCTGTAGATGTGTTTTACTTATGATTAGCATGGAAATAAGGAAAATTTATTCAATTGAATGCTCTTTAAATGATATTTGGAAAGAATATTTGGTATTGCTCCTGTGTTGATAGGTGAAGAATGAATAAGGATTGATCTTGTATTTATATCAATCCCCTTTGGGGAAGTAACTCAAATTAAAGCACTTAGGATAACCATTAGGTTACATTTCATTTGAAAATTGGATGACTTTAGGGCATTGGACAATTGTGTCAGGTTAGTAGTTTTTATATTCTCTTAGATGTGTTGGTGTTGAGAGAGAAATATGAAGGGATGTGATTGACATAAAAAAGTAGTGAGTGGAAAGTAAGGATTTAATTGAAGCATCTCTAAATCTAGGTAGGCATATAACTCTTCAAATCTAATAATATAAAATAACAAACTCAGTCTAAATTCTTTATTAATCTTCACTCCTTCATGCCTTCACTCAATGTGAATGTATTACAAGTATTGACATTATATAAGGGAGAGATAGATAGAGAGAGGCATCCCTAAATGGAAATTACAACATAAAGTGAACACCTAAGTGGGGATGTTGTCACAATGAGCACATTCCACATGCAACCAATTAAGCCTATAATCACCTCTTAACCTAAATAAATCTTAACACACTAATACCCTCCCTTAAGCTATGGTTAGGGAGAGAAAACAACATAAATAGGTTCTGGCTACTAGTCATGTTAAGGCACCCATGTAAAAATAGAAAAAGGAAGGAAGGAAGGCATTCATATGGAATCCACCCAAGTATAAATTTCTTCACCCCAAGCAACACTCACAACTAAAGAAAATCAGGAGAAGATAAGGGCTTTATGAAGATGTCAACAACCTGCTCAATTGTAATAACAAACTCCAATCAAACAACACCATCATAGAAAAGTTATCAAATTATGTGCATGTGTATCTCAATATGCTTAGTGTATTGATTCTCTATAGGGTTGTGTGCACTCTTAATAACACTTTGGTTATCACGCCAAATCAAATTGGGATGAAGTTGAGGAAATCCAAATTCCCAAGTAATTGTCATAGTCAAAGAGCCTCATGTCCAAATTTAATAACACCTCTATACTCTATCTCAGTGGCTGACAATACAATAATAGACTGCTTCTTACATGTCCATGCAACATGATCAAAGCCGAGGTGAAAAATTAATCCATAAGTATATCAACATGTATCAACACATTTACCCCAATCTGAGTATGTGAATCCCTCAAGCTTTGAAGAACCAGATGGTGTGTACTGAATCCCAAAGTTCAAGGTGCCCCAAATATAACACAAAATATGCTTGGTTTCTTATGAATGACTCTTGTGAGGTTTATCAGAGAACCAAGATACGAGGTTAACATCAAGTGTGATATTGAGACGTGTATGTGTCAAGTATAAAAGATTACCTACAAACTATCAATGCAAAGTAGCTTCAACCAACTTAGATGTGCAATTGGAACTCAACTCAATACTTGAATGATATGGTGTGGGATCAAGCTTGTAATCATTCATGAGAATGTGATGAAGCATATTTATAACATACTTTTCTTAGTCGATATAAATCCTTATAGGAGACTAGTGAACCTATAGGCCAAAGAAGTAGTGGAGAAATCTTTGATCTATCATATCAAACCATGCCTTCAACTTGTGTTTAATGTCTCAAATCAAGGTATCAGAACTACTTGTGAGGATGAGGTCATCAACATATAACATCAAAACCAAAATTTCCTTACCATGCTTCAATATGTATATATTGTTATCAAACTTACAACGATAGAAGCCAGAATCTAGAAAAAAACTATCCATCTTCTCGTACCAAGTTCGAGGAACTTGTTTGACGCTATAAAGAGAATGATGCAATATGTAAAAAGTTGAAGGGTCTTGTAAGAAGCTTTAAGGTTACTCCATATATATCTCCTCTTGGAGATCAGCATCCAAGAAGACACTCGTCATGTCCATCTAATATGTTTGTCATCAGTGTGATGCAACAAGAGAGAGAACAAGGTGAACTAAATCCATCTTTTCAACAAGGCCAAAAATATTAGAGTAGTCAACTCCTTCGACTTGTGAGAAACCCTTAGGTACAAGATGAGCCTTGTCCTTGTCTACAATACCATTTGATGCATATTTGGTCTTATAAACCCTTTTACATTGCACTACTTTCCTTCCCTTATGAAGAGGCACTAACTTCCATGTATTATTATTCATGAGTAAATAATATTCTTCTTGCATAGTAGCTTCCCACTCAAGTTTATTAGTTTTATCATAAAATAATATTGGATTATTAGAAATTGCATGGATCAAAAGAAAAACACCAGATGCCAGAGAATGAGTATGATGTGGATCAAAAGGATCACCAACTAATTCATTGGCTTCTTTCAAGGTAGATTGTGCCCACTCGGGCATGTGTGGTGTAGGAGAAAGTAGAGGAGAAATATCATCATTGTTGTCTTCAATAATATCATGAAGTAGGCTCTCCATGTCATGTGCAGGAGGTATCAATAAAGATGAAGAAGTCTTTATAGCTAGTACTAATGTAGTGATAGTCTCATCAACTCTAACATCTCATCAAAATGAGATATCATGTGTGATAGGATAAAAGAGTTGATATACCTTTACATCCTTATAGTGGCCAATAAATATGATATCTTGGATCTTATTCTCCATATATTTGTTTTTGTCATTAGGTACAAACACCCAAGCCTTATTTCCAAAGTCATAAAATTCAGAAACATCAGGTTTTTCTCCTAAACAAGCTTATTCAAGAGTTTTACTCACCATTACCTTGTGGGGAATGTGATTCTAGATGTAATTTGCACTATCAAATCCTTCAACACATAATTGAGGTGGTAAGTAGTTGGACTATATCTTACAATTTGCCATTTCCTTGAGTGTTCTATTTTTCCACTCAGTAACACCATCTTTCTAAGGGGTGTGAGGCACCGTTAATTGGTGTTGTATGCCATATTCAGTACAATAAGCCTAAAAGGGTTTACTTACATATACACCCCATTGTCTATGTAGAGATTTTTCGAGTGAAGCCCTAATTTCTTCTCTTCAAAGACCTTGAAGGCTTGGAAGTTCTAAAAAAATTCACTTTTATACTGCAATAAATACACCCAGGTCCTTTGAGTTAGATAATCAATGAAGGTTAGTATTAGCCAAATTTCTTACCCTTATTTTTGAAATTTCCTTTAGCTAAGTTCATCATCTCTTGTTTGTTTTCAATCCAATTGTGAAGGACTCATGAAGAAACCAATTGTTTTCTCTTCAAAAGTTTTGTTTCAGCCTTGTTTGAGTGTTTTTTCACCCCTTTTGCCTAAGCGTTATCTCATTTGGAAGGTTTCCTTTGTTTCAAGTTTTTTGTCCAAGCCTAGGAATTATTTCAAACTTTTTATCTCAGATAATAAGTTCAAAAGAATTTGCCTTTTCCCAAAGGAATCTTGTGTCTCGGATAAAAAGTTTGAAGGTATTTGTCCTGTCCTTTCCTGAAAGATTACCCTTAAAGAATTTTCTGAAGGGTCACTTTTCTCTCCAAGTGCCCTTCAAATTTTTTCTGAAGGGTCACTTTTCTCTACAAGTGCCCTTCAAATTATTTTTGTAAGGGTCACTTTTCTCTCCAAGTGCCCTTTAATTTTTTTTTGAAGGGTCCTTTTTAAAAAATAAAAATAAAAATGGGTAAAAACTTTATTAAACTTAAAACATCAGATTACAAAAGCCTCCAAACAGCCCAAAAGATAAGCAAACCAAAAACAACAGCCTCAAACCTCAACTCCACCAATATCTGCAGCCATAATGGGTTCCAGTTCCTGACGTAAATCGCCAGGCAGCTGCTCCCATTCATCTGCCTTGTGGCCTTCTCCCTCTTTTGACGCCCATCTTGCCAAACAATCAACCGCCCTATTCCACTCCCGTGGAATGTGGGCATAGGATACCGACTCCATGCAAGAACTCACCTGTAAAATTTGTTGCACTATCATGGCCAAGTGCCAGCTCACATCAGAAATTTTTCTTTCCAGGATCAAATTAATCAGGACCTGAGAATCAGCTTCGCATATCACCCTCCTCCAACCCAAAGCATAAGCTCTCCTCAAAACATATATGATAGCCAAACCTTCCATCTTATTAATTGTCTGCACTCTCTGATATGTCGAGAAAATAAAAACCATAGATCTCGAAAAATATCTAGCAATCCCACCAATCCCAGCTGCCCTTGGGTTGCCCCTGGACGACCCATCCATATTAATTTTCAAAAGCCCAGCAGGTGGAGGCGTCCACTTCCCCAATCGTTGAACTTTTTGCTGCCCCTGTGTATCATGTCTGACACAAGCTGAGATCAGAGATAACTCTCTTATGCCAAATCATTCCAGCACCTCAGCGTCCCCTTTTTTTAATGGCTTGAAGGGTCCCTTTTCTCTCCAAGTGCCCTTTGGAATTTTTCTGAAGGGTAACTTTCCAAACCCTTAAGACTTAAAGCTAGAAGAACTCAAAGTCATCAAGCTTGAAGAACATGAATTCATCAAGCTTGAAGAACCTGAAATAGAAGAGATTGGAAAAAACAAAAAGGTCTTGACAGTGCAAATCAGGTTTTCAAGACTACTTAACTTATAAAGCTTGATCCAATATAGTTGATTTACAATAGGCAGATCGATGGTACAAATCAACGATCTGGGTCATTCTGAATAGCCAATGGAAAAATCAATCAATGAGTACATAGATTCCTAGTAATGCTTCTCCAAGGCAAAACATAATGAAAGTGACTCTTTTCCAAACCATTGTGTATCATGACAAGCCAAGGAGAAGTGGTTGGGCACCGAAACAAATTTCTAACAGGTGGCTCCATCAACAACAACCATTTTAACACCATCTCCAAACATCCCAATTGGGTTGAGCAACCATTGATAAAACATCTTCAAGAGGGCAAGCCAAGGGTGTTCAAGAGGGTGACATGGATCAATCAGAATGTCCTAATGAGCATCATTGGCAAAGTTAGTTGCAGCTGAAGATGGAGACTTCCAACAGAATTGATTCCTCTCCTTGGTGTCAAAAGCTTTCCTCTCTCTCTCCTTCTTGCTATATATACAACCCCTTAGCTAGAAAAAAAAAGAGACCACACAGTGTATGGTGAAGCCCTACTGGAATGATTCAGGTTTTGCCTTTAAGCATTTAGCATAAATCTATTTCTTTTGAGCATTTAGCATAAATCTATTTTTGGTCTAAGTGTGCAAGAGAAGTATAGTGGTAGCATGTGATGATTTTCCATCCTTCTACCCACTTTATCCTTCATACCCGAGTAAAATTTCTTAGTCTAAATGGTCATACAATGTTTATCCCAGTGTATTGACTTTTTGCATGTGTATTGCTATCTTGAATGTGCAAATTTTGCCTTTCAGCTCATTTACATTGTGTCATTTTTTACACTTCTCACCTCTGTGTTGAAATATTGTTGTTAGAATATTTAGATTTTGGGAATGGTTTGTGCTTTTGCTGTATTGTGCACTATAATCTGACATTCATGTGGAAAATAGTTTTAGTGTATCACCACTCTTAGAATAGGATTTCTTTTTCTATAAATTTCTAACTCTTTTCCCTTTAAACATGTTGGTTTAGTAGAGATTGTCTTGTAGAGAAATATATAGGGAACTAGCCCTTTCAATCTAGAGGTTTATTTCCTCCATAGGCATACCCACAGGCCTGGAAATGTTTCAACATTGCCCAAATCTGGGAGAGGACTGAACACACTCTTCTAGGGTGTGAGATTTGGAGACAACAGTTCTGGCATGCGCAGTGGGACCCCAGTTCCTAGTTATTTACATGTCAAGGTGAATGTTGGTCTTGACAAACCTGAGTTTGTACTCTTAATACAACATTTGGTGACTACAAAAGGGTATGAATCCCTAGTTTTAGATCAAGTTTCACACAATTCACCTCATGGTCCTCACTAGGTCATCTAGGATTCTTGACCAAACCCCTTTAGTTTAAATTCTTCTTGAAGAGCAACACCCTGAACCTTTCTTTGTACTTAGAGATCCTGGGTAAGGAGGTCTTATAGAATAAGAGGAAGAAGTAAAAGAAGTTGAAGAGATAAGATATCAAGAGGAAATAAGATAAATGGATAAACATCAACCTTTCCCAGCCTTTAACACCTGTAATCCAATCAACCTTCCTGCATATGACCCTATTCCTCGCAATGCTACCAAGAGTCTCCCTAGTTTTAATGGTGAAGGTCCTATTACACCATCTAAGCATATTAGAGACATTTCAAACTTTTGTAATTCCATAATGTCACGCAAGCCAATATAGCCATTAGATTGTTGGTTATGTCTCTGAAAGGCAAGGCACTTGACTGGTACAGAATGTTGGAAGGTGGCTGCATTACAAGCTAGGATTGCTTTAGGGAATTGCTAGTAAATAGATTTGAAAACAAAAGTGACCATTCTTCACTGATCCATCAGCTAAATGTAATAAATAGAGGTCCTAATGATTCCATGGGGGATTTCAATGAAAAGTTTCAAAGGACATGTCATATGCTACCACCTATCATGAGACCTCCTCCAAGCTTTGTGTTCCCCATGTATCTCAAAGGTATTGGTACTTATGTGGCTATTATGTTACAGTCAATGAGAGGTTTCACTTTGTTAGGTACATATGAGCTAGCCATTGAAGTTGAGAATAGCTTAATATAGGTTGGAAAGCTCCCTCCAAGAGTTTTCATGTCTTTGTTATCTCACAATTTTGTTGAAGCTCTAAACGTAGCACAAGTTCCTAACGCCAATGTGAAGCTAAGACCCTTTCCCAAGAAGGTGGATGATGTTGTGGATAAGGATGAAGAGATCTGATCATTGAGAACTTAGCTCAAACAATCAGTTCTAGACGAGTGTTCCACCTAATCATCAATATTATCCTCAACAAGGATATAGAGCTCCACCCCAATACAACTACCAAGGAAGAGGATAGATCATCAAGGTTACAATAGGCAGCGCAATGCCTATAATCCTAATTCCATTCCTCCTATAAAGGCTGTTGTTCTAGTACATGCTAATCTAGTCCAAGGAGAGAATCATTTGGACCAATGGGGACAACCTCAAGGTTAGTTTATGCATGATGATGGAGAAGGCAACCAAGCTTTGGTGGCATAAGAGGAAACTACTCCTTATGTAACTTCAGAAGAAGCAAACCTTATGCAAAGGGATAATCATGGAGAAGGCAATAGCCAAAGTGTAGGCATGATGAACTTCTAAGCAAGAGATGATTATGTGTTAAATCAAAACATTTTAGTTACAACCAACACAAGAGCTAAGAAGAGAGTGTTGTGAGAAGATCAAGGAGTGCATGTAACTCCAAGTGATGCCTCTACAAGGCCATAAAGTATGAATCCTAATGGTGTACCTACTATAAGTCATGCTCCTTAAAAAAATCAAAGTGTAGGTAAGTTTGTCAAACCTAAAACACAACAATTTCAGACTCCTTCTCTACCTTCAAAGTTATAGGAAAAGGTGAATGCTCCCTCTCTAAACATTATTGATTCTTTGAAGAATTCCAAGACAAACATATCTCTTTAAGAAGTCTTGTATATGCTTGGTCAGAGGGAGTTGTTACAAGAACAGCTTGCAAACATTCATGTAGCCCCTCAAATTTCAAAACACAATGGTGTAGCCCTTACCAATAATCTAAGTCATGTCTTAGATCCCTCCACCAAATCTAAAAAGCCTCCGAGACAAGTTGATCTATAATTGCATTGTGGATAGTGGAGCTAGTACCACTGTTATGCCTAAAGTGGTGGCTGATAAGCTGGGATTAAAATATGAGCCACATAGCAAGGGTGTATTACAGATTGATGAGACTCCAACTAAAATAGTGTGACTAGTCAAAGGTCTAAAGGTCTTCCTGCATGATTGCCCAAGTTTTCCAAATTTTCAAGACATTGTGGTGGTAGACCTTCCAACTCATTTTTCTATCTGCTTGTCAAGGGACTTCATGGCTAAGATAGGAGGGTAAATTTATATTGATTGGTATTATATAGATTTTAAAACAAGATATGGAACCAAGGTGACTATAAGGACTCATCCCTTAGAAAGGTTTCATATTGAGCCATACATGGAGACAAACTCAAATCAGAATTGTCTAATTAGCAAAGAATTAGAAAGTGTTATGGACGGTGAAGCATCTTCCCCTCTTGAAGGTATTTATGATCTCTTCCTTGATAAATAAAACACTAAGAAAAATGGACTTGATCCATACACCTTCATAGAAGAAACTAATTTGGGAGTTTACTAAATGCATGAAAAGGATGCTCCAACCCCTTCACTCATTAATGAAGATCATGAGCTTGAAGGGATGTGGGAAATGTTTTTTGATGGTTCAAGGAGCAAAGTGGGTGCAAGAGTTGGCATCGTGATTATTTCTCCATCAAAGAACTAATACTACTCTTATAAATTCCACTTTAGCTGCACTTGCAATGTGGTAGAATATAAGGCCTAGTTCTTGGCCTCCAATTGGCAAAGATGAGAGAGATCAAGAATTTGAAGTTCTATGAGGATGGCGTGTTGGTCATTCATCCAGTAATAAATTGAGCTACAACCAAGAATCCTTTGCTTAAATCCTACAAGCATAGGGTATAGCACCTACTTGAAGACTTTGACACCTTCAACATACAACCCATACCAAGGGATTCAAATAAACATGCTAATAGGTTGGTTGCCATAGGCGCATAATTCGATGTGGCTACTGATGTGGGAAAGGAGAAAGATTAGTCTGACATCAAATTTATTATGAGGCCTTTTATCCCAAATGATGAAGTGTCATGGTAGGTGTTTGAAATTGATGAACATATTTCACACTTGTTACAAAATGTGGTAGGTTTCTCCTCAAGGAACTAAAAAAGATTGCATGATCATTATGAAGAACAAATTATACAGCTAAAGACAAACAAGATACCTAAGGGGTTGATTATCTTTGAGAGTGCCTTCAATGAAGATGATCAAAAGAAGTAGGAAAGAGTGAGCATGTCCACAAAAAAAGAGAATAATGCGAGAGTCATGATTTATGAGGACAAGCTCCTGAAGATTGGCAAACTTTGTTCTTTGTCTGAAAGGCAGGCCTTTATTAAACTATGCAAAGAGTTCCATGATATCTTTGCTCAGGAATACAAATATTTAAAAGGGTATGATCCAATTCTAGCTCATCACACCATTGAGATATATCCTAGAGCTAAATCGGTCAGGCAAAAGCAATAGCCCATCAATCCCAAGATAAAAGAACTAATGAAGAAGGAGCTGACCAAACTAGTTGAGGCTAGGATTATCTTCCCTATCAAACACTTGACATGGGTGGCTAATCTTGTACCTACATGAAAAAATAATGGTAAAATCAGGATTTGTATGGATTTTTGAGATCTTAGTAGAGTGTCTCTTAAGGATCATTATCCACTACCTTCCATGGAGCAAATTTTGCATGTTATTTCAAGTTCTCGACACTTTTCACTTCTTGACAGTTATTCAGGCTAAAATCAGATATTAGTAAATGAAGAAGATCAGTTCAAGATAGCCTTCCCTATGAAATAGGGGACCTTTACCTATAATAAGATGCCTTTTGGTTTATCAAACACTGGAACCACGTCTCAAAGGGTAATGGACATGGCTTTTAAAGGTCTAATCAATAAGTTTCTACTTGTGTATCATAATGATATAACCATTTTTTTGAAGGATGCTACTGATCACACGAAACATCTAAGGGAGGCATTTGAGAAATGTAGGGAGTATGGAATATTCTTTAATCCAAAGAAGTGCATCTTTGTTGTCCATGAAGGTAAGCTTTTGGGTCATATTGTTTCAAAAGAAGGCTTGTCTATTAACCCTGAGAGGATTGAGGCTATTCTAGGCTTGTCCTTACCTCAACACAAGAAAGGAATGCAAAGCTTCTTAGGGAAAATAAACTTTGTAAGGAGGTTTATTCTAGGCTTTGCAACTGTGGGAAAGCCTATCACAACCATGCTCAAGAACAATGAAGCTTTTGCTTGGATAAAGGAAGGTAAGAGCAGTTTTGAGGTAATCAAGTAAGCAATTATAGAGTCTCCTACTCTCTTAAACCCAAAATTTTCCAAGGATTTCATACTCTATACCTTTTATAACCTTGATACAATCTCAGCTATGCTTATGCAAAAGAATGATGAAGAGGTTGAGCAACCAATTGCATTATTCAGCTAAGGATTACAGGATTATGAGGTCAGGTATACTTTTGTTGAGAAAAAGGCTCTAACAATGATTAGAGGATTGAAGAAATTTAGACACATGGTTTTCAAAAAAAAGATACATGTTAATGGTTTCTCATCCTAGCACCAAGGAGTTTCTTCTAAGCAAAGACCTCAATGAAAAGAGAGCTAGATGGATTAAAAAGGTGATGGAGTATGACGTGGACATTAAAGTGATGAGCTTGGTAAGAGGAAGAGGATTGTGTGAGCATTTGGCTTCAGATCTTCAAGAGCCAAAAGAGGAAGCCTTGGTCAACCAACCAAGTTCACCCCCAACCAACTGATCAAATGCAAGCTCAAAGTTAGACAAAAGAGATAATTGGTTTTATTCAAAATGGTGAGTGTCTCAATAGCTTGAACAAGTCTCAAAGGAGATATTTTAGACTGCAGACCATTCCTTACTATCTTGTGGATGGTGTTCTTTTTAGAAAGGATGTGAATAGTGTGCTCCTAAGATGTGTTAATGATGATCAATTTGATATGCTGCTATAAAAGTTCTACAATAGTGCAGATGGAGGTCATTTCTCTCCTAAGATGATAGTTGTAAAGATAATGAGGGCTGGTTACTATTGGCCTAATGTTTTTAAGGGCTATTACCAGTGGGTTAGAAAGTGTCCTCAATGTGCCTTCTTTATAGGCAAATAGAAACTTGCAGCCCTTCCATTAAAACCTATCCAAGTGGACTAGCCGTTCATGCAATGGGGTCTTGATTTCATTGGCATGATCAACCCTCCATCAAGTGCTAGACACAGATGGATATTGAATACCACTAACTACTTTACAAGGTGGTTAGAGGCTATTACATTAAAGGAGACAAGCGAAAATGCTATCTTGGAGTTCTATGATATCATTGTGACAAGGTTTTGAGTTCCCCATGTCATCATTTCTGATAATGCACTTGCTTTCATAAGTGTTAAAACTTTTGATTGGGTAGCAAGGAATGGAGTTCAATTGAGTACCTCATCTAATTATTACCCTCAAGGTAATGGATAGGCTGAGTCTACCAATAAGAACCTCATCAAAATAATCAAGAGAATATTGGAGAACAATCAAAGACCCTGACACAACAAGCTAAAGACAACTTTATGGGTAGACATAATTACTCCTAAGAAATCAATTGGTAACTCTCCCTTTGTACTTTTTTATGGGAGAGAAGCCAAGTTTTCCATATCCCAAGAACTCCCAACCCTTGAACTTTCATAGTAGCTAGAATTACTTGAAAACACTTTAATGAAAGTCAGGTTGACAGAACTAATGCAGTTGTAAAAGGCAAGGGATGATGCACAAAAAGCTATGGAACACCATCAAGTGCTCATGAAGAGATCCTTTTTCAAAAGGACAAGTGCAAGAGTGTTCAAAGAGGATGACTTGGTTTTGAAGTGGGATGAAGATAAAGCAAAACCAGACATGCATATAAAGTTTGACACTTTGTAGAGTGGCCCTTACATCATCAGCAAGTGCAAGTAAAGTAACTTATTTTAGCTATCCAAAATGAATGGAGAAGATTTGCATATCCCTATGAATGGGATACACTTGAAATCCTACTATTAGCCCTTACTCATCCTTTTGTAAATACTAGTTTAAGATGTGTGTGTTTCCTTTTGTTAATTGTTGTGTTCCCTAAGTGCTTTGTAGCACATGGGTGTTTTCTTTCTTTTTGTTTGAGGTGTGTCTCTGCCTTGTGTGTGTGATCGACCCAACTAGTATGTTTTTAAGCCAAAGCTTGTTCAATTCTCTTTGTAGTGCCTATATGTGTGACTCTATTCCCAATGGAAGGATTTAGGCAACTAGTCTTTGGCATAATAGACATACCTCACCTGGGAATCACCAAGAATGTTAGCCAAATTTATTACCCTTATTTTTGAAATTTACTTTGGTTAAGTTCAACATCTCTTGTCTATTTTCAATCTAATTGAGAAGAACTCATGAAGAAACCAGTTGTTTTCTCTTCTTTGAAAATTTTGTTTTAGCCTTGTTCTAGTGTTTTTTCACGTCCTTTGCTTAATCGTTATCTCATTTGGAAGTTTTCCTTTGTTTTGGGGTATTTATCTAAGCCTAGGAATTTTTTCAAACTTTTTGTCTCAGACAAAAAGTTTGAAAGAATTGTCTCTTTGCCTTTTCCCAAACGAATCTTTTTTCTAAGACTTTTTGTCTCAGATAAAAAGTCTGAAGGTATTTGGCCTATCTTTTCCTAAAATATTACCCTTCAGATTTTTTTAAAGGGTTTTTTCTCTCTCCAAGTGCCCTTCAAATTTTTTCTAAAGGGTCACTTTTCTCTACAAGTGTCCTTCAGAATTTTTTCAAAAGGTCACTTTTCTCTCAAAGTGCCCTTCAGAATTTTTTCGAAGGGTCACTTTCCAAAGCCTGAAGACTTAAATCTAGAAAAACCTAAAGTCATCAAGCTTGAATAACCTAAATTAGATGAGCTTGAAAAACCTGAAAAGGTCTTGACAATACAAATCGGGTTTTCAAGACTACTTAACTTATAAATCTTGATCCATGATAGGTAGATCAATTTTGTAAATGAATGATCTGAGTCATTTTAAATGGCCAATGGAAAGATCAATCAATGAGCACATGGATTCCCAATAATGCCTCTCCAAGGAAAAATAGAAGGAAAGTGACTCTTTTCCATGCCATTATGCATCATGACAAGTTAAGGAGAAGCGATTGGGCACTGAAACAGATTTCTAACAGGTGGCTCCATTGATAGCAACCATTTTAACGCCGTCTCTAAACATATTGATTGGGTTGAACAACCATTGAAAAAATATCTTCAAGAGGGCAAGCTAAGGGCATTGAAGAGGGTGACATGGATTAATCAGAATGCCCTAATGAGCATCATTGGCAAAGTTAGTTGCAGCTGAAGATGAAGAATTCCAATAGAATTGATTCCTCTCCTTGGTGCCAAAAGCTTTCCTCTCTCTCTCCTTGTTATATATATAGCCCCTTGGCTATAGAAAAAAAGAGACCATGTAGTGTATGGTGAAGCCCTGCTGGAATGATTCAACTTTTGCCTTTAAGCATTTAGCATAATTTATTTCCTTTAAGATTTTTTTGGGTTTTTGGTCTGAGTGTGCAAGAGATGTTTAGTTGCAGAATGTGATGATTTTCCATCCTTCTACCCACTTTATCCTTCATACCTGAGCAAAAGGTCTTTGTCTAACTGGTCACATAGTGTGTATCCAAGTGTATTGAATTTATGCATGTGTATTATTGTCTTAATGTGAAAAGTTTGCCTTTTAGGTCATTTACCTTGTGTCATTTTTTACACATCTCACCTCTGTGTTGAAATATTGTTGTTACAATATTTAGATTTTGGGAATGGTTTGTGCTTTTGTTGTATTGTGCACTAGAATATGACATTCATGTGGAAAATAGTTTTAGTGTATCACCACTCTTAGAATAGGATTTGTTTTTCTATAAATTTCTAACTCTTTTCCCTTTAAACAAGCTAGTTTAGTAGAGATTGTCTTATACAGACATATACAGGGAGCTAGCCCTTTCAATCTAGAGGTCCATTTCCTTTATAGGCATACCCACAGGCCTATAAATGTTCCAACATTGACCGAATATAGGAGAAGAGTGAACACTCTCTTCTAGGGTTCAAAAATTGGAGACAATAGTTAGTACATACTTTGCAACATAAAATGAACGAGTGAGAAATGTCATAAATTTACTATGTACTAACTCTGGTTGAACTCACTTAGCTTATCCCTTTGGAAAGGGATCTTGATGTTATTTTCCAAGCATACATCCTTGATAAACACCATCATTATTGGAAACCTTAAGAAGGCTAATCACCAAGTTTTAGGAACTCAACTACTGTAAATAGTTGTAATTCAGGTGATCAAAATGTTCATGCGATAATTTTCTCGTAGCGTTGGCATGAGCAATTAGAGAAGAACCTACAAAGGTTTCAAATTTCTCAAATACATACAAGTGTGAGCTGTGGTCCACCACACTTGTGATTACATCTTGTGGATCACTCAATCCTCTAATTACAACACTATGTGGAGTAAAATCCATAGTTTTTCCACTACCATAATTATAAATAAGATAAATGGATAACAAGTTTGAAGAAATATTAGGAACAAGAAGTACATCACTAACACACCCATCCTGCACATGAATAGAGTCAGAGCCCAAACCTTCAACAAATGATGAGTTTCCCATGATAATCTGAGAAGTGTTGCAATCAAGAAGAGAACTTACCATACCACTAGAATGAGTTATGATTAGAGGCACCAAAATAAAATATCCATCTATCTGACATGGTAGAATATGCTCTAGTAGAGAGTTTTTTCTTACCATGTGTCATTAGAAGATGAAGATGAAGGTACAATAATCTTGTATTATTTTAGTGTTGCTTTTAATGCTTCCATTCTGTGATAACATCTAGATTCATGATGGTTTGTTCTGCATAGTATGGGAATAGATCATAAACCTTCTTTACTCTAAATTAATTTTTGTGTTTAACAAAATTAGAATGTTTAATGGACTCAAGAGCGATATCTAAAAACTTGTTTGAATCTATTGGTTTACTAGGAGACCTTGATTTCTATTTAGGATTCTATTTTCCCTTTGAATAATTTTCCATAAAAGCATGACTTGAGCTGGGTAAGGCATCTAGTGACATAAACTTTGTTTGTTCATGAGATAGGATTTCACAAAATAGCTCGAAAGATGGCATTTTAAATTAATCTCCTAGGGCATCCATAGTAGAATATAAAGTAGAAGAAAATACATTGAATGTGCCTTTTAACTCGGATAACATTAGAAATATAAAATCATCATATGATTTTGCTTTACCACATGATTCTAACTGAGATATAAGTGATTTAAACTTTTTTTTAAATTCCTCAATCAAGGGAAAATCTAACTTGGCATCTACTGCAGTATTTTAAACTTATTGAATTTATCAAATAACTTGTCAAAAATCTCCCATACTTCTTTTGGAGTTTTGGCATCAGTGATGTGGAATAACAGATTGTCCGACATGTTCAAGGTGATCAAACCAAGAGTTTCATCTTGCTTGCACAAATTCAAGCGTAGGCCAGGAATCTAAATAATCAGAAAGAGGTTGTCCAATCATTAGTGAAATGAAATCAAAACAATCTTAAATAACATAACATCCTAAGCCTAATCCCTAGGGTGAGCAAGGTCTAAGCAATAGAAGAATCAAAATAGAAAGCAAACAAGCATTGTTTTACATTGAAGATTTCTTTTGCTTGTTAGATTGAATAAGTGTGTTTGTGTTCAACTTGTAGACTAGTGATCTTGATCAATGTTGAATCCACATATGGGCAAAATTTCCCCTTGGCTATGCTTGGTTTGATAGGAGAATTGACATGATAAAATTTTAGAATGGTTGAAGCCCCTTGTATGATTTAATAGAGTAAATTTGTAAGAAGAAGCTTGTCTATAATGGCCAAATGCCCTTGCATTTATAGAATTTTAGTTTGAATGCAAGCCATTGATCTAATATCAAGATCAACAGTGGAGAGGGAGTCCTCAAACTCATGATTGCATAAGAAAAAGTGTGTAAGAGATTCCATTTAAGGCAAATTTAGAGTGTGGAAGAGATTTTGGAAGAAAAGTCCAATGACTGGTACTTTTGGAGTGTGTCATAGGCCATGTAAGAGAAGAGGGTGTAAGAGACCTGTAAGACATGTAAGAGAGTGTGTAAGTGGCCATGTCATAAGCCACCTTGCCCACTCTCCACTCCATTCCATTGACTTGACCCTATGACATCACCAATGTGAAGGTAATAATTCCATTTTACTTTATGAAAAATAGATAATTCCAAATCCATGGAATTTTTTATTAGAAGAACACTTAGGCTAATCAATCAAGGTGATTAATTGGAAATTATAAGAATGGTGCAATAGCAATATTTATTTATCAATCAAGTGTTTATTTAATTGTCTTGAAATAACACTTACAAAGGGTTTACTTGATTTTGGATGTGTTTGATAATATTATTTTTATGATATGATCCATTACCCCAATTAGGGATGTGTTGTTGTGATTTTAGATTAAAATGATAATTTTATTGGTAAATTGGGTTATTTTATGATTTTCAATCAAAATTACGTGTGATTGAGAAATTCATTTTGATTGTAGTTTAGACATGGCAGTGGTTAAAATAGAGTGTCTACATTTTACCCCTATTTGAGAAGGAGTTGAAAGACATAAGACACGGTAAATTTTTTTTAAATAATGAAAAGTCATTAAGAAGAAGCTAAAAAAATAGATGAAGAAATAATTAGTGACCCATGATGCCCCCTCGAGAGGGCATATAGTGATAAAAGACATGGAGGGTCTCTTGAAAAAGAGAGGAAGAACCAATAATGGGATAAATTAACCCATGGCTAAAATTAACCCCCTTGAGCTAATGCTTACACACTTTGATTTCCAATGTTTAAGAATAATAGAATTGAATTAGCCCCAAGGCAAGGGTAAGTGGGGAGTATGCATCCCAAAACATGTGACACATTTTGACTTATGCTAAATAGGTCAAAATCTATGGGCTTGGAATTATAATAAAGTCTGAATGATGAAGTGGCCCTAAAGAGGGGATAATGTTTGATTAATGATTTGCCCAGTAGGGTAGATTTGATCATTGATCAGTCTAAATTATTTGCCCCAGTAGGGCATATTTGATCATTGTTTGGTCTAAATGGTTTGCCTAGTAGGGTGGATTTGATCATTGATTGGTCTAAATGGTTGATTGATTGATTAACATACATAGCTCAAGGACTTAACCTGGAACACAGATTAAAGATGAGATCAATGACATAAGCATAAGTGTGATGGTATAATGATTGTTCAAAGAATGAACAAGCCATAAAACACCATGCACATGAGAATGCTCAAAGATAATGAAATAAATGATTGTAAGAAGACAATAATGGTTTAAATAATAATGAGATAATGGTGGTCGAGCTAACCCTAAAAACTGAATGTAACTAAGCATTTCCTATTGTGGATTGTGATCCACATTTTGGAGTTTTGAAGTAGTTATCTTTTTATCAGGGGCAAGCTTAGCGAGTTTGAAATTTTGTACTTTGCCCTTTTTTTTCTCTCAGGCCTCTTTTGTATTTTTGGTTGTCTCGAGTTCCTTTTGCTACTAACATGTGATATCTTGAAGCTCAATTAACTTGAAAAAGTTCTCAACCTCCCTAAGAGAAGTGCCAGCTCAACATGTGACATCATGATGTTTATCCAAGATAGTTTCATTTTTGATAGATCTTCAAGTAGTGTCATTGTCTGATGGAGTTACAAATGGGACCCATAATGTAGTTAAAATAGATAAGGATACAAAATTTCCATGTGGTTCCCTTATGCTCATTTTTTAAAGAGAATGCTTGACTTCTCTAGAACTAATGCTAGCTTGTCACATGGCATCACAACACTCATCAAAAGTAAAGCTTGCCTTGTCAGAGCTTTGAATTATGCCATTAGTTGATGAAGTTGGAAATGGGGTGCACCATGTAGTTGTAATGAGAAAGAAGCAAAGCTTCCATGTGGCATCATAATGTTTGTCTAAATCAAAATTGTTCCTATCAGACCTTCAAGTAGTAACATTAGATGAGATAAGTGGTTCCCCCTTTCCTAACTATCATTCTAGAGGCAGGTCCAAAGGTAGACACATGTCACCACCACACTTCTTCTAAGCATCATGGGCATCATAAGGCATTGTAGTTGCACCATATCCAAGATTTTAAAGATCAACTGCACTCATGAGTTGAAACTCCCCATTCAATTATAATGACCTCATCATGAATGCGAGTGCTAGCTTCTCTGTGTCATTTCCTCGTGAGGCCTTTGTGACTATATATTTAGGGCTAGTTCCTTTTGGAAGGGGATGGTAGTTAATTAATTATTTTACTATTATCAAAGTAACCATTTTTTGTGTAACAAGTTTTAGTTTGGAATGGGAGTAGAAATAATTAGCATTTTCATTATAAGACCTTAGTAGGTGTTGCTCACGAGAAGGATCAAATATTTTATACTATGCCTTTCGACCTTTTGAATCTTATTCTCCCCCATCAATGAAAAGGATGTGGTGTTCTGTGTCAAACTAAGTGTAATTCATTTTTGTTCATTTTTTCCATTCTTTGCTTCTATAGTGTTAGCTTTTGTTTCTGTTACAGGCTTTAAATCATTCACATGCTTTTTTACTTTTATATGATGTTCAAAAGTTCAAGCTATTTTACGCAACTTTAGGAGTGAATACATTAAGATCTCAGCACATCACCTTAGTTTATTTCAATTTTATTTACCTTTCTCTCTTCCCCTTTTTACCCCTAATTAATTTGAAGATCTAGATTCTAAAACCTCAGAGGTTGCTTTACAAACCATAAATTCATCCCACATCTGTAAAGCTTCCCATAGGAAGACTATTTGCCTAAAGTGAGAGTTTTAGGTGTGCCAATAGTTTTTTCTTTTCTGGCATGCCCAGTGGGACTTAAACTGATAATCTACCTAACCAAGAGCCAAATTTTATGATCCATAGGCCTGTCACAAGGTCATAAACAACAAGGAATCTAAACTTGTTACTACCACCCCTGATAGTTGCAACTCACCAAAGGAGCATAGGATCTAGCGTGACACAATAACCACAACAAATGGTGATCCTAAAGCCTCTAAGAAACTCTGTAGTATGGAAAAGTGGTGGCCCACTCATCCCTTTAGTAGCCCCAACTACATGGGACCCTATTCCTACTAATGCCTTAAAGGCACTCCCTAAATTCATAGGGGAGGATTTCAAAAATGTAGCAAAGCATCTTCAAGATGTCATCAATGTTTGTACTATGCACTATGTCATACAAAAGAATGTGGCCTTGAGGCTACTAGTCACCTCTTTCAAGAGCCAAGCCCTTGACTAGTACCGGTCCTTGACGCCCAACTCCATCACCACCTAGGATGATTTGGGAAACAAATTATTTTAAAGATTCAATGAGAAAGTAGACCGATTGTTTCTCCTACAACAACTAATTACCATTAAAAGTGCCCCATAAGAGGCTAATATTGTTTTTAATACTAGGTTTCATAAAACCTAGTAAAGGATATCGACATTGGCTCGACTACCCATCGATATGGCCATTATCTTCTACCTTAAAGCTTTCAACTTAGACATAGCCATCATGATCCGATCTCTTGGAGGTCAAACATTATCAGATGCCTATGACTTAACAGTTAGAGCGAAAAACAACTTGATAAATACCAAGAAGTTTCCCCCTTGACCATCGATGCTAATGTTCTCATAAATATTGATGCCACCATAAGAGGAAGTCGCAAACACCTCATAAGTACTACCTTTCATGTATGTGTATCCATTGACTCAGGCGAACACATCCTCTTCATCTTTGCTAGCTTTGGAAATGAATGACATGAAGAGCATCTTATAAAACTTCTCTAATAAGTTTATAAATCTCAAAAGGTAGTAAGACATGCCCCGAAATCCCCCTTACTAAAACTATCAAAATGGAAGGGTGTTGTATCATCATAATCAATACCCAAAAAGTCAAAGGCTTAATGATTAGGTGTCGAATCACCAAGTGCAACTGATGAGCCAAATCATCTCGGTTCCTTATCCCTTAAAAACTATCTCATCGAGTTCAAATAGAGAATCAATCATTGGCCATAATAACTTAGTAGATGAATCAAATTCATTATTGTTCCCATGTAATGACATGCACACACCCCATAATTGTCTTAGAGGTAACTTATAACAAAAGGTTACCGAATAAGGAAGATAAGGAAATGCACCTAATTCATCCCCTTATGGGTACCAGTCCTCAGGTGTCAAAAATGTTGTTCTAATGACATAAATACAGGAAATGTCCTTAGAGAAAGAAGAAAATATCCCCAAATCATGCACTTTTCTCCTGGGTAGAGGGTGAAGATGTGGTTTTTGCAAGTGATATTCCCTCATTGAAAGGCCCATGAGTCTAATCAGATTACTTCACTTTATCCAAGAAGAGATCGGTGAAAACCCAAGAGCCCCCTTCACAATGCCTAAAGTGGATTTCAAAAAAGGCATGGGACCCCAACCACCACCTCCAACATATCAAATATGGAGTGAAATAACATAGAACAAGCCAAAGGACCCCAAGGCCCAATTGCAAGGGTCATTTAATATGGTGGAATAGCTAAAGAAGGCTCCAAACAATGTCTCTCTTTGAGATGCGTTATCTATTTCTAAACAAAATATCTACTACAAGATTCATTAGAAGACTGAGAGAAACCTATGCAAACTAACCCAACTATGGATCCAACACAAAACAAAGGAAAGAAATCCAATAGCAGTGTGTAACCTCATATACCATCCATGTTCATTAACTCTTAGGTGGGGGTAAGTAAGACAAAACCTACCCCCATTCTATTTGATTCTCATTGAAAGGAAGAAGCTACTACATAATTTGATGATCAATTCTAGCGCCAACACCACATTGATGCCTAAATAGATTATGGATGCACTATAACTACAATATGATCCTTTGAATAAAGGGGTGATGCAATTATATGGGAAGAAGTTTAGACCATAGGTATTATTAGGGTTCTCCCTCTAATGTTATACTCTTGTCATAATATCATAGACACCCAAGAAGTTGTAATAATAGACATCCTGCTAGTCTTCGTGTTGTGTCTATCAAGAGATTTCACCATCAAGATAGGCCTATACTTGTCTTTGGATTGGTCTCACTTGATCTTAATGACCAAATATGGCTCATAATTAAAAGTGTTGTTTGAACCACTCCATCTAGAGCACATAGTTGATGATGCTCTGATGAATTTCAAAGCAACACACTTATTTCTCTAAGAAAGAGATGTATCATGTAGAAATGCTCGAGGGAGAAAGGGTTTTAGATAATAGAAGCTTAGAGGAGGAAGTCCTTGTTAATGAATTCATTGAGAATGATTCGTTTGAAAACTTTGATGCCATTAGCCTCAGGACTTATGTAATTCATGACGAAGATTAGGCCATCACATAGGTCATGAAGAAAGAGGAGGATCAAAACAAGGAATCTAAAAATGAGTGTGTTTTTTGGACTTTACACTTTGATGGTACAAAATGCAAAATCAGCTCCAAAACATGCATCCAATTATTATCTCCATCTAGAAAAGAGACTTTACAAGCCTTTCAGTTCCAATTTACCTATACCAACAATGAATCTAAATATGAATTACTGGTCCATGGCCTTAACCTCACTAAGTGCGTGGGCACAAAGTATTTTAAAGTGTTTGGTGACTTCGAATTAGTGGTGAAACAGGTGAGATGGGCTATGGATGTGAAGAACATCTACATGAGATCTTATCACCATCTGAAATGGGAGTTGATTGAAGCATTCAAAGCATTCAATATCCAACTTATACCTAGGACCATGAATACAAAGGCAGACAAAATGGTGGTAATCGGCTCCTAGTTTGATTCAGTGATTGATTTGTTCAGCAACGAATAGGTAGCGTGAGTAATTATTAGACCTGCCATTTTAGACAATGATCAAAACTGGTAAGTGTTCGAAATTGATGCTCAGATTTCCATGTTTATCTAATAGTCATGTGAATTTATGAAACAATTGCATTCAAAGATTGAAGAGGCCTATGGAGATCAGATCATGTAATTAAAGTCAAACAAACTTCCAAAAGGGTTGATCACCCTGGAGAATCTATTCAACTTTGATGTTACCCAAAAGGAAAAATGAAAGTTTGTTGCAGATAAATGTGACTACTCAGAGCTCAATGTTAGAGAAGGAAGGAAACTTAAACTAGGGTAAGAAGTCTCCCAAAAGAATAAGGAGTGATTGGTCTCTTTCTACAATGAATATGAAGGGGTTATAGCTTGTATTTATGATGATTTGAAGGGGTATGACCATGAGTTCATCCAACACACCATAGACCTAATTGAGGGCTCCAAGCTAGTTTGACAAAATCAAAGTTTGGTAAACCTAAGAATTGAGATTATTATGGCTCAAGAGTTAAGGAAATTGATTGCCTCAAGAATTATTTACCCAATCAAGCATTTGACTTGGGTATCCAACCTAGTTTTAGTGAGACAAAAATGGAGAAATTACGCTATGCATGGACTTAAGGGACTTAAACAAATCATCTCTTAAGGATCATTAAACCTTTATTTTTATGGAATAGATGCTCTAGATAGTAGCAGGTGCAAAAAAATTTTCTCTGCTCGATGGATTCTCTAGATATGACCAGGTATGGGTCAATAAAGAGGACCAACATAAAACCACATTCACCACAAAGTGGGGAACTTTTATGTATGCGAATATGCCTTTTGGCCTTTCTAATGTAGGGGATACCTCCCAAAGAGCCATGGACATAGCCTTTCAAGGCCTAATTAACAAAATCATCCTTATCTATTTGGATGATCTCATAGTGTTCTCCAAAAAAAAGGAAGATCACTTTGATCATTTGGAGAAGGTTTTCTAAAAATGCCAAGAGTTTGAAGTATCCCTCAACCCTAAAAAATGTGTCTTCGACATCCTACAAGGCAAGTTATTAAGATACATAGTATCCAAAGAAGGCATCTCTATCGATCCTGATAGAGTAAATGCCATGAGGGATTCAACATTTCTAGTCAATAGGAAGGGAGTCCAATCTTTCTTAAGAAAGATCAATTTCATCAACAAATTTATATTTGACTTTGCAGGGTTGGTAAGGCCAATCACATTAATGTTGAAGAAGGATAAATCTTTCAAATGGACCCCCAAAGGGAGAATAACATTCAATAAGATCAAGGATGAGATATGCACTGCTCCTATGCTAGTCAAGCCCAACTTCTCCAAAGGATTCATCATGTATGTTTATGGGAGTGAACATAGCTTAGTGGCCATTTCTAATGTAGAAGGAAGAGGAAGTGACAGACGAGCACCCAATTGCCTTGTATTCAAAAAGCTTGTGTAGTTATGAGACCAAGTGCAGTTTCATCGAAAGACAAGCTTTCACCATTGTCAAAGGCATTAAAAGGTTCAGGCACCTAGTGGTATAGAGCAAGATAATGGTATATGTGGTGCACCCTAGCATCAGAGAATATGTAATGGAGGGAGAGATCATTTAGAAAAGTGCCAATTGGATCATCAAGATTATTGAATATGATGTAGAAGTTAAGCTTACCAAGGTGATTTGAGGAAGAGTACTTTGTGTGTATTTGGCCCAATATGTAGATGCCCCAATAGAAGAATTAGATACATTGGAAATGGTTCTAGTGAATCAATATGAAGCTGACGGGTCCTAGGTTGCTGATAGGACCATTTATGTAAACATGTCGATACCCATGTGACCTCCCTGTGGACAAAAAAAGTGTTTAGAAATTTTAAGGGGCTAACTACATGATAGTCTAAGGGGTCCTCTTCAAAAATAACTTTGATGGGGAACTTCTTTGATGTGTTGACAACAACTAGGCTAGCAAGATCCTAAATAATATTCATTTCACCCCTTTGAGTGGATATTTATCCACAAAGACCACCATAATTAAGATCATGTACGCAAGATATTACTAGCCGACCATGTTCTTTGACTACCATCAGGCAGTCAAAAAGTGCCAACAACATCAATTCTTTATAGGCAAGCAAAAGAATTCAACCATACCATTGAATCCAATTGGAACTGATAAACCTTTCACACAATGGGGCTTAGATTTAATTATGATGATAAATCATATATCTAATGTGAACCAAAAATGGATACTCATGACCACATATTACTTTACAAGGTGGACCAAAGCAACCTCGATGGAGGAGGCAACTGAGGATATGATCCTCAACTTTATAGAAGATCTAGTAGTAAGGTTCATCTTGCCCAAAAAAATTATTTATGATAATGAGAAGTCTTTATTTGGTTCCAAGATTTCAAAATTTGTGCTCTAAAATGGCATTTCCCTAAAGGCTTCCTCAAATTACTACTCGTAATGGAATGGGTTGGCTGAATCAACCAATAAAAATATCATAATATTGATCAAATGAATGGACACTAACTGATAACGAGAGTGGCACATGCATCTCAAAATGGATCTATGGGTTGACCGAATTATTCCCAAGAAAATTTTAAAGACATGCTTGTATGATCTAGTATATGGTAGAGCAGTGGTCATGCCCATATCAATATATATTCCTGCCTTAAAACTTATGAAAGCTATTTAGATAGTGGAGAATAGAGTGATGGAGGTTAGGCTGGCATAATTTCTCTGGCTCTAAAAAATAAGAGAATGAGCCAGCAACACTAAGGTCACCTGATAGTAGGTGGTCAAGTGATGGTTCAAAAGGAAAGCATCCAACCCAAGCTTCAAGTCGATAGATTTGGTTTTCAAGTATGATGAATGGGCCGCAAAGCCAAACCAACATGCAAAATTTCATCATCATAAAGTAACCTAGCCAAAAACCCAAGTAACCTGAGAAAGGGCACCCATGCCTGGATAATCATAAAGTTCTAAAGAAATGACTACGAGTCATTTATGTACATGATTTGGGGCTCCACATTGGCCTAATACATGGTGCCTCCTATGCAACCATGCCCAAAGATCGTTGCCTTAAACACATATATATATATAATGTCAACATTGGCATTATTATAGGCAATAACCACCTAAAAGTGGATATCAGTGCTAACGCCATAAGGGAGATGCTCTGACTCTCAAGTGATCTGAACATCAATGTCTATAGTATGGAGAGCTTAAAATATGTTTAGGATACCCATGTCCATAAGCAAGAGTTCATCAATTCAGTTCTCTAGAGTAATTACATTGAAGCACCTCCTTTGCCCATTGATCTCATGAGCTTTGCAATTCAGGATATGAAAGATTCCCTTTCCATGCTAGCATTCATCTTTAGGATGAAGTCCAAAACTAACATTGATGATTTGCAACTGGGTGCATTAAGGAAAAAGGCTATAGGATGGAATTTGTGGATGACATCACCACCACCATTCATACTGAGCTGACCAACTTCTCAACACGTAACACCTTTAGGTATTCCTCCTTCCTCCTCCACTTGATCCTATATCAAAACTCTAGGTTCTTCTCTTCATACTTCACCTTCAACTCTATTAAAATGGGTACCCATCCTAACACAGTGATCCCCATCTCCTCGTGGACTCACATCCTGTCAGCCACACATGATTACTACATGTTTTCAGAGTGATTGCTATCCCCAATACTGATTGACCTCAACTAAGAGGCCATCACTTTTAGAATAAAATACCACCAGAGGTCATGGGTCACTAATGGGAGAATTTTAATTGACTAGTTCTTTGAGGCCCATTTGATGTTCATCTATGTCCACATATTTAAGTAGGAACCATTCTAGATCCCATGCTTATTCATAGATAGGACCTTGACCTTGGAGCTATCTCACTAGCTCAACATGGTTGAATTTGTATATGGAATTGACCACAAGAAAAAGGCCCTAAATGATGTCCCCTTCTTAAGAGATGTCATCATAATGGTGAAGAGGTTACTTGCACTCATGCTCATAAAGGTCGACTTCAACTAGATTAACAACTAGTGGAATTATGACCCAGTTGGCTACATAGCCACCTTGAAGACCATCACCCCATTCACCCATTCACCCTTTCCATACTTCAAGGAGTGAAGATCACCGATGAAGGATGATATCAAGCATTATGTGGTTTTGTCCAAGAACCCATCAAATACTTGTAAGTTGTGGGAGTCCTTTTATAAAGTAGTTTGGGAGTTCGACCGCATAAATAAAATGGCAAGGGGACTAAGGGAGAAACTTGTTTAGAGGGGATGGACCAATGAAAATATAGATGCCTATTAGAAATATAATCAAGAAATTAGCTAGTGGGAGTGAAATTTTGAGGACCTGAACTTTGATGAGACATTTGAGAACCTTTGGGATGAGCACCATGAGGAAGAGGCTCTGGTGGAAGAAGAAGTCTTGATCAAAGAAGAAGAGGAGGATACTCCTTTAGAAGAAGAAGAGGACACCTATACAAAGAAAGAGGAAGAAGTCTCAGTGATTTAGAGGCCTTTGACCTAGCCCCCTCCCCTGTATCTGTATCCAATCACCTCATAACAATAGGTCTCTTAAGGGCATCTTGAGGCACAGTCATCTTAGCCTAGACAACCCAAGGCACAAATGTCTAGTCCTTCACTAGATCCCTCATAAATTAAGGTGTGCTTATCTCAACCCATTCTTTCCACTTTTACCACATTATTCATTCCATCCTTACCCTCCATAGTTTTCATCGAGCTTGACCCGCTATCTATTGCCCAACCTATCATCTTGCTCACGCTATTTTATTCCATGCAACCAATCACCTCCCTTGAATTATTCTTCACTCCTCCACCCTTATCAACCACATCAACATCCATCATGGTGAAAATTCCCTAGACCCCTCTTTGTGGTCTCCTACCTTTCCTACCTTATACCCTAACCCTTCACCCACTCATCCCCCAGGGAACAATGTCGACTACTTCACAACAAGTGACCATTCCATTTAGCTTGCCATAAGGATCCCCCTTAATAGGGGAGTTAATCCAATCATATGAGTAGTTTTATTGGTAGTTGGAGATTGGTAAAAAATCTCAAGAGGCCTAGTTAGAGAAGAGAATGGAAAAATAGGCTAAAGCCCTGGTAATGCCTCACATGTAGTCATTATTTGATCTAATGTAACAATCTCTAATGATTGCACACATGACACCCTAAGTAATCAAGTCTTAGGAATATATGTAACTAGATGATTACTCTATACACATTATCGACCTCAACCTCAATAAAGCCAAACTAACTGACAGGGTCAAGTTGATGAAAGAAATGCAAAAGTCCATCACCACAGACTATATCAAGGATGGCCGATAGTTGGAGAAGAAAGAGCTGGAACTCATAAGAGTGAAATATGGGGTCAAAAAAATCAATACTGAGGCCAAGGCCAAAGACACAAAGCTCACCAAAATGATGTCCAACCTATAGAGCTATATCAGTAATGAGAGATTTCAAGCGAAAGCTAACCAAAGATCCCAACTATAGATCCAAGTTATAGAATTGAAGACCAAGATAGATGGTCTAAAGAAGGAAAAGTAGGATATGGAGAGTAAGATACACAATAAGTAAGTAGAGCTCATGCAGACCTGTAAGAATCTCATAAATTCTACCAGTGCACAACAATAATTATAGTAGTAGTTACAATAAGAGTCCTCAGCCAAGGTCTAAGAGACACATCAATTGAAGAATGACCTCACCACCCACTCCTAGACTATGAGGATCCTCCCCATAGTCCAACAACTATATATATCCTATTGGGAGAAGATAAAGAACATGGTCGTAAACTTTAAACTAATGCTCAGGTTTATTGTAGACCCGCAACAACTGAGCTCTGAGGTAAGTGCATTCATAGATCAAGTCCTTGCCTATATGTCCCCAAAAGTTCAAGATTCACAGCCTCTGATCCATAAGCTATAAATGTGATGGATGGAACACTACAAATAGGAGGGCTCACTGACCAAAGATAAGTAATGGTAAAGGTAAATGCATTTTTGAGTTGCAACAAGGTAGTGATAAAGTGTAAGGCATTTTTAAATGCCTTAGAAAAGGTGGTTCAAGATATGAAGGGGCATATTGAATAGTTGGTCTAGTTGGGAATCCCCTCCCATTTCCTCATATGCAACACCATCCTCTGAAAGGATAAAATAAAAGAGCTACTAGAAAAGAAACATAATGATTAGATTATCTTTATGGATCTCGATTAAGCACCAAGTGTCTCTGAGGTGGAGACCAATTTCCAGCCTCTTGCCCAAATAGAGTTTTAAATGATGGTAGTTGTTCAAGGCTTGAGTAGCATCTCCTTCAAGGAGATCAGCGATTTGGATAGGGCCTTTGAGGCTCTGAAGAAGAAGACTTAGCCAAAGGAGGAAGAGTGGATGCCTTTGAAGGTGGCTCTTCATAAATTATAAGTTCATGGATCTCCCCTATTTGTAATTTTTGCTTTGACTGGTCTAGGAAAATAGAGTTTTGGGTTCTTCCATATGTAGGTAGATTCTCCTACAAGTCATCAAGAACTATAGATCATGATCCAAATTTTGGTATAATTATCTTTTTATTAGGGTTGAGCTTGGCAAGTTTAACATTTCATGCTTTGGCCTTCTCTTTTCCCCTAGGGCCCCTTTTGTATTTTTGGCTATGTCTTGACTTCCTTTTGCTACTACCACATGGAAACCCAATGCTTGATCAACATAAAGAAGTTCTTGGCCTCCCTAGGAAAATTGATAGCTTGGCACATGGATCGTGATGCTTATCCAAGATAGGCTCCTTTTTGACAAACCTTCAATCAGTGCCATTCGCCAATTGAGTTAGGAATATGATCCATAGTGCAGTTATAATAGATAAGGATGCAAAATTTCCATGTGGCACCCCTGTGCTCATTTTTACATAGTAATGCTCAGCTTCTCCAGGAGTAGCCCTAACTCACCATGTGACATCATGACGCTCTTTGTAAGCAAATATTTCTTTGTCAGAGATACAAATTATGCCATTGATTGATGAAGTTAGAAATGGGGCCCACCATGCAATTGTAATGAAAAAAAAAAGATTTTCCATGTGGCATCATGGTGCTTGTATAAAGCAAATATTTTCTTGTCAAAACTTTAAACAACACCATTTGATGAGAGAAGTGGGTCACCCTTTCATAATTAGCATTCCAAAGGTAGTTCTGGAGGTAGACATGTGTCACCATCATAATTATTCTAAGTGTCATGGACATCACAAGGAATTGCAATTGTGGCATTATGGGATTTTAAAGACTAACTGCATTTATGAGCTGAAATTCCCCATTCAGTTGTAATGACCTCATCATAATTGCGAGTGCCAGCTTCGAGGTGTCATTTACTCATGAGGCCTCTGTGACTATATATTTAGGGCTCATTGTTTTTGGAAGGGGAAACTTATTATTTTTTATGTAATAAGTTTTAGTTTGGAATAGGAGTAGCAACATTTAGCATTTTCATTCTAAGACCTTAGTAGGTGTTCCTCATGAGAAGGATCAAATATTTTATATTGTGCCTTTCGGCCTTTTGTATCTTGTTCTCCCCCATAAATGAAAAGGATGTGGTGTTCTATGTCAAACTGAGTGTAATTCATTTCTTTTCATTATTTACATTCTCTGATTCTATAGTGTTAGATTTTATTTCTATTACATGCTTTAAATCATGCACATGCTCTTTTACTTTTCTATGATGTTCAAAAGTTGAAGCTATTTTATGCAACTTTAAGAGTAAATACATTAAGATCTCGGTGCATCACCTTAGTTTATTTCAATTTTATTTACCTTTCTCTCTTCCCCTTTTCAGCCCTAATTAATTTGAAGAGCCAGCTTCTAAAACCCCAGAGGTTGCTTTATAGACCGTAAATTCATCCCACATATGTAAAGCTTCCTATAGGAAGACTATTTGCCAAAAATGAGAGTTTTAAGTATCAACACCTATATAGTTTATAGCGACCATAGGCCGATGTAGTTCTCCCAGGAAGTGGGAGAAAGGTGATAAAAGAATGATCATGACTTTTTGTATATGTTCATTTTTAAATGTATCGTGAGTAGCATATAACTTAGTCAGGTGGTCCAGTGTTTGTGTTATAGGTAGTAGATAGGGCGATTTATTACTGCGTCATTATCAATTAGACATATAATACTTGATTTTTGATGTAACACATGATGATATGCACCATGATATAAAACATCATGATGACCGAACCATAATGTGCATAAGTATTAACCCTTGATCCAATAGACAATTGATAATAACACACCAATGGTATGAAAAACCATGATGATAATGCTGAATTATGTCGATGGGTGTACTCAAGTATGAGTGCATGACAAGGATCACCTTGATGATGACCTCATTAGCATAATGGATTGAGTCAAGACGATAATAATAAAAACAAATAGACAAGTAAATAAACAAACACACATAAATTTGAAAATAAAATCAACATAAAGCATCTTGTTGTCTACCTAAGTAAAAATCCATGCATAAAGGCTCAATGAGACTGATAAACGAATGGTGCCCCTAAACAAGGAAACATGCATGGGATGGGCACATCTCAAGGTGGCTAAAATGATTGGAACCAATAACGAGGCTGCCCTAGTAGGGAAAACTTGAGAAGGACACGTCCTAATGGTTCTTTAAATGAATGGCCCAATAAAAATCAAGGATAATGATTGGATTTAGGACAAGATAAATGTTTTTGAATTTTGTGGTTTTATATCTCTCATGGAGATTTGAAACTTTTTTTAAATGTTTAGATTTTATGACTTTATATCTCTCATGGCGATTGTAATCCTTTTTTAATTTTTAGGACTTTTGGTTTTTTTAAGTTTTCAGGGGTTTTTAACACCTCAAATCAATTGAGGATTAAGAGATGCAGAATGTTTTAATTTGTAAAATGGTGAGCGTGGGATTGATAACTCATAAGATGACAAATGTGTGGCTTAGAATGTTCATAAAACAACAAGAGCATGGTTTAAAATGCTCGTAAAATGATGTGAAAATGGTATAGAATGCTCAAAAAATGGTGAGAATGTATATTAAAATGCTCATAAAACAACAAGAGCATTGAACAGGGGTGATCAAGCTGACCTCAGAAACTGAGCGTTGCCTGCATAGTCCAAATGGACTTTAGGTCAATGTAGTTCAACCTGTAGTGGGAGATGATAATGAATGAAGGGTAAATGGAAAATATTGGGTAATAATAGATGATAATGAGGGAAAGGACTGGGAGTATCCAAGGACCATGTCACATGAGAACCAAATGTGTCTAATCATCAAAGTGTTGTGTAAGTAATATCCCAGGATATTTCCTCGAATAAGTCTCAATAAGACTAAAGGTCACAATAATATGGGTGAATTTGAATAAGATTGAATGGCTAAAATGGGTGAATTTGAATAGGATTGAATGGCTAAAATGGCTAAAATGGAATGTAATGGACTTTAATTAAAATGTCATTTCCCTAAAATATCAAGGTACTTGCACACAACTATTTTACACATGATGCGAGAAACCTAGTTTTCATCATGATACTTGCCCAAGGTGCCATAAGCATGGTTTTCACTTTTGGATGAATTATTTATTTTTCTATTTTGATTTTTTAATTTATTTTTTATATTTTTTAGCATCTCAACTCGATGGAGGATTACGAGATACATAATGTGGACCTTTTGTTGTCTAACCAATACCCGCTTGGAATAAATGCTCTACCTAGATCCTATTACTATTGTGAATGAGATGGTTGTTATTGTTATCTTTGCTGGTCATTGATTCTACTTCCTCCAAACCTATAAACTAGATGTCTTTGTAGCCTCTAGAAAAAAGGGTACCACCAGGAAGGGCACAAAAGGGTAGGCATGGGATAAATGGATGGATTGGATAATGGAATATAGAACTTGAATGATTAATAGGATCATAATGAAACATATAATGGTTGGGCGACAAATGAAGATTGGGATTTTTAGTCACACACATTGTTTTTGATTCTAGATTCGACATGATTTTGGTTGTGGCAAGGCTAATATTGAATTCAATAATGTCTTCAACAAGCAATGAGGATCTAATTGGCTCGGCTATTGGGACTTCATAGAGGTTTTCTCCAACACAATCTTCTTGATTGTTCTAATTTATATTGTCCAATAGCGCCTTGAATAAGGTTTCACTAAGGGAGGTTGATAATTAATTTTGATTGTCTGTTAGTGCTTTAAGTAAGGTTTCACTAAAGGATTCTAATTTTTCATTCTACCTATCATTTAGCACCTCAAACAAGGTTTCAATAAAATACATTGAGTTTAGACTTTGATGGTCCCCTAGCACCTCAAAAAAGGTTTCATTAAGATATTGTTAATTTAATTGAATGTTGTCTTAGTTCCCCATAGATTTTGTCACTGAGATGTTAACATGAAAAGAATTCAATAATGCATGTGTTTGTCGGTCCCAATCAACATTTGTGGGTGGTGGTATGTCAATATAATGGCTACGTTGGTTCATGGTAAAGGCATGTGTAATGATAATGGAAGGGTTAAAGGCA
The DNA here is from genome assembly GCA_037957365.1 of Torreya grandis. Classification (NCBI taxonomy): domain Eukaryota; kingdom Viridiplantae; phylum Streptophyta; class Pinopsida; order Cupressales; family Taxaceae; genus Torreya; species Torreya grandis. Next base: position 1,596,693 of record JARHVA010000231.1, on the reverse strand, counting down.
TCACTATCCTTGTAAAAGCTACTAGGAGAACTTCTATCAATGTTGAAAGAAGATTCCTAAAAAACCATGGAAGGATCACAAATGTTTTCAATTAGATCTACTAAAAGTGTGTAGCTGATGTCATAACATATACCAAGGTATTATGATTCTATGGTTGATTCTGACTCAAGTGGATCTAGTAAAAGTGTGTAGCTAATGTTGTAACATCTACTAAGGTATGTTGATTCTATGGTTGATTCTGATTTAAGTAGATCTTGGAGAAGCGAGTAGCCAATGTTATGATATCCACTAATGTATTTGGATTTTGACTCAAGGGAATCTGAATCTGATGTTGAGATGGACATTGATTCTACTTCTAATGCTAAATATGATATTGGTTCTAAAATGGAACCCAATTCTGATATTGGTTCTAAAATAGAACATGATTTTGATGAAATTGTAGCCACAAAGAGGCCCTATTGAATTGTGTTGTCCATAAGTACCTTGTTCACATTCCATTTGGAAATGAAAGATTTAAGATGAAGGAATGTTAAGAAATGGGGGGCTTTAGGCAATGGATGAAATATAGACTATTGGTTAATAACAGGTTTTTTGAAGATGGGTGCATCAAAGATGGGTCTTGCATCAAATAAAGGTCCTTCATCAAACATAGGTGGATCATCAATGATTTGGATTTGGTCAAAGATGGATGATTTAACAAAAATGTTGACACTGGTTTGACTATATTGATCTTACTCTGGAAGTGGATTTATCTAACCATGCTTGGGAAATTCATCATGACATATCTTGATCAAGTAGTTATCAGACTTGGAAACACTTGGATTGTCAATAGATAAGGGCCTTTGGAAGGGTAATGAAATAGTAGGTTTGGACTATTGGCTTTGTTGTTGACCTTTTCCCTTTGTTGGATATCACAAGGGCTTTACTTGGGGCTAGTATAAGGGCCTAACTTTGGCTATAAGTAGCTTGATTATTGGGTAGTGTGGGGGGTGTCTCTTTAGGATCTCTAATCTAATTGTGTAAATTCTCTACTAGAAATCCAACTAGAATTTTAGCACCGAGATATAACAATCTCACAAGGTTTTTATCTTTGGTATAAAAAGGTGTCATGTAAATTGGTCTTGTTTATAGTCTGCACTAGATGACACATTCGGGAGGTATTGTTGATTATGTTCATGATCAACTTTGAATGGTATATTTGTGAGGTATTATGGATTATGTTCATGATCGACATTGAATGGCATGTTTATGAGGTATTGTTGGTAAAAAATGGATTATTGGTTTTATTGTGGCTGTAAGATCAAATTGGATCTTAAACTAATGGATGAAGTGTCTAAAGTATATGCAAAGTGGGATAGATGTTGGCTAAGCTAGGTGAGTTGATCTATCACATGTTGATGTATGACTGGCCATAGTAGAACAAGTTTAAGATCATGAGACATCATGACTAGGATTAACCTAAGACTAATGCCCCCAAGAAAGCATACATGCAAGGGGTATTAATTGGAAGAAATTATCCCTAAGGAGGGTGAACTTGGTTTCAATTATAATGGGATCAAAGAGTCCGGTCTTGTTGTCAATTAGATGGGCCCAAGGAGGGTAGATTGACTCAATGTAATTAGTTTGGCTAGGCCCCAAATAGGATAGAATAGATTGGATTAGAATTTCCCCAAAGAGGGTGGATTGGCTTAGATTGGAATGGGTCCTTAGGAGGGCACTCTTGGTCTTGGAATCAAATTGCCCCAAATAGGGCATAATAGACTTGATATGATTCAAATGAAAGAAATTATGGATGACATGACTTTGTCATTCCCAACTGATAGGTGCAAGAGATTAAATGAAAATACAAGGAAGGGTTTGAAATGGCATGTGATTGATTTAAAATAATTGGATTTGGTTAAAATATACTTGATTTAGCATTGTTCCGAATATGTGGCTTTGAAGTTGACTTTGTTCAAAGTTGACCTAATTTGGAATTAGAATTGGATTGTGGTTCAAGGAAAACTTGATTAGATTAGAATGTGGTTCAAAATGAACTTGATTTAGTTTTGATTTGCTTGGCACATTGATCAAGAGAAACTGAACTTTGCTTTGACTAGCTTGGTTTCAAAATTAGTTTGGTATGTGGGTTAAGATAGACCTAATTTGGTTTTGATTGGCAAGTCACATGGTTCAAGATGAACCAAATTTTTGATTGGATGGGAACTTGGTCAAAGTTGACCTAATTTAGAGTTTGAATTTGAATTTGGTAGACATTGAATGTTTAAATTGAGTCTATCAATGTAAATGTTAAAGTGGAATACTTTAATCAAAGTTTGTTATGTAAGTATCCAAATAGGAAAGGTGTGTGAATCAAAATTGTTTCCAGAAGGGTGCATAAATCTTAGTACATCAAATGCTTTCAACAAGTTTTATTTAATTTTGGAATATAGGTTTGAAAGGCTATCTGAATTGATTATAAAATTTGACCTAGGATTTAAATAGGTTTAATTTGGAATGTTGGTTTGATTTGAAGTTGTAAAAACTTTGGATTGGGCATGCAACTTAGATAATATTTGATTTGCATTTGTTTTGAACATGTAACTTCAATTAAAATTGATCTGATTTAGAAAGTTGATTAGCTTTCAAATTTAGAAGAAGGGTTGACTTATGTTTAAATTTTTGAAAAGTCTAATTTGATTTGATTTGGGTTGACTCAAAAACCATGTTTGACTTCAGACTTGGTTTAGACTAGAATTAGAATATAGCTTCGAATTAGAATTGGTTTTGAATTGGAATTAATGCTAATTTTAAATGGGCAATATAATGACATGGTTTAGACAAGAATTTGAACCTTGGTTTTGAATTTGGTATTCAGAATTGGATTTTCATCTAAAGTAGGGTTTTTCTCAAATTGTCTGGCATAATGACATGGTTTAGACAAGAATTTGGACCTTGGTTTGAAATTGGGATTTGATTTAAATTAGGGTTTGGATCAAATTAGACGATATAATGGTATGGTTTAATCAAGCATTTGGACCTTGGTTATGGAATTGGTTTGAAATTGGAAATTGGAATTATTTGGAGCTAGGAACTTGTTCAAAGTGGACAACATAATGGCATGGCTCAAACAAGAAGGTTGTGTATTTGGAATTTTTTTGACATGGCATCTAAATGGGTAATTTTTAACTTGGCAAACAGACATAGTAATGCCTGTTTGTGTAAATAGATATAAAGTCACGCATTTGAACTGGTTTGACTTAATAAATTTGGTGTCTTGGTTTTGGATGGATTTATCAAATAAATATGTTTGGAGATAATAATCATATAATCAATCATAAGGTCATATTTGTAATATCTAACAAAATATTACGTCACAATCACTTGATCCTTCAAAATACTCACCTTTTAGAGGATTAAAAGTTTAATATTCCATTAAATAATTAAATCCAATTATGGTGGCATTTAAATCCCAACCTTCTCTCAAAGGTTCATACATGTGATGAAATATTTGGGGGCTGTTACCTTTGCATCCCTGCATTAGTGACTATTTTGTGGTAAAGAGGCTTATACTCTTAATTTTCATTGGCTTTATAGATGGTCCCCAAAGCACACAATTCCATCAATTAGACATCAAGATTTAATGAGACATTCACTAAAGGGTCTTGTACCTTCACGATGATTTCATTCATAGGGTTTCAATGAAGTGCTACTAGAAAAATTAAGCTCTAAAGGACATTTCAACTAAAGATCAACTGATTATAACCTTGGTTTGTAAACCCTATTAGATAAATAGGGTTGGTATGAATACCATAGGATGAAATCTTATCATCTCACCTTAAGGACTTGTGATAAGGTGATAAACTCCACCTTGCATAATCAAAAATAAAAAGAAATGTATTGTTGTTTTGATTCACAGGAGTCCCACAAAGGGCAAGCGAAGAGCATAATATGCAAATATTTTCAAGATAAAAATAAGTGATCACCTTCATGTTTATGAGTCACCCTATTTAGGGGAAAACATACATGTGAAGGGATCACACAAGCACACAAGCAAATGAAACAAGTGCGAGGAATAAATAACTTGGAAGTAAACGTGTTTTAGAACCTAAATTGAAAAATTATTATTTTAAATCCTAAATAAAAGTGTTTTGAAGAGAAGTGTGCTTTGATTTTAGGTATAAAATTCACTCTTTTGATCAATGTCCTGCAATAAAATTGATTATAAGTTTTGTAATGTGGTTTTTGACAAGAAAAACCTACAAAAAAATAGGTTAGAATGTTGACCTGCAAAAAGAAATATTAGTACTCTCATGTTTTCCATTTTGTGAAAAATATGTGCAACATGAAGATAACCTAATGAAGGGTTCTAAAAGAACATGTGGTTTAAAAGAAATATCAAAAAATAGAGTTTAGATGATCCCAAACAAATCTCTGAATGTTGTGAAATTTTTTGCAGGATGAATTCGTTGATGTTTAGAATGAATTCATTATTTTGTGAGATGGATTCATTGTTATGTCAGAAAAATTCATTGTTGCATCATATGAATTCATTGTTTCATCAAATGAATTTGTTGTTGTGAAAAATGAATTCACCAATATGCATAATGATTTTTTTAATATGTAGAAGAAATTCATTGATGTGTAAAATGAATTTGTTGATTTTCATGATTTTACTAAAGTTGACAATGAATTCGTTGAAGTTGATAATTAATTCACTAAAATTGACAATTAATTCATTGAAATTGACCATGATTTCACTGATCTACTGACCTACATGGAAAACAAAAAAATAAAAATGATTTCACTATTATTCAAGATAATTTCACCATTTTAACAAATTATTTCATTATTTCTCTATGCGAGTTCACTATTTCACAATCAAAATTCATTATTTGAACTTGAGATGTAAATTAATGAGTTCTTGAAGGAAAATAGGTAAATTATCTTAATTTTTAGGTTAATTATTTCAAATAGAAGAACATTAATGGTTTAGAAAAGGTAATGGGTGTGTCTAGTATCCCATCGGGTGTGCCATTATGTAGATCAAGAATTAAAAAGAGGTTAGTCCAATCATTAGTGAAATGAAATCAAAACAATATTAAAGAAAATAACTTCCTAAGCCTAATCCTTAGGATGAACAAGGTCTAAGTAATATAAGAATGAAAATAGAAATCAAACAGGCACCATTTTACCTTCCTTGAAGTCTCCTTTTGCTTTTCAAATTGAATAAGAATGTTTGTGCTCAACTTGTAGACTAGTGATTGTTATAGCTCAAATTTTCACCCTTGAGAGGGTGTTTCAAGACCTCTCACTTGAGATATATAAATTGGGGCACCTATACGTAAAAAAATGACTTTATAGGTCTATAGGGGGTGTAATATGGATGCCACAAGGTGTTTTATAGGTTAAATAAGGTCATCTAATGTTGTACTAGGCTTGATCATTAGTTATTTTAGTCCTTTTAGTCATTTTGAGTCATTTTAGGGGTAAAAAAGGTACATTTAATGAGTTTTATGGATTTCTTAGGAAGTATGAATGTTATAAAAAATGATTTCATGCACCATGTGTCTAATTTAGTCTTAACCAACTGACATAACTAAAAAATGGCAAGTTGTTCAAAATAAAATGTAGTTTTTTAGTGAAAGGAGAAGAAATTGACACTTATACAGATTTATTGGGAAGTGTGCCATGTGGGAAAGGACCATACAATGCCTATTAAACTTCCCAATGCTCATTTCCACATTTGATATGATTTGAAGGTACTATTTTTGGCTCAAAATAGTTTTATTCCTTTTCACCCTTCTTGGTAAGCAAAAGTGACCTACAAGTTTGGACTTGGTATGGTCAACACAAGAGGTTTTAGGAAAAATGATCTTGGGGGTGTATTATAAACTAAGTGAAATTCCATTTGATGTTTGGTTGAGGAATAATGGTGTGATGAGCTTTATGAACCATTATTAATAAGTTGACCTTTCAAATCTGCCTACTAATCTATGTAGCTTGTGGGTTTTGCCTTGGTTTGGATAATTCCATATGAACTAGTTACTTAGGTTGGTTATATATGTTTTAAATTCCTTCTCTAATTTTATCCATGCTTTTTTCAAGTTTGGAGTTGATTTGAGAGTCCAATCACCTCAAGTTTGTAGACTGGTCCCATTCTATGTTGTTGGCAGTTTTTCACAATATTCTGTATCTTCATGCTTGTTCATGGTTTTAGTGAGTTGAAATAGGTCATTTATCATGTTTTAAATGTGATATTACTACACTTCACCTTTAAAACTTCATTCTTCAAGGTAGTTTTCATGAATTTGCAGTCATATGCAATATTCACATCCTAACAACCGTTATTGAGCATGTATTGGTTCTCTTATGGGGGAATCCATGTTAAAAATGAGGTATTGACACTTGTTTTATATAATTTTGAATATGAGGGTTGAATTTTAAGGTATTTGGATAAGTATATAATTTATGGGATGACAAAATAATGTTCACTGCTTATATTTTTCCCACTGCTAAAAATGGTTTTATAAGGAAGTTGTTGAGCTGAAAATGGTTTAATATTGTGAAGAGAGTACATTTTTAATTGTTGAAGAGAAGCCTAATCTCATGAAAGGTTAGAAACATGCACATCATTTGAAAATTTACACTGGAAGCCTGCACATTTGTATGACCACCTATAGGTGGTACTTGTTGACCATTTTTACCCAACAGGGCAAAATCAGTCCCCTTCTTCCCTTGCTATTCGAAGCCAGTCAATTTCAGGTTGCACAAGTTTGATACCATGGTTCTTCAGCTTGGTTCAACACATTGGTTTAGTGCCTGGTTTAATAGACCATTTGGTTCATTGGCCTTGGTTCAATCGGCCTAGTTTGATCAGTCGGCTCGTTGGCAAGTTCATCGACGTGCAATGTTGAACCGTTGAACCAATTCGATTCAATGGGTTGGTTTAACGAGGTGCCCCCAAAGTTGAAGAGTAGGTGCCCTTGTGAAGGGCATGGAACACTTCAAAGGGACCACAAAAGGGATGTTTTAACTTTCAAAATTTTGATTAAGGCAAAGTCCCAAATTCCTTCAGACTTTTTGTTTGAAGGAATTCCTTCGGACAAAAAGTTTGAAGGAATTCGGGGAAGGGCCACAGTGTAAAGCAAAGGCCAGGGTAGACTTTTTATGGACAAAAGTCTATGGGAAAATGTTCGTGGACAAAAGTCTATGGGAAAATGTCTGCGGACAAAAGTCCACAGAAACTCGAGAAATAATTCGGAAGAACACAGTGACCCGCCGAAGGACCCTAAAGGGCAGGTGCCCTTACGGGGGACTCTCAGCCCAAATAAAGGGGCACTTAGCAATGGCCGAAGGGTCACCTTCCCTTTGGGAAGGTTCTAAGAAGGGACTTCAAGCAGAAAAAAGCCTGCAAAGGACTCGATGACATTTTGCTGGGGACGGTGACGTCTCAAAAGCCGTCAACCTTAAGAAAGCAAATTAGCTGTTGGTTTTCAAAGCGATGACGGTTGCGTGAACGTCAAAATTAACACAATTAAATAGCCATTTACTTTCAAACTATAAGGATGCCAACCATGAAAGGAGGCCTAGAAATGCAGTGACCTACCCAGAGATAGCCCCGAGGGCCGAAGGAGCCAGAAGAGACAAGACAGGGAAAAGACAAGGTGCCAGGCATGAAGCACGAAGATAATCCAAGTGGTGAAGGGAAGTGCTGATTTGAGAAGTTACTCCAATAGGTGAAACAGTGGCTGCAAATTGACCATTAGAAGACGCAAACAGCCAATCGTGTGACTCTTTTTTTCTTCATTTCATATTTATAAGCAGACAAACTGCGTAGGTGCCGTTAAGAAGTAACCTCGGTTAATGAGGAAACAACACGGCCATGTCAAAAAAATGCCTGAAGTCAAAGCCAGGGCCAACACAACATTTATTTTTAAGCAACCTACTCTTCCCAATGCTTGTAAGGCACATGGGTCACTTGTAAAAGGGGCGCCAAAAGGCCTCCTTTATTCTCCTATATATTGAGGACTTGTCATTTGAGAAATCATCTTCCACATTTGTAAGGTGTAGTCCTAGAAAAATTTCACCTGAATCAATAAACACATTTTTTACCTCTATCTTGGATAGATATTTCTGTGTATGTCTTGAGTGTTAGTTTGTGTTTAGTCATTGTTTTTTGATGCTTTCACAGGTCCAACACCAACATATCTATTGTCTACAAGGTGCCATTTTTGCAGCTGACAAGGAGAGAAGTATTTGAAAGTGCAGAAATAGAAGAAATCACTTACAGTGTGCATTTCATAGCACCTTTGGTGAATATCTATTTTTTTTATTTTTCCATTAAAGCCTCCCTACCGAGTTTTTTACAGCCTGGTCCTTCTGCCAAGTCTGAAGTGTATGTATGTGTATGTCTAATTTAAAGTGTGAATGTGAGAAGGTTGACTTTTTTTGGTGCATCACCTCTTTAGAGTAGTTTGTTTTCCTGTAATCTCTCTCCCTTTTCATTCCCTCCATTATATATATATATATGTGTGTGTGTGTGTGTGTGTGTGTGTGTGTGTGTGTGTGTGTGTGTGTGTGTGTGTGTGTGTGTGTGTGTGTGTGTGTTAGCACTTGCTGGAACAAATCAGATGCATCAAAGGGAGCTAACCCTTATCTAGAGACTCTCCCTTCTAGCTTCACCGGTCCCACAGGTGAGAGGGGAGTTTCCATAGTTGCGTGAAGAAGGTAGGAGCTTGGTCTCCTGCCAAGGGTGCAATCTTCTGCATCAACAGTACTATAGAGAGATAAAGGACCATTATGAGGTGTTAAAACAATGAATTAAAACTCTGATTAGGACCCCAATATTCAAAAGAATCCTAACACATATGTTTTAAGTGTTATATTGTTTGACAAGTTGAATATCACCTTCCAAAGGACTCATGACAGTTTTAGGCCTTCTTTCCCAAAAAGTGCCAAACAGAGGTCCTATGGTTTTTTGAAGATAGCATAAAACATAGTTTTAGGGACTTTCAATGCCTCCAAATGGAGTAATATCATGGTGTATAGGTATTAAAAGACCCTTTCTAGGTTTGAGGGGCATAAGGTTAGTGGAGATTGACTTATTGGAAACACAAACTTGCAAATTCATGACTGAGAACAAGTAATGACCTCTATAGTCTTGAGCCTAAGGTGATCCTCAAACCAAGAGTTGCAAACTTTGACCATGCCATCAAAGTAAAATAATATTAAAGAGTGAAAATGGTATCCTTGAACTATAATATCATCAAAAGGAATGACACTTTGTGTTTTGGTTCCCCAAGTATACTCCCAGTCTGTACACAAGGCTAACACTCACCTACAACCATATAAGGTCCAAGTTTGAAAGTTGTTTCTCTCTTGAAACATATGAGTGCTATGGTATGTTTGATGTTTTGGAGGTAATTGGAAAATTATTAAAGGTTATTAGGTCTTAAGGAACAACATAATCACTTTTCAATCCCATTTATGCCTATAATGTGCACCCATAGTCAGCTGGAGGTGATTGAAACAGGGCAAATAGTTACCTAGGAAATGGGTTTTGATGGTGTTTAACCACCTAAAGTAAGTTAAAAACTCATATAGACAACTTGTGACCTCAAATTGGTTTCAAAAAGAGTATTTTAAAATTATGGACAATCCAGAGAGGAACATAGATACCTACAGGCAGGGGTCCTTCCAAAACAAAACACAATCATGACATACAATGATTAGACTTGGAGATTATTTGTATGGGAGGTACATAAAGATGATATAGGAAGCTCAAGTCACGTAAAATGATATTTGGAGATTATGTATAGAATTATAACCATGAAATTAAAGCTAAATTATGCAGGGTAATCTACAGGCATCACCCTAGAAGCAAGCACACCTAGAAAATGTACACAGTCTTGGGAAGTTAAACAGGTGTATGGAGGAGTATGTAAGAGTAAGGGCCTTAAAAAAACCTAAGAAACCTTTTAATTATTTCCATGACATAGGGAATTAATTAATAATGAAATCAAATAGGTAAATACCCTTTCAAATACAAAACTCAGTCCATTCCTAGAGACCCTGCACAGTCTGCCATTAAGGAGTCTATTTTAGGTTTTGAAACTTTTGAAGGGTCTATGATTAGAGTAAAAGGATAAAATTTTGTGGAAGGAATCATGAATAGTTTATTAATACTCTAAAATATCAAATTTTCTTAGACAAATAGAGGAAGTTCCCTCTATTTTGTCTCAGACAGAGGGCACTTCCCTAGGTGCATAAACCTGCAAGTTTTGGTAGATTAGGTGAAAGAAGCAAACCAAAAGCTAAAAAGATCGTCCAAAATGGTCTGGAAAACTAAGGGATTCCTATGAAAATATTTTAAACCAAGCAAAAGGGGAAGGATAACAATAGACGAGACCAAACCATCAAGATTTGCAAATAGGCCCATGAGGCATGGTTATGCCTAGAGTTCAACTAGGAGGTCACCTTCACTTTTGGATCCAAATGTGATTTCTATTGAATTTGAACATTTCTAAAAGGTCACTATATATGTGTTTAAACTATTATAATTCAAGGAAAACCATCAAGAGTCATTTTGAGCTCTAGGGTACAGTCAGGCCCGTTAGGCAAGGTCTAAGCCAAAGGCGAAATGGTAAGTCACTTATATTTGTAGCTTAAGATGATCACTGAAATCAAGGGAAACATATTTATGGGGTGGATACAGAGGTGTTAAATATATTTTAATGTAGGGTAAGCACAAAGGAAGTCATTTTTGGTCCAAAAGCAACACCAGACTTGTGCAAAAAGGTGAAAGAGCTTGATAAGGTGACTTCAAGTGTTCACATAATTATTGGTGCTTTGCATGGGAGTCAGAGATGTTTAGAGGAGTTATAAGAGGTATCTATTAATCACTTTGTGCATTAGTTTTAAACTCCAATTCCAAACCTTTATGAATGATTCTTAAGAGGGCAAATAGGCCTAAAACCCTTATTAAACCCTTGTAGCGACCCAATGATGGAAATGGAGCTAGAAAGATAATACAATGGCATATTTTGCTCATGAAACCTATTGGACCTTGCATAGGACTCACTCAATCTCCCTCACATGCAAATTAGTTGTACGAACTTGTACATACATGGTAGAAACAAGGTATTTTTGACCATTTTTTGTGTTGTGAAGGATACAAGAGGTGTTTGAAGGTACAATCAAGTTTGGAGGGAAATTTTAAACTTTTTATAACTCAATATGGTAATTTAATTTCAAGAAAAAACTTATAAGTGTCCAAACCAAGTGCTTTAACTTAGCCAGTCAAAACTGGCCTAATGGACAAGCTAATAAGAATGGTGGAAAGCTTCACGTGAGCTAATTTTAAAGCATACCTGATGCCTCTAATGACATAGAAGATATTTAAACTTTTCATCCACTCCCTCCCATGGATTTTCATGATAAATTGATACCTTTTTGGGAGCCAGGTGTGCAAGGTGTATGAAAAGAGGATTTTCTTGATAACAGATGATGATTGCTCATTTCTAGGTGATTCTAGATGGCCAGGCCTACAACGAATACATGGAGAGGCATGTCTGATATCCTTAAACTTCATTCCAATAATCATACCTTGTACCAATCAATTATAATGTGTTTGAATTGGGCTAATAATGAAGGCAATTTTTTGAGCCAAAATGAAGAGTTTTTTGCCACTTTTCATGAAGTTTATGACATGGATTGACACTTGTATCTCCTAAAATTACATGGTTCATCCCACATCCTCTTCTCATGCACAAATAATTGATTTTCTCAGCTTGAAAAGTGTCCCTGTGAGCCTTAGACTTCTCTTTTCTTCTCGCTCTCTCAAGTTCTATAAAAACTAGCCATTTTTGCCATTGAATGGATGCTCTATCTGAGTTTGGTGAAGCCCTTCTCATTTTTATACATTTTGATCAATATGATTACTATTTTTATCTCTTATATGATTTTTCATAGTGTGTTCAATTGGATGATGAATCTTGCTTAGTGAAAACTATAGATTTTTTAGCATGTTGTTCCATTCTTTCACCTAGTTACAAACTCTTCTTGCAGGGCATGTGAAGTGTTCCAGGAGATGTTCATGGTCTAAGTGAGTTAGTCTATTCAATAGTGCTATTCAAGCCCTCTTTTCTAGTCCTCCTAGCCTATGACATACTTCCATAACCTCACAATGTAATATTGATGTAAGAAGACATAGATTTGAGAAGTGTATGTTTAGTTTGTCTTTTGATTTCAAGTGTAACATGCATATGGTTGGAAAGTCATAAACATATATAGTTTATCACCTCCCTTAGATTCATTTGCTTTCAGTTATCTCTCTGCCTTTTCACCCCCAAGTCTAGTAGTAGTTGTAATCTAAAGTGGTACATCAAGGGAACTGACCCTATCTAGAGATTCACCTCATTCCTTGGGCTACCCACAAGTCTAGAGGTGATTCCATTGTGCCACTTGGATGAGGAGAGCTTTGACATCTCCTCAAAGGGTGAATATACAAGTGAAAACACAAGGATTAATAAAACTATTCTATCACAGGATAATTAATTGAAAACTCAGATAAATGAATATTCTAAATTAAAGTGTTGAGTTATACTAAATATAGAATATACACTCAAAATAATAATTTTATTGTATAAAAATTAATAAGGGATGATATTTACCTTATCCACAAATACATGGGTAGATCTAAGAAGTAGATAAGTAAAAACATGCAGGGACAAGATCATGATCCAGTCATTAGATTCTTAAAAATATTATTTTTAAAGACATGGACATTTGCGTTGATCTATGGACACTTGTGTCGATGCTTTTACTTGAATCTCAATGTAAATACCCTGTAAAAAATATTAATTATATTACAAAGTGACCACCTAGATCCTTCTTTATTTTTTGTCACCTTTATGTTGACATTTTTTATTTGTGTGTATAGGCTATCGATGAATGTATGTAGATCAAACCTTAGCTTTTCACCTCAAGTCTTTGATGCTTACCATCAATGGGTTAGTGGGTTCACTGTGTCAATCTGATCTCAAAGACCCATCTATCAATGAATGATACCTACATAACCAATACTCCAAGGAGGGTCTCATAATTATGTATTTCTCCCATAAGTGTTGGCTTTTGTGTGCACAAGCATGAAATATACTATACTCAAGGGCATGCAATGATCTATATTATAACTTGATAAATACTACTCATGGAATATTTTAAAGTGATTTAGACTAGTAATATGATAACTCCTATGACTAATATGAAAATAGGAAAGAACATGATAATAGAAATTAATCGTGTAATAAATTAAATAAGTGTGAATAGGTACTTATTTGGTATTTATTAGAGGAATAATGAGTAGACATAAATTTGTATTTATACCACACCTTTTGAAAGTATCTCATTGTAGAATTAAATGGGCTAACCCTAGGATTCAAAAAAATTCAAATTATATGACTTTTGAGGATGAGACACTTGATATGAATATGGATATTTATGTCGATGTTAGTGTCCCTATGTGGGATGCAAGTGTTTGGTAGGTTAGGAAGCTGTTAAGGATCTAAAATTGATAGTGAAGGATATATATGTGTGTGTGTGTGTGTGTGTGTGTATATGGTTTTAGATTTTTTGTAGTGTGGGAGATCTGGGTCATCAAAAATTAGAGGATCAAACTATAAGATAAACAATTAGGCACACTGAGATGGTGAATGTGAGCCTTTCGGTAGTAAGAAGGTCTAGAACTAAAGGGTAGAGCCCTGATAGGTATTTTTCAATTATACAAGACTGAGATACTATATAAATCAGATTTTAGTATTTATAATATTCTACAATTTTTAACATACATTCCTAATTTAAGTTCCTACCAAAACATGAAGCCAATGTCTTTGGTATAATACATATATAATTTTCTTATTTATCATACATTGAATGTTAAAATTACCAATTCCAAAAAAATTAAGAAGTTAGAACAAATCTTAAACTTCATGTAAAGCTTCAAATGTCTTGTCTTAATGAGGGAGTTACAAGCATGTACTATCCCATATGTAAAAATATAAAGTTATAAAATTTATTAAAGTCTAAGAAAATGGATGTCTAAGATGTCTTAGGATCGTTGTGTGTGGGTAGGTAAGATTTATGAATCACTATGTCCTTTTCTTGTTAGAATCGATAGGTTGATGGTATTTATGCCTGCCATGATAAAAAACTTTAAAAATATGACGTTGGTTGGCTACACGATCAATATTGAGGGTCTTTAGGTATTATATTGACATAAGAAGATTTAGAAAATTGACCAACACTAATGTGTATTACTATCCAGGCTATAATGTTATTTTTAAAAGCCAACTATTTTAAGAATATAAATAGAACCCCCAATGCATAGTACCATCTATGCTAAAATATTTTTCATGAGTGGGAACTATTTTAGGAATATAAATAATAATTTTTTACATAATTTTATAATCAATAATTGTAGGACAATCAGACGAACCCCAAAAATATAAGGTACAACCAATTTTATTAACATCTCATACTAAAATGCATCTGTTTTAAAAATTACTAATATATATTAATGTTTGTAATAATTTAATTCTTAAATTAGTTTTTATGTTTGAATAAATTCATATTAAATTTATAAGGTTATTTCAATCTTAAATTATCTTCTATATTTTAATCAATTACAATTATATTCATGCATCATCTTTGATTTTCATTATATTCATATTTTTGTTTCATATTACGTGTTTTTTTCTAGATATATTATAACAATATGACAACCAGGGGCCACAAAATGCAATAATTGCAAAGGAAACTCCAACATGGTCTTTGACAGTAAAAAAAATACAATGTGAAGAAAAATTTAATATTTTTTTTTTCATTCACATCATCCATCATAGAATCCTAAAACTTTTCATCGTCAATATAAAACAAAATTTGATGGAGCGCTTTTCTATTGCAAACCTTCTTACAATTTTCATATCGAGTTTTAAAAAGGACAAAACATACTCTTGAGGCTTTGGTCTCATTTATGATATTATCAAACATGCAATCAAATATGAACATGGCCATTTATTAACCCAAAATGGAATCCATGTTCCCAATCCCAAATCCAAATCATATTTCCCAAACAAACAAAAAATCTTCGCAATGTTAAATAATTTAAACCAATTTGATAGCTTTTGTAAAACTTATATGTAAACAATGATGTAGTTTATCAAGTAAGTGCATTAAGATTAGGTTTGTTGTATTGGAAACATCCTTTTTTGTATAATTTTTTTGAATATATCTACATTGTATATAGTATGGAGAAGGAAATCTGATATAATATTATAATTAATACTAAAAATTATAAACCGCTACAAGGTTCTTCATTAGTACCATGAGTTACATTTTTTTGAGATATTTTATCTTTTCAATTCCCAACTCATCCCCATACAATGTTATAACTTGTACGTAAAAAGTTTTTAAAATAAGTTACCCAAGAACTCTCTCATTGTATAGGGTACCTACACCAACATATTTTTATTAAAACGCAAATATTTACGGTATAAAAGCCACAATTGCTTTTTTAACTTTAAATCTTTTATAAATTTATATTAAAAATAAATTGAGAAAATACTAATATTTGATTTGAAAAGTTTTTTATTTTTTTATTTATAACATGGACCTAATGGAGAATAACTATGAGTTGATTGATATATCATATACAACATCTACTAATTTAATTGTTATCCCCCTCAATAAGACAAATATTTCTAAGTCGTTTGAAACTACTAAAACAAACATCAATGATATTTATATGGCTCAAAATAATTGTAATCGATACAACTTGTGCTTTGGTACACCCCCCATTTTTGATGCAACAAGTTATACAAATCCAATTTCATTTGCACTATAAGAAATAATAATAACAATCTTGAAATTATTGCCACAATAGATGCACGCAATCATTTTGTATCTCATATACAATTGCTTATAAGCAATGTAACTACTACATGTAGAAACATTTTTGACTTGATATCAATGAATCTATTACACAAGCATATTATTAAAAATGAATAAGTTTATATCTTGCTTGACCTTATTGATAAGGGCCATGAAACACACATGAAACTCAAAAGAATGTACAAGTTCCTTCATGAAAAAACATATAACTAACATAGTGAAGGGCCAAGTGACATCTAGCTTATGCATTTCCATAAGTTTTATCTTTATATCCTATAATTTTGTGAAGTGCATAAATTATTGTACTTGGTTACATATAATTAGTTGTGAAATTAATAGCATATTATTAATACTATAATATTCTTACTTTGGTTTTTTCACTAGAAAACTATTACATTTCATATATAATGCAATTTAATATGTGCATAGATCAATGACATGTCATATACCTCAATGCAATTGATATATCTCACTACAAGTAAAACAACTTTTGTGTGTAAGTTATATAATTTTATAATATAGTAAGATAACAATAGTATAAATAAATATAATATAATATAAATTATCATATTATACCAATTAAAAAACATTTATGATTGGATTATAAATTAAGTAAAACCAAGAATTTAAAATCATAGAATAAGAGTGATGGTTAATAACCAATACTACAAAATTAGTATTTTGTACAAATGTCAAGGAAGAAAAGACAATATTTCCATGGTAAGGCTATTTATCCATGTGAAAATTTAAAGATTCATGTGACTTTGCTAACGTAAATTTAGTAGTGATTATCTTATGAGTGTATAAGTGGGTTAGAAGTGATACCACAATATTCTTACTTGTGGATATCCAATATAGAATGTATTTTAAAATTGCTAAAGTTCATATGCGGATATCAAAACCAAAACATTTCTTAACATATAGATACTACACACCAAAATACACTTTCACATTCAATGTTCGTGCATTATTTTGTCTTGTTAAAATTTAATAAAAATTCACATTCATTATTGTTTTTTATTAATTTGGACTTATAAGAAGCTATCTACATAAAAAAAACACATCACACCTCTTCCCCTGTACACCATTTTTAGATTTTGAAGAATAGACAGTTATGGAAACTAAATTACTATCAAGGATGCATCAAGATCAATGTGTGAAGGAAAATGCATGCATATAGTGACACACACTGCAATTATAAATTTAAATCTTTAAAAAAATAATTGGACTATAGAGGGAAGATTTCTTAAAAAAGGTTTTATATGTAATTAATCAAACACCAATTGTTCAAGATAGGTTTTCAGCTTCAACATTGTCAAAAATTGAAGGAAATTACATCACTACGACTTTTTTCAACAAGGCAACAAATCTATTTTTCATTCAAATAAAAACTGGAAAAATATACTCAGTTTCAAATGGAAACTTAAATATACAAAAAAATAAAATAAACCACTCAAAAATACCATGGGAGATCATCCTCAACTTGACATCCTTTGTTAAACATTATTTTTAAGAAGATCATATTGTTCCACTATACTAGTTTAACTTCAAAACAATTAAAGAGATCAAAGATGCAATTGCCAACACAATAGTTGATATTAATGACATTGTTCTATCTATTATTGTTGCCTCCACTTTTATAAGGGCAGTTGGAACTTCAAATATGAAAATAACATTGATACTAAAACACAACTCTAAGTCTAATATGAAATTAGCCCTTTGAGAAAATTTATGTGATGAAGAGGGGAAACTTTTAGTTGTTATACACCATCGGTTCTAATTATTTCCATCGAGAAAGGTGAAATTCAAGCATATAATGGTAAAATAATATGAACGAACACAAATACACAATTATTCATTAATTTTAATATACATAAGGCACATCAAATAAGGAGATGGTATGAATAAGATGGCGCAAATGTGCCAACATCATCATTGAGTAGAAATACCATTGAACATAGAATAATTGTATACATCCATAGTTTAGGGGTTAGGAAATCAAGTTCAATTACATAAGATCTAATAGTCATACACATTAAAATGACCAAATTTTGTTATCATGCTTGTGTTTCTTTAATTAACAATAGACAATGTAAAACAAATTGATTCAAAAAATGAAGCATCTTGGCATTGTTAGAAATGTAACATTGATGTAAAATAATGTGAATATAATATGCTTTGAATTTCATATTAGAAGATGCCATATGTACTATATGGACCATGTAATTTGTAATGTTTCTATTACATTTATGGGTATCAAAACAAATGAGTTACAAAGTATATTATTATCCCTTGACAAGCTTTTGGAAATTGTCAAAAGAGTGCTCTTTTGCAAGTAACATTTCACACTGGCAATAAAATTAGAAGTGTAAAAATACAAAGACAATATTCAATGTACCTTATTGAATGAAAGTAAAGATGAATCTACACTAAAAAATACATCTTTAATTGATGCATTTGATGCAATTTATTACATATATGTACTTATAAATGCCAACTAATTATAACTTGCATGTATTTGCATACATGTATTTTATATAGAACACAATTGCTATATTATATATTCATAAAATGTTTTTAAAATTATGTTTTCAATATTTATTATACATTCAAATTTACACCCACAATACTATTTACCTTTACCCATAAAGTCATCATGTCGATATCCATATAAATAACCTCATTTTCATCTACTGCTTACACACACTGTATGAATTTTGCTTTTATGCTTGTTGTGTAATTTTAATGTTATTCCTCACCTTTAATTACTTATTTACATAATATATTATTTTCATATGTAAAATATTATACTCTAGATATCATTTGCAATAATTTAGCATTTAATTTTTCCTTCATGATGATTGTAGACATCCATGGAGACTGAACAAACAAACAAAATAGATCGTTCAAGTTTTATAATACACATAAATCAAATAAATGCACGTCATTGACTTAATTACCAAACATAAAAAAATATATTGACCCCACAATCTGTTATCTTATTATTGAACAACCTCACAAGAAATTTTGTGAAAGGATAGATCATCTTTATTCAATACACGTGTTTTTTATTTGCAAGGAGATTTATCCAAGAATTCAAACAAGGATTTTCCATAGTTAACATACTTTTTGTAGTTATGTTATAGAATGAAACAATAATTGTTTCTTTCCTTTGAATGACATTGACCCAAGTATACAACCCAAAATTTTATCTAACCTCACTCAAGTTGAGGAAATGCGCATCACATGAGTTAATCCAATATTACAAATAACACATGCATATGGTGGGCAATAAAAATACAATGGTCACACTATTAGATTTACCCAAGATATATATTCTATTTTTAAGTACTTGCCATGTCTATCCAAAAATCTTGAAATCTTATTGTTAAGAATAATTGGCTCAAAAAACAAACCATATGATTTTTTTGTAAGTAGATCACATGTCATGCAAGCAATACAATACGAAATGGAAAATTACCCTTATTATAGATAAGTCTAACTTGAACATCAAGCACTTGACACACTCCCATTTGGACCTACTAATATCTCCTCTACCCTTCACCATATTATTGTAGACATGGGAGACATGCAAATCAATAATATAGAGTTCGATGAAGATGCAAATGCCATGTTTTGTAGTATCTCTTCCAAATGCACAAAGAGAGTTAGACCTATTAAGAGATTACGTAAAGAATACCAACAATATTATACCATCTATAATCGATTGGCCAAATGTTAGTAGTTAACCTATCAATGAATACAACACAAAGGGCTTATTTTTATGGCTTTCCTTCTCTTTTTCCAACATGAATTTCCATGTATCAATAACCCCATATTAGGAAAGTCTAACTACTTGAATATGATATACAATTACTCTAGTACTGGGATAACTGATTTGGAATCCATGTACACTATGTATACTTATTTTCAAACCTAATGATGTGCCATCTAAGCCAAGCAACATAATAAATATTTACAAAAAGGAACATTAAGGACAAATTGCCTATCACAATTTCAAGCTTGTGGTAACATCTAACACAATCATGTGATGCAACTATTGCAAATCAATTAATGAATTATGGATAGGAACTTAGAGGTACACATTAATTTTTCATTGAAATGCAGACATGAACTAACATATATGATCACACAATTAGGATCCTAAAACATTGTTATTCACCTTGGGCGTAACAAACACCAAGTAGCCAGATCTACATAAAGTCATGTTAGAGGCCCCTCCAAGTCTCTCGAGCAATAATTGTCATTGGAGAAACCAAAACCTTATTGTAAATCCACATCTTGCATCTTCATACATGAATAAAATATTATTAATATTCCATGAAGAAATATTGGATAAAAATGTCCAAAGCAAGGATTAATAGTACATGTATTGATATTGAAACTATATTTCATTAATTTAAATAGATAAAATACAAACCCTATAAAATTATATTTATTTAATTTTGTTTTATAATCAGTTACGAATGGAAGCACAAAGTATCTACACACATCCATTTATTTCTATTTTAAAAAAATTCACCCAACATGGACACATTGAATTGAGAAGATGCTCTTCATGTGGATTTTGCAAGGATATTTTTTGATAACTATGTAATAACATGGAACCCATGAAATACTGACATAATCCATGATAGAATACACCATTCCAATCTTGACAATATGCTTTCTCACCAGATATGAAATATTTGGTGCCAATGTTCAAAAATATTTTGAGGATCAAGTTCAATGTCACACCAAAATATAAGATTACATGTTTATGAAAATTGGGCACTACTCTGTAATGCACACACAAATCATCATGGTGATTATAGGCAATGTCAAACATGTTTATCAATAGTGAAGGCTAAAAAACTAACCTTCTAGCATGTAATGATGAAAGAGTGAACATCTACAACACAAACATGCTTTTAATATGGTATGCAAATATTGATTTCAAACCAATTGTATCATGCCATGCCATGCTCAAATATATAACAAAGTATGTAGCTAAAACTAAAAACAAATCTAGAAGCTACTACCATATGCTAACTAGAATATCATTTTCAATCACAGTTGAAATCTTAACTATGATTACATGCAACAAGTTCCTCACATAAATATTATCAACCATGACATAGGTGCACAAGAGACATGCCACATGCTACAAAAAATACCTCTAATGGTTTGTAGCAGAACATTTTTTACCTTATCTATTGGTAAACAAATATTGAAACATGTTTCTAAAAACACATACGAGGAAGGAAAACTACCATATTTCATTAATGCATATATAAATCACCCTTATTTTTAAAAAATATTACCACTCATTGAGGACACCTTAACATGGTCTTTTAATAATCAAAGAAAAAGTAATCAGTGTATAAGTAGAATAATTCTAGTAATTGTTCACATATTCCCTCGTATCTTTATTATACCTCTTACCAATACACCATCATATGAAACTTTTTTTTGGGTAGAGATATTACATTACAAACCATTCTAAAACATTACAGTAGATATTGGTTCAACTAGGCAATACATTATTATACACTAGGAAATAATGAAGGATTTGTACATTTCATGGCATATTGATTGAATCTCTACAAAAGAAAAAAATAATGTTGAATCAAGTAATTATGCTAGTGATGCTAAAAAATATGTATAAATGGAAGTGGAAATGCATGAGTGGGAACTATTATTCCACATGCACCCATTATGCAATAGTAAAATAGATGACATGAACATGCTTGGGCTCTGTGACTTCAACACCAACCATAATTAGAATCATTCTGAGGTGTTACTCAACGTACACACAACAACACCATAGTTTATAGATTCCCAATGCATAATCACCCATAATAGAGATGCAGAGTGCCCACGTAAGCCATTACCAAATTAACTTAACCAATAAATAACCTTAAACATTATTCTACACCATGCCCAAAAATCACATAGGTTCCACCATTTAGGATGATTATACAAGGAACAATAGGTTCAAGTAAATCCTACTGGATTAACAACATCAAATGTGGCCTGAATGGACTTTCAGGGAGAATGAGTTATCCCCTAATTCTCCTCACTCTAAAAAGTTTCATAACATTTAACATAAATGCATCAATAATACATTCAAGCCTCTGCATTACTATCCATGAAATGAAGGCACTTTAAGGACAAACATTGAAAATTTTCCAAGAAGAAATGAGACACATTGAATATGTGATCATTGATGAAATCAGCTTCATAAGCCAAAATATGATCAAACAATATATAAATCCAATTGCATGAGGTATTTCCTCAACATAACAATAAATCTTTTGGAGGTTTCTCAATTATACTTGTTGGTGACATAGGATAGCTTCCCCCATAAATGACATACCAATGTATGCAAAGATGTCATTTGGACACACCCTTTGGAAATTTTTTGACACGATAATAACACTACACTTAAATTTTTGTCAACAAGGATACATGATAAATTAACTACTATTCAAAAATTTATTAACCAACATCAAGAATGCAAAGCCAAAAAAAGAATACTAGAACATGTTCTTGCAACAAATCAACTACTATTCATAAATTTATTAACCAACATCAAAAATACAAAGCCAACAAAAGAAGTCTGGAATATGTTGATGTCAAGAATGTCATCTTTCATGCATCCAAAAGAACATTTTTATTTCAAGGTGTCAACACATTTGTATGCAACTAATAAACTAGAAACAATGCATAACAAGTAAATGTTAAAATCATTAAACAGTTCATTGTAATATGTAAAGTAGAACAAAATAGATAATAGGCGATGCTAAACCACAACGACACTCAACTCGAGAAAATCATGCTTCTATGTAAAGAAAAAAATATTATATGGACATTCAATCTATAGATGAAACTAAGGTTAGTTAATGGAGCCATCAAAGATATAGTTCATATTTTCTACCACCCAAATTCAAACCCACCTTCCTTACCCATGTACATGATTATTTCCTTCAAGAATTACTATGGTCCCCTATGGGATATTTACAATCCAACACACCTTCCGATTCATCCTATTGCATAGGGTAATTATTATCTAATGCCTATCAAAATGTGATGGGATCTAACCATACATAAATCATAAGGAATGACTCTGAATAAAACAACAATAGATATTGACAACATTGGTCATCAAGGGTTGACCTTCACTGCCGTATCAAGTGTACATTCATTATATGACCTATATATCAACCATTCATTTACATTTGACCATTATGCAAGAATTAAGGATAATATATATGCAAATCTTAGAAGAGCAGAGGAAGTAAGACTCAATGTATTACTTCTTCCACGACATGTACAACAAATGTAACTTTTCTCATTAAACACACAAAAATGCATTTCACAAAATTTGTTTCATTCTTTACTTCTCCTGACCCGCTTCACACTCATAAGCACTTAATAGTAATTAAAAAAGAAGAAGATAAAGACATATCCCTCCCAATGTAACTGTCACCTTCGGGGCAACTACTAGTATAATGGTGTTCATTGGTTTTGTAAAATTGACAAAAAGACACCCATAAATGTGGATATATTATCATTTTTGATAATATGAATAATCGAATGTAAACGTAAAAATTGTTAAAGTGTGTTAGGTGTATAAATTTAAGTGACCAACATCACCCTCATCCTTTGTGCCTCTCATATATTGTGATTGTTTGATCTTTAACACATGATCACGTGAACATTGCATTAACACACATGCCATAAATGTAGTGGGAATTGGAATTTTTGAAATACAGAGAAAGTTAAGTGGACTTTGGAGTCACCATTATTAACTTGCTACACTCACCCTATTATATATTTTTGGTTCTATCTACACATAGAAATCTAGATAAACATTTCAATCAATGGTGAGTTGGGACCTTGCCTCTAACCTTCTGGTGGGAGAGAGCTTCAACGTTGGTCACCTCAACAAAAATGAGATTTCTAATGTTTCTAGTACAAGATATATATTTAATCATTTTTTTTATGTCAAAACTTGTATGTTTTTGATTTAATGTTTAATTATTTTTTGATGCAAATCTGAAAATTCTTCATTTGTACACATATGAAGTGTCCACTCTCCCCTGTATCGAAAATGGAAGTGATAAGTGCTATAAATGATTATATGCAAAAATTTGATTAGTTAACCAATTTTTGAATCAATAGTACATGGACTAACAAGTGGATTTGTTAAATTTATTCAATTTTTTTATTTATGTGATTGAATTGTGATTAGTTAGATATAATTCATTGCTTATTATGCAGATTTTGTTGATTGATTTCAAATACATTTGTGGTTTATATTGTTTATGATTATCATATGGTTTCGATATCTTAATCTATTGTAACCACTTTATTGGTTTTGGTGAGTGTGTGTGATTACAACACATGTTGCTCCCTTAGCTAAGGGAGAATATCATCGAGGAGATTCACATAGATGTGTTATTGATGGCATGATAAAGAAAGTTGTATATACATATTTAAGGTGAATTGTTGATAGTGAATATGGAATTAACACGTGTAAGCCCTTGCAAAGGATAAATAACTTGTGGAAAATTGTATTTCCCTTTAGTGTATACCATGGTTAATCATGTTGTGTGTTTTGATTTATTTTAGTTTATAGATGTAATTTATGAGTTGTATGCTTACATTTATATGTGATTAACCATTTTTGTACTTAATGTAATTTAATTGATGTATGATCTATTCATGGATGTGAAGTTGTTGCTAACGGTAAAAGTACTAGCATGGATAGCTAAAAGGTTATCACACCAATATTGTTACCATTAATGTTGATTAAAATTGATCTACAAGTTTGAATTGTGTCTAATTGATACCCATAGACACGTCGATCTATTGTTGATTTGATTAAGTGACTTTATTGAGCCTTACATGTCATTGATGTAGCTCTTAATGTATTATATCCTTGAGTTTTGTATGGATATTGTAGTCTTGATTAACGTTGACATTGGTATATAAACCCTACCTTGAGACTTGGAACTATTAACTTATGTTTCTTTAGACACTAAAATATTTTATTTACTACTTGGAAATGTTAGCTTTAACTTATATTCACCCTACATGACTTATGTGTACATACCTGACTTTCATTCACCATTTTCTCATATTCTTATGCCATCTACGAGTTTATCATTCCCAAGTTACTCTCAATTGCCTACATGAAATCCCACATTCTATGTCAAACCAACTATTTATCTCACTTATACATCTCAAGATCATTATATTACTATTCATGTTTCCTAGAAATTAACATCAGATTTAGAACATACCATCTTACAATAGCATTTGACTCTGATGATTTTATATTGTGCCAAGCAATGATCAAATTTAAAATTTAAATCATTCTTAGGTAGTGCTTAACCATTCCATATGAGTGGTTTGGGTCAGTTCAACCCATGTTCCCCCCCCCCTTTATAGGCTTAATCATATCATTACAAGTTGACCTAGGGTTTCAAGTGATGGATGAAATATTTTGTGAGTCACACACATAATAAAACCTTAGGATTACACACAAAATTGAAAGAGAAGTAGGCACACTTGCCCATATCAAAATACATAGAAAAAATATATAGAGATAAGACCATTAGATAGGGAACATCGTGTCCAATGGTATTGACCCAAAGTTATTGATACCTTCTAGTCATGCAAAAAGGTCGAGATCCTGATCTGAGTAACTTGTAGTCTAGTTTTCCATCCTTCCTACTACCTACCAACATCTCTATATTTTACATATTAGTTAACTGCCAATAATTTTATCCCTTCATTATACCTTCCATATTTAGTAAAATAAAATGCCAAAATAGTTTTGAGCTTTTACATTCATATTTGTACATGTATGTATATCTTGAAATCTAAATTCATTTATAATGGTTCTATCTAATTAGGGTTGATTAATTGGCTCTATGTGATAACGTATCAGACAAAAATGTAGCAGTAAAAAATGTAGTGATAAAAATTTAGTATGATAAAGACATCGTGAGGACAAAACATAATGAAGAAAAATGTAGCGGTATTGGTTATGTCACAAAAATGTTGTGAAGAGCATAATTGGGACATTTTAGTGATTATCACATGTTTTATTTATTATCTAGTTAATTTTGGTGATAGTAGTTAACATTTCATGGTGGAAAAGTAATGCACCAAATTTACAAGGAAAATATATAAGGAAAATGTGATTTCCTGAGTTTGGACCTGTAGTTGAAAGTTGTGTCATATTTGTGACATTACCAATACCATTACATTTTGTCCTTGCAATGTTTTGTGATACTACATTTTTCTCATATTACATTTTTACCACTACGTTATTTACCACTATGTTTTTGTCTACTACTTTTTTGTAGGATGCTGATTAATCACATTAATCTCAATACAAGTAAAGCATATTTGTGAACCCTAATGTTATATTGAGCATTTATAACCCCTAGGTTTACCTTAGGGTTTTCTCTTCCATTTTAGGATTCATATTTATGTAATTAAAATTTGATTTTGAGTCCTAATTTTTTTATTGTTTCATATAAAACATAATTAATCTTTTTGCCCTATCCTTCTACATACTTGCATGCTTTCATCATATGTTGTCTAAAAATCCTAGCTCCCTTGTCCTATTAAGGTGAAATTATAGATTATGTGGTTTGTAAATTGAGCATATTTTAATTTATTTGAATTCATATAAATTAAAGTAAATGCATTGAATATTCATTCTTCTTCCTCTTATTTTGATGTTTTAAGTATTAATGAATATGTGCAAACAGACAATTATGTTGACATGCCTAATTTAGGACATGATAATCAAGATAACCATGAGTACCGGTATAAAATTAACCCTAATGACCTATATGGGGTGGATCCTAACCATGTCAAAATATTTTCTAATTTTTGAAACCGAATTAGTTGAAACCCTCATTATTTAGACAAAGTCTCAAAACTAATCTTATAGGCTAAAACTACACACAAAGCTAAGGTTGTTACATCAAAGGAAAAATAATATGAGACCTTTACTATTATTAATCAGCCTTTTGGAGGTAATAGTCCCATCATGGGTTTTTAGATAAATACCATTACTACTTTGCCTATGTCTACACACTTGGTTATACATGTGTCACCCACCCAAAGTGTGGGGAAAACACAAGGTTTCATTTAGATTTCCACTCCTATCTCTACCTAAATGACCAATAATAATCATACAATGACTATGCATATTACATAATAGACCTCACTTATTGAATGATACCTTGATCATAATCTCACATTTTTCCATGTTAAGGTGTTTTTGTTAGAGCAAGGTACCTCTAGATATAGTCATTATAAAAATTCACATGTTTTCCTTCATAATCTTTTATACATAGAGACTTCTGCTTACCCTTTACTTGTGGGTTTCATAGATTCTATGCTTCTATTATATGAATGTAAAGGTGATACCTAAAAATAATTCAAATCCTTCTACATAATGTGTTTGGATTATGCATCCAATGATAATTTGTTGATCAAGCTATTCCCATAAAGTCTCAATGATCATGCACTCTAATGGTTTTATGATCTACCATCCCAATCATTAAAAAAAAATACTTTGGCGGATAAGCTTCTATTAAAATTATTCCTCAACATCAATGGAGAGTTATCCTATGCTCAAATTTCCAAACTCAAGAAAGGATATAATGAGCCATTTAGTGACTTGTATTTTTTTATAAGCCCATGTTATCTAAGATGACCAATCCTATGGATGATAACGGGCTTCAATAAATTTTAAAGATTTTTTTTCTTACATTGCTCCATGAGTCTATTAAATTCCATAAATTTAAGTCCTTCAATGAGCTATGCCATATAATTATAGATTGATAAGTCATTCTTATAGCTTTGAACTAGATCAAGTACATGCGTAATGCTACAAATCATTCAACTTATAAGTTTTAAAGCAATCCAAATTACAAGGGTAAATCAACTGACAATAATAATTAAGCCAAGACTATAATTAATGTAGTAGCACAACCTACAAATCAACTTTTCTTATCCATCCCACCAAAGAGGCAGTTTTCATAGTTACCTCGAGCCCCTCATTTCCTATTGCTTGAGTTGCTAGAATATAACATTGTATCTCTGCCCCCCATTTGAGTTTGATATGAGCCAACTATTACCCAATGGATAATGCATATTATGATTATGATAATTGTATTTAGCATTATATGAATAGATACAATATATCATTGATAACAATTCAATTGAGCTCAACACACCTACATAGAATTTGAGACTGCAACTTAATGGGAATTTAAAGTTAATATTTTATGATCCCCTTCTGAATCACTTTGCAATAGAATCCCAAGACACTAATCAGGGGAATTTGACATATAATTCACATCCTCCTCCTACTACATATAATCATCCCTTGGATAATATTATTGGTACGTTGACAGGTGTTACAACACGAAGAACTTTGATTACTTTGGATGATAGCAAGATTGTGGAGGAGGGTATCAACCTTGATTATTTATTTGGACAAGCTTATGTGGATTTTAAACCCATTCATAGTGTCATAAAAGAGAATGGTTCAAGTGAAAATGATTGCATAATGACACTTTTACATTCTCTTGGATATACACATGAGGGTTTGATAGAAAAAACCAAGATAGTCGAAAGATTTGAGAGACACAATTATAACACTTTGTGACACATTGTGTTACCTGTTAAGGTATGCTTTGTAGTAATTTCTCTATCATTCCTAGTCTTACCATGTATAAGGGTCATAGATATTTTTTGGGACTTCTTTGTATACACAAGCTCCATGCAATACCATAATTAATGCACCAATGTATTAAGTATATACATTGCAACAAGGTGGTGAAAATTCTAGGTATTCCATATGAGTACCCTCTTATGCCATAAACATTTCCTCTTCCACCCCCACTACCACCATAGTTGGTTGTTACACCTATTTAGTAGTATACTTTGGATATAGTTTCTAAAACTATTCTAGATCACTTTATAGATTCAGTTACTATACTTATTTAGGATTATGTTACCAAGGTAGTTATCCCACATATCGTGATTCTTTTTACATAATTAGTTATACGGCCTACTTAAGTTCATTCTACATGCACCATTCATATGAGAGTAGTGGAATTTACTATGAGGTAAGCATTACAGTGACCACTACATCAAAGGGTCATATAGGACTCATGACAACCAATATTCACTCCACATCATAAACTATAAGTAGTGACAATTCAATGTGTTCCACAACGAACACAAGTATAAGATTCTCCTATGATACAATAATTTTCACCAAATATGTTACATTCTTAAGTTACTCATCATATACAAGACACCATGAGTGATGATGATTAGGGTTATAACACAACTCAAGATTATTTTTTAGTTTCACATTTATATTTTCATCTAGTTTCATGTCACCCAACTTGTTCTCGTAAGGTGACCCTTCCCATGTTTGATACTGGGCTTCCCCATGACCATCCCTTAGATTGGTTAATTGGTTAGAATTTTATTTGAGTGTATATTCCAAAAAATATATTGGTTAATTGGTTATCATTTTCCTTGAGCGCATATTCCAAAAAATACCAATAAATAAAAAATTAAAAAATGAGGACTTGAGCATGACATGATTGTTACTTTATATCATTTATATATATAAAATTTATCACATGTTTCTTAGATTACATATGATTTTATATATACACATGGATTTAAAAATATACATGAGTGATATGTAACTCATATAGATACACATGATAAATGGATGCATAGATGTTGAACCATTCCTATACTCAGGGGCCATGCCAATATTAGGGGCATATTCTTTCACAAATTACACTATTATAGGTTATATATTTATATAACCTCTATATTTACCATTTATAATTGCTTTGATTTATTACACATGTCTTTATATTACTCATGTTTTATGGATATGTTACTTTACTACGATGTGACATTTACATACTTGGATGGTGTAGACTACTTTACATGTTCTATGTTTCTTTGATGTTGTTTACTTTTATAATAGGCTAGTCATTTATTATCTATTGTATGTGTTTATTTGGCCTTGTTTGTGGGTCCTTATCCTTGTATGTGTGAAATTTAGTACCCCTTTTTTATGCCTCCTTAGCCTAGGGTGTGTGACACTTATTGCCCCTTGATTGTGGTTCATTATCCTTTTTATATGACATTCATTATCACTTGTATGTGGCCCCTTGTCTTTATGCATGATGATGTATGTTATAGCATGAATTTATTATTGTGTATCATTACTTGTTGAAATTATTAAATTTTTTGAGTTTGTGACTGTCATGATCCATATCACGTACTTTACCTTGTGTGTGGTGCCATGATCCATATCATACACCTTTCTTGCATAGTCTTATGTAAATTATTGTAATTATTGAGTTTGTGAGTGTCATGATCCATATCATGTACTTTCACTTATGTGTGGTGCCATGATCGATATCATACACCTTTCTCATGTAGTCTTATTAAGTACATTCATTAGTGATGATTCATACTGCATGCCTAATTGCTATAAATGTGTTACCATGACACTTATTTTTGTAGAATATTGTCATTGATGTCAAAGGATTTATAATTAATGTAATGGAAGACAAATAAAATGTCAAAAAAAGTGTCATTAATACAACAAAATTATATTTAATTTATAGCAGCACTTCATGATGAGGGGACCAACATTAAATAAGTTTTTAATATGTGCTTAAGGAAAAAATTTTAAGGCTAAAATAACCCCTCTCAAGACATGCATTAAAGCCTATCATTGTTGGGCTGACCCACTTGATATATGGATCCCTAGAGGAAATCACCCCACTTAGTGAATTAATTAAAATTTAATTAAATGCACACCTTTTGATGAAAGGGTGCCTCTTTGATGGGATGCTTCCTTTGTGAAGAACCTTTGGAGGTTATATAAGGTGGATAGAAGATTGGAAAATAAACAAGAAATAATTTTTTCCATCATTCAAGCATGAGAAAATTTTTGTGGAGAAGAAGAAGAGGCGATTAAATTTGCCATCATTCATTGATGAAGCAACAATAATAAGGTGGAAGATTGTTTCAGTGGAGGTCAGTGACTCATAACAAAGTGATTGGTGTCCCTTGCTACGCCGGTTCTTGGCGGTGGGGATTGGTGTCTCCAAGTAGGTTGGTGCCTACAAAATTTTATTAAAGAATTATTATTTTATGGATGGATTTAGATGGTAAATCCAAGCAACTATACTTTATTATTTTTCCTGAGAAAGTGTTTTCCACGTAAATCTCGTGTTGCTTAATTATTAGATCTTATGTGAATGCTTTCTTTGTGAACATTAGTTTATAAAAGTTAAAGTTCTATTATACACTAATTCACCCCCCCCCTTAGTTTATCACATGCTTAATAATTTTTATCTAAGTGGTTCCTTCAAAATCATTCTAACCATTGCAAGGTAGATCCCAAGAGCACACATGGCTAGTCATCATGTACATGAAGATTTCCCCACAAACAAAGCTTCATTATTTGATGGATCAAACTATGCATTATGGAGTATAATGATGCATAATTATTTAATGGACCTTGGTTTTGATATATAGAAAATAGTGGTGAATGGATGTGTTATGCCAACAAATCCACTAATAGATCCAATCAGGAAGACAGATAGTGAGAATAATACCAAAGCCATGAACACTATTTTGTGGGGATTATCATAATCAGAGTTTGTCAAGATCATGCAATGTGATTCAACAAAGGAAACGTGGGAAAAAAATCAAAAAATATATGATGGTGATAAGAAATTGAAGAAGGTAAAACTCCAAACTCATAGGAGATAATTCGAAAGCCTGGAAATTAAAGATGAAGAACATGTTGTGGCATATCTTCTTCATGTGGATGAGATTGTTAACACCATCAGAGGACTCGATGAAAAGGTTGAATAATTCATGATCATTCAAATTTTTTTAAGGTTACTTCCCTTGAGATTTAATCCAAAAGTTTTGGCTATTAAAGAAATCAAGGACTTGGACTCATTAACAATGGATGAGTTGCATGGGATTCTCATGGTGTAAGAAATAAGAAATGCAAAGGAAAAGCTATCTAAGAAGGAATTAGCTTTTAAAGCTTCAAATAAAGTGAAGAATAAAGAACCTAAATCAAGTGATGACACCAATGATGAACAATATGAAAAGGAGGCCCTTTTTTAATGAAATCTTATGAAAGGATCAGACAAATGCAAAGGTGAGCTACCTTTTAAATGTTTTAATTATGGTAAAATAGGACATTTTGCTTTTAATTATCCACATAAGGATGATAATGATGATGAGGGAAATCATAATGAGAAAATGAATAAGAAGGAAAACAAATCTCAATACAAGAAATTTTTTAAACAAAATGAATGTAATAAAAAGTTTGGTAAGCACAAGAAAAACCTCTATTCCAAAAAGGATAGTAGCTTGGCTGAGGAGAGCAATGAGAACATATCAGACATTGATAGAGAAGAAATTTTGTTCATGGATATATAAATAAAAATGATGCCTCTACAAGTGAAGACACCTTGAAAGAGGAAGAAGATGTCAAAGATGAAGGAGAGGTATATTTTGAAGAAAACTCATCTATGCCTTGAGCGTGATCAAGCAGCTCAAGAAATAAATTTGAAGAAAAAATTGCATTCACTAAAATATGAAGAAAAGGATTATGATTCAAGATAAAAAATGTCCCAAGATCTTGTGGAATCAAAAAAAATTATCATCAACCTCAAGATTTGACTTGAAGAAGCAAAATGGATTGAAGAGGAGGTGCAAATCCAATTAAGCAAATAGAAAGAAAATTGTGAGAGGTTAAAATCCAAAATTGTCTCCTTGAGGAAGGAACTAGAGAAAACAACCACCAAGCTGAACAAAATCCTCAAATTTGAAAAGAGTACCAAGATCTTAGATGATATCATAAGTGGGTAGAGGCCACCATTTATAAATATTGGTCTTGGATACAAAGAAAATCAGATGGCCAAAATAAAAGATCACAAAGAGCCACCAAAGAAGGTAAATGAGGAAAAGACAAAAATCTATGCAGATGTTCTCAAAAGTCCTATCAGCAAGAAGAAAGAGAATCAAGTCCCACAGAAAATAAGCACTCCTCTAAAATATAACAAGGAAAAATTCATAAATTTCTTTCCTCCAAGGCAAGCACACATAACTAGGTTCCAACATTATTTCTTTAGTTATTAATTTTCATGTAATCATTTTGGGCATAGATAAATGGAGTGTAGGACACATGTAATAAATAAGTATGCATGAAATTATGGCAGAAATACTTATGGAGTTTCAAGTATAAACTATAACTCATTTGCCCTGTTATTGAGTTACAAAGAGAATAACATTGTATGTTATAATTGTAATAACTATGGACATATAACATGGTTCTATAGAAGTGTTGTTGTAGATTCCCCTAGACAAAAAAAGAAAGTGAATGCTCATGTGGTAAAGAAAAGTGAACCTACAAAAATCCAAAAATAGAAAAAAGAGGAAGTTGTTTAGGATAAGGAAAAAGCTATAATTGTGCAAACAAATTTTCATGCACAAAATAAAGGGAAACAATGGTATATTAACAGTGGATTGTTGAGTCACATGATTGGGGAGTAGAGAAAATTTATCTCCTTGAAGGAAATGAGTGAAGGCACAATAAAATTTGGAGATAATACCACAACAAAAATAACTAGAAAAGGTACCCTTAGCCTTGATAATGGAAAAACAAAAACATAAAATGTATTCTATGTTGAAGGCTTGAAACATAAATTTCTAAATGGTAGTTAAATGTGTGATCAAGGACACACTCTCACATTTTATGATCAAGGTTGTGAGATCAAGAAAATAGACACATGATAATTAGTTACATATGTAAATAGAACAACAAATGCCTTGTACATACTTAGTGAAGTTAAGGGAGAGAAATTTTACATGAGTCAAATTGATGAAAGCTAGACATGGAATAGAAGGATAGGCCATATGAACTTCAATAATCTAGTGAAACTCAACACTAGGTAAGGCTTAAGAGATATGTCAAAGATTAAAAAACCATCAAACATTCTTTGCAAGTAGTGTTAGTATGGAAAACATATAGGAGTGAGTTTTAGGTCAAATGAGTAATCAACCATGAAGCCATTATAATTGATTCATACAGACCTCTTTGGACCTACAAGAACACAAAGCATAAAAGGTGAGAGCTAATTTATGTTGCTCATTGATGATTATTCTAGAATGACATGGGTTGCCTTTTTAAAATAAAAATTTGAGGCATTTGAGAAGTTTAAAGATTTTAAAGCTTTGGTTGAAAATGAAATGAATTTAAGATCAAGTGCTTGAGATCAGATCGAGGAGGCGAGTTCATCTCAAATGAATTCAATGATTTTTGTGAGCAATATGGAATAAAAAGGCATTTCTCAATTGCAAGGACTCTACAACAAAATGTAATTGTAGAAAGAAAGAATCAAAATGTTTAAGAAATGTCTAGAATGATGTTAATTGAATCTAAGCTATCAAACATGTTTTGGAGAGAAGAGGTTAACACTGTAGTCTACATTTTGAATAGAGGACAAATCAAAGTAAATAATAGCAAAACCCCTTATGAGTTATGGAAGGGTAGATAAACATCAGTCAAATATTTCAAAGTGTTTGTGAGCAAATGCTTCATTATGAGAGATGAAGAAGACTTGGGAAAGTTTGACTTAAGAGATGATGAAGGTATTTTTCTTGGATATTCCTCAAAAAGTAAATCTTATAGATGTTATAATAAAAGGATGCAAATAATCATAGAAAGTGCCAGTGTAAAGATGGATGAAACAAGTCTTCAGAAAGTAAGTGAAAAAATAAATGATCTTTCAGAAGAACCGGACTTCAATGAAGAAGTATAAAAATAAAAATAAATGGAGTGGGAAGATACAAAGGAACCATCTCAATTTATTCAAAAGCATAATTATGAAAGTCAAATTATTGGTGATATAAATGTTAGGGTACAAACTAGAAGAAGATTTATGAGTACACCCAAGCAAGTAAACTTCTCCTTGTTATCCAAAATAGAGCCTAATTTTTTTTACATAAGCTAGAAATGATAAGCATTGGATTGATTCTATGGAAGACTAATTGAATCAAATTGAAAAGAATGAGACATGGGAACTTATTCCTTGAACAGAAGACAATAATGTAATTGGTACCAAGTGGGTGTTCAAGAATAAGCTGACTAAAGATGGCCAAGTAACAAGAAATAAAGCAATGTTGGTTTGCAAGGGGTATGCTCAAGTGGAAGGTATTGATTTTGAAGACACATTTGACCCTATTATGAGATTGGAAACCATTAGAATGTTTTTGGCATATGTTGGTTTTAATAACTTAAAAGTTTATCAAATGGATGTGAAATATACTTTTCTAAATGGCAAGTTAGAGGAAGAAGTATATATTAAACAACCACAAGGTTTCATTCTATCAAAAAATAAGGACTATGTGTGCAGATTGAAGAAGGTTCTAAATGGGCTAAAGTGAGCCCCTAGAGCTTGGTATTCAAGGATTGATAAATATATACAAGAACAAGTTTAAAAAAAAGGATTTGTTGATAATAATCTCTATATCAAGACTGAAGGTGAGAATCAGTTGATTATTGTGGTATATGCAGATGATATCATTTTTAGAGGAGATAGTGAAAGAATATCCCAAGCATTTGTAAAATATATGCAAAAGGAGTTTAAAATGTCCATGTTGTGTGAGTTGTCATTTTTTCTTGGTTTGAAAATTTCTCAATCTAATAAAAGAATATTTATCTCCCAAACCAAGTATATAAAGGAGATGTTGAATAAGTTTAGAATGGAAGTTTACACACTTGTTATCACACCCATGGTTATAGGATGCAATTTAAGTAAATTTGTTGAATCTCCTGAAGTGAATCAGATGCTTTATAGATCCATGATTGGTACATTTTTATACACCATGACATAAAACACAAACATCATGTAAATTTTAGGCTTGGTAGCACATTTTCAAGCAACCCCAAAAGAAACACATGTGCAAGTGGTCAAAATGATATTCAAATATCTAAAAATCACTTTGGATTATGGCTTGTGGTATTCAATGGGTGAATATTTCACACTAATGGCATACACATATGAATATTGGGAAGGAAGTAATGATGATAAAAAGAGTACAAGTGGAGGGGAATTCTTTCTTGGAAAAAATCTAGTGTCATGGCTAAGAAAAAAATAACCTTCCATTTCTTTATCTACGACTGAAGCAAAATACACATCAACAATGTCTTGTTGTACATAAGTCCTTTGGATGAAGAAAACATTGAAATATTTTAAGATAAAATATGAACATACAAGCTCAATAATCTATGATAACACTAGTGCAATAAACATTTAGAAGAATCTAGTTATGCACTCTACAACAAAACACATTCCAATCAACTATCACTTCTTGAGAGAACAGTTTGTATATTAGAAATTGAATATGGAATACATTGCCATGAAGGAACATATAGCAAATATCTTCATGAATTCCCTCACAAAAGAAACTTTTGAGTTTCTAAGGAAGAAATTGGGAGTGATCCATTCTTCATCTAGTCATTAAATCTATCAAGAAGTGTGGATTAAAGGGGTGCTAATCATTGCATTAGTCAGCTCCATGGATATTTTGGTGATATAAATTATGATTATGTTGTATGTATCTTGTCCATTGATGTCAAAGGGGGAGAATTAAAGAAAGGGGGACCAAAGGAGGAGAGCTAAAACAAGGGGGAGTTCATGTACTATTTTTCTATAGGATTGCCATCAATGACAAAGGGGGAGATTGTTGGAATATTATCATTGATGTCAAAGGCATTATAATTAATGTAACATAAGTCAACAAAATTTCAAATGGAAGTGTCATTAATGCAAAAAAATTATATTTAATTTATATCAATAATTCATGATGAAGGGACCAACATTAAATAAGTTTTTAATATGCATACTAGGAATATTATTTAAGGCTAAAATTGCCCATGTTAAGATATGTATTAAAGCCTATCATTGTTGGGCCGACCCACTTGATATATGGCTGCCTTAGGGAAATTTCCCCACTTAGTGAATTAATTAAAATTTAATTAAATGCATACCTTTTGATGAAAGGGTGCCTCTTTGATGAGATGCCTCCTTTGTGAAGAGCTTTTGGAGGTTATATAAGGTGGATAGAAGATTGGAAAATAAATGAGAAATATTTTTTTCCATCATTCAAGCATGAGCAAATTTTTAAGGAGAAGAAGAAGAGGAGATTGAATTTATCATCATTCATTGATGAAGCAACAATAGTAAGGTGAAAGATTGTTTCAGTGGAGGTCGATGCCTCAGAACAAAGAGATTGGTGTCTCTTACTAAGTCGATACTTGGCAGTGGGGATTGGTGTCTCCAAGTAGGTTGGTGCATAAATTTTTTTATAAAAGGATTATTATTTTATGACTGGATTTGGATGATAGATACAAGCAACTCTACTTTCTGATTTTTCTTGAGAGAGGGTTTTCCATGTAAGTGTTGCTTATTTATTATATCTTGTGTGAATGGTTTCTTTGTGAACATTAATTTATGGAATTTATAGTTTTATTATACACTGATTCACCCCCTAGTGTATTGTGTGCTTAACAATTTTCCATTATATTACATATTACACACATGCTTTTATGACATATTTTACATTATGATGACATATTATCCACACATTGGCATACTTATACATGATTACATCTTAATACATAACATGATACATTTAACTCATTCTCTTGAGATGAATGAATTATAAGATATGTACCTCACCTCAAATGGGGGAAATATTAGTGGGCCTTTCATAGAAAATTAATCCCCATGAGTACAAATTAT
The DNA here is from genome assembly GCA_037957365.1 of Torreya grandis. Lineage (NCBI taxonomy): Eukaryota > Viridiplantae > Streptophyta > Pinopsida > Cupressales > Taxaceae > Torreya > Torreya grandis. The sequence continues at coordinate 1,558,846 of JARHVA010000231.1, read as the reverse complement.
AGTTTGTTGCACAAAGTATACAAGTTACAAGATATTTTAGTGGTTTAGATATTAGGTTAGGACAATTATAAATAGATTTCAGATACATTTTGGGAATATGTAGGGCATATGCACTCATTTCACAGGACAAGAGTTTTAAATTTTTAGATTTTTTAGATATGAGGCACAATTGGCATATGGATGCATGGCATTTTATATCATATTAACATCGAATAGTTAAAATTATGGGGTAAAAGATTTATTCATAAACTAATATTGGAACCAAGTAGTTCAAATTATGGGGAATGAAGTTGTTCATGGACATTTACTCGACGTAAATTTATATTTTCCAAGAAAATTTCAGGTACTAAATAATTAAAAGCCTTTAATCCATAATTTCATATATAATGGGTTATTCATGTTTAAATGAGTAGTGTAGTTGAAGTTTTGAGACACTCAATGTATTAACATTAATCCATGATCCTAATGTGTGGCCCCTACATTTCATCTTGTAGTTATAATATCATAGCAAGATTAGTTACATGGGTTAGTGTGGTTAAGGTTATGTGATTCTTAAAGACCTTGCACTATTTACTTTGTTTTTGTTTAATAAGTGTTGGGTACCATTTGTCTTCTCAATCCATGGTACTTAACTTAGTCATGTAGATTAGGGTTTGATCATCCCCAATTATTCAAAAGGGTTCAAAAAGAGGAACCATTCTCTAATGATTCAATAAAGAAGCATCATTTATAACAAGTTATAGGGCAACATGGTTCACCCACATACAAGTGTATTATTTCCTTGCTATTCAATTTCAAATTTTAAGTTATGAATTTACAGATTTTATTCCAAGGACGTTGACTAATACATTTCATTGCAAATTTTTTAGGAGTGGAATAAATATGTGGATCATCTTCCAAATACAAAGTGTGTTGAACACACTTAAGTACATTTATTTATCTTTTTTATATAGTATTTATATTGCATTTCAATACTATAATCAAAAGGGGGCATTTATAAACACTAAAATTTGGTAGTTGATATTTGGTAATGTGAGTTTTGACTTACCTTCACCCTACATGACTTGTGTATACATACATGAATCTTATTCACCATTATCTCATACCCATGCCTTCTACGGGTCTATCCTTCCAATTTTCTCTCAATCACATATAGGAAATCCCACATTTTGTGCCAAAACAACTATTTATATTACTCAAACATTTGTGGATCATAAAATAAATGTTCATGTCTCATGGATAATAATGTTAGACTCAAAATATATCATTTAATGATAACATCTGAGTTTGAAGGTTTCATCTAGTACCAAGCAATGATCAAATTTAAAATTCAAAACATTCTTATGGGTCAACATATACGTTTCTCATGTTAGGGGTGTGAAAAATTACCCAAAAAGTTTCATATAAATACAAAATAGGTGTATACAAATTACCCATATAGTAATCAATTATGAAGCATACTCAAACACTTGAATATTCAAGAGGACCACCCTGTTCCAAAATTTCCAATCAGTCACTAAGAGTAGGTATTTACCATGTCTAACACAATCAAGATCCAAGCCAAAGTTTTTAATTGCCAAGTATTCAAAGCTAGATCACATGTTGCATACATTGAGAGTACAATTACACATATTCACCTAAAAAGGAGAACTGCATGTAGTTTGAATTCCCTCTTCATAGTATTGGATAAGTAGGAAAAACTGAACATTCCATGGGGAGTTGTTGTGGACAACTCAATTTATCTTTCTTCTATTTTTGTAGGATTAATTCTAACATGGCAAGGTGAACTAAGGTTTTAAGTGAAGTAGGAAAATATTTGTGAGTAATGTACATAATTAGATCTTAGGTGTGCAGATAGAGCTTAAAGAGAAGTAGGCTCACTTCCACATATAAAAAAAGATATGATATCCATAGAGACATAACTGTCATATAGCAAACACAACATCTTATAGTACCCACATGAGTTTAATGATGTCATTTAGGAGTGTATAGAGGTTGAGCTATTAATCGAAGTGACATATAATTTGGTTTTGTATCCTTCCTACCACTTTCCTATAGTCTTAGTCTTCAATAGAGTAGTTAATCACTTAGTATCTTATCTCTTCATTTTATTTTTTATTTTTAGTAAGCTAGAGTGCCAAATCAATTTTGTGATTTTACATTCAGATTTGTATATCTTGTAATCTAAATTCATTTATAATAATTATATATAATTAGTGTTAATTAATCACATTAATCCCAATATATGCAAAACAACATGGTTATAAATGAATTTCAATGGATTGATGGACCCTTTAATGGTTAACCTATTAAATAAATCCTAATTACTAGAAATTGTGTTAAGATTGTGCTAAGCTCTCAAACTAATTAACATATTGAATGATAATGACTATGGTTTAGATTTGTAATGAACATAAGTCATGAAACTGACCATAAATGTGAAATGAATTGTAAGATCATAAAATCCAAGGATGAGAGATTAGTTGTAAAATTCCAGTACTTATTTCAAAATCCAAGTAAAACCATGGGTTTGATTACATTTTGATTTTGAACCAATTTTTTTTTAAAATATTAATGTTTCATGATGCCTTATTTTGAATTTAGTAAATTCATCATTATCATTGGAGGCTAACATGTAGGCAAAGTCCTGGCAAAATTTTTATTTGGTTCTTTATAGGAAAAACAATGAATTCAATCTAGAAGATTCGAAGAGTTACATGGAATTGTTGTTATGCATGGATTTTCCATTGATAATGCATGAGGTTTATTTACATTGCATGAGTAAACTTGTATTATTATTCAATTATGTGAACTTGAACTTTTGAAAGAGGCCATGAAAAGACCTATAAACTATGCCTTTGCCATTACTGGAAAGAATTTTGATGACCATCTTAGGCATGTAGAAAAATATAAAATGGAGTGTGGGTAATGAAAAAAAGACATGAAACATTTAGGGGTTGATTTGAAAATGACAGATAATTTTGATGTTTTGGGTATGTTATGTATTTAAGCATAAGGAGAGTAATTTGGCGTAGAAATCAAGATTGAGAAGCTTTGTTTTTATATGAATCTCTCTTGTCGAACACTAAAAATAAGCTTAAAAAAATTACAGTGCGATTCAAAGTTATCCTTTCAAAAAAATTATTAACTAATCCTAACATATGTGTTCATAAATAAACTAATACACTAACATCAAGTAGAAAATTATAAAAAACTTTCTCTATTCAAATCATTCATATAACTAGATTTAATTTCCAACAAGGCTTTCCAATTTATTTTTTACATAATTCAATCAAATGTTTTCAAAAAATGTCACTTCACAATCAGAGTATACATATTTTCTTATTAAAATTACTGAGTATATTAACCAAATCAATATTTATGTTTCATTTAATAGTATAATTGCATATCAATTATCTAATTTTGTACAAATATCCTGATAATAATTTTATAGATTTACATACATAAATACTCTCTTATTACTTATAATACATCTCAATCATTAATCAAAATTTAGACGATTACATATTCTACAACTAAGAATACAATCTATTACATTTTGTCATCCATGATAGTCATGTAAGAGACCAAGTCTTCATAAAGTGAAATCCATGTGAATATTGAAGATAAATACTACTGATGAGAACTATGTAGGAAGAGGAAGAAAATAATTTGAGGATTTATCTCCAACCATATAGCCTTTCAAATCCCCTGCACACCTATCATTTCTGAAAGTGGCCTAACCTTCACAAGGAAAGTATATCTAGAACCATCATCAAGGAAGACAAAGATGTGTATAGTAGTAGTTACAACTAGCTCCACATAACATATTACAAGTTTCAATAGTGAACTGAAGTAAGAAATAAAACTTTCCTAACACATACTAAGTATATATGATTATGGACATAATAATTAGGAGTCAACAAGACCATCTTATTTCATATGAACTCAATAATATGTTCTTAACTATAAAGTCAGGGTGAAACTAGGGATTTCCACCTTTCACATAGTGTTCATGTTCCTATGTCCAGAACTCATCTTAATAATAATATATGGTGAAGTGATCTAAAAAAAATCACGACTTATCATGAGGGAAACCTTTAAGAAATAAAATAACGATGATGCATCACCATCCTCCCACTTCCTTGGGATAGTTTTTAATCCACACAGGAAAACAAACACATAATCAATTGCTAAGAAAGTAATTGAATGATAACACATTTCATAGGTGTCTCATACCACCTACATGATGTGCCATCATCCTCCCACTTCCTAGGGATTATTTTAAATCTACACAAGAAAAAAAGCACAAAATTTATCACAAAAAAAAATGCTTGAATGAAAACATATTGCACAAGTGAGTGATACCACCTGCATAATTTATCATCATCCATTCACCCTATAGAGGATTAAAAAAAAGTCTAAAAGGCTATAAGGTGGGATTATTTATATATTGGTCTCATAAGTGAATATAAATACTATAATTTATTTATAATTAGGATACAAGGGAAAAGTATGATCATTTCATAATGAAGAAACCATTTATCTTGTAGTCATTATATGGGTATAAAAGAAACTACCATTATTTATATCATTTCAAATATTGTAATACTGCCACTTCCTTGTCTAGAAGTCCATTTATCCTCTTTAAGTTTACATCATTAATTTGTAATTCATAACTCATTGATATATCTAAGATCAAAGCTCAATATAATTCATCAAGTGAATTATCATCATTTCCTTGTAGTTTTTTCCTTATTTCATTTAATTAATGGAGAAGAGGATGTTGATTACAAACACCATGATACTTTGATATCAATATTTTATTATAAACATGTAATTCCTTTCAAGTAAGGGTCCAAGAAGAAAACACCCACTATCCTTTGTGAACAAATATCATACATAGTTCAAAATAATTTTTATTTCTTCATAACCTCATCCCATAAAAAATATAGATGTACTTTTACTATTAAAATAGAGGTAATTTTATAACAATTATAAATTAAGAATTCTTTAATTTCACAGTGAATGGAACACGACCATCTTACAACAGGGCCATAAAAAGATAACCTTAAATGAACATACACTTTCAAGATAAGTTACTTATTGAAATAAATAAAAACACCAGTGAGAAGTATAACATTCATGAATCCTAATGGTCAAGCAATAACACAATGACATACATTTGTCATCACTAAAATCTAGTCATGAATACTTGATAATGTTAGTTTTGGCCCTTTTTAAATTTAATTAACTTGACCACTTAATCCAAACCTATATTGCCACCTCACTCATCCTAAAAAACCATATGGACATATTCCTTTATAAATTGTTATCTTACAAATACATAAATTTTCTAAACTGTTAAAAACCCCTCCACTCATCTATATGGACATCCCATGACCTAAAAATTTCATGTTTCCCTTAAGGACAAGATTGGTCAATATGAGATAATAATGCCAAATATTTTTATCCGTTATGGGTCCATCTTGTATTTAGCCCTTTTAACATTCACTTTTTAAAATTTAACCCTCCCTTAAAGGTTGGTTTGTATTTTTAAGATAGGCAGTGTCAAGTTTTACCCTTTTGGATTGCTATAAAGACATAATTAAGTCACATATTATACCACTTGTCAATTTCAATATATAGGTACACTTACATAGTTGTACATTGAGCAAAGCTTTAATATTCTCTTCAATTATGAGACTAATCATTTGAAGCAGTCCTTAGCCAAGTCAAGAGCATTTTATATACAAGCCAAATCAAAGCATGATAAAGTATTAAAGCCATCTCTAAATGCATTCATATAGTCAAAGAAGCACAATTACATAAATCACTCTAAGTGGGAGAAACACATGAGCTTGATTTCCTTCTTTGAATTATTATATACATATACAACAATCAATCATTACAGGGGTGATTGGGGTTAGCTTTGTCTATTACACTCCCCCCTTTTTCATTTGTAGGGTTTAATTTATTGTAAATCCCTATAAAGGTTTCAAATTTGAAGAAATAATTTACAAGTCTTTCACACACATCTGAAGTTAAAATCTACAAACATGTGTGTGATTTAAGATATTATACATGATCATGACCTAAGTCTTCTAATTTTTAGCAGAGAATAAGATCGACTAACTCAAAACTATAGTGCTAGTCTATCATGTCCTAGTTTGGACAATCCCATCTTTTATTAATTTTAGTCTCAGTCTCTATGCATTTTCAGAATAAGTCCTGATTAGTTAATTATAGTCATTTTTTAGTTTCACACAGTTAGATCTCATAAAGTAAACAAAATCTTTCATTTTATTCATAGTTAGTCTTATTTCATTTGATCGTACTTTGTCTAATTTAGTATTTTACTTTCACACTACTTATTACACGTTGATTTACAATATTCTTCTATATTCTATTCAATTTATCTGAATTAGGGTTAATCACCACATTGATTCCAAATTTTGATAAAACATAATGGTGAACCAAAATTTTATTCCAGCATTACTTCAAAAAATTTGTCTTGGGTTTAGATAGATTTTTGATTTTTAATACTTAAATAACTTTCTTTCGAATTGGATCTAAATTTGACATTAAAAGAAATTAATTTCAAAATTAGTCCTAATTGTTGACACAAATAACTTTATTTTTATCTTGTATCTGATATCTGGCATTGAAATCTCTTTCTTTTGATATTTGATTTCATAGGGATTTACTACTCTCCATACATAAAAAAATCCTTTTGTAAGATCTAAATTTCATTTTTATGTTACTCTCAGTTGCAATAAATCCATGGCTATATTAGATGAGTAATTTTTGTTTCAATTTCAATTAGTTTTCGTTACATGTTGTATTATCCTAATAAAAAACATCATCGATACTCGTAATAAAATGAATCAAATCATAGGCTAAAACACAAACACTATTAATGCAAAAAATTGTAAAGTCAAGAATGCCATATGAACAAAAGTGGTGATACATGTTTCAAGATGTTATAAACCTTACTTTACACCCTCCTAATGGAATTATTGTGAACATATAAAGTGATAAAACCCAAGAATTTGATTTAGTTAACAACAATAGATTTGAACTTGTCGATGCAAAATAATTTAGAGATTACCTTGATACCAATCCCGATGAAATTGACTCTTTGCTATTTGTATCCAAACAAAAAAACATGATAATGTTAGTACATATGAAAAACTAAATGATTCCATTGAAATACTTCTTATTAAACCTACCACAAGTATTTCTATTTCTATTATTGATATGTATATTACATATACACCTTTGGATTTGGGGTAACCCAAGGATTCTAGTAGATATCTATACCCATGCTTAAAAAAATTAATCATATAAAACCTTTGATAGATACACATACTACATCACATACATTTCTGACTTTAAAATCCATTGTGCAAACTATATCACTTTTGCATGCTAAGGTGTTACAATTAGAGTAAAATATATAAAAAATAGTCAATCAATAGATTCACAAGGTTTGCTTCATAATATGTTAGCACCTAAAATTTCATCATATCATTTACTTGTAGGATTTATAACTTCTAAAATTCCATTATATGAAGGTAAAGGATATTTAGAACAACATCCTAGACCTTTTCATGCGACATGTTTGGATTATGATTTCAATGACAAATTGCTAACTAAATTGTTTCCAAATTTTTAAAAAGATTATACCTTGCGTTGGATTTATGATTTACCTAATCAATCAGTCAAAGCATTTAATCCACTATCAGATTAATTTTTTAAGCATTTTTCAATTAATAATTATGAAAGGATTTCTTATGCATAAATTACTAATCTTAAGTAAGGAACTAATGAGCCTATCAATGATTATTTACTTCATTATAATACCATGCTTGAAAAAATGACTAATACCTTCACATATAATGAATTACAATATATTTTCAATCAAAATTTACTTTCACTTTTGCATGAGTCAATTATTTTCAAATAACTCAGATCATTTGAGGAACTTTATCATACAATAAGAGAAGGAAAGGTCAAACTTATTGCTTTGAACAAGCTCAAATATGCACATGTATCTACTTCCACATTGAATTTTCAAAGTGAACCATCTTACAAAGCTAAGCCAACATATACTAAATTTGATGCAAAGACAAAATTTAATATTATTTCTCAACCTTCAAATAAGGTTGTTTTATCAGATCAACCAAGCACATAATTCTCTAGATTCCGACAACCACCTTATAAATTTCTGAAAAATACTTGAATGTAATCTAATTAATCTACACCATTGGAGGTTGATATGAATAAACATCAAGGTAATTTTTTTGATAACAATGCATATTGCAATTACCATAGATGCAATGGCCATTCTAATAATAAATGTTTTAAATTTAAACACCTTGTTCAATATCTTATTGATAATAATGCCATTGAAGTAGGCACTCCTACAAAGGAAACTAGGCCTTAACATAATTAAAATGCCAAGTTGAATATTTTTTAGTGAGCCATTTCAAAATCATGATAATAACAAGTATAATTAAATAATGCATCTTCCTTTCAATACATATCCACCTTCTGAGTCATATGATCATCCATTAGATGAAATTATTGGTATAATTTTTCAAATTAATCAACCAAATCCTATTATTACTTTTTATGATAATGAAATAGTGGATGATGAATCTAATTTCCATGTTTTATGTATGCATACTTATATCTATCAACAACCCATTCATAGTGTTATAGTTGATAATGGATCAATTGAAAATGCATGCACAATTACATTACTCCATTCATTGTGTTACACATAACATGACATACAATAAACATTTAAAAGTGTTAAGATATTTAATGGGAAACAAAAAATCACTTTAAGACACATTATGTTGCCTCCTCAAGTAGGTCATGCTATACTATTTACTCATTTTATAGTTATACTATAAAATGGAGTAAAATATGATATTAGGATGCCCTTTGTTACAAAATCTTTGTGTTGTACCTTATATGGTTCATAAATGCCTAAAGTACATCCATTGCAATCAAGGTGTAACAATTTTAGGAATTAGATATGAGTACCCTCTACAATCTATAATACCTCCTTCTCCCCATCTACCACTATAGTTCATTGATACATTTATGCAAGAACAAAGTACATTTATAGTTGTTTCACCTATGAAAAATATTTATATTCAATCAATTCAAAAATAAGTATAAATGTTTCAAAAGTAACCAATGAAAAATAAATCTTGTTGGGAAAAGGTGTCTAGTTCCAAACAATCACTATCACTTGAGACATCTTCTCAATTGGTCATACATACAGATCATGTTTCTCAAATTGAATAAAATTTAGAATAATATTGTATTAGTCCTCATCATATTTCACATAATTATACATCTCTTATAGGTACTCCTCCTTCACAAGATTACACAAGTAGTGAGTTAGATAGGTTCATTACAACACATGATGCATTTTCTTATTCTAAGTCATTCACATATAGTGAATTTAGTTCATGAAATGAAATCCTTATACCAAATATTACATATTATTATAAATATAATCTTGATGGGATCATTGGTTATATTTTTTCATTTTCAAAATAGTAAAAAAAATCACATAATACAGAAATGAAAAGTTGATTGTACACAACTTCTTGATTATTTCATCATATTATTATTTTGATTTTTACACATTTGATCGATTTGATAAATTATTCTAAGTCCTTGGATATTATTTAATTTTTAGCCTCTTGGATTTTCTTTTTCACTTTATAGATCTAAACAATCCAACATAGTGATCCATTCTACCATGTACCTTATTTTCACATTCTGCACTGATATAATTGCATTTTCTATCAAGGATAATATTGACCAGTAAGGGAGAAGAATGACTGGCAGTACTATCCTAAGTTTTTTGATATATTATATACCTTTTTTATCACATAGAAATTGGAAACTGAGCACACAACCTTCATACACCCAATTTTTTGATATTTCATTCATTTCCACTATACATAACAATACTTATTCATGCAAAAATATTTATTTTGTATACTATATTGCTCATACATGCATGTTGCATATTTTGACAAGTTTACATTTAATGAGATGAGGATGTAAAATATTTCATATGCGTACCTATTCTATCCTCACATGTTTTTAGTTACAATCACATATAAAGTGGGCACATCTTGTTCATACATGTTCATGTTGTCATTATCTAATACATACTCCACATTGACACATGTTATGGATTGTTCAGATCCTTTCCCTCTTCTTATAATTTTGAACCCATGGTTAATTACTCTCTTTTGTTCTTAGTTGAAAATTACAAAAAAGTACAAAAAAATTCAAATATGCCAAAAATATCGAAACATTCAAAATATTTATAAAATTTCAAAGTCATGACCTAAGTATGATTAGACGTAGTTTACATCATTTTCACGTGTTATTTATCTATTTATTTGTAGATATACTAATATTTTTCTACCATACATGCATTTCATTAGTATTCATGAGTGTTATGTAGGATATACAAACTTCATTTAGACTAAGATGTTGGACTTTCCTCTACCTAGTAGCCATGTTAAATTAGGGGCATCTAATCCATAAGTTATAATATTTATAGGCGTTACCATTCTATGACTCCTATATTATTGATCTATACAATTTTATAAATGTTTTTCTAACATCTCTATCTTAAATTGTGTACAAGGCTATGTTATTTTATAGGATATGATCACATTACATGTACATGGTGTAGGCTAAATTTCTAGTTCTATGATCCATTGATGCTATTGCTTATACATAATAGATTAGAATCTTGTTTATTATGTTTGGACCTTGGTCCTTGTGTGCAATTTTCTTATATATATCTATGAGATTTTGTTTACTTTATATGACATTTGAATATGTCCATTGCTTGTAGCCTTTGGCCCTTTATTTTATTTGACATTTTAATATGTCCCATTGTTTGTGACATTATTCATGTACTTTTACATTTTGTCCTTGGCCTTGTGTGTATAAAATTTACTTATGCAAAATTTGAACATGCCAATTGTTGAAACCATTAGCCTTATTGTATGACATTGCAATTATTGTGTTTGTATGCTTGTTGAACTTATTAAGTTTGATGAGTTCCATGATCCATATCATACACTAACTAATCCATAGTATTCTAATTTTACAATTTAGTACTATTAGCTTCATTAATACATGTCTATAGGCCTTACCTCATATGTTACATTATTCAAAAGGTACATATCTTACTATGATGATATAATTTTCACATATGCTACTCTATTCAATGATTACATATTATTATGCATGATATAGATAACTTTTCTATTGAAATGAGTGACTTTCAGGACATAATTACCTCACCTCAAAAGAGAGGCATTTTAGTTGGATTTTCATACATGAGATAAGCCTCTTCAAGAGTAAAAAATATTTTTGATTACATAATACAATTTTAGAAGTTTTATAATAGTTCAAAATTCAATTATTGGTTCAAATAATGGAGGCATATGCCATGAATATGCACTCACATTACAAGAACAAAGTAAAAATTCATATAGTTTTAGGTGCATGATACAAATTCATGCAAAATTTTCAAATATAATTTTAAAATTTGCATTTACATATAACTACAGCTTCTACATTTATCAATAGGGGCATGGTACATATTCATGTATACTATACTATTTTTTTTCAAACTTTGGGGGGCATGATATAGATTCATAACATGCTTTCAATACTACTTGATATTTGTGGACATGGTATGAGCATATATGTTCTCCATTCTATTTTGATCATGCCTTCGTGAATTAAGGAACAAAGTGACGATTAAATATTCAGTGGTTGATTTAGTTAAAGTGTATAATGCATAACATAGAGGTTTAATTCCCTCTAGCATCATTTCCTATGAATCCATTGTGTATTCCCACCCATTTTATAGCTTGGGGTTACAAGTAACAATAACACAAATTGAGGTTTTTTATGTCCCTCAATGATTTTTATTTTCTACACACATTCAATTTAATTTTGGGTTTGATCACCCTCAAATTATCCATTGGTTTAACTAAGGAACCAAGCTTATCCAAGTGATTTATAGGAAGCACCAATTCTCCACTGCTTCAAGGAATCATCATCTTCAAGAAATAACATTGTTTTCACACATACATGTATGCTCCTTTATTTCTTTTTTTCAATCTTTTAAAATTCAAGTTACATTTCAATTTTTTAGTTTCACATATGAGCAATAACTAATTTTACACCATTGCAGGATTTTCCATGGAACACTTTGCATGGTTGTATATTTCTCCCAAAAGCAAAGCATGTTGTACACACTCATGTATATATTTGCTTTACTCTAGTAATTTTATTTATAGACTAACAGTGTGGCAATCATGGTCATTGATACTTGATGATGTCAGTTTTGGCCCTTTTTGAGTTTAATTAACTTGAACACTTAATTTGGACCTATTTTACCATCTCACCCTATCCTAAACACATATATGGACATGTTACTTTCTAAATTATTATATTATGCCTACATAAAATGTTTTAAACTATAAAAAACCACTCCAAGCATTTGTATAAACATCCTAAGACCAAAAAATTGCATGTTTCCCTTGAGAAGATCGATCAATAGGGGATAATAATAGTAGACATTTTTGTACCTTATGGGTCCATTATGTCTTAGCTCTTCTAATGGTCACTTAAAAAATTTCAACCCATCCTTACAAGTTGGTTCATAATTTTAGGATAGGTAGCATGAGGTTTTCTCCTTCTGGATTGCTATAAAGTCACACTTAAGTCACCTATTCTACCACTTATCAATTTTAATACAGAGGCACACTTACAGTATCACACATTGATAAAAACTTCCCTACTCTTCTTAATTATGATTGTAATCATTTAAAATAATCCTCAGCCAAGTCAAGAACATATTTTATCCAAGCCAAAGCAAAACATGATTAAGTGTTCAAGACATATCTAGATGAATTCATACAATCAAAGGAACACAATTACACAAATCACTCTAAGTGGGGATAACTACATGGGCTTGATTTCCCTATTTAGAGTATTGGATACGTAGGTAATATTCAATCATCATGGGGGTGATTTAGGTAAGATCAACCTATTACACTCCCCCCTTTTCTATTTTAAAAATATTCAACTATTACAAATCCCTATTAGGGTTTCAACTTTGAATAAGTCATTTATAGGGTTTTTGCATGCATCCAAAGATCAAATATCCACACATAGGTGTGATTTAAGTTATCACAAATGATCGAGACCTAAGTCCCCTAATTTTTAGTATAAGACATGATCAACCAACTAAAGTTTAGAGTTCCAATTAATCTTATCCCAAATAAGATGATCTTATCCTTTATTAGTTATAGTCTTAGCCTTTTTGAATTTTCATAATTGGTCCTTATTAGTCAGTTCCAACCATATGTCAGTTTCACATAGTCAGATCTCAAATAGTAAAAAACTAAGTCTTTCATTTTATTATAAGTTAGTCTTATTTTATTGTAATGTAATTTATTGAATTCAATATATTAATTTCATTCTACTTTTTTCAAGTTGATTTACAACATTATGCTTTATTCTAATCATTTTATTTGAATTAGTGTTAATCACCACATTAATTCCAAATTTTGATAAAATAACATCATACATCCATTTTATCTTTAAATATTAATATTAAGAACATGCATGGTAATATTACACCACATAAGAATTTGGTACCGAAAGCCTTCATGAAATGTAGAGTCATCAAGATAATAATGTGTCACTTACACAATTATCAGACTTCATTTACATTACAAGGGGATTTATCATTCACAGTGTGCCAATAGTTTAATAACATCATATTTAATCTCAATTTCCTATGAATGAGGCACTACCAGTCACCAAGGTGAAGTCCTTAACCTAAATATTGGCCCTTAATAGATAAAGCTTAACAAATATCAAGTTTTAATAACATAATAGTACATTATTCCCTACCAGAGTTTACAAAATTTATTAACAAGTGGATATGATATATTATCTTAAATTAGATTGCATAAAAATAACAAGAGGACTATGGGTTAGGACCATAAGTTCATTAGCTAAGGGTCATGATGATGAGTGGGAAAATATCATTTTATCATGCTTATAAAACTATCTTGAAACCCTGAACTAGGGTCCTCACAATAGTCAAATATACGATCACTACACCACATATCCATATCCATCTATTACACTTTTAATAATGAAACTCAAGCATTCTAGGAGACTTATAAAAAATAACCTGAGACTTCAAAATTACTCAATGCATAGATTTTCATTTCAAAATAGGTCATTTTCATCTTAGGGCACATACCCAAATCCAAAAATACCATTTCTATCATAGGGCACATATATCATAGTTTATTCAAGGTCATTACAACCCATTCAATAAAAAATATATCATCCATCAAACCTTGGTAAATTTTTTAGTTATTTACAACAAGAGAATGCCCTATGTTAGATTACAAGCACATATGAGAAGTAAGTAAAGAAATATCATATGGGGAAATATAATAAATAGGCATATAAACTATCCCACATGTTCAAACTAAACATAGTAGATTAGGTAGTAAATATGTCCATTTCCCTTTATTTCATTTAAGGGGTAGAGAGACAGTGAGAGTAAAGGGATAGAACCACTTGCCTAGTTTTATAATAACTAAACTAAGTTAGATTACGATGATTAGTATATTGAGAACTTATATTATGCCCTATTTCTCTACCACACTAGCTCCACATCCTCAACTGTGTTCTAAAATTATACCCATTTCTTCTATGTATCCTTCTTCTCCTAAAATCCTATTTTATAGTTTCTTCAATCTTGAAATGGCTATAAATTCTTTTCCCCAAAATGGAAAAGTAATAGTTCATAGGCCTTTGCATTGTTGTGTCTAAGAAAAGTGATATTCACAAATATAATACAACTAAGGTGACTATGAGTCTAAAAAGGGAGAATCCAATGCAAACTCTTATATTTTTCCATGAATATCTCCCTCTGAGAAATCAAGGATTGAGCTTGCAAGGGATATGCCAAAATCATTAACCATTATAGATAATGATGCCAAAAAATTATAAACAAAAGACAATCATTCAAATCTTTAATTCATCAAGTCCTATATTTTGGATCTCAAATATATATTATATTTAATTTAATGTTTGGTTATGTTCATGATCAAAGTAGGTGTTTTATCATAAGCTAGGATTAATTGGTGTAGTAACTCTAATTAAGATAAATTGAATTGAAAGGAAGGAAACGTTGTAAATAACTTATAAGTAGTAAAATTAAAGTAAAAGGACCAAAATAAATAAAGATCAAATGAATTAAATAAATTAACTATGAAAAACACAAAGAAGACTTAGCTTATTATTATTTTCTAGGTTGACTGTATGCAACTACTAGACCCTTGGAGTGGTCAAATCAAACTTGATTATACTTATGCAACTGAAACAAAAATTATCACTCTTTTAAGTTAGAATTGACTGGAAATATTTAGGATTGAATACCATCATAGTCTTTGTGGTTCAGTCTTGACCTTACAGGAAAATAGGAAATTGATGAAATAACCACTTACATTTACTTAAAATATGTTTATATACATAATTTTGATCTTTGGCTTTGCATAGATGTCCTACAAATGACCTCTTAAAGGTTGAAATCCTACTAGGGTTTGCAATAAATGAAAACCTACAAAAAAATGGGGGGAGTGTAATGGAATGAGATGAATCTAATCACCCACATTATGATTAAATGATTCCTATGTATCCAATATTCTAAGGAGGGAATTCAATTCCACAGAGTTCTCCCACATAGAGTGCTTAGTGCGATAATTCTCATTTGCTACATGTATGCATCTAGATATGACCTGAATACTTGACAATAATTTACTTGACTTGGATAAAATAAGATCATGACTTGGCTAAGGGATAATTTAAATACTTTGAATCAAATTTGGAAATAATAATAAAGCTTTGCTTAGTATGCAATAGTATAATTGTGCCCTAATAGTGGAATTATGAAGTAGTATAATAGGTAGCCAAAAAATGAATTTATAACAATCCAAAAGGATGAAACCTAATACTACCTATCCTAAAAATATATACCAACCTATAAGTGAGGTTTAAATTTTGAAAAATAATCATTGCTTGGGTAAAGGTTAAGATCATTTGTTGATCTTGACCCATGCGAGTCTATTCTATCTTGGAAGGGTGAAATTTCATCTTTACAATTTGACATGTCTGTATAAATTCTTAAAGATGTTTTTAGTGATTAATTTTATTTATTTAGGTGTAAGACAAAAACTTAGAAGGGATGAACTTATACAAGTACTTAGGATATATTGAGGTGGAAAAATAAGAATAATTTAAGTACTCAAGTCAATTAAGGTAAAGGTGGGCCAAAACTAACATTATCAATTATTCATGACCAAATTTGAATCTCTACATTTACCCATTATTTAGCCTAGAAATGCAATTACTAAAGTAAAAAAAAAGATATACTTGAGTGTGGATAACACACTTTACATTTTGGAGAAAGCTCTAATCATGCAAGGTTTTCCATAGTGAATCTTGCAAAGATATAAAAGTAGTTAAATTCCATATGTGAAATTGAAAGTTGAAATGTAACTTGAATTTTAAAATGTTTTAAAGAGAAAGGAAGGAGTACACATGTATATGTGAAACTGTTGTTGCTCTTGTAACTTTGCTTGAAAATGATTCTTTCTTGAAATATTAGAGAATTGGTGCTTCGCACGAAGCACTTCAAGAGATTGGTTACTTTGTTGAACCATGGTGAATTGAGGGTGATCAAGAACTATTTTTAAGTGAACATGTATATAAAATAGAACCCATTGAGGGATACATAAAATTCAATTTATGTTGTTAATATTTGTAAAACCAAAATGTAAATGGGTTAGAATCCATATGGATTCATAGGCTATAATTTTGGAGGGTGATGAATATCCAATATTCATTATGAAATATTACTAAATCAACCATTTTATATAGCATATATATTCAATTATGACTTTGTTATTTAGTTCTTTTACACATGATCAAAAGTGAATGGATAACATCCATGTCCCTATCATGGCCACAAATAGGTAGTGATATAAGTATGGCATAAATCAATATCATTCCCATTGAATTTGAAACATAGTACGGTGTGTATAAATTTGTATCATACCCCCATGTGATAAATGTAAAATACATACCTATATACAGATGTAGATTTTGTAATTTATGTTTGAATCTTGTGCACATATGTTCATGCATATGTACCTAAAATGTATGAATCTATAACATGTTCTTGTAATGTGAATACATATGCCCCCGTAACATGTATTTATAACTAAATTTTGAACCATTTTAAATTATTTTAAACTATATTCTGTATCAAAAATTGATTTATGCTCATAAAGGCTTATCTCACGTATGAAAAGTCCATTGAAATTCCCCCATTTTAGGTAAAAGGTGTGTCTTGAAAGTCACTCATCTAAAAATAAAATTTAACTATATCACGTGTATCAAGATGTAATAATTAAATATTTTATCATATGTGAAAATGCATGTCATCATAGTGTGATAAGTATCATTCGAATCACGTATGTAACATATGAGGCAAGGTCTAAAGTGTCAAATCTAGATAAATATATCAATGAATCTCAAAGTATTAATTGTAATAGAAGAATCCTAAATAATAGTGTCAGAGTGGGCCACAATAGAGGACCAAATAGATATGATTGAATGCATGAAGAAAACCTGTATGGAGTAGTGAAATACAAAATAACAATCCAAAGGAAGAGGCTTGTCTTTAGAATAAGAAAATTGCATTAATAAGCATTAGGAAAAATGTACATAAGAAGGTTTATTATAAAGGTGGAAAATAGACATGTCCCAACATCCTCAAGCATGTGGGATTATTTTCTACAATGAACTCTATTAAACCTAAGTAAGTTGACTAGAACATATAGGTAAAACCACATAGTGGGAAAAAGCCTACACTAATACCCCCCTCAAGCGTAGCTTAGGTGAGTAGAATAATTTGGTCTTGGCACAAAGGATCGATGAGGTACCCAAGTAAAAAGAGATAATCCCCAAAGGAGGAAGAAGATGGAGATTATTTAACCCTAAGAAGAGCCCTCATGTGAATATACTTTCTCTTAGTGAAGGGTTTGATGAATATATCAACAATTTGCTCCATTGTTTAGATGTAGCAGAGATCAATGATTTGCTCATGGATGAACTCCCAAATGAAATGCATGTAAATCTCGATTTGTTTGGTTTGTTGATGGAGGACTAGATTCCTCCATATGTGGATGTGCTTTGGTTGTTATAGAAGATGATTATTAGTCATCGAAGCTAGACTGCAATATTAGTGAGGATCCCCTAAAACCAAATAACCTCAATATCAAAATTAATAACTTCTTTATATTCTACCTCTATAGAAAATAAAGAAATAACATTATTCTTCTTACTTGATTGACTAATTAGATCTAAACTAAGAGAGAAATTATAGCCTAAAGTAGATTTGTGATTTTGAATGTTGCCAACCCAATCTAAATATATACAACCAATCAAGTTGATGTTGATTCCTACTCCATAGTGAATCCCAAAACTATGAGTACTCTAAATGTAGTGGAAAATCCACTTAGATAATTTATATTATAACTCATGTGGTTCCTACATGAATCTGGAGACCATACCCACTACATATGAAATGTCAGGTCTAGTGTGCATAAGATAGATAAGACTGCCAACAAGTTATCAATAATAGGTAAAATCAACCAATAGAGATGGAAAATTTGACTCAAGCTTCACAATTGATATAAAATAAGTCAGAGATGGTTTACTGTCAGCCATGTTAAATTATGCAAATAAATCAAGCGTATACTTGGATTGTGCAGTAATGATCCCAGAGTCAGCTTAAGAAATTTTAATCCTATGGTAGTATTACAACAAACCCATATCAGTCATTGAGAACCTATCAGACAACATAGTTTTCACTACTATGATGGTGGATAAACTCTTTGTGATCAATAGGTCATCTATGTAGATAACTAGAATCAACAGTGAATATTGCTATTGTAAGATGTAGACATTCACATTAAAATGGCATTTGGTGAACCCAACTGAATAAATAAAAGAGTCCATCTTATCATTTCAAGATTGAGGAGCTTGTTTGAGGCCATAAATAGATTTCTAAATTTTGAAAAATAAGGAGGAATATTATAAAAATCCTTGTGGTTTTTCCATGCATATTTCCTTTCTGAGGTCACCATGAAGAAAGGCACTCTTCACATCCATCTGATGAACATTCCAATGATGTGTTATGGTAATGGGGAGAGTGAGTCAAATTGAGTTCATTTTGGAAACTAGGGTGAACATCGTAGTATAATCAATGCTAGGTACCCGATAAAAACCCTTTGCTACCACACGTGCCTTAAAATTTGTCTATCAACCCATTTGTTATAAATTTTATTCGGTGGATACATCTACATTTAAAAAGTTTTCTTCCCTTAGGAAGTGGGACTAAATCCCAAGCATTGTTCCTATATAAATAACTATACTCATAGTACATAACATTATCCCACTCAAGAGTTCTTAATGACTCATTAAAATATTTTGGATTAGAAGCAAATGCAATGAAATCATGTGGGGCATCTTGAGATTATGAACATGTCTGCCTATTGTTTGATGGATCTTTAATCCATTGTCCAATTCTTTTTATTGTCTATCTAGCCAAAAGAGGACTAGTGCTCAAAGATTTAGGAGGAGATTCCTCATCATCTAAATATATTATAGGAGAAGGAGGAGGCTAATACTCATCAATACTCTCAATGTCAGAACTAGAAGAAAAATCTAGATCATCAAAAAGTTAATCAGGTGGATTTGAATTATCAAAACTATCATCAAATCCAAATGCATCTAAGGAAGGGGGAGAGGTGTTGAGTGTGGAGTCTAAAGTACCCTATAAAAAACAAACATTCCTATAAATTAACAACTCATGAGTGGTGGGATGTAAAATATTTTATCCCTTAACACCCTTAGGATATCCAATGAAGATGCAAGATTAACTACGAGTTTCTATTACCTTACATTTCTTCTTTGGAATGCAATCCATAACAGGAGATCTAAACACTTGAAAGTGCTCCACTATGAGTTTTTTAATACTCCAATCTTTGAAGGGATTTACTCCCTTCAATACTTTGTGAGGAACTTGATTCTGGATATAACATGCACAGTTGATGGCCTCAACCCAATATTGAGGTGCAAGAGACTTGAAGTGTATCATACAGTTGGCCATTTCCTTCAAGGACCTATTCTTACAATATGTAACACCTATATATTTAGGACTATATAGAAATACATGTTGTCATTCAATCCCATTTGATGTATATAATTTCTCAAAATGATTACTTACATATGCACCACCACTATTGGTGTGCAAGATATTTATGGATTTACCTAACCATTTCTCTACAAACACCTTAAAGTCATAAAAATGGTCAAAAACCTTTTATTTATGCTTAAGATAATATACCCAATTTTGCCTCGTAAAGTCATCGATGAAAGTAAACATGTAGTTTTTCCTATTGAATGAATGTTTTTGAAATGGGCCAACTATGTCATTGTGGACAATATTCAATAGCTAATTAGCTCTCCATGATTTATCCTTGTCATACTTCTCATCAATATGCTTACCAATGATGTAAGCCTGATAAACTCTTTCATAAAACTTTACTCTTACAACCCTAAAAAAATGTCTTGATGACTGAGTTACTCTAGTTAGTGTTACTTAAGATGGTCGAATCGCTCATGCCATAGCTTACTCAACCCATATAAATGAGTGAGAAATGTAATAAAATATTTATCAAGAGAAAAATGTGATAAAGTATACAATCATGACTGGTGATTTACTTTCCTAAATGTAATAATGGAGTCACTATTAGCTTCCCTAATAACCATAGAATTGGGTGTGAACTAAACTCTCTTGCTTAAACTGATTTGAATGATCTGATAAACATATAAGAGATTGGTGGATAAAGAGGGGACACATAGAACATCATGAAATGTATCATAACTCACTTCAATTTATCCAATTCCACTAACTTCTATGTAATTATCATCACCCATTAAAATGGAAGGCACAGAACAAGGCTCCATGGATAAAAACATCTCCTATTATGAAGCCATGTGGTGCGATGCTCCATAATTCATTACCCTTATGGAAGGATGAGATGAAAATGAAACAAGTGTTTTGCCCTTATATTTTCCATTCTTGTTATCTTTTTTATTAGAATACATCTATGGTAATGAATTCTGATTGGAAGAATTAGGGATATTGATATTGTGCTTCTTGAGCAATTTTCTCAGTTGGTCAATCTGCTTCTTCATGCATTTGGATTCATCATGTCCAGATTTATTAAAATAGCTACATGAAATTCACTCTTTCTTGGATTTCCCATTTGAAGAGGAGGACTCTTTTGATGTTTTAGACTTAACATAAAATTTTTGACCCTTTTTTTTTTGAGTCCTTATTCTGTTTATTCTCCTTGAAACTAGAAGCCTTCTATTTGTCATGACTCATAATTAAGGCATGCAATTTGGAGGACTTTAGTATACCCATTTGAATGAGCTTATCTTTATCCCAAGTCAATTCAACAACAAAATCATCTAAGGATGACATGGTCCATGTAGATCCAATGGCATGCTTGGTTGTGTGAAAGGTAGAAATGAAGATAAAATAGTTAGACCCCAATTTGGCAAGGATTGAAAGAATCAATTGATCATAATTTTTGATAATGACACATAGTTTTAATTTTAATCCGAGTGATTTAAAATTAGTTAATAAGTCTTGAATCTTATCAAATTCACTTGGGCTCAAACTTATGAGATCATTCTCCAACTCATGACATTTTACTTTCCAAAGTTTCTTTTTTAATTTGGACCATACTTGATTTGTATATGTTATAGATTTGATATGAAAGAGTAAGTAGGGAGACATAAACAAGCATAATATACTATAGGCTTCATCACTTTAGTTATACCACTTCACTTTCTCTACTTCAAACGTTGGTTCTATTTCTATACCCATCATGATTTAGTATAAACCTTTTCTCCTCAAGAGGATTTTTACTTTGACTTTCCACTTGTGATAGTTGAATGGTGTAATAATTATAATGAAATTGAGATCTATGATGTAGAAAGGAAGCATGCACTAAACTACATGTGTTGTATACTAGTAATATGACACCCCCTAAATATGTAGAGGTGAAAATTTATAAGGCATAAGTGTCACCAATGCGTACAACTAAAAAACTCACACTTAAAAAAAATGACACCTAAAACGGAGTATCAAGATGAAAGTTATGCATGTTTAAATGTTTCTTGCTAGAAAAAAATAATGTTCTCCACTTTGCATAAAAAATTGGGTGCACAATTTGATGAAATCTTTTTTTGGTGGCAAATTTCTCATAAAAAACTTATGCCCCCTTGGATAAAAAGTTAAGCAATTTTGGTTTGGCTATGACCAAGGGATTACCTCCCATTTGACCAGGGGTTAAGATCATATTTGGATGATCTCACCCTCTCTTACTTTGATTGATGCGATTGATGTAGAAGTGGCATCATCCTCCAAATGACCCCTTTTTGCAAATGAATTGAGCTACCATTCACTGTCTAACATTTGATGTTCTCTTACACATCTCATGAAAGGAGGATCCATAATAACGTATGAGCATATTCTAGGAGGATGGACAAACAACTAGAGAGGGCATGGGTGCATGAAATGAGGCTAACTAGACAACATACTTTGGTGAAAAAACACATAGGTGCACGTCTCAAGGATGCCACATCATGGCTGGCCTAGCTCGTGTGGTCATAGAGATGCATAGTCTCACATATAAACATGATGAGGCATTCACACCAATCCAAATTTGAGGGCTGATTGGACATCTTGTTTGGCCATGAAGACATATATCTACTCATGTAGGTAGGGTCGTATCACTATGTAGATGAAGGAATATTGATTGAACCTACCTAGGCAAAAAAACACATGCACACTATGAGATTGTGTCATCATGTGGAGGAGAGATGGGTAGATAAAGAACCCAAAACAAAGTTTAAGTACATCTAAATTTTGCATAACTTTCACTGAACTAGTGGAAAATGGCGAAAAAGCCTTCAAAAAGAACCCAGATCTAAGAAAATTGCTATGGCCTTCTATAAAATTGGCAAGAACCCAATTAGTATTTTTTAAAACCCTAAAAAATCCATTTTTTTCCCAGTTTGAGTACTAAGAGGTATGAAATATGAATATTTTCAAAAAACACCTTCAAACCCTCAAAAAATGGTGAAAAATTGATTGTCATGAAATTAGGTCATGTTTACAACCATTTCTAGGGTTTTGACACCTTATGAATCAAATGATGCTATCTATTTTTAATTTTTAGACCCTAAATATATAGATCTACATAGATTTTCCAATAAACCCCACCAAACCCATGAAAATTGAAATCAAGAAAAACACCTGAACAAGATAGAATGCTAGATCTCACAACATTAATGGAATTCAACTACTAGAAAAGCTCTGATACTATGTTAGAGTGGGACACAATCAAGGATTGAGTGGATAGGATCAAATGTACAAAGAAAACTTGTATGGAGTATTGAAACCCAAAAGAACAATCCAAAGAAAAAAGCTTGTCTTCATAATGAAAAAATTGCATTAATAAACATTAGCCAAAAATTACATAAGAAGTTTCATTAAATAGGTGGAAAATAGACATGTCCCAACATCCTCATGCATGTGGGATTATTTTCTCCAATGACCTTTATTAAACCTAAGCAAGTTGCCTAGTCCATGTAGGTAAAACCACATAGTGAGAAAAAACCTACACTAAAAAATAGTTAGTGTATGATATGGATCATAGCACTCATCAAACTCAACAAGCTCAACAAGCACACAAACACAACAAGCACAATGTCACTCAAAGGGCTAAGAGCCATATATAAGGGACATGTTAAATGTTGTATAAGTATATAATGCACACATAAGGCCAAAGAAAATGTGAAAAGGATATTTATAATGACATAAATAAGGGACAAGCTCAAAATCTCACAAAATATAGGGCCAAAGGCCACTAGAAAATGAACATATTAAAA
Organism: Torreya grandis; assembly: GCA_037957365.1. Lineage (NCBI taxonomy): Eukaryota > Viridiplantae > Streptophyta > Pinopsida > Cupressales > Taxaceae > Torreya > Torreya grandis. The sequence goes on along the minus strand of JARHVA010000231.1, from coordinate 1,534,648 downwards.
TATTTCAAAAACGAAACATATATGCTCAAGGAACTTTCATATAAGGGCCAAGGGCCACACATAATACACAAGCAAAGTATAATCCAATATATATAAGTAACATAATCAATAAAACATATAATAGGAAATATAGTCTACACCAAGTATATGTAATGTGATAATATTCTAGCAAATAACATATCCATGTACAAAATGTAAGGTAGAGAAGTTAGCAAGAAATTTGTAAAGAGTATATAACTCAACACAACATAGGAGTTATAGAATGGTAACACTTGTAAATATTATAAACTTTAGATAAGATGCCCCAAACATGGTATGGCCACTAGGTACATGCAAGTCCAACATCTTACTCCATTTGAAATTTGTATGTCTTGCATAACACTCATAAATACCAATGAAATGCATGTGTGATAAAAGAAATTATGTTATCTACTAACCACGAGATAAATAACATATGATAATGATGTAAAATATATGTCTAATCAAGTCTATGCCTTGATTTTATATTTTAGAATATTTTAAATATCATTTTATTTTTTTAACACATTAAATTTTTTATACTTTTTTTAATTTTGAAACAAGAACAATAAAGACTAGGAGATGAAACTTGGGTTTTAAAATAGAAGGGAAGTGATTTCAATTATCTGCACATGTGTTGAAAATAAAGTATGCATTGAAAATGATGACATGGGCATATATGACCAAGATTCCCCCATTATAGATGTGAATTTTAGCTGAAAGGCATGTGGGAGATAGGATAGGGATGCAAAGGAATGATTGTACATCATTGTCTCATCATATGTATACTTGTCAATGTATGTAATGTGCATGTATGAGAAATAACATACAAAATAAATATTTTACATGAATATTAGTGTTATGTAAATTAAAATTGAGTATATTATTTAAAAATTAGATGTATTAAGGCTCTATTTGCTAATTTTTGTATTTGATTGTGTAAGAAGCTACAAGTTAGTATTGACTAATATAGGACAATAATTAAAATTGATCTTAATTGTTTCTAGTTGATACTGTATGTGATGCAAATACTAGTTTATGATGTAAATTAGAGTATGTACTAATCAAACTATTAAAACAACATGCTAAATGGCAAATAATGGTAATATTAGGTCAATATTTTTGACTATTCAGATCAAGAAATTAAAAAAGAAGAGCCAAGAGGCAAAAAAGACACAAGGAACCAAGGGATATAAGATTAATTGAATTGATCACACATTCAATAGTAGAATAATATCACAATGAAGTAATCAAGAAGCTATGTACAATTTTTTTTTTGCATTTTTTATTATTTGAAAACTTTTATAGAATTTTAAAATTGAAATGTGTTGTAATCAATGGCCATCCAATATGTCATCTTCCTCAGGATTAAAATCATTAGAATTGTGAAAATACATGGAATTTTCCTCTTCACCTTATGAATATTCATATTTGGTTATATCTATGAAATTTGAAGTGTTTTAATTATCCCACTCATTGTTACCATCATGTGGCATGTGAATTATTCTTCCTACATGTGAAAAAGTGATGCATCATTTAGTAGAATCCATTGTAGCTTGCATTTTTTTTAACCATGACCATCTTAATGTAAATGGTATCCAATGTGTATGAGGCATAATATATAATTGTGTATCTATAACTTATGATCCACATGTTATTGGGTATATGATATATCCAAGAGCTTCTTCCCAATCTGCACTATGATGTAGTTCATTGATATCATGTCTTATTTATTGTAATGTTCTAACACTACAAATAGTTTTCCATTTAGTAGTATCACTTTTATTATGATTTTATTAATTCCATTCCATGTATAATGTAATGGTTGAATCCTCTTATCTAGGATGTTTTCTACATATTCTATCTGCAGATGATGTCTTTTGAATCCTTCTAGTAAGTGATATTTGTTGATTCTAAATTTATATGATAATGCTCTCATGCTTACATTTATGAATTTTATTTTTTAGTGTTTCAAAATGCTTTGTGTATCACAATATGGTTTACCTAATTTATGTAAAATATGTGCTGCTGATCAGTGTCTATTAGTAGGTAATGTGATGAGGTTGTTATCCAATAGCATTTGCAAAATCATTGTTAGTATATCTGATGTTATATTATTTGTAACCACGGTGAGACCTTTGTACCAAATATTTACACATTATTCATTAAATTTGTTACAAATTTCATATCAGATATACTATTGCAACAATTTTTCACATTATCATCTTTAGACATACCCAAAATAGACTTATTCTTTGTATCTAGTTGATCTTTAGTTATTAATTTTGAATCAATACATTATACCCCTAGACCAAAGGGTGTGAATAAAGCATGAGATAGATAATAATATGAAGGGTTGAAGTTTAGATTATGTATTTGATTATCTATCATATTAACCATGTTGGATTCACCATTGTCACTATCATAATAATATAAAACATTACCATCTTATTCTTCTAAATTAACCACTAAAGGAAAATTGGGAATAGGATTTGGTTGAATGTGTTTAGATAGAAATTATTTTGTCATACATTCTTGTTCATTTTTTATTTATGTGACATTTATTATTCCAATTGGAGCCTTTTTTGTTTCTCTTTTAATTTATCCTACTAAAATTGTTCCATTTGTAAATTTTGACTTTCTAACCATTCCTTTTGTAACTATTCTTAGGTAATCTTGATTGTTCATCTTGTAATTTTTGTAGTGTTATTTTCAATTTATCATGGTCCATCTTTGTTTGATGTAAATCTTGTTGGTCCACACATAAATTTTCTTTTTCTATTTCCTCATTTCCCATACTTGACTCTTTAATTTCATATATGAATTTTTGGTCCCAAGGGATGATTTGGGAAGGAGGAATGATAGATGGTTCATTTAACTTTGATTGAGATGTTTTTATTTTATAATATTTGAAAGGATTATCATCCATAATAAATTCATATGAGTACCCATTATGCATGATTTTAAGACACATGTAATGTATATAGTACTACTAATATCATATGTATCCAACATCAACCTAATAATAAATTATAATGTAGATGATTGTGCATAACATGAAATAAAGTAGACATTATTTTAAGTCCCAACGTTACATCTCTAGATATCATTCCAAATACATGTCATGAAGATTCATTGAAGCATTGGATATTTTAAAATGTTGATTGGATAATTTTAATGTTAGTACCCTATTATTTAAAGAAAGGACTAATACAAATGTTTGCTCTAGAATCAACATAAATCAATAATGATTTGACTCCTTTATTTTTAACTTAAAATTGAATAAAGAGTGGAAGATATTATGTGATTACATCTTGTGTTGATAGTTTTGCTTCCTCAAAAGTCATAATATGTTTAGTATCCTTCAAGGTATTCATTATAGAATCAAATTTATAGGTTGTGTATCAATAAAAATATTATTTTCTCATAACACAACATATAAAATATCCTTATAAACCAATGGACTCGTGAGTAACTCCAAAATAAAAAATTTAGCATGGGTATTTTTTAGCTGATCCATGATATCATAAGATTTAGGTTGATAGGTGGAAGGGTTTGAGGAGGAACATTTTGACTTCCTCCATGATGTGGTGGCCTACCTCTTTGGTTATTAATAACATGTATTGCATAATCCAGTATAAGTCATTAATGAATAATAGGAGTGGGATGGTAACTATTACAACCTCGAGGTCTAGGAGGAATAATTAAAGGAGCCTATCATGGCCTTTGTAATCTAGTATTAATTAGTAAAATATCTGATTGAGTGTTGAAATAGTAAGAATTGAGTAATACTCAAGGTTATAGAGTAAGTCTTATAACATCCTAAATGTATGACTGTTAGCATCCTAAATTTATGACCACTCTTGTACCCATGTCATACTTGAATTTACAAAAACTTACGTCAATGATGCTTGTGTCTTATCATGTGATTTAATTCATTCTATTACATGATTGTTAACAATGTTACTAATTAGGGGAATGCAATATGTAATGAAAAATAGGAAATCTTGAAGCAAAAAATGTTGATCCAATATAGCCATATATTATTTAAAAATTGAGAAGTAGGCAACAAAAATTTAAAATTTAGCTCCTAAGAATTTTTTTTTTTGTGTATGAAGATTAGTAAAATCCCCTAAAATCTAAGGTCAAAAGAAAGTGATTTTATTGTCAGATATAAAATTTGAGGTCAAACTAAAGTGATTTCAGTGTCTGATATCAAATCCAAGGTCAAAAGAAAATTATTTTAGTGTAAGTTATTAGACTAAGGTTGAAATAAAATTATTTATATGTTAGATGTTCAAGAATTTATCTAAACCCTAACACAAAAAATTTAAGCAATACTAGAATAAAATATGTGGGTTGATCATAATTGTTTATCAGAATATAGAATTAATTGGTGTATTAACTATAATCAAGATAAAATGAATTAAATGGTAGAAAATGTTGTAAACGAGTTGTAACTTGTAGAATGAAATTAAAATTACTGAAATGGACAAAAATCAAATGAATGAAAGAAACTGACTATGAAAAAAATAAAGAAGATTTTTTTGATTAATGCTTATTAGGTTGACTGTGTGTGATTGTTAGATGGTTGGAGATGTCAAATTAGACATGATTATGTATGTGTAATTGAAACACAAATTGTCATTATTCTAGGTCAGAACTGGCTGGAAAAAATAGGATTGATTATCATTACTATCCTTTGTGGGTCAACCTTGACCTTACAAGAAAATAAGAAATTGATGAAATAGTCACCTATGCCTACTTGAAATACACTTGTATGCATAATTTTTACCTATGGTTGTGTATGAATGACCTATTCAAGGTTGAAACCCTAATAGGGTTTGCAATGGTTGAAAACCTATAAAAATAAAGTGGGGAGTGTAATGGCCTAAGCTGACCCAAATTACTCATGTGATGATTGAATGCTACATGCATATCCATTACTTTAGTGAGGGACTTCAATACCACATAGTTTTACCATGTAGAGTTCTTAGTGTGATAATGATCCTTTGATACATGTATTCATCTAGAGATGGCTTGAATACTTGTCAATGCTTTACTTCACTTAGATAGAATAGGCCCATGACTTGGCTAAGGGATACTTCAAGTGATTAGAATTGAATTTTGAAATAATAGGAAAGCCTTGCTCAGTGTGCAATAGTATAAGTGTGCCCCAATAGTGGAGTTGTGAAGTAATATAATATGTAGCCTAGATATGATTTTATAATAATCCAAAAGGGTGAAACCTCACACTACCTATCTTAAAAATATGGACCAACTTGTAAGGGAGGGTTTAAATTTGACAAATAATTATTACTAGGGTAAAGGGTAAGATCAACCCATAAGATCAAGATTGACTATTGATCCTGACCTGTGCGGGGTGATTCTATCCTATAAGGGTGACATTTCATCTTTAGAGTTTGACATGTCTGTACAAATACTTAAAGATGTTTATAGTGATTAATAATATGTTTGTAGGTCTAAGACAATAACTTATAAGGAATAGACCATATAAGTACTTAGTGTAGAGTGAGGTTTAGAAATAGGATCAATTTAAGTGATCAATTCAATTAAGGTAAAATTGGTATAAAAATAACATTAACAAGTAATCATGCCCAAATTGAGTGTTTACATTAGGGTAAGTTTCAATGCTAGGGTCATTTTAGTTTACAATATTAAAATAAATCATAACATATAAGTCTTAGCTTTGTAATTAGACCTTAATATGAAATTATATATAGAGAGAGGTATGATTTATTTTTTGACTCAAAATGTCCTTTAATAAATAGTTTCAAAACCTAGGATTAGGTTCAAATAGGGTATATGGAGAGATTCAAGGTCATGTATCAATATTTGGTGTCATGTATATACTCAAGTTTGGTGTCAAATAAGACTGTGACATCCATACCAAACTCAAGGTGCACATACAATAAAGGTTACAATAATGCAATGACCTATTAATGCCAAGAGCGCATGATAGTGTCTTAGTAAATAATATTATAACATAGGTAAAAGTTGAAAAACACTTAAATTATAAATTTGACAAGTAGTATCCAATGACAATATTTTTTACAAAACAATAGGCCAATGATTTTATGGTTGAAATAATAATTTTAAGTCAAACTCATAACTCAAGCTTAGTCATCAAATAGTGATAAAAGTATTGGTGTGATAGCCTTCAACTATTAATGCCAATAATCCTATTGTCAATGTGACAAGTACACATCCATTAACTAATCTAACAATCAAATAAATTATAGAAAGTATGGTAATGATAAATCACTCCAATAAATGTATATATCTCATCAATCATATTTAAAATACAACATGATCAACCATAGTATGCACTAAAAGGTGAAAAAAAACTATCTACTCTTCCTGAGTGGCATACAGGGGTTAATTTTAGGTTCACTATCAAATTAAATATACTTAGGTTAGTATAAACATATTTGTCTTACGTGTCATCAATAACACATCTATACAACTCACTTCAATGATACTTTCCCCATGTTTGGAGAAAGTTAAGATGCAAGAATGATCACCATAACTAAATTGGTTAGACCAGGCTAAATTATTTAGACCATATGATAATTTTAAACAATATAAGCACATAAAATCCATTTTATATCAATAAATTCAAATTTGATAATAGTAAACAATGAATTCCATCTTACTAGTTATCATTAATCCAACAATGGAACCAAATCCACAACAATCAATGTCAAATCCATATAACATTAATCATGATAGATTTCCATAAATAAAAGTAATACATAAATATAATAAATCCACTTGTTAGTTAGTAATATAAAATCAACATTCATTTCAGTAATTACATGTTAGCATATACCATTAAATTCACTAATCACTTCCATTTATGGTGTTAGGGAAAATGGGATGTTAAATTTCAAGTTGGAATAAAAGAGTTCAATTTTCTTGCTCAAGTACAAGTTTACATTTTATTCTAGGTAAGTAACCTTATTTTATTATTTTTCCTTATATTGCGGTTCATGACTAGACAAATAAATATTTTAGTGTTCCCTAGGTGGGTTGAATGGTTGTTCATTTGCATGTGGTGGCTTTAATTTATATCCCAAGGCATTGTATTGGTAAGAAAAGTTACAATTGTTAGTGTAATAGTACCTTCCTCTAAACTAAGTGTTTCTATATCATGGTTCTTGTATCACACGTTGTTGATAAAATTTCTTATCATGGGAGCTAATATTTAAGAGATGATAGTCTTATAAAAAATAATTGGAACTAACCCTGATTTACTAACAAGTCATTCTATATCTTGTAAATAACTTCCAAGTAAATCACTGATTCCTATATGATTCTTAATGGCAATTTATATTTTTGTTTTAAAGCATGAATCACTAGGATATATTATTATAGTTTATCATACTCTCCACATGAAAGCAATGACTAGGTCTTTCTTGAACAAGATAGAAAGAAATAAGAAGGTATAGTTTAAATGTGGAAAATAAAGAAAACGTATTAACAGTGTTTTACTGCAACAATTATTTCAATGGAAATAAATGTTTTGATTTTCTATCAATATCATAGTATTTTTATTCTCAATCCTAGTGTATGGAGTAGATATAACCCTGTTATCTTCTTTCATTAACTATATAAGTGAAAAGTATTATATTGTTGTTTTAATTCCAAATTAAGTGTGATTTTATACATTGTATTGTCCCTTTACTTATTAGGGCTTGTTTGCTTCTACATGGATAAAAATTAACTTGGAAACACAATTAAATTCATATTATGTTTAACTAGGTTTTAGAAGAGATTGAGGAAAATAATATTCACTGAAGAAATTATTTGTCCATGTCTATAGAGGAAATAGTCACTGGAGGTATTGAAAAATCTCATAGCCCACCATTATTTTGAGGCTAGACATTTTATCTCTTTTGATCACTATTATATTGAAGAACATCACAATCCACTGAGGAAATTCATGATCCACCATGGAATAAGCTCATAGTCCATTGAGGAAGCTCACAACCCATCATTGAAAAAGCTCAGATATCAATTTATTGATGTTGATCACAAATTTGGAGAAAAGGAGAAGTAAATCTTGAAGAAGAACTCATCTGTGCTTTAGGTGAGATAAAAGTTCTTAAGAAGAAGAATCTAAAACAATGATTACAGATTAAAAAATATGTAAAATAAAATCATGACCTAAAAATAAAAATCTCATAGGCTTGAAGTATCAAAAAAGGTCATCATTAGTCTAAAGACTAAAATAGAATATGGCCAAGCTTCAAACTCATAGGAGACAATTCAAAAAATTGAAGATGAGAGAGGATGAAAACATTACAGCCTATCTACTTCATGTAGATGGAATTATCAACATTATTAGAGGGCTTGGTAAAAAATTTGAAGAATTTGTAATCGTTCAAAAGCTACTAAGGTCTCTACCTTTAAGATTCGATGCAAAATTTTTTGTGATCGAATAAATAAAGGATCTAAACAAATAAAAAATGGATGAGTTACATGGAATTCTCATGACATATGAGATGAGGAATGAAAAATAAATATTGTCTAAAAGGGAAGCAACCTTCAAATCATAAAAAAAAGGTGAAAATAAATAAATCGAATCAAGTGATGAAAATAGTGACAAACTATATGAAAAGGAGGCTTTGTTTGTTAGAAAGCTTAAAAAGGGGTCCAAAAAATACAAAGGTAAGTTACCCTTCAAATGCTTTAATTATGGTAATATATGAAATTTTTATGCCAAGTGTCCTCATAAGGATGATAGCGAAGATGAAGAAAATAATATCAATGAAAGGAAAAATAAGGAAATCAAGCCTCACTTCAATAAAAACTTCAAACAAATTTATTTATGCTCTATATGCTCATTAACATTCCCAGATTGATCACTTGTTAGATCTGAGCTACCTTATGCAATATGCACTTAATGCTAACCCATGTATATTGTAAGATGTTATAAGTTTTTAGAGGTCTTAGCTATCAATAAAGGTACACATATGTCATAATTGTTAGCATCTAAATGTTGCTAACACTATCTAGAGAAAAAAATAGAGATGTGGAATATGATGATAGTTTGCTTAGGATTTTGGAGCATTTTGTTAAAAATTAGGGAGATCATGATCATGGATGTATGATTAGTTTAGATTCTAGGGGATTATATATAAATCCATTAACATCCTAGACATCATTCCCTCCCTAGCTAAACTAAGCAAATTATGATTAGAGTAAAAGAGAAGATAAATTGAATGAAAACTAAGTGAACACAAATAAAAATCCTTATAACTAAAAGTTTCATGAAATAAACTTCTTCTTGATGTTGTAGATGGCTCCAAGAACTTGATTTAATGTTTGAATTATTGGATTGCTCTTGTGACGCTCAAGCTTGTAACAACATGTGAGTAGTGGATGCTTAATTGTCTTGATGATATAAACAAGGTAGTCATAATATTTTCAATTCTAAGATTTAATCTTCATGGGAGTGTATTTTTTTATATAGCAGTTAATGGAATGAACAATGGCTATATTTCATCCATGGAGGATGACGATATATGGTAGATGAATTTTCTAGGAGTTAGAATTCTTGAGAAAACTTGGTGAGGGACTCTAAGAGGCTTAAAGATCTATATAATCCACTAGGAGTAGTTAATGATGATTAGAGAGTGATTAGAGGGAGGATTTATAAGAGAGATAGAGCTAGGTGGAGCTAGTTGAAAAGGAATTTAAATTTCCTTTGATATTGTATAAATGGGATTTAGTGTTAAGTGGAGTGTTAATAGGAAGACTAATTGATGCAAGGGATGTTATAAGGTTAATGTGATGTGGGAATGTGGAAGAAATGTTAGGATGGTGTGGATAATGTTAATTAATGATAGATAATAGAAATTATCATTGGATAATGGTAAAATTAATAATAATAGAGGAATGGGTTAATTTTAGATGTATACATTTTCCCCCTATTTGAAAGGGCATTATGATTGAAAGGAGTAATGACATTTCAAATAATAAAATGACTATACAAATAAGTATTTTAGGATTGGTGATGCCCCCTAGAGGGTTCATGTAGAGAGGAATGAGATCAATGGCCACTTGAAAGAGAAATGAGGGGTAGGTTGTGTGATTAAATAGAAAAAGGGGTTGTACTAGATGTGATAGATGTTATATATGTGAAAGGTGATTATGAAGAATAATATTGACACAATCATTAAGCTACAAATGTGATAATTCCCCTGGTAAAGAAATATGTGAGGGAACAAAGATGATGATGTTACCATCGTGGACATGATCTAGCTGAGGGAGAAAGCTATAAATGGAGGATAATAAAGAAGGTTGCAAGCATTAGATGTATCCCAAGCAAGGATGTATGCTAGGGAGAGATTCAAACTTGGATTGAATGATTGATTGGTTGGTGACACAAGCTTTGGACATATCTTAGGCAAGGATACATGTTGGGGAGAGATGCAAAATTTTATTGCATTGATTTGCTGAGTGTCACTAGCTTTAAATGTTTCCCATACAAGGACACATGTTAGGGAGAGTTGCAAGCAATGATTATAGGATTAAACAATTGATAGATGGGATGATTTATTGATTGATTATAGCTCAAGGATTTAGAAAACATAATGACAAGAGCCATGAAGGAAAATGGATAAAATATGCAAAAATGATGGCCGAGCTAACCTCAAACACCTTATGTGACCAAATGTTGCCTACATAGTCCATAGGGACCTCATACCCATGTAGTTATCCAAAACATGGGAGGGATGATGAGAAATGATGATAAAATGATGCAAGGGAGGCCCCAAAGTTGCCTTAGGGAGATGAGTTAGGATATGATAAGGGAACTATGAATAGTGGGTAGTAATAATAGTGATATAAGAGTAGAGCTATATTAGTAAATAATGAGAAATGAGTGACATGATTGAAATGGTGATGAGAAATGAGGATACATGGTAAAAATGAGATAAAAAATAGACACACATGCCTAAAGAATATGGTATAAGGGTTAAAAATATGGTAATGGGGGGTTAAATAAGATGTAGAATGGGGAAAAATCTATTCATTTGCATCCCACCTCTTGCCAAATTTTCTTGAGAGTTGACACTAATTTGCCACATAGAGATGGATTGTGTGCTACACCAATACCACCAAAGAGAGCATGTTTAGGAGCATAAACAAGACAAAAATGTGGTGTCCTAGTGAGTACTTTAATTTTTATTAATTTTGGTATTTAATGCCATTTATTATGGGTCAAAGTAGGGTTAGAGCAAAGCTATTACAAGGGAAAATTTTCCTCGTAGTGATTTCATTAGTGCAAAAAATGGTTTTGCTAGGGTCAAACATGGATTTGTGTTATGAAAAGCTAATAACACAAAGCATGTTAGGTATTATCAACTTTTTGGTTTGAAGTGGCTTTGCTCAAAGGCACATAACTTCATGAATGTAAGAAGTAGCTTTAAAAAATTATGTAGTAGTTTTGAAAATAAACCAAAAATGAAGTCATGCATATTTAAAAGTGGATTTATGTTGACACCAAATTTGTTAATGCAAAGAGAAACTTCGCATCAGGTTGAAAGATAAAAACCATGACTTAGCCTTGAATGAATTCGAGCATGTAAAATTTAAGTTCATTTTTTGACAGTTTACTTTTCCCCAAAATGCATTGTAAGGACAAGTTAGAAAGGGATGGTGATGCAAACTTGACCAAAAAGTGATGGGAGGGTAGTTATTATGTTTTTTAGTGTGGAATGAGATGATAGAATGACATTTTATGTTTTTTACAAGTTATTACTTCACATAGATGACATTTAGATTTGATGCATAGATTTCATGAGATGACAACATGTGATTATGGCATGCTAGATCTGGTCAGTTTCTATTCCTGATGAGTGGTGTCACTCAGAGATGAGAGACTTCCACTTCATGATTGGGGAGATGACCATTACTCTAGAGGATGTTGGGAAGATGTTTTTGATCCTAATTAGAGGGGATTGATTATACAAGTGATCAAATAGCCAAATGGTGATAATATAGATATTAGTGGGACATATGATCGTGGGATTGTACATAAGCAATATTGACTTAGATAGGTGATTCTAGGAGGAGTTGATAGATTGACTTACTTTGACACACATGGAAAATGTCAACAACATCTTGTTGCCTGATAAGAGTAGATGGTTCTTTCAAATTAGATTGGGTGACATAGTGGTAAACATGGTTGAGCATGGAGATTATTTTATTGGGGACCAACAATTCTATCCCAACTATAACAAGACTTGCAATTGGATGCCTATAGAGGGTTCGAGCATTGGGGCCATGAAATTGTTATAGATTTGGTCGTGAGAGCATATAACCATAAATCAAACTATATGGACATGATAATAGAAAGTGCCTAATGAGTCAGTGGTATATGGATGGGAGATTGTTATGGGGGCTCAACAAGGTCATTCAAGGCAATTAATATTTTATAGATGGGCATTGGATGAGTTACCTGCATATGAGGTTACATGGATGTCATATCAGTAAATTAAATGGGGATGAAGGGAGGATGATGAGTATATGGAGCATGTATTTAAAAAGTGTCATTTGAAAAGCTGACAAGACACAATTATAGAGAGGTATCAACCATATAGAGTTCAATGAAAATTTGGCATGCAATAGAGGATTCCATAGTGGCCTCATGTGTTTTCTACAGTTACTAGGGAGAGGTCACTATGGGGACTGACAATGGAAAAAGTGATACTGATCCCAAATTTTGATGTAATGGGCATCATGTAGTGGGAATACCATAAAATAATTCTAAAGGTGAGGGTGATGAGGGTGTATGATGCATGATGGGCATAGAGGTTTCTAGTTAGAATGAACCAATCATTGGTACACGCGATAACATTATAGGAGTGGATATGACTAGTGATGAGGACCCACCCCCAGAGGTGGAAGCATAAGGACTTAGTACAAAGATTGATAATGTGACAAAGGAGAGTTATGGAAAAAGATAGGTATGGAGGGGGCACATACATTTATGTAGATCAGGTTGTATAAGTTGAAGATGGAAACAAAGATAGAGCTCAGATATTGATAACTTAATGCAACCTAGAGATGGATATGGGTAGGGAGTGGAGGGGATGGGGATGGAGATAAAGGACATGGAGGAGTAGGATATGGGGGTCAAGATTTGGTTATCCTTCCATATTCATATTTTAGAGTAGCCTTAGTATCCTAGAGGGTGATTGTGAGGACTCTGAGAATGAAAATTAAGTATGAGATGGAGAGAGCAGTAGATAGAATGGACATTAAACTAGGTACAAATGAGGCTAGGCCATTAGGGACATCTTTATTAGTAGAGGACTAGGTGCTGATAGATAGTTTATAGAGAGAGATTATTCCTAGGGTCTTAGAGCTATCTAGTCTAGAGATAGAGGTGGATGGATTATAGAAGCAACTTGCTAGGTCATAGTGGTAGGTATCCACTTTTCAAGCTAAGGTAATAGAGTGGGATACAAAGATATCCACTTTGAGGGCCTAGTTACACATATGACAACCATACAAACCTATTTGACAAGGGTATATCCATAATTGGCTATGATGGATGTAAAGGCTCATTTGTGGAGGTAGAGTGGGATGATGCATAGGGTGGTTTGGATACACATAGAATATGATAGATGGGTAGAAAATTGATGAGGGATCACTAATTAGGTTGTCTTGGCTAGTCAGAGGGCACCATGATTTATAGATAGCCACCATTTAGAGGGTTCATCTTAGTCCCAAGATTTTACATGATCAGTGCATCTTCCACTATGATCACTACCTATAGATGGAAAGAGTTAGATGTGAAAAGAGACATTATGTTTTATTGATGTATTTTGACACATGTATGTCCATGATTCTATTGTATATATCCATTTTATAGGTATTCATGGATAACATTTTGATATATTTGATGTAGGGATTATGTGTTATGGCCTTTGATTGTATTGATAGATGATTATGATATGTATGATGATTATAATTATGAGTTTGCTCCTACCTTTTAATTTTCATGTCAATTTTATTATCTCATATTGATGAGAGGATGTTAGATCAGGATTTGATGTTATGTTAGTGAGATGATGATGTTTATGATGTTAGACTATCATGTTAGAGATATGTGCTGATGTAATATTTATTAGATAGATGTGATGATATATCTGATGTTGTGATGTATGAGATAGATGTGGATGATTAATTAGAGGATGATGATCATTATGTTAGTGTAAATTTATTATTATGATAGATATGATATGATTATTAGAAAGGTATGATTAAGACATGATGATGTGGATTGTTATGTTGAATTATTTTGAGCAATATGTATTGAACAATCCTTTTTAATATAGTATTTTGAAATATGCACCATGATACATAGATAACCATGATGAATTCTTACCATAATGCATAATGGACTGGTGCAAAAATATAAAACACAAGAACGTGCAATTATAATCTAGCGAGATGCACCATTAATATTGATAGACCAAGACAACATTGGTATTTTATGTTGTTTCAAAAAACACAAGATAAGATGTAAGCAAAAATAAGAAAAAATAAAAAGAACAAATAAAATGATATTTATTATACACAAAGAAGAATCAAATACATAATATAAAATATATAACAACTACATGCATAAGTGATTTAACAGTTTTGGAATATTAGTGTATTATTCCTAATTTAGTTAAAGATCTAGAATAGGAAATTAGTAAATACATATGCAATAATTAAGATACTAATTTGTGTAAATTAGATTATAATTTTAACTTTTTAAAAAATAGTAATAAGATATGGAAAAGAAAACTTAGATAGAAATTGATTGATACGACTAAGACAGGGTCTGATATTCACTATGTAACTCTAGGACACTGTCACAAACTAAGATCTGATCTTCATTTTATGATTGGATAGGATCACTGAAAGTGGATAAGAGTGGCACCTATGCTATAATCCACCTCTACCACTATTATCTTGAGGATCTAAGGTTTTATTCACTAGGTTTGTATGATCCTATCTATAAAGTTTTGATAGCTAGAAGTCTGTAGAGCTCCCTGTAGAGTAGATTTTCTCTTCAAACCCTATACTCCATTGTGCTTTGACCCATTTAAAGAAAGAGGGGGGTTAGTGAGTGTAATATTAACTAAACATGTATCCACACCCCTTGTGTGGGTATGTTTCCTACATACCAATACTTTGAAGAGGGATCAAGCCATATGTAGTTCTCCCACTTGATGTGCTTTGTGCAATAGAGTGTATGAATATGAAAAACACTAAACTAGATGTGCTTGAGATGGCTAAAGACTGATATAAGGATTTGAATAAGCTTGTAAGTGTATTGGCTGGTTGTATACAAAGAATATGAAAGATTACTTGAGTAATATTGCTTGCTTAGTGATATTTTCCAACCCTTTCCAAATAATTTTTGAATGGGATTTTATAGGGATTTATTGGTCATGGGTTGAATGTACTCACATTAGGCCGACAAGGAGAAGGATGGGGAACTAGAAGGAACTGACCGTTAGGACTAAAAATGCACTTGGATAGGAGCATTGAAAGCAGATAGGAGTGACATCGATGCTATAGTCCAAGTGTGGTGCTATTGTGTTAAGCTGATAGGGCTTAGGGGGATGGATTAGTCATGGAAAGAGGGGTCTAACTTAGCTGAGATCAAGTATATAAGGTTATGGATGACTATAAATTAGTGAAAATATGCTTATGAGGGTCATGAGAGAAAGCAAGAGTGACCTATGGGTTGGGTGTCACAAGCCACACTCAAGTTATCATTTTTTGCATTTTATATGACTACATTTGCCCCCCCTTTATTCTAGTGATGCAACAAAGTGAAATACTAGGATAAAGGAAAAATAAAAAGTGTACTTGAACTTACCTATAAGGGTGAAGCTCATGAAGCTATGTGATGCTAGATGTCCATAGAAAGAGAACATTATGAAGTGTGAAATTTGCAAAAGAAAACAAATAGTAGATTAGTTCTTACTAGATACATTGTATCTAAAATAAGAATATACAAAGCTAGGTAATAGAGAGAGGAAGAGAAAGGAATGAATACACCTCATTGGGTACATGGAACAATACAAAACCTATTGTGATGTTGAGTAATATTGAGTAATGTTAGATGTGTGCTGCATCAAGAATAATATCACAAATGGAGCTGAGTGCTCAATTCCCTAAGAGTGGCTCAAGAATACAAAGACTAGCCCTTTGGCTCTATCATCACCCATTAAGTGAAGTTAAGTGGTCATGCATATGATAATCAATGTTTGGATTGTGTGTCTAATCCCTCTAAATAGGTGGCTCAAGAATATAAAGGCTAATTAGTCCTTTGGCTCCATCATTGACCTATGAAGTGAAGTTATATATTGATCCTAGTATTAAATGCATGTCATATGAGATGGTTATTAAATCCCATGAATGTAATATTATCTAAAAATGTTGGCATGGATAACCAAATGTATGCTAGAAACTAGGCCACTCTTGGCCACTCTAAAAGATGGAGATCAGGCTTGTATAAAAGCTACTCTGAAAATGTGTAAGTTAGGCTTGTATGAAATCCAGTCCAAAATTATGCCAAGCACTTAAAAATGGAATAAGGTAGCAACTACTAAGAATGCTTGGGTAGTGCTAAACTCAAAAAGAAAAGAAAGGAAATGTGCCATGCACATTGCCCCCAATCACTAGTATTTGAAACATGGATTTTGATCTAAAATTTATACCAACTATCATATCTAAAACTGGAAGTTAGAGACATCATGCTACATAAGATTCCCCCTATATCTAAACTCTCTAAGCAAAAGTTTACTAAAAATTACTGATTCTAAACTGGTTTGACTGTGTAAAATTATAGTTGAACCTACTTTTCTACCTGCTTTTGGAAAGTTTGGTTTTTATTCTATTTGGACAAGAGCATTGAAAATGGATAGTAGTGGCACTATTGTTGTTATCCAATCTTGATGATGTTGTCCTGGGCCAAATTTGGTAACTATTCTGACATTTTCACTATCTTCCTAGTCTGTTCTAACTAGTTTGATGTCTAGTTACTATTTTAGGTGTGTTGAAAGCTAGATTTTTGACTGTTAGGAGCTCTTATCTCTATGAAAAAACCCCTATTTGTTTCCCCTCTTCTGAGGGTAGGAATGAAGACCTTGTAATGACTAACCTCAGAAGAAAAAGCCTTACAAGTGTGTTATGCTACAAAAATACATGATATACCAATAATAATCGAAAAGATATCTCAAGATATAACATGGTTTGTAATGAGAGACTATTAGATAAATAGGAGTATGCCTATATATATGTAACAATGTAATAACATGTGCAATATAGTGAACTAGAACATGAAGTCTAGTTAGTTGTTAGTTGTCAAGGAGGTATGGAGCATGATGTCCATCATGACATCCAAGATAACAAGATAATGCATGATTGGGATCATGGCATTGCAAAAATTAGAAAATAATTGAGCATAAGTAGACAAATCAAGAAGCATACAAGAGTGGCCAAGGGGCCAAGAAAATAGGGGACATGGGCACATGTCACTCAAACTAGAAAGCAAGCATACAAGGCATGTTCAAATGCCACATACACACATAATTAAAATAAGCAAAGTTGGCATGAAATACACAATCACATTTAAGAGTATAGACAAAAGATGTTAGAAAATATCCTAAGGCACATACACGAGACAAAACATGAACTGAGAAATGCAAATAATCTAGCTTCGCTAAGCAAGAAAGTAAAGCATGTAATAACTATAAATAAAATCACATGTAAATAATCAAAATAAAAGGGAAAGTATGCAAGACATGTTAGTACAAAATTAGGTATATGTTAAGAAATACACAAATGCTATACACTAGTGAGATGCTGATATAACAATCTATATAATCTAATAAGTAATGCACATCAACATGATAACTAGAGTGTGTGGTGTAGGAATGACATAACCTGGATGGTGTATTCATGTAGAAGATGCCCCCAGTGGGTATATATATTAATGTGTGTTTAAAATGTAGAATTAGAATGCCCACTCAATGGGTAGAGTGAAGTAATCAAAGAGATGGATGTCACTGTGCACACTCAAAAGAAGATAAAGTGAAACATGGTAATGTAGATAAATCGACAAACAATATCATAGAACAACAAATGTAAGTCTAGCATAATATTATAAATGTAAAGCATGGATAATGCATACAATAAAGATTTTTTTGGGTGTTTTTAGATTATTTTAATGTTTTTATATTTTAAAATGTTATATTGTTTTTGGAAATTTGATATATTTTTAGCTATGTACAATAAAGCATAAGAAACTATGTACAGGTAAAACTGAGAAGAAATGATACTAACCGATGAGTCTCATGGGAGACTCCCTATAATGGTGTCCTATATCAAACAAAGGAATCATGAATGATTGTGAATCATGAGGGAATGGTTGTGAATATGTTTTTGAATATTCAGATTCTTTGTTGGTATCTTGGAAATCATAATAATCTGTATTGTTTCACTCATCATTATCTTCTTGATTTTGAACTAATGGAATACTAGTGTTGAGTTTTGTTATATTTATATCTTTTTATTTGATAAATTATGTCTATGAATGATTTACCATAGGATGTTCAATAAATCCCAAACCTTGGCAAAAAGCATTATCAACTACTAGAATAGGAGTACTTGAGCATGCTTTCCCAACCCTTAACCTTGATAATCAAATTGGTGTAGATATTTTTGACCAGATCTATACTAATTTGAAAGTTGAGCCTCATTTTGGAGAGGTAGATTTTCATATTTTTTGTGTTTTACCTATGTTTGTGGTATTGTTTCTTGCTATGATTTTTCTTTTTGATCCTTGTGTTGTTCTGAGTTATGCTTTGGTAACCACTTTTGTACTGTTTCTAAATTTGACCCTTTGTGAGTGTGTTCCTATGTCACTATGGATTACTTGACTGATTTACCTTGTATAGGGTCCTCATTAGCAATTATCTATTGTATATGTTTTGTCAATGATAAAAATGAATATGTGTGATGCCCATGCATTCTATGATATGCACAATAATATATGGATCTTCACGCTAGATGTAGAGGAGGTAATTTGATCAATTTAGATTTAATAATTTCCCTTAATAACTCACTTGAACTCTTATTTGATCATTTAATGCTTTTTGAATCACTATTTGTAGAGTTAATTTGTTGTGATTTCTTGTTTTGATATCTAACATTGTTTGTAACCAATTTACTAGGTGAAGGTGTATATACATGATTGACACTAGGGTGCCTTTGCGGTTTTTGTATTATAATATGATTTTCCAATGTTGTGATCTTGTTATGTAATATATGATTCTACATTTTTAAATCTAAAATTAACTTTATCATACTGGTGATTTTATCTCTTAGAGTCTCACTAGTGCAAACCCTAGTTGCTTCTGATTGAACATGTAAGCACATATATTGAAGAGGTTTTGAAGAAGCTATAGGCTAAATGTGTGAATTAGGAAAAATAGTATGGGATACCTCACCTATTAGAGGGGTGATAACATGAACTTGGTTAGTGGGAAAGAAGCTATCACCCTCTTGGGGGAGAGGAGGAGAAGAAATTTCTCTCCTGTGCATAAGATATGACATTGAAACTTGATAGGTGGTAGTTAGATTATGTAAAAACCATGTAGCCAAGGAGTTAGGTATATCTAGGTAGAAACCATGTATATGGGATGAAATGCATGCAAATGGAGTTATAAGTTGTATATTAATATTATTATAATGAATATTCCACATGAGAGAAAGCAAACAAGGGATATAGAGCATGAAATTGTGCAATAATGCATAACAAACTTTTACATGTGCTATGATATGTCTAATATGTGTGGAAAGATAAAATTGAAATTTTTTCCATATGAGAAATAGAAAGTAAAGGGTATAGAGCATGGAATTGTGCATTAATGCGCAAATATATTTGACTTGTAACATAATATTTCTAACATGTTTAGCAAAATAGAGTTGGAAATTATTCTGCATGAGAGAGACATAGTATGCAAAAGAAATATTGAAATCTTGTGCACGTTTAGTAATAAATTTTGTAATATCATCCCTTATTACTAAAATTAAGCATGAAATGGAAAGAATGAAACTTTGCATTAACATATGGTAAACTTCATCGTTCATGTACATGATAGGACCAATTATGGTCTCCTTATTATTTGTAAGAAATGTGAGAAATATTTGGAAATAAGTGAGATCCATTTTTGTTTTGATGTGCAATTTGAGTTTAGATGTAAGATGATACCTCAAGAAGGAATTGGACCTAGTATATGCAACTAGGGTTTGAAAGATGATTATTTGAAAAATTACTATGAAAATTTGAAAATTAAAGTGAATTTCTGAGTGAAGTATGCAAGTAAAAAATTATAAATTTATTGGGAAATTTATGATTTAGAGAGACCTAGTATATACAACTAGGGTTTCAAAAAATAAATATTTTTGAAAATTACTACTGAATTTTTAAATTTGAAGTGAATTTATAATTTTAATATACTAGTAAAAAATCCAAATTTTATTGGAAAATTACTGGGAAAATACTGGGACCTAGTATGGACAACTAGGGTTTGAAAGAAAATTATTATGAAATTTTAAAATTTAATGATAATATATAATTTTATTATGCAGGTAAAAAATCAAAAAAATATAGGAAAAAAACAATAAAAAATTTACCCTAGGGTTTATAGGGTTTTTATGTGCAAACAAAGTAAGTGAGGTTCACCAAATGATTTAACAATTTTGGGAATATTGGTGTATTATTCCTAATTTAGTTAAAGGTTTGGAATAGGAAATAAATAAATAAATAAATATGCAAAAATTAAGCTACTAATTTATGTAAATTAGATTGCAATTTTGACCTTTCTAAAAATAGTAATAAGAGCTAGAAAATAAGACTTAGCTAGAAACTGACTTATACAACTGAGACAAGGTCTGATATTCACTATGTAAGATTGGGTCACTATCACAAATTGAGATCTGACCTTTGTTTTATGATTGGATATGAGCACCAAAAGTTGATGGGAGTGGCACTGATACTATATTCCACCTCTACCACTATTGTCCTAAGGATCTAAGCTTTCTAGGTTTTATTCGCTAGGTCTATGTGACCTTGTCTATGAAGTTTGAGCAGTTGAAATTCTATAGAGATCCCTATAGAGAAGATTTTATCTTCAAACCCTATATTCCATTGTGATTTTACCCATTTTTAGAAAGAGAGGGGAGGGGGTTTAATGTGTGTAAGATTCATTTAACGTGTATCCATACCCCTTGTGTGGACACACTGCCTACATACCAATCCTCTAAAAAGGGATCAAGCCATATGTAGTTATCCCACTTGATGTGCTTTGTGCGATAGAGTATATGAATATGCAAAATGTTAAACTAGATGTGCTTGAGGTGGATATGGATTGGTATAAGGATTTGAATAAGCTTGTAAGTGTATTGGTTGGATGTATGCAGAGAATGGGGAAGATTGATTGAGTAGTCTTGCTTGTATTCTATTGGTCATGGGTTGAATGTACTCACATTAGGCTAACAAAGAAAAGGATGGGGAACCAGAAGGAACTAACCATTGGGGCCAAAAATGCACTTGGATAGGAGCACTAAAAGTAGATAGGAGTGGCACCAATGTTATAATCCAAGTGTAGCACTATTGTCTTGAGTTGATGGGGCTTGGGGGATGGATTAGTCATGGAAAGAAGGGTCTGACTTAGCTAGGATCAAGTTTGGAAGGCTACAAATGACTGGGAATCAGTGAAAAGATGCCTATAAGGGTCATGAGAGAAAGCAAGAAGGACCTATGGGTTGGGTGTCATAAGCCACACTCAAGTTACCAATTTTTTCATTTTATATAACTACACATAAAAAAATCATAAAAGGCACACACACATATGTGTAGTGATGTCAACCGTTTAACCTTTCATGTCAACAATAATAGGAAGAATAGATGAGTGAATCATGATTCAACTTAACCTTATTGGATTCTTTCCCCTAGGTTACAATAGAAACCATAGGGTGAAATGTGAATATAGGCATAATGACTTGGTGAATAGTGATAAAGGATGGTAATTAGGTGATCTTTAATGCCTAAGGGATTCCTATTTACTATGGAAGGATGTTGTTAATGGAATAAAAAAAGTGAAGATTCTATAAGTGTTTTATGTTGACACATATATGAGAACCCCAAATTATTTTTTTTGAAAATATTGGAGGGGGATAATATCCCATTTTTAATAGGTATGCAAATAAAATGGAAAATACAAATGATGGATAGGTACCTGCATAACTCAATCGTTACCATGAAATCAACCTTCACCACCAATAAATATGGTGAAGTTTATGTAAACTACATATTGATGATGTTTGTATAAGTTTTACACTTTTTTACTTATGAATTATTAAATGTAGAATGAAATAAATATAAAGATATTGATAATTGTATTTTCAACTTCTATGGTATTATGTGACAATATCAACTTTTCACCATGCTCATTTTTCATGAGTAACAAGATAGTGTCAATATTATTTGGGTTATCTCATCACACAGTTTTACCTTGGATATCTGTGAATGGATTTATGTGGTGTATCAATGTGAAAAGGATGTGTTCACTGAATAAATAGTTAATGCATTTATGACAAACTATGTTTTCATCAATATCAATGTTGTAAGGCAAGACCATTATGTTAAAGTAATTTATCCAAGTCTTTCCATATTTATTAAGTGTTTTAATAATTATTTTTTGTATTTTATATTTTTAACTCTATTATTTATATAGGAGTATTTTTGGTTTTGAAGTTTTGTTATGTATATGTCATGTTCATAGGGTATGGTTAAAAAATTTACACAAGTTTATAATTACCAATAATTTTGTTGATAAAATGTTTGACTGATGAGGAGATATTTTGCATGCAAACATTGAAGATGAGAATGTCATAATATTTTTAATTGCATCATTCCACAAGGATTTTATGAATGAGGAGAAATTCATGGAATGCTTCGATAAGATTTGGGCATGTGAAAATGAAGAGTGTGTGAGTGTTTGTTTCATACCCGACACACTCATATTTGATTTAAATTTCAAAATGATTTATCTCTCCAAATTTATGGAATGTTTATCATTATATTGTGTTCAAAATTTAGATGTAGGATGATGCATTCCATTTATTTCCCCATGAAAATCAATAAAAAAAGACTACAATTATGTCATACCCATCCCTCATCAGATTAAGGTCCTTTGTTGACATCAGATTAAGAACAAATATACTATTGGATTGGGATATTTAGACATAGTTGAAGGGGGTGAAGTCTTATGACATGTATATGAATAAATTGAAAGATTTTTATTTCTTCACAAATGTGAATAAAGAGACCTTTTTTTACAATGTAATGGAGGATGCATTGGAGATCCTAGACAAGTATTATATGAAGTTCCAAGATGATGATGAGAGGTTTTGGGTAATTAAAGGAAGTTATGCTAATGTAACATGTAAGGTTAGAAAGAATGGATTCAATGGATTTTAGTAGTGTGATTGTTTGAGGGAGAGGAAACAAAACACTTTCAAGCATGTGTTTTACTCATAATATTATTGAGATAGAGAGAATAAAGTGAGTAGTTCCTAATAATAAGAGGTATGAATTCATGCATCATTATTCATCTTAATGTAGAGCCACATTCTAGTGGAGTGTTTAAACCTAAATTTAAATAGATATTGGGATATCTATGGTTAATAAGATAGAATAGTGTAAGACAAAAGGGTGATAAAATGCCTCTATATTAGTCCAATTAATATAAAAATTAGACATAAAATATTCTAAATTTATATTAAAAAAATTGCTAAAAATAGTAAATTACAACTATTGATATATATTGCAATAAATTGGAAACAATGATACTTAAATGGTTTACTGTGCACATGTAATTCTAAGCAAGAACAAGCTAGAAATATACTAGAATATGATCTTGGAAAAATCATTTGTTTTTATAAGTATCATTTCTATAGCCTTGGATGCTTGCATTAGATATGGATAGTTGCATTGACGTAACTATCTAACTTTGTCACAAGTATCTTATATAAAATATTGACTGAATCTAGATGTAACCAATTAGAGCCTTCTGGTATTTATATCACCTTTATTTTGATGTCTTTAGATCATGTGTATAAGATGTCACTCTTTTTCAAATGATCAAACCATAGCTCTTCACCCTTGGAGTGACTATGAGAAAAATGGGTTAGTGGGATCAAAATGTCAAGTTGACCCTATATACCCCTATGTCAATGGGCACTACCTACATAACCACTATTTTGAAGAGGGCTTCATAATGATGTAGTTCTTTGATATGTGTGAACAAGGGTGAAATATGTGATAAAAAAAGACATACAATGACCTAGCTTATAACTCCAAAAATATGGCTTATGGGTTGCTATTTGAATACTTAAAACTTGTAAAAAGACTGCTCCTTAACTGATATGGAAATAGGGACAAAGAGGGAAGATTTGTTTGCTTGAATTCTTGATTGAGTGCTTATTGGTATATTGCGTTGTGATTTGTATGTGATTGTTAGGTGAATAATGAATGAGGGTTGATCTTGTATATATACCAATCCATTTTAGAAATATATCACATTAAATTACTTAGGCTAACCTTTTGGATATGTTTATTTTGTAAATTGGATGATTTTTGGGCATTGGAAACTTTATTAAAAAATGGACAATTGCATCGACACATATGTCTACCTAGGATGTAAGTGTTTAGGGAGCTTAAAAATAGGTACAAGTCCAAAACTGGTAATGAAGGATAATAATTAGGTTTATAGCTTTTTTCATAGTATAAAAGGCTTGGTTCATCAGACTAACAATGGTCAAACTAAGAAATAATCAATTAAGCACAAAGAGATAGTGAATGTGAGCCTTTTAACAATGAGAAGGTATAGAATTGAAAGGTACAACCATGATAGGAATTTTCCAAGTGCATAAGATTGAGGCACTATATAAATCATATTTTATTATTTACACCCCCCCTTTTAATCTAGGTATTTTTTAAGTGCACAAGATTGAGGTACAACACACCTTGTCTTTACGTGAGCCCACCTTGAGTGCTTTATTGGTGATTGAACTATAACCAAGATTATTTTATAATATATAATCAGTGTATGAAATCTAAAATTTAAATAATTTGAAATGTTCAAAAGTAAAAATAACAAGGTTAGGAGTACACTTGTGTGTTTATGAAACCATATTTTCTTTTGGTGATTTGATTTGAAAGTATGCCTCATTATAAAGCATTGAAATTGAGATTAAGATAATTATGAAATTTTAAGTGCATGTATATATAGAGATTGGATGATAACATGCCCCCAATCTTGGTGTAAAGGTAAGTTGAAACATTACCATTGAGCTTGTTTCATCTCAATTGTACAGCCTAAATATGTGCATAACCTGGTGAGTGTGAGCAATTTAATCAACTCACACTATATATCTAGTGAGGGTGGATGATCTAATCAAATACAACCTATAAGTCTAGTGAAATTATATGATTTAATCAAATCTAACTTATAAATTTGGTAATATTAAATGATTTAATCAACTAAATATTCCAAAGGTGAACCAATTATTGTAGTAGATTGGCTTGAAAATAGTCTATAACAATCCATCTTGGGTATGATAACAATCCATAAGGAAATGATTTGATTTTGCAATTTCTACGTGCACTTTACATGGCATATGCACCTAATATATGTCTCAAGATAAAATATAGGTATAATAACATTACCAATTTATATAATGTTGCGATAAATACATATCTAAGTCATATAATTTTGAAATTTGGTGAATTGTAAAATTGGTGAAAGTGTGGAAGAGATGTTTCTATGACTTGACCTCACTGAATCTAGAAAATCTAAAAACTGGTGAAAATGTGGAGAACATATTTTTATAACATGCCCCCAATGTAATTTGAAACTATGAAAATATGGAAGTCATGCCTCTATGACATGCCCCCTTTTTAAGGTGAGGGTAAATATAATTTGGTAGTTACCTTATCTCAAAAGTATAAGATACTTGTATAAGCTATTATGGATCATTTAGCATATAGGATTAACATGTCTAGGTAGATGTAGTTTTGAAGCATGTATTATGTGATCACAACAAGTCCTAAGATGCATGATATAGGTCATGAAAATTTCTAGAGAGTAACAATACAAAGTCAACAAGCAATCAAGCACACACATGAGCACTCAAAATTAAAACAAAAGGAAATGTTCCAAGGAGACCTTATACAAGGGGAATGTTCAAATTCTGCACAATCAAAGGGACATGACTTGGTCAAATGTTCACAAAGCATAGAATGAGATATTCAAATTTCCTCACAACAAACAATGGCATATTCAAATGTCCAAATAGGCAAACAAAGGCAAGAGGGCCACAAGAAATGAAGCACACTCAAATGATTGATAAGGAAATACCATGTAAGAAAATAACAAGTAAGGAAACACACTCAAGGAATTGCTAAAATGGAAAATTAGGACAAATATAAACAACCGACATGAACTTAACATATTAGTTGTTACAAATAAGTGTTAGAAAAAATGCTAGATAGAATCCCATATCAAGTACATTGTGAAATATATGAGCATGAATATATACAAGTGTAATAAATATACAATCAAACATAATGTATAAATGACCCTAAATGATATGCAACCTATAACAATTATGATCAAAGTAGATTCCCCCAACACACTATGTGAAGTGAGTAGAGGAAAGGTCCAACATATAAAAAATTCATAGATTATGTATCTGGGTTTGTATGGATCACATTAAAAGATATGTGAAACATATGTGTATATATGAATGGAATGATATGTTATATACTAACATAAAGCAAACAACATATATGCCAAAGAGCTAGTAAAATCTTGGAAGGCTAAATATTTTTATATATTTTAATTTTTTGAATGCTTTTATATTTTTGGAATATCAGATTTTTTGATATTTTTGAAATATTTAGAAGGATAAGTAAACAAGACATGTACAAGGAAAACAAATAGTGGAATCCGACATACTCATCAAGGAGATGCTTATGTATCATGTGTGTCATACTCATATGCTGCATAATCAATATCGTTAAGATCATACCAATCTTATGTATTATTAGGATCATAACCATAAATGCAATCATTATTATAGGATAAATGTAACCTCATAGGTTGTTTTTGAACTTGTGTCAAATCATTTTGAGCAGACATGTATGTAAAACCCATTTCACCATAGTTTGGAGTTTCCTTCTTGAAAGTTTGTATTTCTTGAATGTGTTCATAGTTGTCAAAATGTTGCATCTCATTCTAGACTAGAGAAGAGTCATGTATATTTGATTGAACATTAGGAAAATATGTAATTTGTGCCTTGAATTCTTTATTTAATTATGAAATCATAGATTTTTTAGTATTTCCATTAACAATTTGTTCCTCTATGTATGAAATAGATATGATGTTTGGAACCTTAGAAACCATGCTTGTATCATATGATTTTGTAGGCGTATCTTTCTTTGAATAATCCTTTGTTAAACCAGCTTTTTTTAGAATGCATGTTTTCTTATTTTGAATTTAATTTTACAACTTTTGTTCTTGCTCTTTTTTTAACATTTCCTTTTGAATATTTTTTTGCTCTAATTGTTGCATTTGTAAATTTTTTTATTCTGCATTATCCTTTGGTACTCATACGTGTTTTTTTGCACTTGTGATTTAGGAGTACTCATAAAGTTAATGGGTTATTTTATTGATGTATCAATGATATTATCACCACTATCATTTATCTTTTTTATTTTTTTCTTCAAGGCAAAACACCAATTTGTATGATGTCTATGCATTCTATGATATACACAATAGTAATTTGATCTCCTTATAGGATGTAGAAGAGATATTTGAATCACTTTGTTTTGAAGCATTTCTCTTAGAATTTTACTTCGAATCTTATTAGCATTTTGTTCACTTTTTGAATCGCTTATTTTAGATGTATCTTGTTGTAGATTTTAATTTGGATATGAAACCTTGTTGGGTAAAACATTGATAGATGAAGATGAAAACACATGATTAACATTATCATATTTTGGATTATGTAAATATGCAATATTATTTTTCAATGACATGATATTTGAATTGAAATAATGATTTTGATTTTGTAACTCTTCTCTCATAATGATGATTTGATGCTTAAGAGATTCACAAGCACAAATCCTAGGTATTTCAGGTTGAATATTCATACACAAACCATCCAAAGGGGATGTGGGAGGTGGAGGGGTTTGAGTAAGGGTATGTTGGTTACCTTATTTTGGTACTATAGGATGGGCCAACTTACCCTTTGGAGTAGTGATATCATAGACCTCGTAAGAGGGATGGTAGCTATCAACATCCTTAGGGTTAGAAGAAAGAAGAGGTTCATTTTTATCCATTTTAAATTTTCCAAAGAATAAGATGAGAATAGGAAAGGGGAGACATAAATTCTATAAAATATTCCAACATGATAGGAAAAATTAGCACTGAATAATTTCTACAAAATGAACCATAGAAAGCTAAAAACCTTAGGATAAGCTAGGATTTGCATAATAAAGATATAAAACTTTTAGAATATTACTGGTTATTTTGAAAATATGATAAATATTTTTCATAAAATAAAAAAAATATTCAAAACTAAAAAAATAGGGGAAAATAGGTATCTCTTTTGTCTTTTATATTGAGATGTACTAAAAATAGTAAATTGAAAAATTATAAAACTACGTACATAATTTTGACAAAATAAAAGAGGATTCTTATTATATCAACAAACAAATGAAAGCCCTCTTCATAAATTTTAAAATTGATCTATTATGAATTATAAATAGGGAAAATAAAGTGGATGTTACAAAATCAAACCCCTAGAATATTCCTAATAAGGAATCAATGATTTTAGTAAATAAATAATGAATTTCAGAGATCTAAGAGAGGTTTTTTCATAAAATACAAATTTTGATGAAACCTAGAAATTAATTATAAAATATGTATAACATTCACCTTGTATGTTAATATTTATTAAACTGATGATTGGAATTCATGAAACCCTTAACAACTTCAAATGTGTTTGAATCCTGATATGCTTGCTATTGGGAGTCATCAAGGCTATCTTTCTTTTCAATAAACAATTCATGGTATACCAAAGTTATTTATTTCTTGGTAGAGACCCCAAAATCTTCTTTGTGCTCACTAGGTACATGGTCGACCTCATCTTCAGGTCTGTATTCCTTTTGAAAAGTTGTAGACATTATTATCTCCTCAAACTTATACACTATGGCATTAAATTGTTGACACATAATCTACCTCTTCTTGAGATTCATACTCATGAAAATTATCTTATTTTTTAAGCTAAACTGAATGCTCATAAGGACTGCCATACTTTTTTATAGCTGGGATATGAACATCATCATCCATGTGCAAAAGGTAGTTACCCCATGTAACTTGTTCTAGAGTGTCATAAAAAATTGCCCCAAAAGACTCATCACATTCTTCATGGAGGATGTATGTACCAAGACCAATTTATTAAATATGCTCATATGGATCAAATCTATATTTTTCAACTCCCCATTCATCAAGATACAAGTCAACTATGCCATGAAGAAGTGTTAGAGGTTCTTTATCACTAAGATGATATTTTTCATCATTGATATTGCAATTCATGTTGGATGTATAAGGCAAATATGGTTCTACATGAAAACTAGATATATTTTTAGACTTGATTGACACTTTAACACCATATCTAGTCATAAAAGCCATATAAGACCAATTTAAAGTCAAGTATCCTCTAATATTAGTAGTAAAATCACTTGACAAATAAATTGTAAAATGAGGTCGCACGTCCAAAACCAGAACATATTGAGGAGTAGTGAAATTAGGATAAGCATGAAAAATATTTTAAAAACCTTTGATTATGCCAATTGTCTTGGTAGATGAACCATCTAGTTGTAGTACTCCCTTGGAATGAGGCTCAAACTTCAAGTTCAACTTATTGGCTACTTGCTTAGGCATAACTAAAGTACTTGATCCACTATCAATCAAAAAAATATGGACCAAATCATCTCCAATGATGATAGATAGATATAATAGAGGAGGTTTATCTACTTTCTTAATTTTTTTGGGCTGTCCCTCACTATGCTTCAATGTGTTTGTCAAGGTTACCTCTTTCCCACTAGGTTGATTGGTTGTCATGCTGAGTTTGGACAACTCTTCTTGGAATAGGTCTACTTTTTCAAGTATTTAAAGTGTATCCCACATTGATACATTCACATGAGCCTTTTTCATTTTCTCTATAGTGTTAGTGAAAGAGCCACTAACCTTAGCTTTTCCACTAATAGGAATAGTGTTGCTTATATCTTGAGAATTTTGAGGTGTGAAAGAGTTCTTAACATTTAGAATAATTTTATCTACTTATGTATTTGGGACTGCCTTAGACATACCTTCCCTTTGGGATGTTTGAACACTCATTGATGAACCATTACCATCCTCTTGAATATCTACATTTGCCTTTCTCTTTGCCCTTGTGTTTGTAACTATAGAACTTGAATATTTTCTTGATTTCACTTGGTAATTCACAACACTTGAGTCATCTTGATTCCAATTTACTAAATTATAACCCACTTTAACACTCTTCCCAATGTTCTCTCCTCCATAAGGTAACTCATATTGAGTCATGGCTAGCATTTTTCCTAAATTTTCCTTGAAATATTGATTGAAGGACTCATAGACATAGGTAGATAGATCTTGAGGTTTATCCCATGGAGGATTAATCTCATGCTCTTGGGCAAGATTATTTTAATTAGGCACTAATACTTTTGAGGTGGATGGAAGATTGGAATTATAACCATTATATGACTTTGCCTGAACTAGCTGCCCTTGACCTTAAAGATGACCTTGAAAGGGTGGTCTATTACCTTGATAGTTTGGATAGGAATAATTGTGTTGATAGTGGATTTGGAGAGACCTCACTTACTGATATTATATGATCCTCTTGAGACCTAAAATCTCTTTCTCAAGAGCCCTAATTCTTTCTACCTCATTAGATTTACTTAATTGAGTAGGGGAAATTGGCCTATGTTTTGGTGTAGGAATGGGAGCAACCACAAGTGTAGGGGTTTTTAAATCAGGGAATAGAGACATAGAGGGTCTTAGGGCAATCTTCCTAGCATAAATCAAACAATTCTAATCCCTAATGGCCACTTCATAGGCATTATAAAATGTGTTCCCTTGCATAGATTGTATCATCATGTAAATATCACTATCAAAATCCTTAAGATAATAAAGGAAAACATGATGAGTAGTAGGTATCACCAATATTGGGATCCTATCCCATGTCTTATGAATACTATGTAAAACCTAAATAGCTTATTGAGGTGCTCTCCGTATATTGGTCTATTGTTCAATCAATGACAACTTGTCACTCTTGTCCTCAAAGCATCTCCTTACTCATCCCATGTGGTGATAGATTCATCAACCAATGTAACATACCTGTAAAGAGCTTTCCCCTTGAAAGAGACAACCAAAAACTTAATTTCTATGTTCTCCTCAATGTTGTGATGTATATTACATAAATTATAAATGTTTCTAATATGATTAATAAGGGTAATGGTAATCTCACCTGTGTATGAAGGGACACTTTTGAGGGCTAATATGGGAATGTCATTGTAATGGGCATGTACTAGAGGAATATAGCCATTGAAATCAATAAAAGGTAGTTTCATTCCATGGTAGCTTTAGGACTTTGTAAAATTGGGCCAATCAAAAACTTTCTTATAGGTTTATGAATAAGGTAAGATATCTTTAGGTAAGGATGAGTGTTAGCAAATTTATATGCTTTGAATGAATAGTAAGGAATCTCTTGTAAATAAAAAAGAATTCCTTTAGTAAGAGATCTTGTGCTTACCTTATGCATGAAACAATGCACTAGTTTACCACCAAGAGTCAATTGTTGGAGTCATCGATACTGCAGGAAGTAGAATATTATAGGCTCTTGTTGTCAAGACCAACATCCACCTTGAACAACCTTCTTGGACTTTAGGTCCCATTGGGTGTGATAGAACTATTATAACCTAAATTTTCACCTTATAAAACTCAATTAGACCTTCTAAAATTTGGGATAACATGGAACTATCTCTAAGTATATGCATATTGCTACAAGAGATAGATCTCTAGATTATGGGCTAGCTCCCTTGATCTAACTGTTTAGGATCTCAAATACACTAGTCTAATCAGTTGATGGGATGAAAAGAGAAGAAGGAAACATAAAATAAACCTAAAATAATGTAGGTGACACACCAAGGATATCTCCACAAACATACTTGAAACTTACACTATGAAGGTAGATTGATAAAACTAATCTCAACTCAAGATTCTTCTAGAATAGGATGTCTAATATTAGACACTAATAATATCTCTTCACACTTACAAAAAACCTAACAAATAGTTACAATTCATGAGACCTGTTAGAAGAATTACTATTCACATAATGCATACAAGATTAGAATGGAAGCAAGGAGAAACAATCATCACTTATCATCCAGATAGACTACGTGACATACTTAGGCAAGAATTATAGAGACTAACCCAGCTTGAATTTTTTTAATTCAAATGAAAAATAAGATGTCAAAATAGTAGGGATTATCCATACCAATTTTGGATAGTTTTAAATTACAAAATGGCTTCAATATATAGAGAATATGATAAGAGAGAGAAATAGTGATGTTAAAGAGTCACCATGCCAAGTGTCAAGTCTTGAAGACTTGTTACAATGCAAGAGAAGTTGTTAGAGAAAAAATCATGAAGATCTCTTGAACAAGTGTCAATATAAAATATGAAATATTCCTAAATTTGGCTTAGGTATCTTCATTGTACTCTAGTCTATCATATATAGTTTAAGAAAACTCAATATCATACCTCTCATCTCCAACTTGGCAGTCACCTTCTTTCTCACTGTTCTATCCAAGACTGCCTATAACAACTAGCTTAGCAGATGGGTGTCCATGCATAATTGGGGTGAGAATGGGGTTTTAGGAGTTAAAATAAATCTCTACACACCTTCCACCATAAATTTCACTTATCTATTCCCTTCTGTACCTTCAAATCTTACAAAAAACATAGAATTTGACCTATCCATAAAAGTGATGGTATAAAAAAATTGAGTGTTAGGGATATTGAGAGAGTTCCAAGTATGTAAAAATCACTTTTTAGGTCAATTTACCCATTTTTGATGCATTTATCTTCATATCTTTTGTTAGGTTTTGGAGCTAAAAGCTTCACCAGGGTGCGAACAGGAGGAGTTGCTGAAGTGTCACAGTAATCGGCATCGGTCAGGACAACCGACGTCGATCAGGAGTGGACAGGAAGCTGCCAACATCGGTCAAGGATTGGCTGACATCGGTCACCTCCAGACAGATAGAGACTGACGTCGATCACCTGTGCGGTTCCAGAACTGTGAGTTGACGAACTGTTAGTTTAACAAACCAGTTATTTACATGTAAAAGACTATTTTTGGTCTTGAGTTGCATGTCTAATTATTGTAATTAGGGTCTAATTATTATATGCATGAGATCTATATAATAGACTCATGGGCTATATTGTAAAGTGTGCTAGATAGCCATTGTGCTTGTAGAGAGAGCAAGAGTAGCTCCTCCTAGTTCCAAAGGGGTGCTGAGTGTGTATGATCAGGGAGAGTTGCAGGTTGTGCAAGTTCTAGTAGAAGATCCACCAGGGTATTGGTTGAAGAATCATAAATACTTGGTGAGGCAAGGACAAGGGTTATTCAGAGTGTAGAGATATCTACATGGTAAGTAAGGTCTATTGATTTGCAAGTTGTTGCAAGAGAAGGGAGATCTACTTGGAGTACGGTAGTGTACTTGGTATACTAGTAGCGTTGTTACTGACTGGTGGAGGTGAACAACAACTCTGTGTTTGAGTTGATTGTTGTGACCATAATTGAGAGAGTGAACTGTTGAAGGAGAATTATTGGTGAGCCCTAGAAGTGTGGGAGCTCTAGAGGTGTGGGAAGAAGAAGTGTGGCATCTTCTTTATTGTATTTTCTTCTGAATGAGTATTAATACAATTGGGTATTGTCTCTCATATTCTGTGTTGTTTCTAAATTTTCTAGTTACTTATTCATTCTAGTTAAATTCCATGTTTAGTTGCTAATACAAAGGTAATCAAGTGTGCCCTTAGTGGGCAGTAGATCCTAAAAATTGGTATCAGAGTGAGGTTGCAGGTTCATCAGAGCTTGGGTTCACTAATAGGGGGTTTCAGATCTAGTTAGTGTTTGTTGATTACAAGTCACTCTCAGGGGTTTCAGATTGAGTGAGAGTATAACAATGGCAGAAGAAAGTAAGCTATGAATGGAGAAACTGAATAGCATGAATGGTCAATTACTGTTTGATGGAAAGAAAGAGCAGGTAAAGAAAGATTGCTGGTTGGTAGAAGATTAGCATGAAGGAAATGAAGAAGCAGATGTTGCAGGTGTTGTTGCACAGGATGCTCTGGATAAAGTAGATTCTATTGCCTCTTTCCATGCAACCCAAAATAGAGCATCTTTTCATGAGTATGTCCAGGGAGACTTTGGAGAGATTTATTTAGGGGTTGGTGAGCCTTGTCACATGGTTGGCAAAGGGGAAGTGAAGCTGAAATTGTAGACAGGTAACACACGGGTGTTGAAAGAGGTCATGCAAGTACTAGTCTTGGAGATGAGTCTAATTTATTTAGGAAATTTGGGTGATGAGAGATGCACAGTAACTCTCACAGCGGATGCACTTGAATTAGATGGTGGTAAGAAAGTAGGTATCCTTTATCTATCTACTTATATTACTGATTCACCTTCTATTGCAGAGATGTGGCTTTGTAGGCTTGGTCACATATGTAAGAAGGGAATGCATGTTCTTAAGTGGAAGACATATATCTTTGACAAACTTAAGAACTGGAAAGCCTTGGTGTTCATGGAGGAGATGACAGACATAGATCAGCTGAGGGGACTGAATTATTCTAAGTAGGGCTATGTTAATTTGGATAGGGTTTTGATCCAAGGTGAGCTTGCGAGTAAAAATTCATCACTCATAGGAAAACATAGAGACCGACGTTAGTTAGGGGAACCAACATTGGCAGTCAGGGTCAGTTGCAGGGAACCAATGTCGGTTGGGTGCAGACTGGGAGATGGCTGAGATCGGTCACTGGAACGGACGTTGGGCAGACAGCAAGCTATCAAGGGGTCTCAAATGCCCATGTGGAGGACTAAAATGGTAAGTAAGCCTCATATTCATTGTTCACCTTCTTTATACTACTTGTTGCTCACTGATGGTCAAGAACCAGGAAGATGTGAAGAGGCAATGTAGGTAGAATCTAGGAAACAGTGGGAGCATAGCATGAATTCTTCAGAAGAGAACCAAGCAAGAGATTTGGTAGAGTTGCCAGCCAGGATGAAATCACTAAAAGATGAATGGATTCCCAGGTTAAAGAAGAGAGTGGATGGATACGTGAGACGGAAGGCCAGGGTATATGGTCTTGAGCAAGCTGTAGGACAGTGGTACATGTTTGACAGGTGTATGACAAAGCATGGCTTTAGTCAAGGTCAATGTTCCCATTGTGTTTTCTTTACCAGGTTGGATGATGATTGCAACATTATCCTGTTATTGTTGTGTGGTTGCTTGTTGCAGGGTTACACATGCAAGGAGTTTTTGAGCTAAAGGTAAAGTTAGTTCAGAGGTATGTCATGAAGAATTTGGGAGCAGTGAAATTCTTTGGCATGAGAGACATGGAAGATCATGGGTTGATTTTGTCTTTAGTGGGAGCTGATGTGAAGAAAGTGTTGGTGGGGTTCAATACGCAAGATGTAGAACCGATAAGCACACCAAGGGCTGGACAGTTCAAGTTGATCTTAGAACAATGTTCGAAATCACATGAGGTCTGGTGTAGACCTGAGTTTTCCCAAGCAGTGGGAGTTGTCAGAGAGTTTGGAGCCAATTCAGGGAAGGTAGAATCTTAAGTATCTAAGAGGGACTAGTAGCAGGTTAACATGTTATGCAGGGTCAAGGTCTTCACTACATGGAGTTGTAGGTTCGGATGTGGCAGGTTACTTGGATGACAGGAGGTGCACCACAGGTTGTGTGGTGGTTGGTCTTCAAGATTGAACTTGAAGAGGGATACAAGCCAGGAAATGAATTAGATGAAGGTATAGGTAAAGGTGTAGTTATTTATCTCCAAGTGGGAGATTTTTAGGTTGTGGAGCTAAAAGCTTCACAAGGATGCAAACAGGAGGAGTTGCTGAAGTGTCACAGTAACTAGCATCGATCAGGACAATTGACATCGGTCAGGAGTGGACATGAAGCTACTAACATCAGTCAAGTATCATCTGATGTTAGTCACCTCCAGATAGATAGAGACTGACGTCGGTCGTCTGTACAGTTCCAGAACTGTGAGTTGACAAACTGTTAGTTTAACGAACTAGTTGTTTGCATGTAAAATACTATTTTTGGTCTTGAGTTGCGTGTCTAATTATTATAATTAGGGTCTAATTATTGTATGCATGAGATCTATATAATAGACTCATGGGATGTATTGTAAAGTGTGCTAGATAGCTATTGTGCTTGTAGAGAGAGCAAGAGTAACTCTTCCTAGTTCCAAAGGGGTGCTGAGTGTGTATGATCAGGGAGAGTTACAGGTTGTGCAAGTTCTGGTAGAAGATCCACCAGAGTACTGGTTGAAGAATAATAAGGACTTGGTGAGGCAAGGACAAGGGTTCTTTATGGTGTAGAGATATCTACATGGTAAGTAAGGTCTGTTGATTTGCAGGTTGTTGCAAGAGAAGGGAGATCTACTTGGAGTACGATAGTGTACTTGGTATACTGGTAGTGTTGTTACTGACTGGTGGAGGTGAACAACAACTCTGTGTTTGAGTTGATTGTTGTGACTATAATTGAGAGAGTGAACTGTTGAAGGAGAATTACTGGTGAGCCCTAGAAGTGTGGGAGCTCTAGAGGTGTGGGAAGAAGAAGTGTGGCATCTTCTTTATTGTATTTTCTTCTGAATGAGTATTAATACAATTGGGTATTGTCTCTCATATTTCGTGTTGTTTCTAAATTTTCTAGTTACTTATTCATTCTATTTCATGTTTATTTGCTAATACAAAGGTAATCAAGTGTGCCCTTAGTGGGCAGTAGATCCTAACATCTTTCTCATCAGGCTCTTATGAGGGTTTATGTCGTTTAGGTTCTTAACAATGATTCATAAACGTTAAGCCCTTAACCCTCAAACCAATGCCATTAGTTTCAATTTAATTAAATACATAAACTATACCTAAGTTCTTGAGACTCCATGCATATTGGCCATATATATGGGAGTGAAATAAGTTGGCTCTCGAGTTCTTACTATGCATTTTGGACACCCCTGAGACAAATTGAGGCCAAAAATGGCCAATAAGGGTTGTTGTTTAAAAAATAATGGGTATTATCAAACATAAACTTTCCAATTAAGTCTCTCAATTTTTTTGGAAATATCATATGGTCATATTCATGACATTAGACATCTGATGGTTCATGCCTAGTTTTTAGACCTAGTAGGCATAAGCTGTGTTTCTATTTATGTGACCACCTATGAGTGGTCACAGTAACTGTAGGAGATTCTCAAAATTTATTCAATAAGTGTTTAAATTCAAGACTAAACATAATCATATAGTCACGAAAGACTCTTTCATTCATCTTTTCACCATCAATATACTAGGTTTGCAAGTTGTGTTGACTGTGGAGTGCCGCAGGTATGAGATAAAACAATGAACACTTCCCCTATTGTTCTAACCCAAATGAGACCATTGAGGTATATTCCAAAAAATGATGACACTATGTACCGATTTTCAAGGCTTATGGAGGTCTAAACACTTCAAACTTTCAAAACTAGCTTTTAGGCCTATGACTGTGTATAGGATTTTTGGTTGACTAAGTATGCGGTTTGAAAACCTAGTTTAGTTCATATTCACTTTGCTTCTTTGCCTATAAGAATCTCAAGAAAATGTGATATTATTTCTCTAAGAGTGATTTATATGTGGTCATACATCTTATACCTCTACCCACCAATCAAACCCATATCCTTCATTAGCTTAGGTTAGTCTGAGTATGAGTCAAACTATAGGTGTTTATTAGGGAAGTCATGAGATTCCTATAGGTGATGGTACATGTTTGAGTTTTTTACTTCAAAATTTTGGTTCCTCTAAGGTCATTAGGGCTATATAAAACTTTTATGGATTCATTCCTACTTTTAAACCATGTTCTTATCCCTTTACCATCAATGTACTATGTCTTACTTGCAAGTTACAATATTCTATGTTCATTTTGACCAAATGGCACTGTAGTTCATTGATTATTTCAATCAAGATTTTTACTGAGTTAAAACCCATTCTACCATCATTATATTTTGACCCAAAAACCTCCTTTTATGCTAAGGTGTTACCTCTAAGTCCAAGCTACAAGAATGAAACATTAGACTTACACATACCTAATAAACTTCTCCCATGAGATGACACTGTATGGGGCAGGATCCTTTTCAGAGAAGT
The DNA here is from genome assembly GCA_037957365.1 of Torreya grandis. Classification (NCBI taxonomy): domain Eukaryota; kingdom Viridiplantae; phylum Streptophyta; class Pinopsida; order Cupressales; family Taxaceae; genus Torreya; species Torreya grandis. Next base: position 1,495,963 of record JARHVA010000231.1, on the reverse strand, counting down.
TAATGTAAACACCCATTTTGAAACTTTTATTCAAATATATGAACATGGATCTTAGGTTTTTGATATTTAACCAATATTGGACTATCACCCTTGAAATATTCTGAACACAAACTTTCAATGGAGAAATTGACTACCATGCTTTGTGAGGTTGAAAACAAATGTATTAGCCTTAACCTAAAGCCATTCATAAGAGAATAAAATCTACAATTGATAAAACACTATTATTAGCTCTTAATGGTGTTCAATTCATAGGAAAATTATTATTCTACCTATCCTTTGATGTTTACACATGCCAACCAAGTTGAAGTTAACATGAAATGGGTAGATATGCTCTATAAGACTATATGCACCACTTGGTTCACACAGACCAATTTCTCAAATGCAAACAAATGAGGACAATTGAGCCATTAGGATTGTAGAGGAAGTTTGGAGGTGTTAAAAATCTTAATGATTGTTCATACAAAAAAAACCACCAATCTTTAAACTATGACCATGAAATGGAAATACACAGGGACCCCTAACATCCACCAAGTGCACTCACTCCAACTCTTGTCCAGTCCATAAGAAGTGAAAACCGTTGACCCTTTTAGACTTTTCCAAGAGAGAAATAGGAGAGAGAAGCTAGTTTTAATCCATTTTGGATATTTTTAATCTACTTGAGCTTGAAACTGACCTGTGGGGATCTCAAGACACCTTCTTGAAGCATTTACACCTGTAGATGAGTCATCCAGTCCATACAACTACTTGAAACTAACATTTTTAAAGATGATATTATTATTTGAACATTAAACCTACAATGTTTCAAATTAAAAACCTTCCTCTGACATTCTCTAACATGTGGTATGCTAGCTTGCTCTTTAACATTTGTCTTTTTGATGAGATATACATACAACTCCTTAAAATGACCAAAAGGTGGCATAAAAGTCATTAAGACAAGTGAACAAATATGACAAAGGTAAAAACATATTTTATGACCCTCAAAGGATGAATTGACCTTATTTAAGACCATGGTGACCATTTTAAAACCTATAAGACATTATGAAAAGTTTTAACATGCAGGGGTTGACCCAATTTGACCTAGGGTAAAATTTGGTCAACAATACCTCTTTTGTATTTTTGGCTAATGAATTAGATAATTAGTTTATGAAGCTCTCCTTTGCTCTTTATTTGATCTCACTTAATTATAGAGTTTTCATGTAATATGTGATGTTTATATATCTTGGAGTAATCTTACATGGTATCAAAGCTCTAATCTCATGATTGTTTTGCCATTTTAAAATATCCTTGGTGAGATCCTTCTTGCATGCATCCTACATGGATTCTTCATTTTTTATTTCTTCATAGGTTTGGTGGGTTTTATTAAAAAATCATGAAAAATATTCTATTAGAGTCTAAAATCATAAAATGGACAACACCATCAGATTCAAATGGTGCCAAAACCCTAAGATCAACTATAAACACAACCTAGTTTTGTGACAGTTTATTTTTGACCATTTTGGAGGGTTTAGGTCTTTTTTGGTGATTTTGCATAAATACATAATACCAAGTTCTCCAAGGGAAAATATTTTTTTGGGTTTTTTGAGATCCTTGGTGAGTCTTTAGTGGTTTTTTTATAGGCATTCTAAATCTAGAGTTTCTAAACTTGACAAAGTTTTTTGTACGTCTTTGCATACTGCGGGAGTATCTAACTTCCCTGATACTATGGGAAATGTTGATAGTCCTAGCATCAATATTTTTTGGTGCATGTATAGTCACCAAACCTTGTATTAGGATTTAAAACTATAAGAATATTAAAAAACCCTAACACTGCTTGGGTTGACCTAAATCTTGACACCTGTGAAAAGTCTTCAAACCCCCATTAACTACATCAAGGATTAATACTCTCGAGTTTAAAATGTTCACTATCAAAACTCTCAAGAACACTAGAATTAGAGTTTATGACTGTTGATGTAATCCATAACTCTAACACATAAGAGTTTTTAACTATCACAATGCCTCAAAACCCCAACATTAGAGTTTATAACTATAGGTGCATTCTATATCTTTGATGATTGTAGGAAGGGTCAAAACTCCCAATGGCTACAAGCCTGGCAAAAAACCCCAACCTTTGACAAATCTACTATAGGAACTCAATCAACCTCCAACATTAGAACTTTTAGCATTGCATGCAGTCATTGTAACCCTTGTGATTTTCTCTGATAACTATAGGAGACCTCTAAATATTTGATGTCAGACTTTTTAACGATGGAAGCAGTCAAAAACCCAAAAAAGTGTGTAGGACTTCCAAAACTCTGATGATTTTCTAGAGGACATAAAATTTAACATAGTGAAGTGTGACACTATTCATTTCAAAATGTGTGTATTTTTTGGATGATGTCACTCCCACATCCACATCAATCAAAAGTGGGAGGGGAGAGTACCCATAGTAAACCTTATCACCATGGTCATATGGTGTGGTCACATGAGGCAAACACCTAGCTTAACCCTTAGAACTTGGTCATATATAAATTAAGCCCATATTCACTTCTAAGAACTAGGAATTTGACTCAAGAGAGGTGATTAGTATTGTGTTAGTCCAAAAATGCAAACAAATTGATAAAAACACACTAATTAGCATACATCTCTAGGCCTAGATACTAGGGAGAGCTTAGTTAACAAACATGAATTAAACACAACTAAAATGCAAAATGAACCTTCTTTTACCTTTCTTGGATTCTCTAAAGTTCTTGTTGTAATGGCTTGCTCAGTTTGTGCTCATGAAGTCTGCATCAATGGAAGCTTGGCTACCTCCATCTCTCCTTGGCACCTTATGTCTTTGGCTTGGCTTGGCTTAGCTCAATATTTGGGAATAATAAAACTAATTTTCATGAGGCTTTGGAAACAATTCAACATTATAACTTTGCATAAGTTAAGCTCCTTCTTCATGTGGCAAGGCCTCCTATTTATAGATTTTTGTAAATGGCTAGAATCAACCTGAACTATGCATCTCAAGATTGAGATGTGTGGCTAAGTATTAATCCAATTTTGTAATTCAAATTCATAAATAGGCTCATCAATATTTTATATAGAGGAGCAATTAAGAGGCATAGAAGGGCTTTGATGAGGCATGGGAGGCATGAATCTTGAGATTTATGGCATTTATGGCCTAAGGATGTCTTTCCAAGAAATGAAGTAACCTGATGATGTAGCTATTCAATATTCATTTCTAAAAACAAGTATTCAACAAGTTTCCATGGAATTATAAATTAGGATCTAATTTGGTTTAACTGGATCTTTAAGCATGATTAAACACTTTATGCACAAATTACTCAAATTGATTAGAATGCCTTGTTATTGGTCTAAAATTTGACAGGATTGGAATTGGAAGTTAATGTCAGATGCATTGTATCCATTATCCCATTTAGGATGTTACCAATAAACAAAGGCACATGTCTTGTGTAAGAGTTGATAGGAAAGAGCAATCCAAAGCACCCATGTGCAAAATTAACATTTTTACTTGAAATGATCTAATCAAAGCTAGTTGGCCCATAAATTTCACTACCCCATTTAGGGATAGTCTGGACAAAATTAGCACTTGAATATATAAATTTCAACTTATTTAATGTGCCTTAGTGTTTTTAGGCCAAATTTTTCACTTTAGTAAGAAATTGGTCAAAAGCCTAATTGGAGGTTATCGGTGGCCAGATTTAGGTGTCTATAGTTTGCCCCTATTTGGGAAGGTGTTGCAAGATATAAGCATAATAATGTCTTCTCAAAAAATGAAAAGGTCTTGTATGCCTACAACTGCAATGATGATAAACTAATTGTATGATGCCCCCTCGAGGGAATGGTTGGTGCAAAGAAAGGTCGGTTAGCAGTCCCTCAAAAGAAAGAATGGAGATGAGGGGACCAAAGAAAAGGAAAATGATGGGAGGAAAACAAAATGATATTGAAAAAGTAGTCAAAATCACTAAGAATGTAAGTGGGATGGTGTACAATAGTTTACCCAAAGGTGGTTATAAGATTTGCACCCTAATAGTGGCAACATGGTATGCTAACATAATGATTTTCCCAAAGGCAGTCATAATCATTGAGAAGATGGAGCTGCCCCAGTTAGGATAGATAAACAAGATAACAATGTGCCCCTATATAGGCAAAAAATGTAAAGTGGTGAGAATATAATGATTTTCCCAAATGTGGTTATAATCATTGAGAAATGCAGGTGGTATGGTGTGTAATGATTTGCCCATAGGTGGTTATAATCATTGAATCCTGATTGTGGCAAACATGATTGATCAACTAATTGATGATGGTAACTTAACACATAGGGTAATGATGAAATAGAACAACCTGCTAGTAGGGAGATGCTCATTCGAACTAATAAAAGTTGAAATTATTTCATGTTTAATTACTCTATTTAGGATATGACTGGGATTGAATCAAGATGTCAGTCATAAAGAGATGTCGATGTTGCCATTGCTGAATAGACTTCTTGAAGCTGAGGTTTATTATAGCATGTGTTGGTACGCATCATGGTATAATATCATAAGGACTTGGCTAAAAATGCATAAGGACTAACTCCTATAATCAAATACTCCATAGAAAATAATGTGCCAATGATAAAAACCATGATGATAATGTAAAGATATGAATACAAATGGATTATAGTGTAAGTGTGGGTAAGGAATCAACCAATGAACACACATAAACTGAATCAAGGCAACAGTGTTGAAGGCAAACAAACATGCAAACAAATAAACAAATAGTGCTGACATTGACTTCTAATTCCAATCCAGTCAAATTTTGGACCCATAACAATGCATTTTGATCAATTTGAGTAATTTGTGCACAAAGTGCTTAATCATGCTTAAAGAGCTAGTTAAACCAAATTAGAGCCTAATTAAGAATTCCTTGGAAACTTGTTGAATACTTGTTTTTAGAAATGAGTATTGAATATCTGCATCATCAAGTGGCCTCATTTCTTGGGAAGATATTTCTAGGCCACAAATGCCACAAATATCAAGATTCATGCCTCCCATGTCTCATCAAAGCCTTCCATGCCTCTTAATTGCTCCTCTGTCCCAAATATTGATGAGCCTATTTATGAATTTTAATTACAAAATTGGATTAATTCTTAGACACACATCTCAATCTTGAGATGGATAGTTCAGGATTAATTCAATTTTTCAATTAAAATTCATAAAAAGGTCATCAATATTTGGGATAGAGGAGCAATTAAGAGGCATGGAAGGGATTTAATGAAGCATGGGAGGCATGAATCCTAATATTTGTGGCATTTATGGCCTAGGGATGTCTTGGCTAAGAATTAGTCCAATTTTGCAATTAAAATTCATAAATAGGCTCATCAATATTTGGGATAAAGGAGCAATTAAGAGGCATGGAAGGGCTTTGATGAGGCATGGGAGGCATAAATCCTAATATTTGTGGCATTTGTGGCCTAGGGATGTCTTCTCAAGAAATGAGGTCACCTAATGATGCATATATTCAATATTCATTTCTAAAAACAATTATTCAACAAATTTCCATGGAATTCTTAATTAGGCTCTAATTTGGTTTAACTAGCTCTTTAAGCATGATTAAGCACTTTGTGCATAAATTACTCAAATTGATTAGAATGCCTTGTTATTTGTCCAAAATTTAATTAGATTGGAATTGGAAGTCAATGTCAGATGCATTGTATCCATTATCTCATTTAAGATGTTACCAACAATAAATAACAAAGGCATGTGTCTTGTGCAAGAGTTTTGATAGGAAGGAGCAATCCATAACACCTAGGTACAAAGTTGGCATTTTGACTCAAAATGATTTGATCAAAGTTAGCTAGCTCATAAATTACACTACCCTATTTAGGGATACTCTGGCCAAAATCAGTACTTGAATATATCAATTTCAACTTATTTAATGTGCTTTAGTGTTTTTAGGCCAAATTGTGAACTTTAGTAAGAAATTGGTCAAAACCTTGGTTGGAGGTTATCAGTGGCTAGATTTAGGTGTCTACAACTTCCAACCCAAAAATGATTAACTTTTGCTTCATGGAGGCATATTTTTTTTTGCTTTTTATCTAAAAGGCCTTAAGTGTTTTTTGAGGAATTTGATCAAAAATATTTTTCACCAATTTTTTTTCCAAATTTTTCATGCGAGCTAATATTTTCAACCATCTATAAATTTTGATCAGTAACTTAGATTTGAGTGTTGAATTCTTCAAAAGTTCTTATTTTTTGTGCTCTACACATTGGTTACATTTTTGGGCTCCCTTCAAACTAAATATTGTATACTGTTGGAGGCATTATCAATTGAGATCAATTTGTCTCCCATTATTTCATACTCATGCATAATTACTCAAGACACATTCTCGATCGTGCCCAATGTCTATATAAGTGTGATTGTATTTAAAATTTAAGGGGGAGTCACTTTGATAGTTCTAAGGGGGTACTGTGTGGTGTTGCATACCTTTATTTTCTGTATTTCTTCTTTATTTTCGGTCTCAACCTCTTTTATTGCATCATGGAAAATTGCTGGTCATTTCCTCCTCTTAAGGCATTCAATTATCATGAATAGAAAAGCAACATGTACTTACTCTAGGAAAATAAGGATTCAATAGGATTACTATGAATAATGAAACTAAACTCGTAGTAGATGTAAATAAAAATAAATTATTATATAGATGTGATCAAACACATCGCTGTCTTAGTTTATCTATTTATCTTAACTTATGTTTTCACATTGAATTTGATAAAACACCAAATGAAGTATGGACCACACTGGAAAAACTCTCTGAGAAGTAAGATGTGATGAGAGGTCATGAATTGGAGAATGATCTCATCAATTTGAGCCTAGGTGACTTTGACACACTATAAGACTTATTCACTAAGTTCAAATATGAGGTTACAGTTAAAAGAACGTGGAATAGATAAGAATTATGATCAATTTGTTTTATTCATACTCTCCAAAATGGGTGCAGACTATTCTGTGTTTGTGTCCAATTTCTATGCCACAAAAAGTGCTCTTAAAGTCACATGGAAGATGTCTTCTTTAAATACATTTTTATTGACTTGAATCAAGAAGAAGATAAGTTGATATAGATGGGCACAATGAAGTCCTCAAAATATCAGGCACTTTTTGCTAATAAAAAGAAGGCTTCAAACAATAGAGAGAAGTAATAAAACAAAAAGGATCAAGTGAAGGATGTAAATCCTCCAACCTACAAATCAAATAATGAGACCTCTTCTTCCAATTCTAAGCCTAAAAAAGATTAGATTAAATGTGGTTTTGCTCAAGAAAGCATGATGAAAGAAAATGTTTGAATAAACAGATTGACCAACTGACTAAGATGATCGATAAACATAACATCAATGTCCCTGATTCTACCATTTACAATTCATCAACCCATGAATCCTTTAAGGTAAATGACCATGGTAAAGAAAAGGAAAAAGAGAATAGTAAGGGGAAAGAAAATTTCAAGGCCTTAGTTATAATTGTACCTTATTGACTCTAGTGATTCACATCACATGGCCTCTTCATAAATAAAATTTAATTTATTGGATCCATGTGACATGTCCTCAATACAATTGGGTAACAACACTTCTAAAAAGGTTTTTGGGAGAGGGTCTGTTGAAGTGTGTGGTGGAACATTCAATATTGTTCTAAGTGTTTCCTCACTTTCAACTAATATCCTATTAGTTTAGTAGATCACTAAGTTTGGTATGGACATGTGAATTGAGTTCACTCCAAATTTAGTGTATGCTAGAGAGTTTCACTGTGAAACTATATTGGCATAAGGAATGGTCGATCATCATACTTGTATATATAATTTCTCACACTTTTCTCTTGAATCTCATTTATATTTTTATTCTTTAGACTCACTTGAACTTGATGACATTTCTAAGCCTTAACAATATGCTAATATTGATGAATCTTCTTCTAATACAAATGACTACAACAGTGATGGGGACACACCTCCACTATCTCCTTATCACCTTCTAGATGTTGAGGAGTTATTTATTGATCAAACTACCCCTAGTCTGATTTAGATATTATAGGTAACATGTATATTGATTAAGGACACATCAAATAATAGGCAACCTATACCATAGTTTCATGGCATTTAATAGTCCTTCATTGCCTGTTCTCCTTTTACAACATCATTTCATAGAGCAGTTATCCATGATGGGTATTTGAAGAGACAAATATAGATTAATTTAGATTAGTCTCATGCAAAGAGCCAAACACACTTAGAATATTAATGCATACACAAAAGCTATTTTAAAAATATAATGATAATATTATTTCACACTATTCTCAAATTATTCATTTCAAACATTACATACAGATATATAGGAGAATATTTCCTATATCCAAGGATTCCTAAATCCCTGTAATATCTCTCCTTTAAAACTCTTATAATAAAGAATATGATATATTATTATAACATATAATAATATATCAATAATATTCTAATAAACTTATCATATCAACCACATGGTTATAAACACAAATTACTAACACCTTATAACTAATATTTACCTCTCAGTAAATACTAATTTACTATTTAATTTTTACCTTCTCGTAAATACCTAATTTCACCTAATGTGAAAACTATTCCCAACATTCCCCCCATAGTTTTTACATGGTATAATATATTTTATTTTTTGATTGTAGCATGCTCCACCTCAGTGTGCTCATGATCTGCATACATGAGCCATTGCACATGTCTTCCTTCACACTCATTTGTAATTGGTTTTCATATGTTCACCAATAACCTTCCAAAATGGTTTTCATAGGTTCACCACTAACCTTACATAATGGTTTTCTCAAGTTCACAATTAACCTTACAACATGGTTTTCACAGGTTTACCACTAACTTTTCATCATGATTGATACAATTCTTTTAGATTTACATTATCCAATGTAAATATACAAAAAGGTACATGGGAATATCACAAATGCATAGGTACAACTATTCTTATTTTTTACGCAACTAAAAATAATAGTAACTATCAAACTAAAATCCACACTAAAAAACTAAAAATAATCACACCACACACAAGTCACCAAAACATTTATGTGGCCTCGTCGTTGGTGATTGATGAGAGGTCACTAAAAGACATCCTTCCTCTGTGTAGTCTCCATCCTCTAGTATTGGATACTGCTTAATCAAGAATTGGTAAAACTAGTGACAACCTTGTTGCCTTCAAAAATGACATGTTTAGCAAGTTCTCATGGCAAAATACAATGTATAGCTATCTAGATTTATTTGAATATAGTAACTAACTTTTTGTTGTGACGAGCAAGTTTTGATGCCTCTTGAGCCAATTTATCAAAGATATCATTAATAAAAGAGTTTATTATATGCATTCCTTTACTAGAAATATCAAGATTTGGGTGCACCTATTTCAACACCTTAAATATATAGATCTTATAGGTTTCTTCATTTCGCTCTATCTTTTTCTTATTTGTGTCTTTTCTTTTACTCATTTTAACCGATATGTCTTTCTTACAATTTTTGGCAATTTAAGGACGTCGGCTTACACCGATAATGCGTCCATACAAAAAATGTTTCCTAGTAATCACCTAAACAATACCCTAATATTCACCTAAGACCAAAAATATATGGACTTGAATTTATGACTAAAGACCATTTTAAACATAAATCAAATTTTGACCGATTTAAGACTGACTTAATTATTATCTTTGACAAGACAATACATATTAAAAAAGATTTTTTATAAAGACAACATGATAATTACATCTATTAAAAATAATAATGATAACTTACAAACCTTTAAAGAAGACTTTGAAATAATTTACCCACTTTTAATTTTGCCTCTACACATAATTTTTATATTGATAACAAAAGACTAATCGACTCAAATAACTAATTAAAATACTATACGCTCTTTATTAAAACCCCAAATCTTTTAAAATAAACTAAGACTTATAAAACAAATGAAATATTATATAAACTAATGACCACTATTAAATAAACTATAGAATGAATACTATGGAAGATTCCAAGGAATACATCACACCAAGCATATGATTGTTGCAAACATGAAGAGCTTAAATCTTCAAGGACCTTGTGAGTATTATCATTTATTTAGGACACATATTTGTATGAAATGTTTGACCAAGGTGAGTCAATGTAGTGAGGTGGGTAGTGTTGTACGAGCTGATCAAAAGCTTGTATATGGATGGCTCACATTACAAAAGAATCCAATTATTGAATGCATGAATTGTTCTTCCCATAAATAGATCTAGCAGAATCATTGTGATATTTCAAACTATGCTAAATATGATAAACATTAAACCAAATAAAAAACTTGATTCACCATGGCAAATGGAAGAGATCAACATTATCACATGGATGCCAGTGATGGAAATGGATGATTGAGAATAGATACAAAGAAAAGTAGTTTTCACGCTTAGTTCATGGGTTTACACATGCATGCAGTCAGATTACAAATAGATTGCACCATGAACATGATAGAATCTCATAGACTTGTATAAATTTACATGAGTAAGTTTTATTCTAACCCATATCTGCTAAAAAATCTTGATCTGATACCAGTGATGGGTATTTAAAGAGCCAAATATAGATTAGTCTCATGTAAAGATCTGAACACACTCAAAATATTAATGCATACATAGAAGCTATTTAAAAAATATAATGATAATATTATTTCACACTATTCTCACATTATTCATTCTGAACATTACATACAAATATATAGGAGAATATTTCCTATATCTAGGGATTCCCAAATCCCTATAATATCTCTCCTATAATAAAGAATATGATATATTGTTATAACATATATCAATATATCAATAATATTCTAAAAAACTTACCATATTAACCATATGGTTATAACCACAAATTACTAACAACTTGTAACTAATTTTTACCTCTTGATAAATACTAATTTATTATTTACTTTTTACCTTCTCATAAATACCTAATTTCACCTAATGTGAAAACTATTCCCAACAATGCATCCTACCTTGCATAAGGAGAACAATTCCTTGGATATGAATCACATCTTTGTTGAATATTCATAAGGCTCTTGGTGGACTCATTCACTATTCCAAGGTGATCTACTCTTCATTGCATCTACTTCTAATTCATAGTCACCTTTAGGAACTCCATTGTAGGATACTAGATGGCTTCATGTAGTTATAGACTTTAGTGGGTATTTTTATCTCCCTTATCTTCCTTGATCTCTTTTAGGGGATGAGTCTTATCCTATGGGTTTTTTGCTTTTCCTCACTTTATGAGAGCTGCATTGTACTTGGGTACCTCATTAGGCCTTCTTCCATGACCCAATTCTTCTACCCACCTAATATATGCTTCAAGGGGGTGTTAGTGTAGGCTTTTTTATCTTCTAATTTTACCTACATGGTTGTTAGTCAACTTTGTTAGGGTTGTTAAGGTCATTAGGAGAAATACACTTTATGTGTTTTCTAATTGTGAGCTGAGTTGTTACCTTTTTGGTGACCTAATTTCTCACTATATAATGTACCTCCTTTGTATTTTTGGCTAACAAATTAGATAATCAGTTTATTAAGCTGTCTTTTTCTCTACATTTTCTCTAACCTAATAATAGGGTTTTCATGTAATTTGTGATGTTCATAGATCTTGGAGTAATCCAATAGTTTACATAATTGTGCTTAGGTTGTTTCATTTCAAAAAATAATTTGTGTATATAATGATTTAAATCATGTTAGGAGATTGATTTTTTTATATACAATACTAAATTATCTTTTGAAGGAAATGAAGGAGCACAAGATGTGTCATGATATAGGTTATCATTTGACATAAGTGTAGGAAGTTGCTCACTTCATATTTTTTATTTTTTTGTTTTATGGATCTATATACATATACATGACTTATTCACACTATATAATCCTTACATAATGAAATTTTATGTTTGGACTTAGAGGCAGGCAAGGTGGGGCTTCTACCAATGCCAAGGGCATCTTCAATAAGAGTGTGTGGGAAAGTTTAAACTTTTAATGTTGCTACCTTATTTTCTTATTGTATTCACATGTATTTGTTTCTAGTTTACTACCTCAAAGTCAATATAGATCCACATGTGCATCTAACTGAACCTCAACAAGATTTTTATAAGTCCCCAAGCCAATTAGGAGGTGGTTGTCATGGATCCACATGTAATAAAATCCTAACATACACATATATTTTGTATTAATAAATTATTTTTTTACCATCTCAATAATGCACCAATTATTGTTACTTGCTTCAAATATGTATTTGCATTAATACAAATAATAATTCATAAAGTTCCTAATCTCAAAGGACCTCTTTACCCAAAAACTATAGGGGAGGTATGAAGTGTAATTTATTTATTTATTTATTTTTCTGATTTATATTCCATTCAACTCATTTTATTAATTATGTGTGTTGCTCTTCATTTTAAAAATAATGGATCAACTTTAGGGATTTTCATCTAGCCAACTTGGAGATAAAGGTAGTAAAAAACCATTTTTGTTTCCAAACTATCACTTAACATGACATTTTTATGATCATGTTTGGGTTGTTCCATTTTTAAAAATGAATAGTGTTGATAGAATAATGCGTTTCATCTATGGTTGAGACATGTGTTGGTGTTAGTAATATAGTATCCCAAAAAAATAATATTGAGGAATGATTTGGAGGTCATACTATTGAAACAATACTCACTTAGTATAAATAACATGTTTATGGAGGTTGTTGATAGTAAAAAATTCAACATCAATTGATCTACTAGTTCACCTATTGCAAAAGTCAAGGCAAAATAGTACTAGTGTAATTGTATGGACCTAAGATTGAAAAACTAGTTCAAATGTTGTAAAAGGGTATTTGAAAAGGTTAAGCATGTTGGGATTCAAGAACATTAAAGACTTAACTAGATTATAAAAAATCATTATACTTTAATTAAAATTTATTATTGAAATTTCTAAGAGATAATAGACATTAGATTTGATCAAGATAACCAAAAGTTTAGTGAATGACTATAAAGTTATTGTAATTCTCAGGCTTTCAAATTCAAATAATGAAATATTGAACTTTGGAGTTTATCTTATAATATCAATCATGTTCGATAGAGTAAACCATATTGAAAAGTCAATCACATTTCTCTATGTGAGAAACTTCTATTTATGATCACTTTATTTATTAAAAATATGTTTTAATGTGTAATTCACAAGAAGAAAGCAAAAAATAGATCAAACCAAGGACAAAAATAAATAACCATAAAGGAACTAACTAAATAAATAAGACTAAATTAACAAGCGGAAGAAAAAAATAATATTAGAGATCAACAATATCAGAAAATATAAGATTAGTTACAAAGTTAAATCTATATCTAAACTAAGAAGAAAATAAAAAAGTAAACTTAAATCAAATGAATTAAAGATAACTAACTAAATAGAAATGAAAAACATGATAAAAATCTAGAGATACAATAAAAATATAACAACTAATCTAATCAATGAAAGAAGTACTAACAAAGAGAACCTAAAGTACAAAATAAAACTATAAAAAAAGTATCATGATGAACAAAATGAGTGAACTCATATATGAAAAGAGAATGTTTTATTTGAGAAACCATAAACTTAATAACCAATTTTAATTTTTTATAAGAGCATAAGTGATAAAGAATGAAAACTAAGTAACATGTTGCATAATATGCAAACTATTCATCATTATCTAGAAAAAGTACAAATGTAATCTGCACATGTAGTTGTATTGTTCTATAGTCATAAAAAGGTTAAGAATCTTGACTATATTTAGATAATAAATTTATAAATCAAATAATCAACCTAAATATACCAAAGAATATACTATACCATAAGAGAATATGTTGTATGGTATTTTTGTAAGTAATACTTGATTTTAGAGATTTTTCTTAGAAGAAAACACACAGTATGAAAGTTGAACTAAAGTTATTGTACTTGTGTATGTTTATTTTTTTGAGTGATGTCTTCAAGTCCTTTTAAGGTCTTCATTTGAAAGTTAGTTAAATTTTTAAGTTATAATTAACTTTTAGTTAACTTAAAATGAATTTAATGAAGTTAAATAAAGTTAACTTATTTAATTATATTTTTTTATCAATAAGTTCACAAAGTGAACTTATTTAAGTTCAAAATGAACTTTTAAAACTTAAGACACAAAAGTTTAATAAGACAAAACAACTCTCTAATGAGTGGGGGCTCACTAAACAACTTAATTAATTAAAAATACAAATCATTATGAGAGTAAAATAATCATAAGTGAATAATCTAAAGTAATTAATCCTTAAACATTATATAATTTATCAATTTATATCATTAAGAAATGATAAAAAAATAATTATAACATTAATAACTCAATACTAATGCAAACAAAATGGTGACTACTAAACTAGAACTGAAATCACACATCTTATGAAATTAATTAAACTAAACTATCATCTCAAAATAAAAAAAACTAAAGCAACTACCATGATCCACATAATCAATTGTAAAACTAGTTACTGCCCAAAAAAATACCATTGAAAAGTATCAAGTATGTTGTAAATAATCTGAATGAAACTAAAACTATCCAACCTAAAAGTTAAATATTAATCAATAGATAAAATACTATCATCATCTTAAACCAAGTGAATTAGAGGTGCTCTACGTTCAATTTGATACTTAATATATTCAAGTGGTGTCATAGACAACTCCACTCTAGTGACACCTAAAGTTTTATCATCTACCTATAACTTGATATTTTTGATTAAATATGTCACCAAAGCAGGGGTGAAGGGCTACTAGTACGTTTATAACTGGGAGAAGAAATGATATTGTGAGCAATGACAATAATATCTTGATTAGTATTAAAATGAGGTGTCTTAATATTTAATGGCATAAAATCAACATGAATTCATTTTGTGCAATATAAATTTATGAATAAGGGGTTGATGAAATATGTCTAATTAGGTGAGACTATTGTAGAGCAAGATTACAAAGTAAGTTAGTTCATGCATTAGTAAGGAAAACCAATAATAAGAATAGAGAACCTAACATGCTAAGCCCATTACCTTAAGGGAGGTGTCAATGAAATCAATAAATTAATTAGGAAATCAAGACAAGAAATACCCTCCCATAGTGGTCATCCTTCAAAGATGGTCCATAAATGTGTTTTTTACCAGATTTGGTGCTCCAAATCTTTATCAATGTAGTTGGGCAAGTGCCTCCATCACCTCTTCTAGAACCAATTACTTTGGCTCTTTGATTTGAAAATTTGGGGGAATTAGTGAAGCTTCTTCTAGCAATATTTTTGCATAGGTTGTTTGCACTAAAAAACTTCCTTTTTTTTGGTCTATGATGACTCATGTATTTATAGTTTTTCAGTAAATAGTCAAAAATGTCAATTTACATGGTCATAATTTGGTTGGAGTTGAACTATAGGAAGGTATTAATTGCATAAAGGATAATACCCTGGTTAAGACATTATAAACATGAATTGACAAATGCACATGACATGTGCTGATGAATTAGAGGATTTTAATGGTCCAAAATGTCATTTTACTTGGTCACAATTTGAATCAAAGTGAATTAGGAAAATATAATGATTACGAATGATGTATTGACCCATTTAGGGATACATGAGCATAAATTGACACTTACACATGATGCATGTGGATGAATTAGAGTGTTTTAATGATTTTGGTCTAGATTGTGCATTGTTATGGAATGCCATTTAGATTTGTATTTTTAGCACAATAATGATAAGAATTGGATGTTTATATTTTACCCCTATTTGAGAAGGCATGGTGAGACATTTGGTTGAAGTAATAACTTTTCAAATAATAAAAAGGTCACTTAGAATGATCATAATTAGAAGAAATAAATTCATTCCCACTTTCTACTAAATTTTGCATGAGTTACAAAGAAATGGGGTTACGAAAATTCCCCAAATAGTGTTTTAGGCAGCCCATGATGCCCCCTCAAGAAGAGGACAAACAAATTGAATATTTTATGGATTGAACATTGATCAAAAGAAAAATAATCATGTAATTCAGCAAATTAGGCTAAAAAATGGAGCAATTGGAGGAAAATGGTTTTAAAAATGGATAAACGGGGCTCTTTTGAGCATCTTAGGAAGATAAATGGGAGAATAATATGCCCATGGGGAAATTTGAAAAATTTACTATAAGTTTACCCCCTGAGGGGTAAAACTCATTCATTTTCACCCTTGACTATTGTTATCTAGAGCTTTGATATTTATGTGTGAGAGAGGTGCATATAATGGGCAATATCCCACACCATCGACACCTTAGGGAGCACATCCAAGAGTACCAATAACCACCAGGGAGAAGATCATCCATAGGTACCTTTTTGGGTTTTAATTTCTATATTTAATGTATTTATGACTAGGTAAAATTAGGAATTAAGGTGATCCTACCATTTGTATAATTTTACAAACTACGAGGTTGTCATTAAAAATGATGACTCTACCACTGAAAATGGTGAGGTCATGGGCTATTTAGTGGGGTCACAGGTCAAAATAGTGAGGTCATGCCTAAATCAATAACCTCACTAATTCTGAAGGAAATCACTAGTAAAATGGTGGGATTGCTAAGGCAAATGGAGAGATCACTACAAATAGCGATGTCGCCCTACCAAATGGTGAGATTGCCATGTGGATCTGTGAGTTCACATATCTATGAAGGAAAATAATGGGGCTGATCTGCTAAATGGTGATATGACCCTGCTAAATAATGAGATCATCAAGAACAATGATGAGGTCACCAAAGATACTAAAACAAGGCATAAGAATATAAAATGGGGCTAAAAGAACATTGTTCTACACCCAAAATTAGAATAAATTAGGTAGACTTGTGTAATTAGAGGAAAAACCAAAGGAATGAATGACTTAGTTTATTATGGTTTGACTTGAAAGAGTGAGTTAGGGTCATTACCATGTGTGAGTGATGATCCTGAGTGTTATGGTGATAGGGCATATAAATAGAGGAGCTTATTGGCCTACTAGAGGTGGTAGAATTATATCACTTGGCTCGACTACCAGTGATTCACATAGATTGAGACTATCTATCAGTACTTACAGAGAGGTGGCACTCTGAGACATCAAATTTACATTTTATAATTGGGGAGGCCATAATGTCCTTAGAGGATGTTCATAAGATACTATGAGTTCCTATTCAAGGTCGAAGGATAAACTAGATGTTAGTAGGACGACTAGCTATGCTAGAGGATTTGATTGTTGTGACTGACCTAGAGGTAGTAGAGGGGACCATAGATATGGATGCATTGGAGGCCCTTGGGGTAGGAGTAGTAGTGGCAGGGGCTCTAGTAGTGTCACCAAAACTAGCATAAGGGATAGTTCCCCTAGAGGTTGTGATTTTGATGGCTCTAGTTAATGACCTTCTACTATCAGACAAGAGCAGATGGTTCTTCTAGATTGGATTGATTGACGTGATATGAGAGATGTATGATCATGCTACATTATTTACATGGGGTCCCATCATTCTTGACCTAATTTAAATATATTTACATTTGATATCATATTATATATGGCACAATATTAGGCATAGTACACTGCTTGAGGTCTATGACTGCGAGCTTATAGCTAGAGTGGCCAGTAAGGCTGAGATAACAATGGGGACCTAAGGATCCAGTGGCATTTGGGTGGTATCTCATAGGTTTAGGCCTATGAGGCCACCTTGGGGACTTGTATTTTTACAAATAGGCCATATATAAGATGGTCAATGGGGATTTTATTTGGTAGTCATATTTGGTGACACTATTTTACTGGACCAAGGACTTGTTTATCATCAAGTTCATGATTACATCTTTCTATATCATAGGCTGCCATGACTTTATGGTAGAGAGATATAGAATAAACTAAGTGTAGAGATAATTTGGTTTACACCAAGATATTCCTAAGGGTCCACACTTATTTGCCCATGTGACCTAGGAGATCAGAGAGTGGGGGCTACTAGTGCCTCGAGACTAGGTTGTGACATATTTTGTTTGAGTCCAACATATGCTATGGGACTATTCAAGTGGGGTAGTAGATGTTGGCATGATAGACACCTATAAAACATGGTGGGCTAGTGTTCGACCCATTCAGTGTACTAGACCATGACCTCAATAACTAGTCCTACATTAGAGATGGGTTAGACATAAGAGAGATGGGTGCCAAGCCCTAGTATAGGGACAGGTTCAGGTATCAAATTAATTGGTGATACCACATGCTATCCCATTTTAGGTTGTTCATGTTTAGGTGCATCAAGATCTTCCAGGGGATATATATATGGTTGAGGTAGATATAGGAGAGGATGTGACCTCTTGGATAGGGATAAGGGAGGTAAGGACCTCTAATACATAGATAGGTATAGGTACATGGAAGGAAGGGACCTCTAGCATAGGTATATATATAAAGGACAAAATTTTTATTGATAAGATACATCATGATTTTACTATATTATCATTAGATATTACAAGCCTACATTGAGTGATATAGAAAGAATACATGCAAATTTAGCCACTACATAGGGTGAGATTACCTAGCTACATGGACTTATCAAAACTAAGGATGTCAAGATTATGACACTGAGAGGACAGGTGGCTTGATTGATAGGTGTACATGTCTAGTTGGCCACCCAAGACGTAGAGCTTATGATAATGACCAGTGAATGAGATAGAGCTTAGGGTGATCGAGAGTGGCTAATCACTCAGGTAGAGAGGTTGATTAGAGATATAGATGAGGCTTAATGAGTCGACATAGATGGTAGTTTATCTAGAGGCTTGTAAAATATGATTGTAGCTAAGGATGATGCCTTACACACGAAAGACAATGTCTTATGCACTAAGGATGAGATAGACTACTAATACATGTTATATGAGGTAACAATCCCTATAGAGAGGAGAGCTCTATAATTTAGATACTGGTCAAGATCTTAGTGGACTAGTAAGACCTCTAGGTCTAGACACATGACAAATTCAAAGCAACCAATTGCACATCCAACCTCATAATGGGTAGTGATGGGCCCACCACCATCACATCCATCACCATCACCAACATCAGACATGGGCTAAAGTTTTTAGCAGAGTCCCCCGAGGGATGGCCACGATCAAAGCTGATTTTGTGGCTCTATATTGTATATGAGATGTATATATATTCTCTTGATGTATAGAACATGATTTTGAGAGATATATATGACATTAATTTTTGTCTCATGGCTATTTTATATATGGACTGTTAATATTATTTACGTTGCATGATGCTTTTTCTCTTATTATGATATGATGGTATATGCTAGTGTTAGGAGATGCACGCCCTTATTTAGCATGTGGATGTTGATTTATCTATTATTTTTATTGATGTATGATTATATTCTAGAGGATATTTTAGGAGATTCACATCCTAAAACAATCATATAAATAACCAACATGACTTAATGTGTATGCTAAGAGATGCACATCTTGTATAGAGAGTCTTGTTTGTTTCCAATGTTTGACCTCCGTTGTGTGGTATCTATCATGTTTAGGTAGAAGATATGTAATATAGTGATTTCAGAGATGTTATCTGGTGCCACATTGACATTTGGACTTGGAGACTTGGTGTTTACTTTGGAAAATGAAATTATGCATCATAAGTGTGAATAACTTATAATAACAATGCATTTTTATTGTGAATGGACCGATTCAAAGGTGAATATTTACAACTAAGATAATTATAAAAAATACCAAAACCAAAGTTGAAAGAATTTACATTTTAACAAAAAATAAAGAAAATACAAAGATAAGAAGAGATTAATGAGAATATATTTCCACAGTTCATTGATTTATAAGAGAATTTTTGGATATAACCATGTATTCATTTTTGACCAAAATTTTGGTTCATACTCAATGAACCATCATCAGGGTCTGAGAATGAAATCATTATCATACCTTGATGATGGTTCATTGAGTATGAACCAAAATGTTGGTTAAAAAATGAAGACACGATTATATCCATAAATTCTCTTACAAAATTAAAAAAGATGTCAAATACAAAATGTAACCAACTTAAAATCGATATATGAATTATCAAGACTTAAATAGGAATAAGAATGTACTAAAACCTAAATAGGTCATAAAATAATTCAAGCCCAAGTCAATGCCATACTTAAAAGGTTTATAAAATATATTAAAAAAAAACATTGTAAAATAAACTAACAAACCTATAAGAAAAACACAAAACAATAAGACAAAGCCAAACAAACAAAAATAAAAAAATAATGGTTAATCACAATGTTAGTGTAAATAGAAAAAAAAATTGGTCGTGTATGTGTATTAGAGGTGGTATGCTTGGTGGCAGGGTGACCCCTAAGCTAGGTAACAATGACACCATTACAACAACATAAGGACAATGAGTAAAATGTTTCCCCCAGGCTATAGGGAAACAATGACATAAACAAGATGATAAACATCAACCCTAGGCCATAAGAGACATGTCTAATAAGAGAAACAAAATGGGGGGAAACGGAAGGAAAAGAAGGAGTAGATGAGCTAACTCTAGATGCACTAGGCAAGTGGATGCCATCTACATAGTTTTAAAGATAAAAGATCCAACATGAACTTCAAGCTAAATGTATTTCTCCCAAGAAATGGGATAAGATGAAATTAATGATAAGGAAACATGATAGATGTGTAGAGGAATATGGGAATGGTCTCACAAAATGATGAGTGCATGAGAAAACAGAGATGGATGATGTTCACAATCATTAAAGCGTCAACACAAACAAAGTGCACATATGCAAGAGTATGGTTTAGGATAAAAGCATACTAAAAGATTTTCAGGATCTTAGATCACAATTGATTACTTTTGTATAAGAAACTAAACATGGAATTAAACCAGAAGTAATAAGTAACTAGAAATCAGAAACAACAAAGAATAGGAGATACGAGAAACAATACAATCTATATTAAACTCTTACAGAAGGAAATACAATGAAGAAATCTCTTTCTCCTCACACCTCTTGGGGTACAATAATTCTCCCTCAAGAGTTCTCTCTCTCTCTCTCTCAATCAATTACAATCAACTCAATAACTGAGTTGTATTCCCTCTAGTGACAATCAACTCAATGGTTGTTGTTGCCTACCTTTTCCATAGATCTTCTTGATCTTGCACCTTGTAGATCTACTTGATCTTGCACCCTACAGATCTAATTGATCTTGCTTACCTTACAATACAGCCCCATAGGTCTCTTAAATAGAACCCAAAGCAAACAATAATTAGAAACGTGGACTCAAGACTAAAATTAGTCTTTACATGCAAACTAACTATTCATCTAAAATTAGAACAGTTCTGGAAACACACAGGTGACCGATGTCAGTTCCTGTCTAATCAATGCCGACCGACCATAACTGATGTTTGTTACTATGTAGCTAAAGATAACCAATGTCAGTCAACCCCTAACCAATGTCGATTGGCTCTAACCTATGTCGATTACTGTGTAACCCAAGAACCTCCACATTTTCATGTTCAGTGAAGATTTTAGCTCCACAACTCAACAATCTCCCACTTGGAGATAAACAACTACACCTGTACCTGTATAGCAACATCCTCTAATTTGTTTCTGGCTTGTTTCTCCATCTTCAAGTTTAATCTTGAAGACCAACAAAAGTTGAATGAAGATTCAACTTCTCCTTTGTTACTGGCTTTATTAACATATCAGTAGGGTTCTTATCCATATGGATCTTTTCTAGCTTCAACTGTCCATCCTCCAATACCTATCTAATGAAGTGGTACCTAAGCTGTATATGTTTGGTTCTTGAATGAAAGGCTGAATTCTTTGCCAAATGAATTACACTTTGACTATCACTGTACAATCTGCAACTCTCTTGCTCCTTTCCCAACTCTTCCATGAACTGAGCCATCCATATTATTTTCTTGCTAGCCTCTGTGACTATAATGTATTCTGCCTCTGTAGTAGACAGGGAAACAACCTTTTACAACTTTGAAATCCAATTAACTGCCATTCCATCAATAGTGAACACATATCCTGTGGTGCTTCTCCTGCCATCCAAGTCACCTACGATATCTGAATCTACATACCCATGTAGAGAAGTGTTTGACCCTCCATGGCATAAATGCCTACTGCTGGTCCCTTTTAGATATCTGAGAATCCACTAAACTGCTTTCCAGTGTTCCTTTCCTAGATTGGCCATAAACTTGTTGACAACTCCCACTACTTGGGCAATATCAGGTCTAGTACATACCATGTACTCAACCTCATCATGTGATTTAGGACACTGTTCTTTGCTTAACTTGAACTGTCCAGCCATAGGTGTGCTTACCAATTTTGCATCCTGCAAATTGAACCTCTCCAACACCTTATTCACATAATCCTCTTGAGACAAAATTAACATGTGATTTTCCCTGTCTCTATAAATACTCATGCCAAGGATTTTCGCTCCTAAATCCTTCATGGCAAATGTCTGAGCTAATTTTACCTTTAGCTCAGT
The DNA here is from genome assembly GCA_037957365.1 of Torreya grandis. Taxonomy (NCBI): domain Eukaryota; kingdom Viridiplantae; phylum Streptophyta; class Pinopsida; order Cupressales; family Taxaceae; genus Torreya; species Torreya grandis. The sequence continues at coordinate 1,473,466 of JARHVA010000231.1, read as the reverse complement.
AATATCTTACATGTGTGAACCTGCAACAAGCATATCATCTACATACAATAACATGATAATGTAGCTACTATTATCCAATCTGGTAAAATAAACACAATAGTCAGATTGACATTGACTAAAGCCATGCTCTATCATAAACCTGTCAAACCTCAAATACCATTGTCTTGGAGCTTGCTTAAGACCATATAACTTGGCCTTATGTCTCACTTGTCCATTCTCTCCTTCCTTTAACCTATAAACCCATTTGTTTTTCAGTACTTTATTTCTAACTGGCAACTCTACCAAATCCCATGTTTGGTTCTCTTCCAAGGAATCAATTTCCTCATTCATGCCATGCTCCCACTATTTCCTAGATTCTACCTGCATTGCCTCATCAAAACTTTTTGGTTCTCCACCATCAGTGAGCAACAAGTAGTATAAAGAAGGGGAATAATGAATTGGAGGTTTACATACCCTTTCGGACCTCCTCATGGGCGTTTGAGACTCATTGACAGCTTGCTGTCTGCCCAAATTTCATTTTGACAGTGACCGATCCCGATCATTTTTGGTTGACAGTGACCGATCCCAGTCATCTCTAGCCGACCTCAGTCTACACCCAACCGATGTCAATTCCACCTGACCGATGTTGGTTCCTACCTGACTGACATCGATTCCTACCTGACTGACATTGGTTTTCACCTGACCGATGTCAGTCTCTGTGTTTTCCTGTGAGTGGTGATTTTTACCCGTGAGCTCATTTTGGATCATAACCTCATCCAAATTAAGATTGCCCTACTCAAAATTATTTAGCCTCTTGCGATGATCACTGTACATCACCTTCTCATTAAAAACCAAGGCTTTCCAATTCTTAAATGTGTCAAAAACATCAAATTTCAACTTTATGCAATAAACCCATACCTTTCTTATAGCATCATCAACGAAAGAAACATTATACTATGATCCTCCAATAGAAGCTCCCTGAGCTGGTCCCCACACGTTTGTGTGAACAAGCTCCAACTTGTGCTTCTTCCTTGTTGACCCATTTTTGTGAAACTTTATTTTCTTCTATTTTCTAAAAATACAATGCTCACAGAAATCTAGATCTATGCTTTTCAAATCTGAAAGCTTACCTTTTGACTTAAGAACATCCATTCCCTTCTCACTCATGTGACCAAGCCTACAGTGCCACAACTTTACATCTACATCTAAAGTAGATAAAATAGAAGGAGAATAATCAGTAATACAAGTAGATAGATAAAGTATACCTACTTTCTTACCTCTAGCTAATACAAGTGCACCCTTGGAAACTTTCCAAGATTCAACTGTGAGAATTACTGTGCAACCCTCATCACCCAACTTTTCTATAGAAATCAGATTCCTCTTTAGGATGGGTACATGCATGACATCCTTCAACACCCATGTGTTGCCATTCTACAATTTCAGCTGCACTTTTCCTTTGCCAACAATTTGACAAGGCTCATCATCCCCTAAATAAACTTTTCCAAAGTCTCCATGGACATAATCATTGAAAAATTCTCTATTTGGGGTTGTATGGAAAGAGGTGCCATAATCTAAAACCCATGATTCTACTTTATCTAAGGAAAATATAAGAGCATCCTATGCAATAATATCTGCATCATTTGCTTCTTTATTTCCTTCATACTGATTTTCTTTCAATCAACAATCTTTCTTTGCATGCCCTTTCTTTCCACAATTCCAGCAGGTGATTCTTCCATTTCTAGATTTGGATCTACTTCCCATCTTTGACCTTGATTTCCCTTGCTTTCCCTTCTCTCTTTGCCATCCCCTGCTTTCAACACTTAAAGCATTACATGATGTTTCCCCTGTGCTTTTTTTGCCAATTTTCTTCATTCAAGATTACACTAACAACATCATCAACTTTCAAGATATTTGAAGCAGACGCAGTATTACTAACTGCCATTACCAAACTATCCCAAATTTTAGGTAAAGAGCATAAGATTAAGAAAGCCTTAATTTCATCATAAAAAACTATTTTGACTAAAATTAACTGATTTACAATCGTATGGAAATCATTAAGATGACTATATACCGATCCACCTTCCTGCATTTGCAAATTAAATAATTGCTTCATACCTTATTCGAAGCTGAGGGTTTTTCATATAAATTTTCCAAAGTATCCATTAACTCTACTGTTGTCTTTGCCTGTGATAAGTTGGAAATCACAGAAGCTGCCAGGCTCAACCTTATAGATCCAAGAGCCTTTCGATCAAGAACATTCCATTCTTCATCTTTCATATCTGTGGGCTTACTTGAAACCCCACCCAATGGTAAGTACAGATCTTTCTGATACATATAATCTTCTATCTGCATCCTCCATAATTGATAATTCTTGCCATTGAATTTCTCCATTCTTAGTTTACTTTCTTCTGCCATTACTTTACTTCCACTCAATCAGAAACCCCTGTGAGTGAATCCTGTAATCAACAAACACTAACCCGCTCTAAAACCTAGGCTCTAATACCAATTGTTAGTTGTTAGTGTATACACAAGTAGCTCTGATACCATTTTTCAAGATCTTAGATCACAATTGATTACTTTTGTATAAGCAACTAAACATAGAATTAAACCAGAAGTAATAAGTAACTAGAAATCAGAAACAACAAAGAATAAGAGATACGAGAAACAATACAATTTGTATTAAACTCTTCCAGAAGGAAATACAATGAAGAAATCTCTTTCTCCTCACACCTCTTGGATGTACAGTAATTCTCTCTCAATAGTTCTCTCTCTCTCTCTCAATCTATTAAAATCAACTCAATAACCGAGTTGTTATTCCTTCCAGTGACAATCAACTCAATGGTTGTTGTTGCCTACATTTTCCACAGATCTTCTTAATCTTGCACCTTGTAGATCTACTTGAAATTACACCCTACAGATCTAATTGATCTTGCTTACCTTACAATACAGCCCCATGGGTCTCTTAAATAGAACCCAAAGAAAACAATAATTATAAATGCGGATTCAAGACTAAAATTAGTCTTTACATGCAAACTAACTGTTCATCTAAAATTAGAACAGTTCTGGAAACACACGGGTGACTATTGTTGGTTCTTGTTTGACCGATGTCGGCCAACCATAACCAATGTCGGTTACTGTGTAGCTGAAGATAACCGATGTCAGCCGACCCCTAACTGATGTTAGTTGGCTCTGATCGATGTTGATTACTGTGTAACCCAACAACCTCCACATTTGCACATTCAGTGAAGCTTTTAGTTCCACAACTCAACAAAGATAATAGACAATCACTTGCATAAAAATTGGTTTCATAATGCTTACTATGTCTAAGGTTGAAAATGAGAATAAGCTCACAAAATGGTGAGAGTATAAAAATGAAAGTGCTCATAAAATGGTGAGAGAGTAAGAAAAGCCAAGGGTATAGTAATGCATCTATTTCAAACGAATAATGCACATGATGGTGACTCAAAAAATAGTGATAGCTTTGGATAAGGATAGTAAGGAAGGGGAAATAAATGACAAGTGGTTAATCATGAGATAGTTAGGAGTTCCAGGATCCTTAAGGCAAAGATGTGGTCAAAAAATAAATAAAAGTGCAATTGAGATAACCTAAGATACCATTGGTATCTAAGTGCTACCTACATAGTTCATTTAGACCTCATGCCGATGTAGTTCTCCCAAAAATGGGAGGAAAAAGACCAAGGTGGTCTAGAAATAAACTAAACAAACTAGATGGCCCATCCAATTTTTTTTGACAACTTTATATCTCGCTTGGAAATTCTAAGCCAATTTTCATGATTGCATGATTTTTAGGATTATATAGATATTTAAATTTTTTTTTGGAATTTTATAAGCATCTCAACTAGATCAAGAATGATGAGATACCAAACGGTCCAACTCATAAAAATAACAAGAGCATGGCTTAAGTTCTCACAAAATGTGAGAGTGTTCAAGAACTGGCAATGTCTTTGGTTTTTTAGTTTGTCAATTTCTAATGCTTTTGTGTTTTTGAGATAAGTAATATAAACATAATATGAACAAAGGTACAGGGAACCACTTAACCAGGGATATGCACTTCCATAGGTAAGAGTTCAAGTAATAGCTAAACCAACTAAAATAGTGTAGTAACAACCATATGAAGGCAATAGTAAATACCAAGAAACATAAAAATAAAAATAGAACAATACATAGTGTAAAAAAAGTCCCAAGAAACCAACAAAAAAAACCATGTGTTGACATACGCCCATACACTTATTTGAAAAAGAAGCTGTGGATACTGATCAAGTGAAATTGCCTTATTAAATGGTCCCTAAATGTGTACAAAATGCTGGTGAATCATAATCAAGATCATAATTGGTGAGGGATGCAATAGTCTAGGTTATAATGGTCTAGGTGAAAGTAGTATCAGTCTAAGTACAATGGAATAGAAATGGTCTAGGTTACAATGGTCTAGATTAAAATGGTCTAGGGTACAATGATCTAGGATATAATGATCTAGGTTATAATTGTCCAGGTGACAAGTATGATGGAAAATTAAGCAATTTTGGCATAGGGTAACCCCAAGTAAGGGCTCTTATATATAATGGTTTAAAAGGTTGTCAAGCATAGAAATGTTATATAATGTTCATTGGTTCTGGGAGCTCTTCACCTACTAGATTAGCCAATCTCTATGCCCCTGAACCATAGTTTACTATAACTACATATGGGCCTAGCCAATTAGGTTAAAACTTATCCTTCTTCTTGGATTCAACATTAGTGTTCTTTTGATTCTCTTTTAGGACCAAGTTTCCAAATTCAAACTCCCTAAGAAGAACATGTTTATTATAGCTATGATGTAACCTATTCTAATATGCTCTTAAATTATCTAGTGTAGCTAAACATTTACCATCAAAAAGTTTTAGCTCTTGCAACCTTGAAATTTTATAGTCTTCATCATTAACAATGTGCTGTAAAGATACCCATAATGAGGGTAGCTCAATCTCAACTGGGATAATAGCCTATGTGCCAAAAACCAAGGAATATGGAGTGGCTCTTGTAGGGGTACAAGAATAGTATGGTAGGCCCAAAGAGCAAAAAATATTTACAAGTACCAATTATGGCCAGTGTCATTGACAATCTTTTTAAAGATTACAACAATGGTTTTGTTAGATGCCTTAGCTTGACCATTGAATTATGGGTTATATGGTTTAGATTTATTGTGTTTGATTTTGAAAAGGGTATAAAGGGATTTAAAATATTTGTTCATAAATGAATTTCCATTATTAGATATGATTTATGTGGGGATACCATAATGAAAAATGATATGGTAATGGATAAACTTGGTGATTTGCTTCTCAATTATGTAAGTGAGAACAATTTCCTCAATCCACTGAGTAAAATATTTGGTAGTAATAAGAGTGTGTTTATGCCCATTAGAGGATGTTGGGTTTATTTTCTTGACGAGATCGAGACCCTACGTAAAAAATGGCCATGGTGTAGTAATCATTTGTAGTGGCAATAAATGTGTGTGTATAAAATTACAATGTTATTTCCATGCAATACACTTATTGATGTAATTACAAATATTTGTATCCATCTTAGGCTAGTAGTATCCTATTTTTAGGAGTTTTTTGGTAAGGACTACACCGATGGTGTGGGCTTCACACATTCCTTTGTGGACATATTTAAGCGCTAATATTGATTCCCCTGAAGATAAACAAAAAAGAAGCATTTCATCATAGCCCCTATGATAAAGCATGTTTCTAAGGATGGTAAATGGGTTAGGCGATGGAGGAAACCTTTTTGGCAATTTTTTAAAAGGTTGAGAGGAAGAACTTGGTCATGAAAATATTTATAAAAATCTTGGTACCATGGAGGTTTAGTTAGGGGATTAGGACCATCAATAGTACAAACCCTTTTTGAATCTGGTAATATATGAGTAGGTTGTATAAGGTTCTCAATGAGAAACTGATACTCTTTAACACTATTGGAAACTTATACCATGGACCCAATTGTTACCATTAATTGTGTTGATCAGTTATTAATCCATGGTACTTGTTTAAATTATAGTGACCTAAATTGTGGCTTGAGATTGTCCATAATATGCTTGTAGGGTACAAGCTTTTCATCTCTAGTTTGATACTAATTTTTAGTCTCATTAATGATTAACTAAGAGTCCCCATAAACCATTCACTACTGGATATCCCATTGTATTGCATGACAAAGTCCTAAAATAAGGGATTTGTATTTAGCCATGTTGTTATTGTAGTTGAAGCTGACATGGAATGATTTAGGGATGAGGTCCAATTGTGGTGAAAATAATAAAATTCTGTCTCCAGATCTGTATGATTTAAATGAACCATCAAAATATAATTTCCAATGTTCAAATTCATGATCCACTTCCTCTATCACCATGATAGAGTTGTCTGAAAAATCAAATGTGAGTGGTTGAGTATCTATGATAGGAGTTTAAACAAGTTGATCTATGATGAATTTCCCCTTAATAGCCTTTTGATTTTGGTACTCAACATCAAATTCACTCAATAACATAACCCATTTATCTATGCAACTTATAAGAGTTATTTTAGATAATAAATAATTGTGAGACTCCATTTTAGTGATGAAAATAGTCATATTGTTCAACATGTAGTACCATAAATTTTGGTAAGGGAACACTCTTACCAAATAATATTTCTCAATAGGTGAATAGTTATGCTCATATGTTATGAGTGCCCATCTCAGATAGTAGATCACATGTTCTGTACCTTGGTCATCATGTTGGGCCAAGATTGCCCCTAGTGCACTCTCAATACTGGTGAGTTGGCCAAGTATGTATGTAGTTTTGAAAATGCTTTCTAAAATTCAATATCCCACTAAAATGTAACACATTTCTTTAAGATGTGCATAAAAGGATGGCACTTATCTGTTAGCTGTGATATGAACCTATGAATAGATTAAATTTTTCCCTACAAGATGTGGAGCTATATCAGATTGGAAGGTGGAGGCATTTCCCTGATGGAATTTACCTTAGTGGGATCCAATTCAATCCCTAATTATGATAGAATGAATCCTAACAGTTTTCTCAAAGTAATTCCAAAGATATTTCTTATGTTTGAGATGAACCTTGTATTCATGAAGTCTCTCAAATATTATTTGCAAAATGTCAAGATGTCTGGAATAGGTTCTTGATTTTGCTAACATGTCATCAACATAATCCTCAAATATATCATGCATCATGTCTGGAAGATGATAGTCATCGCATATTGATAAGTGGCACCAATGTTCATCAAGATAAAAGGCATGACTTGGTAAAAAAATGTTCCCCATGGTGTGGTGAATGCAATCTTGTGATGGTCTTCTGGGGCTATCTTGATTTGGTTATACTTTGAAAATCCATCCATGAGAGATAACATCTCATACCCTATAATTGACTCAATAATCATGTTGATGTTTTGTAGAGGGAAATCATCCTTAAGACACACTTTGTTGATGTCTCTAAAATCAGTACATAAGTGTATGCCCTGTAGATTTTTGCTAACTGGGAATATATTTGATATCCATTCAGAGTACTCTAGTGGTCTTAAGAATCTAGTTACCAATAATTTCTCTATCTCCTTTTTCACTAATATGGAAATATGTGGGTTCATTTTTTCAAATTTTTCTTGATCAACTTAACATCTGGATGTACCACAAGTTGATGCATGACCAATGCAGGGTCTAGGCCTAACATATCTGAGTAAGTGAATGTGAATATATCCATAAAATCCCTCAAAATAGTGATAGTATAATCATGCTATTCATTGGTGAGGGATGTGCTTAGATATACAATCTTAGGATCTTCATAGGTTTTAAGGCTTACCTCAGTTATATTCTCTGCAAGGAGTGTGGAACCATCTTTTAGAATAGTAGGTTGTGTCTGATACTGATCCTGTTATTCAACTATTGATTATGATTCCCAAGGCTCATCTATGGGATAGTAAGAGGAATTTGAGTCTATCGGTTCCGATAATGTCCAATTGACAAATTTCTTAGGAAAGTTGAGAGCAAGATGCTCAAAGACTTTATGCTATTCATAAGTAATATTGAAACTAGATGCAAATCTTGGACTTGGTAAACTCTACAATTAATATGGAGGTGAGTAAACTTTTCCATCCAAGAACTCTTGAAATAGGTTTTCACTCAAGGGCTTATCTTTATCTTTAATATTTACCTGACCAATGAACACCTCAAATAGGTTTTCACCTAAAGATCTCAATGTTTTTTATATTGTATGACCAAATGAAGTTTGATTGCTCTCTAAAGTAGGCGATAGGGTCTAATAAGAAGTCAAAACCTTGTTTGTGATTACCAAGTGGTAATCCATCTCTAAGGCCCATATACTCTACAATAGATTCCTTGTTTTAAAACTCATACAAAGGTATAATATAATTTTTTTGGTCCCAATTGATAAGTTCAAGATGAATAAGGGCAAGTGGGTAATAAGTTGTGATGGTGATAATGAAATTAAAATCAAATAGGTTAGTATCAACTAGCTCATCGTAGGTGCTATAATGGGACACTCTGTCACTACTGGGAGTTTTCTCATTAGTCAATAAAGAGGAATCACTTTCAAAGGACATGAGGTCACCCCTAGGTAGTTTAAATCTAAGGCGTTGGTTATTAATAGGTTTACCAATAGATAGAGGTTCAATAATACCTTACTCCCATGGCCTTATGCCTTTGCCTACATAGTCAAAGCTATCCATAATTTGATTTTGGATAGGGTACTTAGGATTCTAGAAAAAATTGGTGAGGCCATCAGCATACAACCAATCTCCTTCAGTAATGGCCTCTTGATCTTGATTTGGTGAAGTGCTTAGTACAAATACCACTGGCTGCTTTTGTTGAGGTGTGTTATTCTTCTACCAAATAATGTTAGGCCTGCAAGGGTTTTTAGAAGGTTTGGGTCTTCTATAGGACTTGGGAGATTTGGGAAACTTTCTAATACTAAAATAATCTTTTAGATAGTACGTGGAAATGTTGACATCCTTAGTAGTAATTTGGTTTACAAAGGTTATAATAAATGGATTGACTGAAGTGGAAGCAAGATCATTAGGGTCGATATAATTAGATTCAAGTCATTTAAAAACTATTACTTTGTTCTCCTTAGATACAAATTCAAAACCAAGGAAATAATTATAGTTCCTATATTAAGCTTTTAAGTGCTTAAAATATTGGTATGGCTATAGATCAACATAAATAGTGACTTAAATTCTAGAATAGGGGAACTTGAGGCATTGATGCAAGGTAGAAGGGATAAAATGTACTTCATGGATCCAAGGATGACTAATAAGTACATTAAAAGGTAATTCTATGTTGACAACATGGCATAGGGTATCATGGGTTACATGCCAAAAAATAATTAAAAAACAAATGGTCCCTAAAGACTCTCTTTCAATGTTGTCATATGCTTTAATTATGATTATTTTTGGCTGCATGTCTTTGGCTATATATCCCAACCGTTGTATCAATTTTAGTGACACTACATTCATCCCCAAACCATTGTCTATAAGAACTAGTTTGATCATGTGATGTGATATAATGACCTTGATATACAAGGGATTATTATGGCTAGGACCAAGGGAAGATATATCTTGTTGATCAAAGGTAATTTTCTAGCTTGGAGATTTGTCTCATGAGTGTTTAAAATTGGCTAGGGTTAATGTCTTCGATAATAATGGACTATTGGAGAAACTCATTTAGTATGGTCCTATGAACTTATTACATATGCAAAATATCTAGGATAAAACTTTGCATAAATGTTTTTCTTAGTTATTCACAAATACTATATGGTTTCTCAATAGTAGGGTGAGAAGGTTTGGCCTTAATCAGTACAGTGTTCGATTTAGAATTAGAAGGCACATGATTCAAATTATAAACAATATTGGAAAAAGGAAAATGAAATTTAAGGGTAAATTGTGAGTGTCTAATTGTGACTACATAATTTTGAGTTGGTAGGGAGTTATCACAATTAGAAGAATTGGGTGGTAGTCTAGAAATAGAAACCTGCAGAAACCAAAACATAATAGAATTGATTGAACTTGGTGTGACGTTACTTGAGGAACAGGGGGATGACCATAAAATAGAGCGACCAACACTTAAATAATCCTTAGATGATACATGGGGTTTGACTATAATGGTGGAAACATGATTGCCAAAAATACACCCCATGATATTATTATGATCATATGGCATAGTGTTGTAGCCTACATTACTGGCTTGGGTATCATGATCCTGATTATGAAGATGATGATTTTATTTATTCCCTTGTCCTTGACAATGTTGACCCTATCCTTGGTTTGGATTATTTTTTTATTATTGGTGGTTGTGCTTGGGAAATAGGTCTTTGTAAATGCCCATATCCTGATTGGTGTTCTGTGCTGTTTGTTTTACTTTAATCTATCCACTCTCAATCAGGTTTTTAATGAGATGCCTAAATTGTACACATCAATAAATGATAGTCAATAACATGATGGAACTTGTAAAACTCAACTTCCTAATACTATTTGGTTTTGGGTTGATCTTTAGGAAATGGTTTTAGCACATGCCATATCATTAAATTAGCTACAACCAACTTCTAGAATACTGCCTCAACAGGTTCTCCTAGCTTGATGAATGGTCTATATTTGTTGAATCCTCTATGTGGAGGATCTATTTGAAAAGTGGGTAGTCAATTAGGTTGTGAATTTTGAGCCAATAGAGCCTAAATTATTTGCACATGCCATGATTCTATTTCTCCATTACCCACAATGTTCTTGTTTTTATTAAAAACTTTTGGCTTTTCCATAGTATTAGCTTGAATATGTGTTTGAGTCTGATTGGATGTTTGAACTTGTGAATAGATTTTTACTAGGCCTTTGGTAATAAGTGTTTTATTGATCTACACACCATTCTTAATGATTTATTTAAATGTGTTGGCACAAGCAAGTCTTAGATTATGGGCCACCTTAGGGTGCAGGTTCTATAAAAATATATCAACTACGTGCATATCTAGCAAATTGTATTAAAAGCAACCATATATTACTCTCCAACATTGTAGGTATGTAGTGAAGCTTTCTATATGTCTTTGTCTTATTTCACATGAGTCAACCACTTCTAGCTCATGCTCAATGTTATAGGAAAAATGGTTGAATTTTTTTTGGGATAAATCATTGAAATTTATCATCGATCCTTTAGGTAATTTTGGGAGCCAATATAATGCTTGTCCATCTAGTTGTGTGGAAATAAGCATAACAAATAGACACTATTGTAAGCTACTTCGTGGCATACCATTAAGAAGGATTGAATATGTTATCTAGGATCATCCTCCCCCTTATATTTATCAAACTTTGGTGCCTCAAAATGAGGTAGAAATAGTACTTGAAGAATGCTCAAGTCAAATAGAGAAGGACATATCTCATTAAACTTGTATTTTTTGATCCGAATGCATGTTTCAAGCCTCATGACTATTTCCTTCATTAAATTCCACTCTTGCATATTTAGTGCATTTATTGGTGGAAAGTAGTTTTATTGGGGAGGAATGTACCCCTCCTATGTGGTCCTATTAAGGATATGGACCCTTTACCCAGAATTTTGATTTTGGTTCATCCTTGGATGTGAATAAGTCTAACATTGTTGGTTCTAAGAATTTCATTGTCAATTACTAGATACTTTATGTTGATTTATAGGCATTTATTTTTGTGAACTATAGGGAATCTACTGGTTTTGATGTACTTATTGGTTTACCAAAGGGTGTAGCCATTACTGGTTCATAATGGGAACTTGCTATTATTGTAAAGAACTTGGTAAAATGTTGTGTAAAATACCCAAAACCTATGATGAAGATGGGTATTTATTAACTTGATGTTGTGATTGGGAAAGAGTCTCTTGATGGTTAAATAAAGTGTGCTTCATATCAAGTGGAACTTGCTACAAAGTATCTATGGGTTTACTCTACTTAGGAGAAGCCACAAGGTCTACACAAATGTAGGACTGGCTAAGTCTTGTTGTATTTGTTCTAACGGTTATTTTTGCTCCAAATAATTGGTATTACCAATTGAATTCATAGTTAAATAAAATTTGAAGTCTATGACGAGTTGATCAACATACAATTGAATAATTTGTTATATTTTGGTTGCAAGATATTGAGGAAGTGGTATCTCTTTAGGGTCCACTCCAGCATCTAGGAGTTGATTAATAGGTAAAGAAACGTGTACTTGGTGTCCTGCCCAACCTAGAGACCCAAGTCCTAGTAACCCTGCTAAATGGTGGTTCAACATGGATTCTACATCTTGGAACCAAGCCAATTTTGGAGCAGCTTTGTGATAATGGAACCAACCAGCAAAAAGCATTAACGCTGCAAAGATCAGTTAGGGAGGAGTCCACAAGTGGTCTTTTCCCTTTGATATAATAAGTGGTGTTTGGTTTTGTGACATGAGTAAGAGGTTTATCCTTTACTTGAAAAAGTGGATGTAATTTCTCCATTGGGGAATTCTATCAACCTTAGGAGAGATTTATCTTTATCCTTTATAGGTTGGTGCTCAAAGTAACCTTGTTCAGATCCTACCATGGTTGGTATGTCCTCAAATATGATAGGGTGTTCTTCCCCACCATAAAAATTCTCTTCCTTGTAACTAGGGCCATAAGAGACCCCACTACGAGTATACCTTTGCATGTTTGATAACGATTTTATACGTTTGTGATTTTTTTGAATTTTTGTTTGAAAATGTCAAAAGGTGTATGGAATCTAAAATAAAACATATGCAAGGTGGATTTAGGTCTATAATCATAAAAAAATGATGTGACACATCATAATTAGAATAAAAAATAAGTATTAAGAACACTCAACCTTGGTTAAAATTGGCAATTAGAGGAAGGTGAAACAATGTTGGAGCTTAGGGTGCAGGCTAGAACAATAAAACCAAATTTAAAAGTATGTTAGTACCATAAAAATATAAGCGTGACCATGGTAGGCCATGATCAAAAAAATTAGAAGAAGGCTCAAGTGATTTAAGAAACATAGGATGTATGCTAACACCTAAAATCCTAAGTCTAAAATAAAAAACAAATGGGAAACACAACAGTGCCCAATAGAAAATAAAGATGTGTCAGGAAATCAGAGAAACAACAAACATGCTCTGACTCCACTGGTTAGGATCTTGCTCCTCAGAAAGAGCACAGTATGATTACCAAATATATAAGCAATTGAATATGCGGAAATAACCAGAAACACAAGTAACTAGAATTCACCAATAGCACAGAATATGAGAGACAATACACTATCTTGTATTAACACTAACAGAAAAGAATACATCAAAGAGCCGCCACACTCTTTCACCTTACAGAGATTCGCCACACCTCAAGTGTACAGTAATTCTTCTCACACACACTCTCCTACACAAAAACGGTCCCAACAACCAACTCACACACAGAATTGGTGTTCACCTCACCAACCAGTCAGTAATAACCCTGCCGGTACATCAAGCACTCTATAGCACTTCAAGCTGATCTCTCATGAACCTGCAACCTGCAATTCAAAGACCAAACTTACATGTAGATCACCAATGAGCTTGCAACAACCTGCAACTCATAGATCTTACAACTAGAAGGAACTCTTCCTTTCTATCTCATGCCTTAAACAATACATGCCAATGGGTCTATAAATAGATCCCTAACTCAAACAATAACTAAGACTCTTAATTTAGACAATTATCCTCGTAGCCCAAGACTCTGGCTGGTCTTGACATGCAAACTCATCGTTCACTTAACTAACTGTCCGTGAAACGAACACTTTGGGAACACACAGGCGATCGACGTCGGTCCCTGCTGGTCTGGTTCTGCCGACGTCGGCCGACTTCCTGCCGTCGCCGGTTGCCTTCTGCACTGGATCCTGCCGACGTCGGTCATGCTGCCGACGCCGGTTCCTGTAGAACTCAACAACCATCATTCCTAGTTTGCAAAGGTTGAAGCTTTTAGCTCCACAACCTAACAATCTCCCACTTGGAGATAAACAGCTGCAACCTGTACCTGTACCTGTACACCGTCTAGTTTGTTTCCTTGGCTTTGTATCCCTCCTCAAGATCACTCTTGAAGACCAACCACCACAAAATCTGTGATGCAAAATCTGTCATCCAAATTACCTGCCACATCCGCATCTACAACCATGTAGAAAAAGAACTTGACCCTGCATAGTATGTGCACCTGCTGTTGGTCCCACTGAAATGCCCTTCAGTATTACTCTCCCAGATTGACTCCAAACTTGTGACAACTCCCACTGCTTGGGAAAACTCAGGTTTAGTACATACCATGCACTCAACCTCATTATGTGAATCAAGACACCTGTTCTATGAACTGTCTAACCATCGGCGTGCTAACCGGTTTCACACAATCATCCTGAAACAAAGTCAACAAGACCTCCATGTCTCTAGATCACACTCATGCCAAAGAATCTTGCTGCTCCCAGATTCTCCATGACAAACACCTAAACTAGCTTTACCTTTAGTTCAGAAATACCTGTATATGTAACCCTGCAACAAGCACATCATACAGAAAATAGAATAGTGTAGCTAATACTATCCAACCTGGTAAAGAGAAACACAATGATCAAACCTCCATTGCCCTGCAGCTAATACAAGATCATATACCCTGATCTTCCATCTCACGTATCCATTTCCGCTCTTCTTCATCCTCAACATCCATTCATCTTTCAGTGCTTACTTCCAGCTGGCAACACTACCCAAAACACCTGTTTGGTTCTCCTCCAAGGAATCACATCCTCATCCATGCCAAGCTCCCACTGTTTCCTGGATCTACCTGTTCTGCTTCTTCAATAACTTCCTGGTCCTATGCCATAAGTGAGCAACAAGTAGTGTAAACAAGGGAAATGACGAATTTAAGAACTTACTTACACCTTCAGTCCTCCAAATGGGCGCTTGAGACTCCATGACAACTCGCTGTCCACCCAAAATTCGTCTCAGTAACCGATGCCGGTCACATCTCAGTCTACAGTCGACCGATGTCGGTTCCCTACGACTGCCTCACTGCCGACGTCATTTTCCCCTGGCCGACGCCGGTCTCTGTCTGCCCCGAGTCACCGACGTCGGGCTGCACATAGCCGATGTCGGTCCCTGTCTGGACGCCGACGCCGGTTTTCCTGCCGACGTCGGTCTCTGTGTTTTTCTTGTGAGACCTGACTTTTTCCCGCGAGCTCTTTTTGGATCAAAACCTTGTCCAAATCACCTTTGCTCTGCTCAGAATTCCTCTGCACCTTATGCTGAACTCTGTCCGTCACTTTCTCCTTGAAAACCAAGGCTTTCCCGTTCTTGTCACTAACGTCAGATTCCTCAAGAAACCTCACTTTCTTCTTCTGCATACAGGAACCATGATCCATGCCTTCCAAATCCGAAAGCATATTCTTTGACTCAAGAACCAGCATCTCCTTCTTGTCTATGTGACCAAGCCTATCAAGCCACATCTCTGAATCTACAGCTGAAGTAGATAACCCAGAAAGAGAATCAGTAAAACAAGTAGATAGATAAAGCGTACCTACTTTTTTACCTCTAGCTATAACAAGTGTACCCTTGGTAACCTTCCAAGAGTCCGCTGAGAGAGTTACTGTGCAACCCTCTTCACCCAAACTTCTAACAGAAATCAGATTCTGCTTCAGAACTGGGACATGCATGACCTCCTTTAACACCCATGTGTCACCTGTCTGCAATTTCAGCTTCACTTTGCCTTTGCCAACAACCTGACAAGGCTTACCATCCCCTACACAAATTTCTCCAAAGTCTCCCTGGACATACTCATGAAAAAATTCTCTATGTGGAGATGCATGAAAAGAGGCACCAGAATCTAATACCCAAGATTCTACTTTATCCAAAGAACATACCAGAGCATCCTGTGCAACGTAGCCTGCAACATCTGCTTCTTCTTCATGTTCTTCATGATGATCTTCACCCGATCTGCAATCTCTCTTTAAGTGCCCTTGCTTTCCACATTTCCAGCAGGTTATTCTGCCATACCTGGACTTGGATCTCTTGCCTGTCTTCGACCTTGATCTCCCACGCTCTGTCCTCTCTCTTGGCCTTCCTCTTCCTTCAACACTCAAAGCATTTCCAGATAATTCACCTGTGCTTTTCCTGCGTATCTCTTCATTCAAGATTACACTCACAACATCATCCACTTTTAAGACTTTTGAAGGAGACACAGTATTAGAAACTGCCATTACCAAACCTTCCCAACTTTCAGGTAATGAACACAAGATTAAGAGAGCTCTAAGTTCATCATCAAATACAATATTCACTGAACTTAACTGGTTTACTAAACCATGGAAATCACTAAGATGGCTATGAATAGATCCACCTTCCAACATTTGCAAATTAAATAAATGCTTCATAAGAAATACCTTGTTTGAAGCCGAGGGTTTTTCATACAAATTTGCCAAAGATTTCATCAACTCCACCGTTGTCTTACACTGTGATAAGCTGGAAATCACAGATGAATCAAGACTCAATCTAACAGATCCCAGAGCCTTCCGATCAAGAACCTCCCATTCTTCATCTTTCATATCCAAGGGTTTGCTAGCAACCCCACCCAACGGTAAGTACAAATCTTTCTGATACAGATAGTCCTCAATCTGCATCCTCCATAATTGGTAGTTCTTGCCATTAAACTTTTCCATTCGTAGTTGACTGCTTTCTGTCATTGCTCAACTCCCACTCAAACAGAAACCCTGTGAGTAACCTGTAATCAAAACACACTACCCAGATCTACACCAATCTGTTAGTATCCCAACCAAAAGCTCTGATACCAATTGTTGGTATCAAGCTCAAGAACCTACAACCAAGGCTCTGATACCACTTGTCAGGAAATCAGAGAAACAACAAACATGCTCTGACTCCACTGGTTAGGATCTTGCTCCTCAGAAAGAGCACAGTATGATTACCAAATATATAAGCAATTGAATATGCGGAAATAACCAGAAACACAAGTAACTAGAATTCACCAATAGCACAGAATATGAGAGACAATACACTATCTTGTATTAACACTAACAGAAAAGAATACATCAAAGAGCTGCCACACTCTTTCACCTTACAGAGATTCGCCACACCTCAAGTGTACAGTAATTCTTCTCACACACACTCTCCTACACAAAAATGGTCCCAACAACCAACTCACACACAGAATTGGTGTTCACCTCACCAACCAGTCAGTAATAACCCTGCCGGTACATCAAGCACTCTATAGCACTTCAAGCTGATCTCTCATGAACCTGCAACCTGCAATTCAAAGACCAAACTTACATGTAGATCACCAATGAGCTTGCAACAACCTGCAACTCATAGATCTTACAACTAGAAGGAACTCTTCCTTTCTATCTCATGCCTTAAACAATACATGCCAATGGGTCTATAAATAGATCCCTAACTCAAATAATAACTAAGACTCTTAATTTAGACAATTATCCTCGCAGCCCAAGACTCTGGCTGGTCTTGACATGCAAACTCATCGTTCACTTAACTAACTGTCCGTGAAACGAACACTTCAGGAACACACAGGCGACCGACGTCGGTCCCTGCTGGTCTGGTTCTGCCGACGTCGGCCGACTTCCTGCCGTCGCCGGTTGCCTTCTGCACTGGATCCTGCCGACGTCGGTCATGCTGCCGACGCTGGTTCCTGTAGAACTCAGCAACCATCGTTCCTAGTTTGCAAAGGTTGAAGCTTTTAGCTCCACAACCTAACAAGATGAATGGTTAAAGAACTTAGAGCATGAGATAATGTAAGACAACCCAAGTTAAAAAAATAATAGAATGAATATCATCTAGACAAATGATTTCAAATCAAATATGAAAATTCACCCAAGTTATTCAATCCAAGCATAAAAGGTGAACCACCCAAGCCCAAGTTGTAGGCAAGATTCTGACATAAACCAATCATGTTTTAGGTTAGAACTTAGAAAGGTAAAATTTCAAATTTAGACTAAAGGACCTTATATATCCAAGTGATGAATATCCTAGACCTCAATGGACAACATAATGATGCTTTTTGGAAACACAAACACAATCATGAATGATTTGATTTGTTTTTAAATAAGGCTAAAATGTTTTGAATTAATTTGACTAACATAATGCCTCTTTGTTCAAAATATGATGTATAACATGTGTTTTGTTTTGGAAATGCTTTGGTTTTGTTTTCAACATGACACATACACACAAATATTTTTAGACTAAAAAATAATGCAAGTAAACAAGAACAATAAAACACTGAAGTGTACGTCCTATCCTAGAAACTAACAAGGTTACTTTATACCATTAGATTTCATTGATATACTACTTATTGAGAGGATATACGTTGGTAATATAACAAATTTATATGAACATGAAAATTAAGTTTGTTTATATGCCTTCTTCTCTTAAGAAATCATACGGTGACATGGAACTTTGGGCTACTCACCCTGCACCAATAGTACTCCATGACAATTGGGGTTTGTCTAAAAACTATAAGTTTCGATCGAGATAGATGGTCCCATATGTGTGGTTAACACTAGGGTGAAACATGCCATTTGGATCCAAACTAATAATCTTATTGTAAAAATGTCTTTTCCTTTTTACAACCACTACATCCATCAGATTACTTAGTGTAGTATGATGTCTAGATTAGGTTATTGTTTTGAGGGTTATAATCGCTAACAAAGTTAGTTTAACCATTCAAACTAACATCCAAATGATTTAACCTTAATTTTTATACCACACCAAGGAGTGGGGTTGAAATGATGTCAAAATATGAATTCCTAGGTCTACGCTTCCCTAAAGAACTCGTGGGGAGGCGATAAACTCTTGCCCATAATCCAAGTGCATGAAAGAAATAAAACTAGGACTTTAAAGGTCATTTTTTGGATCACCCAAAATATTCAAACTTGGGGAGAGCATAGAAGACATTACTTTTAATATTTGGAGTAAGTGACAATGCAATGAACAGAGCATTTTTAGATCACCCGAGTTCCCTAAAGGACTAAGTGACAATGCATACATGTAAAGTCTAATTTGCAATAAAACAATAAAACAATAAAACAAACAAAAAATAATGAAATAAAAACAAAATCTCTTAAGAGCAATTAGTATAGGATTTGTGTTCATTTTAAATCACTAAGTGAAATTTGAAATGAAGTTTTCCTTTATTTTTATAAAAAGTAAACTAGCAAAGTGTCTTAATCCTACAAAATAGAGTATTAGTAGTCAAGCAAGGGTGTAGGATATCAAAAGGAAACTAAAGCTTGATGTTTTAACTCACTAGATTTTGACACAGGGTGAACTCAATATTTGATAAATAAATCCTACTATTTCGTAAAGTGATACTATCATTCTATGTATCAATCTCGCTATTCCATAAAAAAAAACACATTGTTTGGTTACCTCATTGATCAACATGATGAATTCATTAATTTCAATTAAGCACAAAACATAAAAGTTACCTATAATTTTGGTTTAAGATGATCTAATTGATTAAAAGATGACCTTGACATTCCACAGGTCGATATCACTAATATATAAGTTGATCTTGCCAATCTGTAAAAACAAGTAGTGAATAAAAAATCACAATAGTTAATCTCATCATTTGTATGTGCAACCTCACTATTGCTCAGGGAAAACTCTCCATTCCATAGGATAATCTCACTAATGTTTAGGATGACCTTTTCATTTATAGGGTAGCCTTGTCATTTGGTCCAAAAGATAGAAAACATGAAAATTAGAATAAAAAGAGCAAAATGACATGAAAAGATGGTTCAAATGCATAATTAGAAGGATAACATGGTACATGAGATGTGCGGTCCCATTGGGCATGCCAAAATGTATATCATGATTAAAAATTAGGTTAGTTCATATGTTATTAAGGAAAAAAATAATAAGCATAGAGAACCTAACATGCTAATCTCACTCCCTCAAGGGGCAGTGTCAAAGAAATAAAGAAACTTTAGGAAAGCAAGACAAGCAATACCCTCCCATAGTGACCCTCCTTCAAAGATGGTACATAAATGTGTTTGTGCCCAAATTTAGTGCTTCATGTCTTTGTAAATGTGGTTGGGAGAGTGCCTCTATCATCTCTTCTAGCACCGATGTATTTGAATCCTTGATTGGTCAATTTGGGGGAATTAGTGAAGCTTCTTATAGCAATATTTATACATAGGTTGTTTGCACTAAAAAGCTTCTTTTTTTTGGTCTATGATGGATCATGTATTTATAGTTTTCCAAAAATTTTGAGAATTAACCATGACTATCTATCTTGAGATCAAGATGTGTGGCCAAGGATTAATTTAATTTTGGAGGATAAAGCCATTAATATTTTGGAACAAGGGAGCATTAATGAGGCATGGGTGGTCTTAAACCTGATATTTATCTCCATTAATGCCTAATGATTGACACCCTTTTGATGATGTCATGGCCCAGATATTTTGAATTATGAATTTCCAATAATAGATATTTAATAAATTTATATGGATTTGCATAATGGCTTTACTTAGTATTTTGAAATTCTTGGAAATTGGTCGCATGTTTAATAAAAATGGTTGAAAATATTAATTTACTTGGTCATATTTTGACTAAAGTTGAATTAAAGGAAGGTGTCAATTGCATATAAGATAATACCCTAGTTAGGGCATTATAGACATGAATTGACACATGCACATGACATGTGTTGACGAATTAGAGGATTTTAGTGGTCCATAATGTCATTTTGCTTGGTCACAATTTGAATAAAAGTGAATTAGGAAAAGATAATGATTGTGAATGATGCATTACCCCATTTAGGGATAAACTGTTAGGTTGCGGAGCTAAAATCTTCACTGATGCAAACATGGAGGAGGAGGTTGCTGAGTGTCACAGTCACCGGTGTCGGTCAGGCCAACCGACATCAGTCAAGTGTAGACAAGAAGCTACCGACATCAGTCATGGATCGGCCAACGTCGGTCATCTCCAGGCAGACAGGGACTGACGTCGGTCACCTATGCGGATCAGAACTACGAGTTTCACGAATAGTTTGTTAACGAACCGATTATTTGCATGTTAAAGGCTAATTTTAGTCTTGAGCTACGGATCTAATTATTGTAATTAGATGTCTAATTATTGTTTGCATGAGATCTATTTAAGAGACTCATGGGCTATATTATAAAGTGTGCTAGTTGAGTAAGAGCAATGTTAGCTCCTTTAGAGTGAAGAGAGCAAGGTGTGTTCCTCCTAGTGCCACAGTGCCAAGTGTGTATGATCAGGGAGATCTGTAGGTTGTTGCAAAGTTTGGTAGGAGATCGACAGGGGTGCTGGTATGGTAGAATCATAAGGACTTGGTGAGGCAAGGACAAGGGTTCTATCTGAGTAAGTAAGAATGATTGATTTGCAAGTGTGTGTGTGTGCAAGGTCAAAGGAGATCTATGGGGTAGCAAGATCAAAGGTGACAACAACACATCAAGGAGCAAGATCAGGTGAGATCTACTTGGAGTATGTTGTGTACTTAGAGTACGGTGTGTACTCAAATTTGGAGTGCATGGAGCACTTGTGTACTGGAAATAGTGATACTGACTGGTGGTACTGGCAGTAGTGATACTGACTGGTTGGAGGTGAACATCAACTCTATGTTTGAGTTGTTGTTGGGACCGTAAGAGAGAGAGTGAGCTCTTGAAGAGATTTACTGTTTATGCCCTAGAGGTGTGGGAGCCCTAGAGGTGTGTAAGGAAGAAGACTGTGGCATCTTCTTTATTGTATTTCCTTCTGGAAGAGTATTAATACAATTGGCTATTGTCTCTCATATTTTGTGTTATTTTTGATTTCTAGTTACTTGTTACTTCTAGTTAATTCTGCATTTAGTTGCTTGTACATGGTAATCAATTGTGCTTCTGGGTCCTAATAGTGGAATCAGAGCATGTTTTTTATTCTAGATTCTTGACAAGTGGTATCAGAGCTAAGGTTGCAGGGAGCAAGTTTGTGTTTGATTACAGGTCACTCTCAGGGGTTTCTGATTGAGTGGGAGTATAGCAATGGCATAAGAAAGTACACTAAGAATGGAGGAATTGAAAAGCATGAATGGTCAATTACGGTGTTATGGAAAGAAAGAGCAAGTAAAGAAAGATTGTTGGTTGGTAGTAGATCAGCATGAAGGAATTGAAGAAGCAGATGTTACAGGTGTTGTTGCACATGATGCTCTAGGATGTTCCTTGGATAAAGTAGAATCTTGGTTTATGGATTCTGTTGCCTCTTTCCATGCAACCCCAAATAGAGGGGTTGGTGAGCCTTGTCAAAGTATTGGCAAAAGGGAAGTGTTGCTAAAATTGCAAGCGGCTAACACATGGGTGTTGAAGAAGGTCATGCAGGTCCCTGTCTTGAAGATGTGGCTAATTACTTTAGGAAAGTTGGGTGATAAGAGATGCACAGGAACTCTCACAGTGGATGCACTTGAATTAGCATGTGGTAAGAAAGTAGGTACTCTTTATCTACCTGCTTGTATTACTGATTCCACTTCTTTTGCACAGGTGTGGCTTTGTAGGCTTGGTCACATAAGTGAGAAGGGAATGGATGTTCTTAAGTCAAATGGTAAGAGTTTAGTTTCAAAGAGCATAAACCAAGATTTCTGTAAGCAGTGGGATGCTACAAGAAAGGATTGGATTTATTGCAAGAAAAGGAAGATTGATGTATTTGATAAACTTAAGAACTGGAAAGCCTTGCTGTTCTTGGAGGAGATGATGGACAGAGATCAGTGGATGGGACTAGATATCTCTGAGCAGGGTAGTTTGGACAGGGTTTTGATTCAAAGAAAGCTCACGAGTAAAAAGTCATCACTCACAGGAAAAACACAGGTACCGACGTCAGTTATGGGAAACTGACATCAAATAGATAGGCACTGACGTCAGTCATGTGCAAACTAGAGGAGTCAGTGGTGTCGAGCAGGTGGAGACTGAAATCGGTAGGATAACCAACATCGGTGACCTAGACAGTCACATGGAACTGATTTCAGTTGGATGCAGACTATGTGGTGACTGAGGTCGGTCATTGGAACAGATTTTGGGCAGACAACAAGCTGTCAAGGAGTCTCAAATGCCCATATGGAGGACTGAAAGGGTAAGTAAGCCTCAAATCTATTATTCCTCTTCTTTATACTAGTTGCTCACTGTAAAGCAAGAAGGATCCAGGAAATAGTGGGAGCGTGGCATGAATGAGGATGCAGAACCAAATGGGAGATTTGGTAGGGTTACCAGCCGGTATGAAAACACTGAAAGATGAATGGATTCCTTGGTTAAAGAATAGAGAGAATGGACACGTGAGATGGAAGGCCAGGTCATATGGTCTTGAGGAAGCTCTAGGACACTGGTACAGGTTTGACAGGTGGATGAAAAAGAATGGCTTTAGTCAATGTCATTGTAACTACTGTGGTTTCTTTACCAGGTGGGTGATGATTGCAACATCATCCTGTTACTGTATGTTGTGTGTTTGCTTGATGCAGGGTTACACATACATAATTTTTTTGAGGTAAAGGTAAAGTAGTTCAAGGGTGTGTCATGAAGAATTTGGAGGAGCGAAATTCTTTGGCATGGGTAATCCTAGAGACAGGGAAGATCACAAGTTGATGTTGTCACAGGATGATTGTGTGAAGGTAGTGCAAGATGTAGAACGACAAGCACACCTATGGATGGACAGTTCACAGAATAGGGTCCCCAATAACATGATGAGGTTGAGTACATGTGTACTCCCTGAGTTTTCCCAGTAGTGGGAGTTGTTAGTAGGTTTGTGGCCAATCTAGGAAGGAAGCACTGGAAAGTGGTTCAGTGGGTTCTCAGGTATTTGAGAGGGACTATAGCAGGGATTCATGTTATGCAGGGTCAGGCACTTCGGATATGGTAGGTTACTTGGATGATAGGTGTTGTACCATAGGTTGTGTGGTGGTTGGTCTTCAATATTGAGCTTGAAGAGGGATACAAGCTAGGAAACAGATTAGATGGTGTACATGTATAGGTACAATGTAGCTGTTTATCTCCAAGTGGGAAATTGTTAGGTTGTGGAGATAAAAGCTTCACTGATGCAAACATGGAGGAAGAGGTTGCTGAGTGTCACAGTCACCGGCGTCGGTTAGGCCAATTGACATCGATCAAGTGTAGATAGGAAGCTGCCAACATCCGTCATGGATCAGCCAACGTTGGTCATCTCCAGGTAGACAGGGACCGACGTCGGTTGCCTGTGTGGATCAGAACTGTGAGTTTCATGAACAGTTTGTTAACAAACCAATTATTTGCATGTTAAAGGCTAATTTTAGTCTTGAGCTGTGGATCTAATTATTATAATTGGATGTCTAATTATTGTTTGCATGAGATCTATTTAAGAGACTCATGGGCTGTATTGTAAAGTGTGCTAGTTGAGTAAGAGCAAGGTTAGCTCCTTCAGAGTGAAGAAAGCAAGGTGTGTTCCTCTTAGTGCCACAGTGCCAAGTGTGTATGATCAAGGAGATCTGCAGGTTGTTGCAAGGTCTGGTAAGAGATCCACAGGGGTGCTGGTATGGTAGAATCATAAGGACTTGGTGAGGCAAGGACAAGGGTTCTATCTAAGCAAGTAAGATCGGTTGATTTGTAGGTGTGTGTGTGTGTGAGGTCAAAGGAGATCTACAAGGTAGCAAGATCAAAGGTGACAACAACACATCAAGGAGCAAAATCAGGTGAGATCTACTTGGAGTACGTTGTGTACTTGGAGTATGGTGTGTACTCGGATTTGGAGTGCGTGGAGCACTTGTGTACTGGCAGTAGTGATACTGACTAGTGGTACTGGAAGTAGTGATACTGACTGGTTGGAGGTGAACAACTCTGTGTTTGAGTTGTTGTTGGGACCGTAAGAGAGAGAGTGAACTCTTGAAGAGATTTACTGTTTATGCCCTAGAGGTGTGGGAGCCCTAGAGGTGTGTAAGGAAGAAGACTGTGGCATCTTCTTTGTTGTATTTCCTTCTGAAAGAGTATTAATACAATTGGGTATTGTCTCTCATATTCTGTGTTATTTCTGATTTCTAGTTACTTGTTACTTCTGGTTAATTCTACATTTAGTTGCTTGTACATGGTAATCAATTATGCTTTCAGGTCCTAACAGTGGAATCAGAGCATGTTTGTTGTTCTAGATTCTTGACATAAACGAGCACAAATCAACACCTACACATGATGTGTGCAGATAAATTAGAGTGTTTTAGAGATTTTGGTCCAAATTGTGCATTGTTATGGAATGCCATTTAGATTTGTAAGTTTAGCACAATATTGATAATAATTGGATGTCTAAAACTATAAATTACCTCCGTGGGGACTTATCCTACCACAAAGAGTAAAAATATGCATAGGAAACAGATTCTTAACATCAAAGAAATTAGGGTCATGATCATTAAAGTGTAAGGAGACACTAGTGTCACAATTAATAATTTGTGTAAATGTATTAGTGGCCCTTCAAACCCTATAAGATCTAATTCATAAATTAAATATAGTAAGAAACTAAATATCTTATTGCTGGCTACCTTTACCCCTTATAGTATTTCTATTCAAACTATGAGAACCATGATTCTTACCCAACATTTTATCTCTATATAATGAAAAAATAAAATATATGAGATATTTTACTTCATTAATATAGAGTTTTAACCATTATGTAATAATTTTTAGAATGCAATAAATACGTGAGTCAAACTCATTTAAATATTGTAAGAAAAAAACATCTATATAAATACTGCTTGAAATTAGCAACCAATGTGACAACAAATAACACAAAATATTATATATGAAACCCTTTTGAAAGTAATTTTTGAGTATTCACTAATAATCACTAAACCTAATTCTGTATAAACTACCACTCTTATCTCAAGCCTTTCAAAAAATGTATAAAACCCTGTGTAAAATTTCACTCAAAATACTTTATTATTATTATTTATTTATAACTTTTCAATTCTACAAAATTGATAAAAAATCATAGGAAATAGATGCTGACCAGGCACACTTTTATATCTTCTTTATATATAAATTAAAAGGATCAATTATGTCATCATATATCAACTCAACATTTTTGATGTAAAACTATGTATGTATATCAATTATTTTCATTCTAATATT
This sequence comes from Torreya grandis, assembly GCA_037957365.1. Taxonomy (NCBI): domain Eukaryota; kingdom Viridiplantae; phylum Streptophyta; class Pinopsida; order Cupressales; family Taxaceae; genus Torreya; species Torreya grandis. Next base: position 1,447,383 of record JARHVA010000231.1, on the reverse strand, counting down.
TTTAAAATTATTGACAACAAAATAGTCATTATGAGTTCAAAACCATAAATATATTGCATAAAGGATATAAAATCCACAATTTTATTATAACTCCTTTTGAAATATATACATGCATATGTTCATTATCTAACTTTTTTATGAAAACTACTTATAAGAAATCAAACTAGTTCAAAACTAGATACAAATTTAAAAAAGGTTGAGTGTCAAAATATGACTTAAATAACAATAAAAACCATTTGATATTATCTATATGAATAATTTTTTTTGGCATGAAACTCCATTATAATTTTATTTATTTTAATTTATTTGAATCAGACCCAGAAGATATTATTAAAAGAAATCAATATGGTAAAATTTGAAACCCTAGATATTCAAATCCATTATTATCCCCCCCCCAAAAAAAAATAAAAAATCACAACTTCATATTAATTAAAATTAGAAATCACATTTTACAGATGCAACAACATTCGAAAGGAAAAAAATCCAAACAAAGGAGGGAAAACCACACCAACATAAAGCACCCCAAAGGTTGAATAAGAACAAACCTCACCCATAAGGAGTGAACAACAACCCCCATAAGCAAAGGGGGAATGAGAAGAAAAGTAGAAGACAAGACACAAAAGAGAAGTAGAAGCACTAGCCTACAAAAACATAGGCCAAATTAATGAGAAATATATCCCATGTAATCTTCTAATATTCCCTTTTTGCCTTTATTCTTTTTAACCTCCTACCATGCCCCTTGAGAGGGCTCCACTATGACTATCTATAAGGTTGAATTATGACTATCTAAAGGAGAAAGTAATATCAGTTGTTTCAAATTTAAATTGGTCACTAATTTCTTATTAGAGTCAAAACTCTCAAAATCATGAGCTGGATTCACCTCCCACCTCCCCCCAATATGGTCCTATTCAGGTCAATTCCCAATGATGGGTTTAGTTTTAGTTCTCTTTCTATCTCAGTAGGGATAAATGCCTCTGCCATGGAAACAAATACTTCATCTTCATTCCTTTCTGGTTCTATTGTATGTTGGCATTCCTCAACTTGAACATCATCTTCATTCCCTTCCTCTGGCACCCAAAAGCTTCATTTTTTGGAAGTTGTTTTCTCTGCTTTTATCTGGGAGGATGGGCTCATGCCTGGGTGTAGGTAGCTCATAAATGTCCTGGTAGTTTATAATTTATACATCAAAAAGTTGCATTCTCATAATCCAATAGCTAAATGTGTTATACTTTTCCACATATGATAGTAACTTTATCTGGTAAGTCCTTACTAAGATCTATCTCCACACAAATGCAAGAATAAGTATACAACCCTATAAGTATTTTATCAATATCACTTTTGATATATGTGCTCGATGAGTTGCCTATCACTGCAAAATTTCAAGCAAAGTGTAATGGTAGACTGGGTAGCTACACCCAAACTGGCACTTTGGCAACTAAGAGAGAATTTGGATCAAAATATGGAAATCATGGAGTGATGAAGAGCCCTACATTTCCCCAAAACCAAGGATTGCCAGTTAAGATTCTCTGATACTCTTCTCTTTAAAAAATTGGACAATGAAAAAACCTTTGGAGCATAACATGATCTCACCTTATTTTGTCCATGTATAATGTACCCATTGATACAATGTCATTGTGGAAGGAAAAATACATTGAATCTACAGATAATTGCTTTTTTATTTTATTTTTCCTAATATTGTAACATAGCGTCATCTATGACTTGTATAGCCATCCCCTCTTTGACATGTTCCACTACATAGGCTTTGGGTAGAGAAGAGGGCTTCATTACATTTGGTTTTTTGGTTGTATTTTTCAACACTTATTTAAATGACATAGGTTTAGATGTTGAATGCATCCCTTAATCAGCCGCTCCTCCATGCAATATAAGCATCAAATAATGGAATCCTTGCCAATTAAATAACTCATAAGAGGATTATGATCCTCAAGTTGTCTACCCTTGAAAATGAAGATTTGGTGATGTTTTGGAATCCCTTGAGAGATCTCTATCTTCCATTTAAGATTAATCACATGATCTATTAGTTGAAACCATAGATATATGGTTTCCTTGGATGAAATTCATTAGTTGATTCCATATCTTTTGTTTTATAGTTTTTTCATTGCAATGTAGTCATTATATAAATTACATGCCATCTCATTGATAATCAATTGTCCACTATTATTACCTTGACTAGCTGTCCAGGGGTCCACATTACGTTCACTCATTTTATCAAACATTTTGTGAACATCCCCAAATTATCCCAAAATAGGCATGAAACCCACTAAAAATGTTGTTCCCTATGTCATTTTGTCAAATAGGTTTTATGCATCAATGATTCAAAGAACTTTAATGAATTGAATCCAAGTGGATCCTTTACCATAGTCGATGCCCACTCCTATTTTTGTGGTCACTAAAAGTGTAAAACCATCATCACTTAACTCTGTAGATATGTACAAACACTTTTCAATTTTTATAGTTGGTTCTCTATCTTTGAATGGTTGCCTAACCAAAATCCATTTTTTCCTTATCTTGCTATCCTAGGAGCAAAATTTTGTTTAAACATTTTATCAAATGATCTGAGTGCATCCTATATATTTTTAGGATTGAAAAAAAAATTTCGTATGATAAAATATCCTTGTAACATTTTGGCAAACAATTTATATGCAATCTCCAAGTTATACATTTCCAGTGTTAACCCTATAGAGAGTTCATAGCCATGTTCTTTGAGTTGCTCTTGCATGTATACTATGATGAAGGGAAGATCAAGAATTCACATGAGAGAGGCTAGTATCTAGGCACAAAGTTTTGAGCAATATGATACATAAGGACTAAACCTAAAGATGAATCATTTTTCACATGCCTAGAGGTTTCAGTCTTTTTTTATGCCCTTGATTGAAGCCATAAATGAGATAGAAAAAGGTCTCCTCACTATAAATTAGTGACACCTCCACACCAAACCCTGCTCATATTCCATTATATCTACAAAATTTACAATCCCATGGCATAAACATATCTTGTGATATCATATTTGTGAGTGTGTTTTGGCCCTTTCCTTTAGTGGAACCACTAAATAAAGTGCCAAATCCAATTGATTCCACCATTGTTCATCTAGATGAGGACAAACTGGTTTATCTTCTTTCACCAAGTTCCAACCCCTCTTAATCATTGGTCATGTGGTATTAGTTTTAGGGTAAGAAGCTTTCTAATTAATTTATCTCTTTTTCCAATCCATCATTTTTTCAAAAAAAATGATCGAATTTCCATGTGAACAACTCAATATTTAAGTAGAATAAAACCAACTTTCATGCAAATAACTTGATAACATCTAATAATATTTATTTGAAAATCAAATAAACAATTGAGTAACATACTATTATCCTAATAATGAGATGTGGGTGAGTTGGTAAAGTGGCTTGTTTATCTCAAGCACCACCCAAGTTCTAATATCACTAAGGTATCTGAGGCCAGATATGGCCATCATTGGTGTTCTCGAGTTGATTATGGCTATTGTGGGTATTCTTGGGTTAGTTATGGCCGTTTTTGGTATTCTCAGGCCACTTGTGGCCATTATTTGGTATTATTGGGCTAGTTATGGCTGCTATGGGTATTCTTGGGCTGATTATGGCCATTGTTGGTATTCTCGAGCCAATTGTTGTTGTTGTTGGTATATCTTGTACTTGTGGTAAATGATCACTTGGGGATCTGGGCTCCTAATTGTATCCCAGAGTGGTTTGTATCTCAATAAAAAGTGGATAACAATTAAAAAACATACTATTATCATGGAAAAAACCATCATGCAAACAAGAGTTCAAATCCATGAAGAAAATATTGCATCTAAAGAGACATTATTTGTATATATTATTAATGGTGCAACCTTCAAAGAATTATTTCCAAATTTTCACACAAATAAATGTATCACACTTAATGTAAAACTATAATGCAAAACCCAAACACTAAGTATAAAATTTGTGTGAAAATGTAAATATTGAGTGAAATAATAAATCCTATGAAATGAATTGGGTGCAATAGTGGCTTGTCAAATAGAAACCATTGAGCACAACTTAAACATTGAATGTAACTACGTATCTAGAACCAAATATATAAGTGCAAGTGTTGTATGGAAACATAAAACATTAGAAAAAATATTTATCAAGACTATCAATTGAGTGTAAAAACTTAAGAAAAACCCAAAATTGAATGTAATGCCATATGCAAAGATCCATGATTAAGTGCAAAAGATTTTACAAAACTCAGAAATGATTAAAATAGCCATGCTATAAGGAATTTAAAACATGTTGAACTAAGTATGCATGGATGCATTATTTTTTAAAAATAACCTTCTAACTCAACCAAGGAATGATATAAATCCATTGTGAAATAAAATAAACAAATATTAAGTCTATCACATGTAGTTTACAAAATTCCAAGATTGTATTTTCATGAGAAAATTTTGTTCAATATTTTTGTTGACCAAATTTGACCCTGCAAGTCAAATTAAGACCCCTATAGGTAAAAACTTGGTATTTATAAGTTTATAATGGGTATAATATTTTTTCATGGGGTATATTATAAGTTATTGGATGTCATTTAATGTCATCATAGCCTTGGTCTTATCATATTAGTCAATTTGTCATTTTGAGTCATTTAAAAGGCTTTTAGGGGTCATAAATGCAAGTGGCATGGTTCCCAAGGTGTCCAGGTGTCATTTTATCCTTAAAATAATCCAAGATATAATATTACCTATTATTAATTTTAATTAAATCATAATATTTTAGGTTATCTAACTAAAATTCAAGAAACTAATTGAAAAAGGGGAGTTAGGCACTTGTACGGCCTATGGGGGAAGGTGACACATAGGAGAAGGTCCTGTAACATCCTTTAATATTCCTCACACTCAAATTATTTATTTAAATTATTTGGAAGTTCCATTTTTATGCCAAAACCATTATGTTCCTTCTTTGCATTTCTAAACATATAGAAGTGACCATCAGGTTTGTGCTTAGTACAAACAACTGGAGAGGTTTCAAGTCAAATGATTTTGGGAAGTTGTATTAAACTCAGATAAATTCATTTACATAATAATATTTTGAATAATTATGGCCTATTATTTATGAACCTTCATCATGAAGTTGATTATGCTTTTCTGCTTATTGTTTCATATACCCTATAGGTTTTACTTCATTTTTTGTAAGTCTGTACAAAATAGTTTGCGATGTTGAATCCAGAGGATGTGGAATAGCTTATAAAATTATCTCCATGTTTGTTTTCATGTTTCATGGTTTTTGGATGAACATATTATCCAATGTTGTAGGAAGGTGCCACCATGTGTAGTCTTAGTCAGTTTTCCTAGTTTATAGAATGTTTGGTTCTCAGAAGAGGTCTCATAAGAATGTGATGTGATGTTTCCCATGTATAGATTATATATTTATCATCATAATTTAATTTTTATTATCATAACACCATGCTTAAAATAAATTATTTAGTCTTTCCTTTCTCACAATCTACTCCTTGCTCATTTCACTTACAACCATGTTTAAGCACATGTGTATAACCTATTTAGCATGTCCATGGAGGTGTTTTGGAAGTATACTTATGTTTAAAGAACTATAATATTAGGGAAATAAATTATAAACCTTCACTTGTCAAGGAAAAGAGACTGTGGTAGTCATACTCAGTCACTCACACATTTTGCCATTGGTATGCACCTACAAGTGCCATGAAAGAAGAATGTCATGTTGAAATGAAGTTTTTGATTTGTCACAAAAAATAATAAGTTAAAGAGAGTTCATTTAAACATTTGAAGGATGCACATGAATGTTGAAAGTGAAACTCATCTTCATTTCCTAAGCACACAATCTGCCTGCTACAACTCAATCTTCATCTACAGGGTATCCTTGATAACATCATGCTAAGATAAGGAAGTTAATGAGTGTTTAAAATTTTGAGGATTATTAGGATTGCATTTGGAAGCTTTATTAAAGCATATAACTGACCACAACCATCTATAAACTCTTTTTTACATAAACTCATATTGACTGCCTATGCTTGACCATGCCTACCTATAGGTGGTGTTGGGTATGAAAGTACATGTACAGAGAAGATTAAATTTTTTAAAACCTTATTGACATCTTAGTGTGTTAAATAGACCTTGGTAGACTTTTTTTTAGGGTTATATGATAAAATTATAGTGGAGACTACTTCAAAAACATAAGATGACTGATTTAGGGCTTTTTCACCAAAAGAACAAAATAGTGATCCTTGGTGTTTTGTTGATATCTCATAATAGGGTTTAAAAGACATTTTATGCATTTTGATAACCATAGATTGTATTATACATATAGAATAAGGATTTTTTTAGAGTTTTAGGTGCATAGGATAATTAGAGATTGGTTTTTAGAAGCTCAAAGTTTCCTAGAAATACACTAAAAAACTACATTCATGTCTACATGTTTGAGCTATAAAGAGACCTATTCAACCCAAGGTTACATACTAGACCACACTTTTAATTTTGAGTGGTTCCTAATGGTTGATATAAATATTAGATATCTAGGGATCATCAAAATAAATTGGTATATTGACCTTTGACCACATTTTATCCTATAGTTATCCTTTTCATTACAAATGTGACCCTATAGGCTGGCTATAGAGTTAGCATGTAGGTTAAGTTAAATATCCTTGATAAAGGACCTCACTTAAAGCATGGAATGGATCAGTGCAGTCATATAATGGTGTGAATAACTTAAAATAGGATTATTCAAGGTTTTCAAAGTCCAATACAAGCATGGTTACCTTCAGGTGCCCTTCCAAGATAAAAACACAGTCTAATATAGATGATTGTGATGTAATAGTGAGCAAATTTGAGTATTTTGAGGTGTTGGCAGTGATTAGGAATAAAACGAGTGGGTAAAAAATAATTAAAAATGAACCTAAGGGAAGAATAATAGGTTATGGATATTATTTTTAAGGTCAAACCATGCATTATCACCTATAAGAATAATCCTTTGGTAAAAACCACAGAAAAGGAAATCAACTACCTAAGACTAGGCTTAGGAGAAATCCACTTCAAAGTGTGAGATAGATAGTTAGAGAATGGATTAAATGAGTTTTAAATATTCAATTAAGGATAAAACACTTGATTCTAGGGTCTTAAGCACATAAACATAACCAACAAGCTCCATTTTCCTAAGTAAGTAGGGTCAACTTACCAATCAAGTCCAATTAAGTAGGTGTATGTTCCAAGGTACAAGCCTATGTTATAAAGGTTTATGAATATTATAAATTATCTAATCATGGTGATATTAATATCTCATAGTCCTATTATTCAAGAAGGAAGAGCTTAAAACCTTTCAAAAGTAGTCTATAATCCATTCCTTGAACACTACACATAGTCCTTTCTCTAAGAAGTCTTCTTGGAACTTGAGGATTTTGGAAGGTCAAATGACCTAGTTAAGGGTTAAATATTGTAATATATCACCTATAAAACATATATAATCCATTTTATCATTAATTTAGTCTAGGAAAACATGGTAAGTTCCCTCTATTTTGTCTTAGATAGAGGGCACTTCCCTTTGTGCATAAACCTGTAGTCTTGTGAAGATGGGAGAGACAGATGGAATAGAGGTTGATTGGAAATTAAAGGAAGGTTTAGGGGGTTGAGAAAAATAAAAGGAAACATGAAAGATAACCCATAGATGGAGGAATCTCATCTTGGAGGTTTAGACCCTCAAACTTGTAGTCAGGCCTCATGGATAAGGTTCTAGGCCAAAGCCAAATGGAGAGTCAGACTTATTTCTAACCTTAAGTGAGAAATATAATGGATTTAAACATGTTAATATGGTATAATAATATGTGTACAAGCCATTTATATTTAGGGCAAAGAAATCCATTTTTGACTCAAGACAATCTCAAGCCAGTGTAGTTGGAAGAAACATGCTTGAGTAGGTAGCTTTGAGTGCTCATATCTTTCAGGACAATTTTCATGGAAGACAAAGGATTTTGGGGAGATTATTAGGGGTATTTGAGAGCATTTTTGTGTAATTTTTTGGCAATTCCAACATCAAGGTTTTATGAACAAAAATTAAGAGGTCAAACTACTCAAAACCCTTACTAAACCCTTACAAGGACTCAATTAGAGAAATGAAGTTGAATATCTATTATAATGGCATATTTTTACCATGAAATTTATTTAAACTTGTAGATGAATCTATCATACTTCTTCCCATGCTTTTGAACTGTAAAAAATTATATGGACAGGGTACAAAACATGGTAATTTTGACTATTTTATGTGTTTTGTAGGTTCTAGGAGGATTCTAAAGATGAAACCAACTTTGTGATAAGGATTAGGACTTTGGATAACCCATGATGTCAATTTAATTCTTTATAACAACTCATAAGTGTTCAAACAAATAACTTCATCTCAGCCAGTCAAAACTAGCATTGTGACCAAACTAGTGAGAAGGGTGGAAAGCTTCAAGTGGGTTGATTTTAAGGTGTATTTGATGCCTCTAAGGCCATGAAGGGTATTTAAAATTGTCATCCACAAAATCTAATGTATTTTCATGAGTAGATAATGAATTTTTTGAGGCCAAGTGTGCAAGGTGCATGAAAGAAGAGTTTTCTAGAGTGCAAGAAGTGATAGCTCCTTTCTAGATGATTCTATATGATCAGGCCTACAACCAATTCATAGAGAGGCATATATGAAATCATATCCCTTAATTCAAATCATTATACCTATCCCTAATTAGTTTTGAGATGTTCAAATAGGGCTAATCATGAAGGTAATTTTTCTAAGCCAGTTAAGGGAATTTTATGCCACTTTACACGAGTTTCATGCCTTGTATGGACACTTGTACTTCCTGACCTTACATGGTTCATCCCAAATCCTCTTTTAATGCATAAGTAACTAATTCTCTTATCTTGAAAAGTTTCCTTGTAACCCTTGGACTTCTCTCTTCTCCTCTCTCTCAAGTTCTATAAGAACTAGCCATTTTGGCCATTGTAACTTATGCTCCACCTGAGTATGGTGAATTTATTCTCATTTGCATACCATTTGATCAATACGACTACTAATTTTTACCTCTTTATGACTATTCATAGTTTGTTTGACTCAGATGTTTGATCTTGCATAAGTGATAACTCTTGTTTCCTTAACATCTATTTGCAGTTTGAAAGCTTCTTCTTATAGGGCATGTGAAAGTGTTCTAGGAAGTGTCAAGGTTGAGTGAGCTAGTCTATTCACTAGTTCTATTCAAGACCTCTTTTCTAGTCCTCATAGCCTAAAATTCATCCATAATCTCACAATGTAATATTGATGTGAGAAGATGCAGATTAGAGAAGTGTATGTTTGGTTAGCCTCTTGATTTCATGTGTAACATGCATCTAGTTGGAATTCATCATCTTATTTGGTGTATCACCTCAATTAAGATAGTTTTATTTCAATTTTCTCTCTTCCATCGCCTTCCCCCCCCCCCACCCCCCCAATTTTAAGTGTAGTTGTGATCCAAAGTGGTACATCAAGGGAGTTAGCCCTACCTATAGATTCACCTCATCCTTGGGCTACCCACAAGCCTAGAGGTGTTTACATTGTGTCACTTGGATGAGGAGAGATTATAAATCTCATCAAAGGGTGAAAATCCAAGTGACAATAGTTTTTGGAACGTTCAGTGGGATTCTTAGTCTAAGAAGTTGAAGGATTTTTGGTGTTGGCATTCAATACATCAGCCTTTGGGGACATCTATCTAAGCATCAATGGTGACTCCAAAGTTATATCAGATGGTTAAGCATCCTAGGTTTCCTTTTAAATATTTTTGGTAATATATTTATTTGTGTTCTTGATTTCAATGAGGTTTCATAGCTAATTTTGGTGTTGAGTTTTGTTTTACACAAGTTGGTGAGACATATCAAACTTATAACACTCCCTATCAACCTTGGTGTGATTATTACCAATATTGATATGAACATGGTCAACCTTATCATGATCCATATCAACACTATATCCAGCCTTATTATGAGTTGTATTAGTCCTATATCCAACCTCCTCAATATCTTGATTCTCCTAATCAACCTAGCCACTTCTCAACTCAATCCATTTCCACTTTCAAACAAACTCTTTTGGGGTATGAGAAGTATATGTTAGAGCTTGATACACTAAGGATATATGGTCAATGTGTTCCTAGTAATTTCATTCATCAATTGAGAGATGCATTAGAGTTGGTCAAAAGAGAGTGGGCACCTATTGAGAGAGCCAATTGGCAAAGGCTCATAAGTGAGATGCTAGATGTGAGTGGTATAGTTTCATCTTTTCAAGATAAGATAAAATTTCATGAAAGGAAGCCTCACCAATCCTATCAGCATTCATATACACTTGCTCAACATTTTTATTAGTCCTACATGATTCCTACTCATAAGCCCACTCAATCTTATCAAAGCCATTATTTTCCCAATTAGTTGAAAGAGCGAGTTGAAAAGAGAAACCTTATTTTTAAAGAAAATATTGATAGGTAGATTGAGTTATATAATATTCATATGAATTATTCCATGTCATCATCAAAATAAGTGGAATTTAATCCCTCATTTCCCTCTCCAATTTCAGCCCCACCTCAAGAGAAGACCTCTAGATATGAAATTCCAAGTTGGAGACAAGGTGGAGATTCCAAGCCTAAAGAGATTCCAAGTTTATTTCATACTTCATCCAATCCTCATTTTAAATCACCACCTAAAGAAAAGACTCCTAATCCTAACATCTTAATCTAGAATAAGATAGTGGAGTCATGGGGAAAGAAAGAGGAGAAAAGTCTTGATAAGGAGTGTGAAGTTGAGATAGAGCTTGATCCTTTGTAAGTGCCTCCTACCCTTCCTCAAGGGACCTCTTACTCTCCATGTCAGACCTCTTGTGCTCCTCATCCTCATGATTATGCCTATCAATTCCAAGAGAGTCTTTTCCAAGATAACCTAGCCAAGCAAATTGAAGAGTTAGAGTTAAGGTTTAAATTGCTAAGTCAAGGTGTGATGGAAGGTTTAGACCTAAAAGAAGATCTTATGTATAAACACACCCCATATAAACTTATTCAAGAGAATGCTCAAGCCCAATAAGATTTAAATGAAGTGATTATAAAATGGAAGGAAGTGTTTCTACTCATTTTTTGCTATTTAATATTCAAAAGAAATAAGAAACTAAAGATAATGGTTAGGGGTTTGTACGTACCCGGATGAAGTTGCGCACCATTATCCAGACATTGAAGGGACTCCTCTTTGGCTGTGGAGGATGACACCTGTAGATAAGAAAGTCTTAAATAAAGAAAATGTTAGATAGATATATGGTGGACTGCCAAGCAAAGATCGGTCCCAGAAGTGCAAAGACTCCCTAGAGGGATGACAATCCACTTATTGATAAAAAGAGTGTCGAATAAAAGAAATGGTGAAAGACTAAGAAAGAGAAATAGAGATAATGCGTACCTATATTCTTCTATTGGTCTTCCACAGTCACTGACATTGGTAGTTCTGCTGGCATTGATTGGTCAGTTGCCAATGTCAATTAGGCTGCCGACATCGATAGGGGCAATGGTCCTTGGACGGGTCTCAAGGTTATGTCTGTGGTCGATAGAGGGACTCTGGGAGTTTAAAGGGTCTGTGTAGGGTTGTAGGGAGACAAATAAGGTCCGCAAAAGGACAAAGGTAGATGATAGGTTGTCAAAAAGGGCCAAGATAAAAGGAAGGCTTTATAGCCTCTCCAAGAAGAAAGCCAGGTCTGGGTGAAGGTCGGGTCTGGTTTGGTAGTATTTAGAGATAAATTGAATAAGTTATTCTAAATTACTAAAATGAAAGGGTAGAAGAAATACTTAGCTCTAGTGAGATGAAGAACCAAGATGTCAAACACTTGTGCCTATTATGGCTGATGTCCAGGGCCCTGTGTAATGCTTCAATCCAATCTGGAGTGACTGGTGTAGAGTCTCTATGGCTGAGGGAGCTTTAGTTAAAGTCTGATGCCTGGTGATGTCTCAGAGTTTGAGAGAGAGCAAGAGAGAGCCAGATCTGAGCCAGAGAGAAGTTAATTCTAGAGAGAGTCCTAGAAATGATTGATAAGCACTAAAGGCCCTTAACTCTGTGTTAGATGTCAGTTTATGTAACTGACATTGGTGATCTCCCCAGCATCGACCGATAGTTGACCGATGTTAGCAGGTAGAGAACTGGTAAAAGGGCTTAACAGCCCATTCTCCATCTGCCAAGTGCATCATCCGTTGGAGAACGGTCAAAGGTTGGGCTAAATATACACGAGAGTTAGTTAGGAGGTTAGGAGGGAGTAAGAATAGGTCTTAGGTGAGTCATGGGGTGGGAAATGGTCCAAGGCAAGGTGTCCAAGGTGAGGTGTCCTAGGTGAGGTATCCTAGGTGATGTGTCAGGGTGAGGTCATAATTTAAAATAAGTTGTTTATTTTAAATTAATAAGATGTGGGTTAGGACCAAGGGGAGTTGACACAATTTAGGTGTCTACATTTTTCCCTTTTTGTCTTGTTGGTTGTTCTAGATGAATTGCAAGACAAAAATAGGAGTAGATGCCACAGGTATGGTGATGAGGTATTCCCCCTCAAAGCGGGAGTCGAGGGAACGAAACCTGAAATTGATTACTATTTGATAGGCAGTCGATGGGTATGGTGAAGTTAGAGTGTGAATGCTACAATAGTTGAGATTGCACGTACACCACTTCACATGATAGATAGGTCAAATTGTCGCAGTCAAAGGTCGAGGAGTGCTAAAATCGAAATAACCGGTCCCTAGCATTTAGTCGTAGCTGATTGGGTTAAATGATCAAAGCTGTAGCTCCAATGGTCACCGTGTTCCAAGTATCCCGGGCTTGGGAAGTGCTTCTATAAAACACGAAAATGTCACAAGTAGTGGGGATCAACTTGGGCACGATCTGATACTTGTGAGGGTCGTAATATGAGGTGCACACAATTTTGCTATCTATTCGTGAGGTAGCATACATGCAATCAAAACAACTAAGGTAGAGTTGTCTCGAAAGTGGTCATGGTCAGAGGAGATAGGCATAATCTCCATGGTCATTGGTCAAGTTGGATTGAGATATAAGTGAGCTCAAAGGTTGTTTGTTGTGGTCAGGGAGATGTATGCGATCTCTAGTGTGCCCCATGAGAAGTCGAAAGTGACTTCTATAGTGTCAGGGCTGGTTGATTGGTCATGATTTGGTTAAAGGTTAGATGGTTGGTCCATCAGGTAGATGGACAAATGGAATGGCCATCATCATTAGGGAGATGAATGAGGGAATGGCCGAGCTAACCTCAGAAGACTGAGTGCTGCGTACATAGCCCCTGTTGTAAGGGGCATCAGACTAATGTAGTTCAGATGAAGAGTCAAAGTGGTCGATAGTTGGTCAGGTTAGAGATGTCAGCATTTCCCATATGTGTGATGGTACATACTTGAAATGATGAAGATATGATGATGTTACAGCCTTTTCCATATTATGTAATGGTGTATTCTATAACATTGGTAATGTGGTCTTTCATCCCTAGAAATTTTCCATATTGGTGATGGTGTATGCTAAAAATGAATTGTAGATGATGTTATAGCCTTTTCCATATTGTGTGATGGTGTATTCTATAACATTGGTTGTGTGTGGCCGATAGTTTCCATGTGTATTGTTTTCCATAGAAACTAGTGTGAATGGGCTAAGTCATGTTAGTGGTCTAAAAAAGGTTTGGTTTGGTTTGGTTGGATGTGACCAAGATGTATAAGAAGTGAAAGGCACATTGCTCTTTCATTGACAAGGACTATAATGATAGCATAGATAAGGTTTTTGGAAACAAGACCACAGGTTTATGCATTACGTCGTTGACCACAGGTTTATGTTAGAGAAGTATTCAAATCACTTGACATTAAGTGAGCTAAAAATCCCTTGAGTATGTTGGGGTGATAGGCATGATTGTGTGAGATGTAAGGATAGGGTAACCCTTTTTTAGCAGGGACAACTTTGCCCCTTTTATAGGTGACCCTGAGAACGACTATAGACAAGTCCATGACTTAATAATTTGTCAGTCATCTTTTTTTTTTATAGTAGACTGATCAATGTGGGAAGTCCACTTGGGGATATTGTTGTGTTATGGTCATGTTATGCTGTGTATGTAGAAAAATTTGGTCATAGCCATCCTTCGAGGGAGTGGTCTATATTTTACTTGTTGTATGTTTGGATGATGTTTGAATAGCTGTCCTTCAAGGGAGCAGTCTATTTTATTACAACAATGATGCAGCTGTCCTTCGAGGGAGCAGTCTACATTTATAGTTTTATGACCTTTGAATAGGCATCCCAATTTTATGTTTTGTTTTTGACTAAATTTTTGGTCATGGACTTGACTATAGAGGTTCAAGGGTTTCCCTTTTATTAAGACAAAGCATTCATGCTTGAAAAAGGGGTTGACTAATGTAGGGAAAAAGGGTTAAAAGAAATAGGCATGATGATGATGGGGGTTGCTCAAGGGATGAGCTCAAGTTAAATGTCAAGTGAGTGATTACTTGACTAATAGAAAAAATGGTCAAAGATGTAAGGCATAAAGAGGCTCAGGTTTTGGTCAGTCTTTGAGAGAAGACATAAGATAAGTCCCTGATCCATGCTTGTGTGAGGTCCGAGTCAATTCTTTCCAAATTGGTCACATGTTAGTCTTTTGTAGGGACGAGATCTCTGATTTTCAAATCTCGCTCTTTTAGATTATTGTTGTGGGCATGGTTTGGTCGATGTTGGACGTGAAGTCAGCTAGTAGGTTGTTGGAATTTTGTATAATGCTGAACATAGTTGTTGCTATCTTGGTTAAGAGTAGGCCAATAATAGCCCAGGTGGCAGATGCGCTTGGCAACTGAGTTATTGCTGAAATGTTCCCCACAAATCCCATCATGTACTTGTTTGATGATATGGGAAGTCTCAGTGGTTGTTAGGCATTGGATGAGGAGGCCGTCTTGTCCTCGTTTGTAGAGATGTCCCCCCAGCATGGTGTAGTGAGCAGTGGTTTTGATAAAAGCCCATCGTCCATTGCTAGAGAGATTAGGAGGTATGATAAAATACGTCAAGTAGTCAACAAGTCATTTATACCAAACGTCATGTGGACTAGAGAGGTTAGGAAGAATTTCCCCCAGTGATGATGGTCGAGATATGTCCAAGATAGAAATCTTGGGTTGTGTTGGTTGAGAGGTCTTGATAAATAATGGATATGTCAAAGGTGTAGAAGTCTAGTCTTTTCCTTTATTCTTCATGGTTTGGGGCCTAGTGGCCACATTAACAGTGTTGATTTCAAATAAAGGAGTGGAAGGTGGTAAAGGGACCATAGTCTTGTATGGGGATCTCGATTTAGGTGAAGAGGTTTGGGAGGTGTGGGATGGTGTCAAATTTTTGTCAAAAGAGTGGTCAGAAGAAGCCTTAATGTGAGGGGTGTCCTTTTTCAAGTGTTGGTGAATGACAACCTTAAGGGCATAGCAATGCTCAGTATCATGCCCAGGTGTGCGATGATACCAGCAAATTTGTGTGTCATTGAACCAAGATGGTTTTGATCTGAGAGGTTGATATGGTTTAATAGGCAGAAGAGTTATGTTAGATGACTGCAACAATTGGCATAACATCGAAGCATAGGATCCCCTTAATGGCTTTGTGCTTTTTGTTGTAGTTGGGGTTGACAACTCCTTTTTAGAAGTTGTAGAGGTTGTTTGTCATGTCATCTTTTTTTTTGGTGGTGTGACCACACATGTAAATGACACTTTTGTGGTTAGAGGCACCGAATGTTTCGAAGGATGTATGTTTTTAATGGGTGAAGGGAGTAATGGAGGAAATTTGCCTCTATGAGGTGTTGGAGTGGGAAGCACTCCAATTAAAGTGGATGGGTGTGGGCCCAAAATAGAGGGCAATGATGATGGTGGGGGAGGAGTTATCTGATGTGGTTTAGCAGCCTTCTTTAGTTTAGTGCGAGGACTACTATTGGGCGAGGTGAGGTTCAAGTCTACCTTCACTTGTGAGTGAGTGAGGTTTGAGAGGCATGGGATGGTTATGGTTTCTACATGTGGTTGAATAGTGGGGAAAGTATGATCCCCTAATGATGATAAGAAGGATGAGGGTGAGGCAGCTGGCGTTGGTGCCATCAAATCATCCTCCAATATGGGAGAGGTCAAAGTAGACTCTCCCACGTGTGAAAGGGGGTTGGATAGAGGACAAATAGGAGAAGAAGGTGATAGAGGACAAATAGGAGAAGAAGGTTCTTCTACCTATGGTGGACAAATAGGAGAAGAGAGTTATTTTACCTGTGGTGGACAAATAGGTTGATTAACCTCTTCAGGCTGTGGGAGAGGTTGGTTAGAAACCATGTCGACCGTGCGTATATTACGCTCTTGAAGGTCATCGACTATGATCTGAATGTTATGCTGACTGGAGGGCTGGTTAGAGAAATGGTTGTCTAAAGACATCCATGTTTTGGTTAGACGATGCATTTGGGTTATCCAAAATAAGATCCCCCTTATCCAACATGTCCTGAATGATGTTCTTGAAGGTTTTGCAGTTGTCTGTGTCATGACTATTGACACGATGATAGTGACATAAGTCATTTTCCCTATACCATGTAGGGATGGATTTTGAGGGGTCAAATTGAGGTGGTTAAATTTGAGGGAGATTGAGGACTCCCTGCTTGACGAGTTTATCCAACACGAAAGCATATGACTCTCCTATTGGAGTGTATTAATGCTGTACGTATCATTGTTAGAATTGTTTTGTGATGTAGTCTGATGTGGAAGGTTGAGATTGGCTGGTTATTGTTGAAGATGATGGTCTAAGGACTAAAACATTTGCTGATCCTTTAGACTTAGAGCTAGAAGAAGATGGTTTGGATGAAGAAGGGTCATTGGATTTCACGTTATTACACAATTTGACCTTATTTTCTTTGACAACGTGGAGTTCAAGCTTTCGAGCCATGGTGAAATCTTTGTCAAATGTGTGGAATGTTTGAACCTATAAGGTGGAAGAGATGTGCTTGGCACATGCTCATGAAAAGAGCTCAATGAGCTCAGGTTGATGTAAAGAAAAGGAGAGTTGGTTGATTAAGCCTCTCCAACGGGCAATGAAGTTAGCTATTGACTCATTGTCGAATTGTTTAATAGAATATAGGTCTGTAATGGAGACCTTCTTGGTGATGTTGATTGAAAAGTGGTTAAGGAATAATTGAGCGAGTTGAGTGAAAGAAAAAAGAGAATGACTGGTAATGGAGCTATACCAGTCAAGGGTGGTGCCAAAAAGTGACATGGGAAACATGCGAAGTAATAACGCATCATAATGTGCTATAAGGTAACAAGTGTGTCTAAACACTTATACATGTTGTTGTGGGTCCTCTTTACACTAAAAACAAATAAATTTAGGGAGTTCCCACTAGTTAGGATATGATCAAATAGGCACTGAAGGGTGAATGGGTTCATTGCATATTTATTCATATGAAAGAACATTGCTTGAACCAGAAATGGATGTCTCAAGGTTAGACATCTTATCCATCAGCATCTTGATTAGATCTACTGACAGATTGGTAGGTGGAGCACCCCCTAGGTTGTAAGGTACCTAAAAGGCGTTAGGAAGGGCATATGACGTACTTGGTTGTGCTTGCATAGGCACAACATATTGGTAATTCATCATAGGGACTAAGGTTGAGGTCAAGGGGGCTTGTGCCATGAAGTTGGAGGGCACAAGTTGACTAGATACCGCCAAAGGTGGTTGAATGGTGGCATTGGTAAAAGGATAGGTAGTCACTCCTGCATTTATAGGCACAAGAGTGTGTGGAGTCAAGACAATCAAGTTTTGATATGGTGTAGAACTTGGTTGAATTGTTTGTGGTTGAGGGGTACAGAAACCCCAATGGAGGTAGGTCCAAAATAGAAGGGGAGGCCAAATCTTGAGGATTGGCCATGGTCAGGCTATTGGTTGAGGTAATAGTTTGAGTTATGATGGGTTGGCTAGTGGATGGTGTTGATGCCATTGCTGCTTCAGTCAAGGAGGTTGGCATCCCATAAATGGGATTACCTGAAGGGTCTCACATTTGGCTTCTCATGAGATAGTGTTAAAGAGCCTTGATGTTATGATCAAGGAGTCTCTCAAAGTCTTGGTCCCCTTTGGGAATAATTGAATGTTGGTTGGGGGTAGGCTGGATAGGAGTATGTTTAATGTTTGAAGTATGCTCCATTTGGGGACTTGATATGAAAGGCGAAGATGGAAGTGGTTGTTGCCTCGCATGGTCAATAAAGAATTTGGTTTGACTGTGTGTCAAATCCATCCAAGGCAAAATGGGGGGTATAGGTTTTAGAAACTGTATGTTTTAGTTTCAAAAAA
The DNA here is from genome assembly GCA_037957365.1 of Torreya grandis. Classification (NCBI taxonomy): domain Eukaryota; kingdom Viridiplantae; phylum Streptophyta; class Pinopsida; order Cupressales; family Taxaceae; genus Torreya; species Torreya grandis. The sequence continues at coordinate 1,429,037 of JARHVA010000231.1, read as the reverse complement.
CTAGAAGGGGTGTTTTACATCAAGAAAGTCAGGTTTTAAGCTTGCTGTTTTGGAAAAAGTTTGTTGACAGTGACTGACGTCAGTGGAAAAACCAATGTCGGTGAGGAAAAGTTGCCGATGTCGGTTAAAAAATTGATGTCGGTGTCTGTGTGTTTCCAGAAACTTAGAAAATTGAAAGTTTTTGGAAGAAAGAGAAAATTCCAAGCTGTTTCAGAACTCAAAATAATGCATCCTTACTAGCTCAAAAAACCAGATAAAAACAATAGAAAAGATGATGAAGGCAAGCAATATCTAAACATTAAATTCCTAAGAATAAATTTTAGAGTCGTGGTGGCTTATGCCTTAGAAGAATATGTTGGAAGAATGGGCTTTTAGAATGGGTCCTAAAAGAGACAGTTTAAGGTTGGTTTCAGGTTAAGTTTTGGTGCTCAAAAAGTCTGTGTTAGGTTCCGTATGTGGCTTGGTGTTAGGGGCTTGCTCCCCTCACTTCACGAGCCCAGAGCCAAGCTAGGTCACTTAGCCAATATATACTTCCCCTAGAGTTTATACTTTGCCAGAGAACAGAGTGGGTCCTCCTCTTGGTGATGAAATCCAAGTAGGATCGCCGGGAAGGGTAAGGTATCTACTAGGTGGTGAAATCCTAGTTGGGCCTTGTCTCAGGTATGTTTAGATGTTTGATTGTGTGATGTGGTCTGGATGTGTAACATATGTGCACTACGATTTATTCATAATGTGTTTAATTACTAGATGAGCTAAATATGCATTCAAGCAGGAGTGAAATGCATTTAATCTTTAACCCAAATTGAAATGTTTGTTCAGATGCAGACAAGTGAGGAAAAGGTTGAGAGTATGAATTTCACTACTCTAAGATGCAGAAAGAAATGACAAGAAGAAAAAGAAAGAGGTTCTTTTTAACTTGTGGTTATGATTTCTTTTTGAAATAAAAAGAAAGAAGAAGGATGAAAGAAAGAGAATTTTCTCCTAATGCAGCTATATGAATGATTGCCTTTAGAAGAAATATGAATGATGAACCCAACGAAATTTCAGGGGTCCCACCGGGCGTGCCAGAATGTTTCTACTCATTTTTTGCTATTTAATATTCAGAAGAAATAAGAAACTAAAGATAATGGTCAGGGGTTTGTACGTACTTGGATGAAGTTGCACACCATTATCTAGACGTTGAAGGGACTCCTCTTTGGCTGTGGAGGATGACCCCTGTAGATAAAAAATTCTTAAACAAAGAAAATGTTAGATAGATATATGGTGGATTGCCAAGCAAAGCTCGGTCCTAGAAGTGCAAAGACTCCCTGGAGGGATGACAGTCTACTTATTTATAAAAAGAGTGTCAGATAAAAGAAATGGTGAAAGACTAAGAAAGAGAAATAGAGATAATGCGTACCTATATTCTGCTATTGGTCTTCCACAGTCACCGACGTCGATAATTTTATTGGCGTCAGTTGGTCAATTGCCGATGTCGGTTAGGCTGCCAACATTGATAGGGGCAATGGTCCTTGGATGGGTCTCAGGGTTGTGTCCGTGGTCGACAGAGGGACTCTGGGAGTTAAAAGGGTGTGTGCAGGGTTGCAGGGAGACAAATAAGGTCCGCAGAAGGACAAAGGTAGATGATAGGTTGTCAAAAAGGGTCAAGATAAAAGGAAGGCTTTATAGCCTCTCCAAGAAAAAAGCCGGGTCTGGTTAAAGGTCGGGTCTGGTCTAGTAGTATTTAGAGATAGCAAATTGACTAAGTTATTCCAAATTATTGAAATGAAAGGGCAGAAGAAATACTTAGCTTTGGTGAGATGAAGAACCAAGATGTCAAACACTTGTGCCTATTACGATTGATGTCCAGGGCCTCGTGTAATGCTTCAATCTAATCTAGAGTGACTGGTGTAGAGTCTCTATGGCCAAGGGAGTGTTAGTTAAAGTCTGATGCCTGGTGATGTCTCAAATTTTGAGAGAGAGTGAGAGAGAGAGCCAGATCTGAGCCAGAGAGAAGTCGATTCTAGAGAGAGAGAGTCCCAAAAATGATTGATAAGCACTAAAGGCCCTTAACTCTATATTAGATGTCAGTTTATGTAATCAACGTCGGTGATCCCACCGGTGTCAGCCGATAGTTGACTGATGTCGATGGGTAGAGAACTGGTAAAAGGGCTTAACAGCCCATTCTCCATCCACCAAGTGCATCGTCTGTTGGAGAACAGTCAAAGGTCGAGCTAAATATGCATGAGAGTTATTTAGGAGGTTAGGAGGGAGTAAGAATAGGTCTTAGGTGAGTCATGGGGTGGGAAATGGTCCAAGGCAAGGTGTCCAAGGTGAGGTGTCCTAGGTGAGGTGTCCTAGGTGACGTGTTAGGGTGAGGTCATAATTTAAAATAAGTTGTTTATTTTAAATTAATAAGATGTGGGTTAGGACTAAGGGGATTCGACACAATTTAGGTGTCTACAGGAAGATTACCAAGCCATTTTAGCTCAAGGTCTAGCTCCCCTTCCTTAAAAGCTTCTAAAAGAATCTCCTACACTTCACTCTTAATTTGATTTTGAGTTCTATGTGCCACCTCCACCAGCTAGTTTATCTGGTCCTCACCATATCAATATATTCTTTGATGTACTTATGGTATGGGAACCTAAAGAGGAGCATTTGGTTGATAATAATTTATAACTCTTGCTTGAATAAAACATACCTCCTTGGCAGCCTCACTAGGGTAAGTCACATGATTTCAAGATGCCTAGTCTTGGCATCACTAAGAAAGAGAAGGAGATGGAAGATATTGAAACCCTTGAAGAAGACTCTACATCTGATTAAAATGTTGTAGATGATCACCTCCAGTATGAAGATGAATGTGCTATTAAAGATGGAGAATAATTTCTAGTATCCCCAAAGAGTTGGTAGTCTTAGAATAATCTCTTGAGACCAAGGTGGAAGTTATTGTTCTTAAAGATGATCCAATACCTCATCCTTATATTGAATCACCATTAGATACATTGGAACTTGAAGAATATCAGCTTGATGACCTCATACATAAAGAAGAGAATATTGAAGAGGAAGTGGTTCTAGATGATAAAGAAGATAAATATGATTGACAATTACAAATGAAGTTCTTTCAAGAGCTTGAAGAGTTTTGCCAAGTTGAGGGTCAAGTACATGACAAGGTGAAGAAGGAGTATTACATGGAGGATAATTACCAAGATTTGGTAGAATATGTAAAGCTCCTTGATGAACTAGAATAACTTGTAGCTGAGAAGAAACCCAATCCTATTGAGATCACTATGGAAAGCAAAAAGGCATGTCCCTGTGAATCACCATTGGAGGTTGTAATTTAGGATCCATATGAGAAGGTTGAGGTTGTTTAGATGAAATAAGAGTTAATTTCCATAGCCAACTTGTTTTGAACTACTTGGTTCTCATTGAACATCATGCTAATGAAGTTGGCAAACGCTATGAAGAAGATGGAAGCATCAATGCTAAAGGTCAAAAGGCTACATGTCTCATTAAATAATTCATGTCATGAAGCAAGGAAGGTTTCAAACTTCCCCTTTGATCTAGGAGGAATTTCTCATCTTGAGTTAGTTAGTGTTTGAGTTAGTTTGTTTAGTTTTATGTGTGTGTTTCATAAGTGCTCATGAAACACATGTGTGTTTGCTTTTACTTTGTGTGTGTCTTTTGATTTGTGTGGTTGAGGTAGTCATTGGTCTTGTATTGATAAAAAAATATTGTAAAAGTCCTTTTTTTGTGTCTTAAACTTTAGATGACTCCCTAAGCCTAATGGATTGATAAAGCTACTGGTCTAGTTAGTATAACATGCATACTGCCCCTATGAGTCACTAATTTGTTGACCAAATTTGACCTTGTAGGTCAAATTGGGACTCTTATAGATAAAAAATTGGTCTGTAGAGGTTTATAGGGGGTCTAATATTTTTTTATGGGGTATATTATACGTTATTTGATATCATTTAATGTCATCCTAGCCTTGGTCTTAGTCATATAAGTCAATTTGTCAGTTTGAGTCATTTAAAAGGCTTTTAGGAGTCATAAATGCAAGTGGCATGATTATCATGGTATCAAGGTGTCATTTTTTCCTTAAAATAATCCAAGAGATCATATTACATGTTAGGAATGTTATTTCAATCAAAATATTTTAGGTTATCTAACTGAAATTCAAGAAACTAACTAAAAAGGGGGAGTTAGGCACTTATACAACCCATGGGAGAAGGTGACATATGGGAGAAGGTCAATGAATGTCATTTAATATTCCTCACACTCACCTCAATGATTTACATGATTTTGAATTTCCATTTTTAATCCAAAACCATTCTATTCCTTCTTTGCCTTTCTAGACATATAAAAGTGACCATCAGGTTTGTGCTTAGTATGGATAACTGAAGAGGTTTTAGGTCAAATGATTTTGGGAGGTCATATTAAAATTAAAGAGCTTAATTTCAATAACAATATTTTAAATAATTGTGGCCTATGATTTATGAACCATCCTCATGAAGTTGGCTATGCTTTTTTCTTGTTGTTTCATGTACCCTAGAGGTTTTGCTTCATTTTGTGTAAGTCCATAAAAACCAATTTGTGATGTTGACTCAAAATGATGTGGGATATCTTATTATATGATCTCCATATTTCATGGTGTTTGGACGAATAGGTTATCACATGTTTTAGGAAGGTGTCATCACGTATAGTCTCAATCAGTTTTCTTGGTTTACAGAGTGTTTGGTTCTCAGAAGAGGTCTCATAGGAATGTGATGTGATGTTTCCAATGTATAAATTTTATATTTATCATTATTATTTCATGTTTAGTCTCATAACATCATGCTTAAAATAAATTATTCAGTCTTGCCTTTTTCACAGTCTACTCCTTGCTCATTTCACTTGTAGCCATGTTGAAGCCCAAGTGTATAACCTCTTTATCATGTCCATGGAGGTGTTTTGTAAGTACAATTATGTTTAACACACTCTCATATTAGTGAAATCAATTATAAACCTTCACTTGTCAAGGAAATGAGACTGTGGCAATCATACACAGTCACTCACACATTTTGCCATTGGTATGCACCTACAAGTGCCATGAAAGAAGAATGTCATGTTGAAATGAAGTTTTTAAATTGTTATAAATCCTCACAAGTTGAAGAGAGTTAATTCAAAATTTGAAGGAGGTATATGATTGTTAAAATTGAAACTCATATTCATTACCTAAGCACACAATCTACCTGATACAACTCAATCTTCATCTACAAGGGTATCCTTGATAATGTCATGCTAAGATAAGGAAGTTTATGAGTGTTTCAACCTTTTAGGATTGTTAGGATTGCATTTGGATTCTTGATTAAAGCATATAACTGACCACAACCATCTATATCCTCTCTACTACTTAAACTCATATTGACTACCTATACTTGACTATGTCTACCTACAGGTGGTGTTGGTAGAGGTATAAAAGTACCTTTATGAAGGAGATTAAACTTGTTAAAACCTTCTTGACATCCTAGTGTGTTAAATATACCTTGGAAGAATTGTTTTTAGGGTTAGATGATAAAATGATAGTGGAGACTACCTTCAAAATCATAAGATGACTAATTCAGGGCTTTTTTCCCTAAAAGAACAAAATAGTGATCCTTGGTGTTTTGTTGATATCTCATAACATAGTTGTAAAGACCTTTTATGCATTTTGATAACCATAGATTGTAGTATCCATATAGAATAAGGAATTTATAGAGTTTGAGGGGTAGATGATAAATAAAGAGTGGTTTTTAGGAAGCTCAAAGTTACCTATAAATACACTAAAAAACTGCATCCATGTTTATAGGTTTGAGCTATAAAGAGACCTATTCAACCCAAGGTTACATACTAGATCACACTTTCATTTTTGAGTGATTCAAAATGGTTGACATGAAGATTGGAGATCTAGGGTTCATAAAAGGAAATTGGTATACTGACCTTTGACCACATTGACACTTACAAGTATCCTTTTCATTATAAATGTGACCCTATAAGTTGACTGTAGAATTAACATGTAGGTCGAGTAAAATATCCTTGATGAAGGACCTCACTTAAAGCATAGAATGGATGAATACAATAATATCATGGTGTGAATAACTTAAAAGAGGCTCATTAAATGTTTTTAAAGTCTAATAAAATAATGATTACCTTTAGGTGCCCTTCCAAGACAAAAACATAGTCTGATACAGATGACTGTGATGTAATAGTGAGCAAATTTGAGGATTTTGATGTGTTGGTAGTGCTTAAGAATCAAACTAGTGGGTCAAAAATAATGAAAAATGAACCTAAGAGAATTAGAGGAGGTTATGGACATTTTTTAAAGGTCAAACCATGCATTCTCACCTAAAAGAATCATCTTTTGGTAAAAAACATAGAAAATGCAGTCAATTGCCTAAGACTGGTCTTAGGAGTAATCCACTTCAAAGTGTGAAATAGATAGTTAGAGCATGGATGAAAGGAGTTTTAAATATTTAATTAAGGATAAAAAACTTGATTCTAGGGTCTTAAAAACATAAACATAACCTACAAACTCCTTTTTCTTGAGTAAGTAGGGTCAACTTACCAATCAGGCCCAACCAAGTAGGTGTATGTTCCAAGGTGCACGCTTAAGTTATAAAGGTTTATGAATATTATTAATGATATAATAATGGTTATATTTATATCTCATAGGCTTGGTAGGAAATAAGGAAGAGCTTAAAACCTTTCAAAAGTAGTCCACAATCTATTCCTTGAACACTACACATAGTCCTTTCTCTAAGAAGTCTATCTTGGAACTTGAGGATTTTGGAAGGTCAAATGACCTAGTCAAAGGTTAAATATTGTAATATATAACATATAAGAACTATATAAGTATCTCAATCATTCATTTAGTCTATAAAAATAGGGGAAGTTCCCTCTAGTTTATCTCAGATAGAGGGTACTTCCCTTTGTACATAAACCTGTAGTCTTGTGAAGATGGGCGAGAAGGAAGAAATAGAGGTTGATTGGAAATTAAAGGAAGGTGTAGGAAGTTGAGAAAAATACATGAGAACATGGAAGATATGTCACAGGAGTATTCCCATCTTGGAGATTTAGACCCTCAAACTTGTAGTCATGCCTACTAGATAGGTTCTAGGCCAAAGCCAAATGGAGAGTCAGACTTATTTCTAACCTTAAGTGAGAGAAAAAATGGATTTAAAAATATTCATAGGGTAACATAAAATGTTTAAAATACATTTGGATTTAGGGGAATGACAAATAAATCCTTTTTTGACTCAAGACAATCTCAAGCCTGTGCAAATGGAAGAAACATGCTTGAGTAGGTAGCTTTGAGTGCTCATATCTTTCAGGAAGATTTTCATGGAATCAAAAGGATTTTGGGGAGGTTATTATGGGTCTTGAATAACATTTTTTTATATTTTTTTGGAAATTCCAATGTCAGGGCTTTATGAACAAATTTAAAGAGGTCAAACTGCTCAAAACCCTTGCTAAACCCTTACAAGGACCCAATTGGAGAAATGAAGTTGGATATCTATTCTAATGGCATAGTTTGACCATTAAAATTATTTAACCTTGAAAAGGACTCTCTCAAACTACTTCCCATGCTTTTGAACTATATATAATTATATAGATAGGGTAAAAATAGGGTAATTTTGATTGTTTTATGTGTTTTTTAGGTTTTAGGAGGACTCTAAAGATGAAACAAACTTTAGGAGAAGAATTAGGACTTGGTATAAGACCTAATGTCTATTTAATTCTTGAAAAAAATGTATAAGTGTTCAAAAAAACAACTTCATCTCAGCCAATCAAAAATGGCATAGTGACCAAGCTAGTGAGAAGGGTGAAAAGCTTTAAGTGGGTTGATTTTAAGGTGTGCCTGATGCCTCTAAGGAAATAGAGGGTATTGAAACATTAAATACACTCCATCCCATGTATTTTCATGAGTATCTGATGCCTTTTTAAATGCCAAGTGTGCATGGTGCATGAAAGAGGAGTTTCCTATAGTGTAGATAATAATAACTCCTTTCTAAATGATTCTAGATGACCAAGCCTACAAATAATACATGGAGAGGCATGAATGAAAGACTAAAAATTAATTTTAATCATAATACCTATCCATAATAAATTTTAAGACATTCAAATAGGGATAATCATGAAGGCAATTGTTTTGACTAGTTAAGGGAATTTTATACCACTTTGCAAGAGTTTCATGCCTTGTATGGACACTTATACTTCCTAAAATTGCATGGTTCATACAACATACTATTATAATGTATAATTAACTAATTATATCATATTTAAAAGTGTCCTTATTACCCTTGGACTTCTCTCTTCTCCTCTCTCTCTCAAGTTGTATAAGAACTAGCCATTTTGGCCATTGTAACTTATGCTCCACCTAAGTATGGAAAAGCCCTAATAATTTTAATACTATTTGATCCATAATAATATTGATTTTTACCTATTTTTGACTACTCATAGTGTGTTTTACTTGGATTTTTGATCTTGCGTAAGTGATAACTCTTGTTTCCCTAGCATGGTTGTCTCATTCTTGCATCTATTTGTAGTTAGAAAGCTTCTTCTTATAGGGCATGTGAAGTGTTATACGAAGTGTCAAGGTTGAGTGAGTTAGTATATTCTATAGTGCCATTAAATGACTTTTTTCTATTTCCCTATCCTAATCATTCACCCATAACCTCATAATGTAATATTGATGTGAGAAGATGCAGATTAGAGAAGTGTGTTGGCTAGATATTTTGTAGCTAGTCAAAATTACCTAGGTAGTCATGGGATTAAATACCATTTCATTTAATGGTGAATATACCATGTATTTTTGTATATCTTCTTATAATTAATTAAAACTTACAGTTATTCACATTTTATACAAATTGTGTGCAAGGTATTATAATTGGGGGTATTACTTTAATCACTGTATTCATGAGCCATAACAAAGGGACTTTGAAACAAGGAAGTAGATGGTTCTTGGAATGTGATTTTTTTTATAGATATATTAGAGAGTAAGGACAAGACTATAATTATTGAGAAAGAAGAGAAAGAAGAGAAATTCACCTCACAATAAGTAGTTTTATAACTTTTATTGTATACGTGCAAATAGATAAACATATAAGTGTGATAACTTTTTCAGAAAATGATTAACAAAGAAATGAATTCAATTTAGACTAATAGATAACACAAAATTTACCATTTTATCCTCATAAAATGTACATAATTATTCCCTTAAACACAAATTTCTTTAGAAAACAAATTTGCTTCTTATTTAATTTCATCAAAATTTATACAAAATGTCCAAATATCTAAACACAAAGTTTTAAATTGCTTAAACTTTCCCATACAATGGTTACAATTGATTTCTTGCAAAAAATTATCATCCAAAATTACATAGTCCTACACTTATATTTAAACAAAAATATATTCCAAATACAAATAGGAAACAAGCTCTTCAAAAACCCATGTGGTGCACTAAAACTAGAAACTGTTGAGTGGCATCCTCAAAATTCTCCTCTATGACATGCAACAACTAGTGACATGTAGCACTTCTTAGTCTTGCTATTTGGATTGAACAAAGCTACGTTGCATGTAGCACAAAGTTCACTTAAGTATTTTAATTTTACAAGATAACTTCAAGCAATGGTGTTTTAGCCAGGTTACTTGAGTTTTACAATTTTACAATGTAATATACTCAGTAACTCTACTAAATGTCTTTACTTAAAAGTAATTTCTTCTAACAAAGTTACTTTACAAAAAGAATGAATAAAATGGAAGAAAATGGGAAGAAGAAAGAAGAAATTTCTAGAAAGAAGAATAACAATAATCATTCCACTTCATGGACTTCTGATCTACATTTCTCTCTATACTTGATATGCTGAGATCATCAATTGTATTACTGAATTTTTGAGTTTGGCTATTGATTGTCTTTCCATCTCAAATTTAGCATTTCATTTTCAAGTCTTCTACTATGAGATTTTATATTTTCAATTCTTGGATGAAGTCTTTTTATCTCCTGTTGACATTTGATTAACTCCTTAATAGAATTGGCCATGAAAGGAGTTGTATCTTTGTACATCTATTGTTTAAATTACTCATATAATTGATCATATGTCCTTGGAACATTATTGGATTAGATACTAGTAAGACTAAAAAGGCAATCCTCTAGATTTGTCTTTGCATCAAGTGCTTATTCTTCTAAAATCTTCATTTCTTCACACATTGCCTATGGAATATGCATATGAAAAGACGAGATAATCTTCTTGTTTTTTAAAGTTACAGATCCATCAAGAGCAATATTTTCCTCAATCAAAATTTTCTCATTCAAATTGCCTATTTTTTTTAGACTTTCTTTTTGCAATTTAGAAATGCCATTTTCATTTTCTATCTCTTTCATTACTGCCTTTATCTCTACCAATTTATTCAAAATATTAGTATGAACACTTGGAACATTAGGGAAGATATTTTGAGTAGGTTAACTCATCTTCTCTAGCCTCTTATCAATAGCCTTTGCTTTATCTCCAATCTCTTCTACTTCTATAATTACTTGCTGAGTAACTACAACCTCTAAAAGTAATGTTTGTTGAGGAGCAGATTTTACCTCCTTGGCAATTATTTCACATAATTTGGTTTTTTTTTCTTTCAACTTGGACTTGGTTGCCTTTTCTTCATCCAAATTATTGAAAAGAGTTTTATTCAAGGTATGTGTATCTTGATTTAAACCTTTAGTGGTTACTTCTCTAAGAGATACCTTCGTGACTATTAAATATTTCTCAGTAACTTCACTTTTATTCATGCCTTGTGGGGGAATTGATGCTTTTTCAAACTTATACCTTAAAGATTCAATTACCAATTTTGAAGTTACCTTGGTAGACATAGGCTTCTTACCTTTTCAATCAATACTTTTCAACAGCTGCAAGTCTATCTCATCCAAGTTAATAATTTCCTTAGATTCATGAGTGGTTTACATTACTAACCAAGAATAAAAATCTATAATTGTGGTGGTATCTAAATCTACTACCATATGTTGTTCAGAATTCCTAATCACTAACTCCTAAGAGGGAGCTCCCTATGAATCAACAACATTTTTGATATCATTATTAATTACTTGTTTATCTTTTTCTTTCTCCACTTTCTTTTCCTTTACAACTTGTTTCTCAGCCTCTTTTTCTATCACTTTCTCTATTTACTTCACTCACTTTGCCTCTATTATTTTTTATTTCTTAGATTATTTCTCTTTTACTTCATCTAATACTTCCTCTACCTCAGATACTATTTCTTGTTCTTTACTCTTCTTATCTAGTTCTTTATCATTATTAGACTCCTTTCCCTTTACTACCTTAGTGGTTTCCTTCTTAGGCTATACTTCATTTTGCTTTCCCTGTGGTGTCTCTTAGGATGAAGTTACCTTTGTATCAGTTACCTTTTCTAGCTCATTTTCAGTGATGGGTTGATCTGTTTAAGGGGAGGGAGGTGGAGAAGTAGGTGGAGAAGATGAAGGAGGAGGAGGAGGAGTCCCCTTTTGAATGGATTTATTTGGGGATTTGATTCCATGAGACTTTAGGGGTGGCATGAGTACTGATGAATCTATGATGGGTGCAGTGGAAGTTAGAATGGAAAGAATGGTGTAAATAATAGGAGTATTAATATTAGTAAAAGAAACCATTGGAGGTGTATACACTATTGGCTAAATTAGCTCTTTATCTTTTACCACATGGTAAGTATCATCAACATTTATTTTTAGCTTTAACTTCTTTATGGGTATTTGGTTACTTTCTCCTTGTCCTATTTCTTTCCTTTTTTAACTTACATGAGTGGTCTCCTTCATCAAATCATTCATACAGTAGCCTTTGTTGAGGAGCAAGGTGGAAGTCATTACCAAAACATTTGAAGTTCTATCTGAAATAGTCTTATCATGATTTTTACCAAAAATATTTACTAGAAGTAGGGTACTGTCTCCCCTTACTGCATGAAAAGCACCACTAGTTATAATTCCATCATCTTCCATATCCTCAAGAATTGTGACAAGATCAAAAGTTCAGATTTATTCAAGAGTCAATCTACTATTATTTCTTCTTATCACATCAAATTCATCTCTAAAATCAGTCCAAAAATTCTTGAGTGCAAGAATGTGCATATATTCTAGAGAAACTATATTTTAATCCACCTCTCTAGAATCAAAATTGGCTCTAGCCTCAAAATGTGTTTGGGTGTCATGATGGTACATCTCTTTCTACACATTCTTGGCCTAGTAAATTCTTGGACAATGGTAATGACTAATTATAATAGGAAATTTGATAGATAGATGGATTCACCAAGTCATATAATTCCACATGTTGCCTGCATAATTCCATGGGAATCCACTTATCACTTGGGTATCTAGGTAACTTGACAGGTGCACCTGAGAAACCCCTAACTTTAATGCATATAAAGTCAAAGAATTAAATGAAATTCAACCAAAATATGAAGCTACATCCCATGCTTCATCTAATAATATTTTATGCTTTAGAGCCACATTCAATTCATAAATGAGTTCATAAAATAATCCATCATTCACTACCTTATAGTGTTTGTAATACTAAAAAAAAACTAGCTAAGGATAATACTCATATATTGGCATAGTTGTCAGTGTGCCTTTTTTATTTAGCCTTGAAAAGGCTCCATTTAAAGCTATTACATACACTAGATAAGAAGTCATTTTGAAATCAAAAGTCTATAATACATTCTTTAACTACCAATCCACATTGTCACTTATCATCCTCACCCATTCTATCATTTCAGAGCTCCTGGTTACATCATTGTTTCTAATGTACGCATAAATCCAAGTTTAAAAACATTTGGCATTATTTTCACCATTGATTCTGTATAGCAGTTGAGTAATATCATTTACTTCTTGAACAAAGTTTGACCTTACTATCTATTTTGGGAACCTGGAGGCTTGTTTCACTTTCTTCAAATAGTTTGTGTTCATTATCTTAATGCACTCTGTTATCTTTGTTTCCCATTGTTTGTTAGATTTTTACATAGATATATCAATTAATTTTGATGATGTTGGAATCTTCAGGCAATATTTAAGAAATTTAACATCTAACCTTATGACTACATTACCAACAACATCTCTTATAGTCTTAGTTAGGGAATCATAATATTTAGCACATGTTATGACAAATTATAGAAGTTGAGTAAGATTGGGAAAGCTAAAGCTTGCAGAATCCCACTATTAGTCATGGCTTGTTTGAATGGAGTCTTGATTATGTCTTTTGATCTTTCTAGCAATTCAGTAATAGATACATGCCCCATATCGATATCACTTATCTTTGTTATCTTGGAAGTGTTTCATGATTCAATTGGGTAACCCTAATACTCATACTTCATCTTGGGCTCTTGTGACTTAGCTCTCTTAGCTTTTGCTTTGCCTTTCTTGATTTGCTCTCGAATCTCCTCAGGTGCTAACTCTAGGACTTCTTCAATTTGTGTTGCTTGCACTTCTAGTTCAACTATTTCTTCTTTTGATCTTTTTGATCCTTTTGAACCAGATATTGACTCTAACTAACTCTGAATAAGTTGATAAATGTATTTAAACACTTATTAAATGCTCTAACTAATTTATAAAAGTTGATAAAAGAGTCAACTTATTATTCTTATGGTATTTCTAAGAAAGATTTAGGTTTTAAGTAAAGGGAAGTCTTGAAAACCTTAATTAACTCTTATTTAAGTAATATGGTCTTACATCCTTGGGTTGGTCTAAATAGTACTCATGTCTTAAGCATCTAGGAATCTAGGTGGGTCACAAGGAATATGTTTAGACAACTTTGGGTTTTCCTTAGCTTATGACTTTAGGTTTATACTATCAAGTTACATGGATTAGAAAACCCAAGTAAGTAGCTAAGAGAAAGGAATTAGCATACTTCATGAGTAGTATTCTACAGGTTTATCTAGGATGAAGACTTTGGGTGTAATCAGGAGAGTAACTATGCTAAGAAAACCTGAGTAAAAGCAGTGAGTAATTGTAAGTTCAGGTAAGCAAGGTGTTTGAGGATCAAGGTTCTCAAGGGAAGTAACTTAAGGCTAGGAATCTAGGTGAGTAATAATTAATAGGAAACCTGAGTTAGTAATGTGCTTAAGGGTCATGTTTTTTAGGGTAACTTAAGGTTGAAATCTTGAGTAAGTAATGAGTATTGGAAAACTCGGATGGGAGGTGTTTTAACTGCTAGTTTTTTCATAGGAACTTTGAGATTTGTAGGATTTTGCATGGGTGATTGTATGATAAATGATTATGAACACTCATATAGGGTTTACAACATATAAACATGCCCAAAACAATAGATAAAATAGAATGAAGCAAGAAATGGTAGTAAAAGCATTCATGGTGGTGAATAGAAAATAACAAAGAGAAATAAGAAGAAAATGACCAAAATGAAGATATGAAAATTACATGAAAATAATCCTCATACCTCAAGTACAAATGGGTCAAAATATATTTGCTCAAAGATTCTCCAAAGGCTCGAATCATGTAACTTAGGGTTTGCAGGTGCGACAACCTGATTGAACAACTTGGATGCTAGGTGGGAAATGAGGTGGCTTTCCATAATTTTTATATATTCCAGTGCATTAATGATGAATTGGGGACACATAAGAAAGAGCCTCATAAACCCTTAGCCTTTTGTCATGCTTTTTTTGCTGCTTTGTTTGATTTTAGTATTTGAAGTTAAGTACTTTTATAAACCTGACTTGGTCTAGGCCAATGAGTAGTTCGGGCTCAAAAACCTCCACTACTTTTACTTGTGGCCTTAAGTAAAACAACTTAAAAAACCTTATTTACTTTGGGTAGTGTTTGGTGGGTTTATGAGACTAATTTACTTAGCTTCAGAATCAAAGTAAAGTTATTTGATAACTCTAGTTTGAACTAAGCATTGTAATTTAGACTTATGGGACTACTCTACTTACTTTTAAATAAGTTAAGTAGTTTGGAGGACCTGATTTGCATTGGAGATGAGCCAAAACACTTTAGCTTCTTTGATCTTATGAGGAAGATGAGTAAATAGGTTTTTTAATGATGGATTTAGGTAGATGTTTTCAACCTTCTAGAGTAATTTAAAGCAATAAAAAAAAAGCAATCAAACACAATAATTAATAAAGACTAAGGCTTTATTCAGAGGACTAGCTTAGTAAGGATAACTGACTCGAATAAGACAAAATGCAAAATTTTAAATAGGGGTACCCTAAAATGTTAAGTGTGAAATTTTGGGGACACCAGTTAGCTCTAAATAGGGACATTTTTCATTCTATCATGAGGGAAGAAACAAGGATGAGATCTTAGTATTTATGGTTTTGAATTTTATCTATTGGGTATGGAGTCTTTGCAAAAACTCAATCAAAAAAACTATAAAACAAGAAAACAACACAAAAGAAAGATTGAAAACTTCATTTATATACATATAGGTGTTACCCTATTACTCAGTTCTTGTAGAGTTTCAAGTGCTACCTATTGAATGATAGTGGTAGTGTAATCCCATCTTGATAATCTAGGCCTATGAATTTTGATAAGTAACATCTTGTAGTTCAGTGAGAAACATGATTATCTTATCTAGTGAATTTTGATAAGTAACATCTTCAATTTCTTTGGAAAATTGTAAAGTAGGCCTATGGTTATTGGTATCTCAACATTTATTCCATATAGAAACTAAAAAAGAGACATGCCTATGGCTTTCTTTGGGGTGATCCTATTAGTCCAGAGTGCATCAAACAATTTCTTGTGCTAGGTTTGTTGATTGTTATCCACCAGCTTACAAATAATGGTCATCAATTTTTTGTTACTTGATTCATCCTGACCATTTACTTGAGGATAGTTATTTGAAGCATGAAGTAGGTCTATTCCATATGAGTAACAAAAATTAGTTAATACTATAGAAGAAAATCTGGTTGTATTGTCTGTTATAATCTAATGTGGTACACCAAACCTTACTACAATGTTTTCTTTGATGAAGTCACATATAACCTCATAAGTGGCATGTTTGATAGGAATGGATTCCACCCATTTACTAAAGTAATCAATGGAATTCAAGACACAATAATTTCCAACACTTGAAGAAGGATTTAACATACCAATAAAATCCATTCCCCATTGATAGAAATGTTCGTCAATAACCACTAGTTTTAGAGGCAAGGTTGGAAACTTGAGTCATCCTAAAAAATGCTAACATGCCTAACACTTAGAAACCTAATCTGAAGCATCTTGAAATATATTAGGCTAAAAATACCTTGCTCATAATAATTTATGTGCTATAACTCTAGTTGAGAAGTGACCTCCACATGCCTTGTCATGAAACTGATCGAATAGTCTCGTTTGTTACTCTTTGTCCACACAATGAAGGAAAACACCATCAATTATTATTTTGTACAAACCATTATCCCAAAAGAAATAATATTTTGACTTTAGCTTGATGTTACATTTTTATTTACATGTCAGATTAGTTGGGCATTCTCCATAAGTCAGGAAGTAGGAAATTTTGCTGTTCCACTCATCTACAAGATTGACAAAAAGCACCATAGGAAAATCTCCATATGATTTATCTTGGAGAGAAGATGTTGCCACATATGTATCATCAAGTTTTTTCTCTATCATCAACTGGCATAAGCCTCTTCCTATCACTAGCTTCATAGGTTTGATATCAAGATCAAAATCTTAAACATTAGCTACCCAAGTATGTCTCACTAATCCCAGCTCTTGCTGTGTTAGAATTGACTTGACTATAGTATTAGGTACATAAAATTTAGTATGTGAAGATAAAATGTAGTACCTAAAAACTTTACATGCTTTGACTACAAAAAAGGCATGTTTCTCTATCTGTGAATACTTCAATTCTAATATTTTCAGTGGTTGGTTCATGAAAGCTATAGGGGATTCAATTTTTTCATCATTCTTTTGAAAAATTATAACTGACATGGTATGCTCAAAGGAATAACAATAAAGAATGAATTTTCTATTGAAATCAAGGGAAACCAACATTGGGGCTTTAACTATAACTACCTTAATTTTTTTAAATGCCAACTTACCTTTAACATTCCATTTGAAGTCTTACTTCTTCTTCATCATATCATAGATGTGGCGTGTCAACTAAATTAAATCATGAATGAATCTTCTAAGGAAATTGACCTCACCAAAGAATGAGTGCACTCCTTTCTTCGATGTAGGCATAGGTAAACACTGAATATATTTGACTCACTATGCATCAATTTTTGTCCCCTCCTTTGAGACCATGTGACCAAGGAGCTTTCCTTCAGTCACAATAAATATTGATTTCTTGGGATTTAGGGAAATCTCATGTCTCCTGCATTGGATAAGAACCTCTTCTAGATCATCCAAGTGATTACTTATCTTTTTGGAGAAGACCATTAAGTCATCAAGGTATATGATAATAATTTTGTTCTTCAAATGAGCAAAAGCTAGATCCATTGCCCATTGAACATTTACTCCAAAATTAATAATCCCAAAAGGCATTTTTTGATAAGCAAATATCCCCCATGGTGTCATGAAAGCTATTTTGTATTGATCCTCCTTAGCTACTTTTATTTGATTGTATCTTGAAAATCCATCCAACATGGATAACATCTCTGAACCTATAAATATTTGCAAGGTGTGATACATAATGGGCAATGGGTAATTGTCTTTCAGAGAGGCTTGGTTTAGATTGAAAAAATCAACATATAAACATATTTCCCTAATTTTCATTCTCACTTAAATAATATTTTCTAACCATTATAAATGATGGATTGGATAGATGATCTCAGCATCAAGAAGCTTCTTTATTTTAGCATAAATAGTACCTAAAATAGTTGGGTTATGGTAGTGTAACTTCTGCTTAAAGGGCTTCACCTTTGGTTGGAGTGGAATATAGTATTGCACCTCATCTGGCTGGAAGGTTTTGAGGTCTTTATAGGACCAGGCAAACACATATATGTACCTTGTAATAAGGTTGATGAATCCTTCCTTTTCTTCTTGAGAGTAACACTTGCCAATATTGACCATCTTAGGCTCTCCTTCGTTGCCCAAGTTAATCTACTAAACTTATGAGGAAGAACTATACCCATAGTCTTTTTTCTTCTTCAAAAATTTATCATATTTGTCAAAGATTTATTCTAAAAAGACTAACCCTTTAGGAATTTTATTTCCTTTCAGTTGAATTATATCTTAACTATGAGTAAGTTTAAGTTTAGTGATACCTGTTGTTGTCTCACATGGATGTGAACTGCTTCCTTCAAAGTATAATCTTTCAAAGTTACCTTGCTACTCAAAAAATTCAACTATTTGTTTATCATCATTGAAAATTTTCCACTATTTAACATTATCTAGGACCTTTAGATGGTAAACCATCTCTACTTTATAGTTACCTTCTCTAAAAAGTGTTGGCTATTTTTTTGACCTGAGTAGAGATGTAGTAATAGCAAGTTAATTAGCTCTAGAGTTCTGATCTTGAAGAATTGGGTTGATTGAGAAAGCTATAAAGTCAAGTGTTGCACTTAGAAATTGGTCACAATAGTGTTTTAGCTCATCTTTCTTCACTTGATACTGGCCTCTAATTTGTCTCACTATCAATTCAACATCTCCTTGTGCTTTAAGGAGTCTTACTCCTTTTTCCTTTGCTTGTTCAAGTCCTATCAAGACTGCCTCATATTTAGTTATTTATTAGTGTTTTCAAACATGAGTTTGTAAGAATAAATAAATATTATACCATCAGGAGATATCAATACCACCCCTTCACTTGAACCAATAAAATTACAACTACCATCAAACTCTAATGTTCATATCTTATCCTCTTCTTCTTCTTCCTCTAGTTCTTGGATCTCTTTGCCTATTTCGAGGTAGTAAACTCCATGATTAGATTCTTCAAAAAGAATGTGTGACCTTGGGTCATCAGATTTATAAACCATGTAGTTAGACTTCTTTTCAAGCTCAAGTCTCTAATTCACTCCTTTGATTGGAATGTAAGCACATGACCAATCCATCTTTACTTCTCCACCTAGATCCTTACAAAAGTTTCTACTTAGTAGCATTCCATAAAAAATAGAAATGTGTACTACTAGAATTATCATTTTGAGTATTTTATCTGGAAAGGTTGTTAGGACTACTTGAGCATCTTTGATCTGTCTAATCAGGGGAACTTGTTTCTCCATCAAGTAACATCTGCCTATTGTCTTGTTCAAAGTGAGACCAAGAGCATCAACCACCTTAGCTGGCATCACATTATCTAAATCTCTAGAGTCTAAAATGCAGTTACTTAACTTGAAACAATTAATCAAAAGAGAGACATAAAATGGCTCTATATTTTTGGATGTATAAGTAGGTGTGGGTGAAGTAGCAATAACATTATTCTAGTAAGGAAACCGTTTAGTAGGAAAAATACCTTTAGAGGCATTGGCTAAATTATTTGACCCTTTACTTTGAACATATTTGACTAATATATTCAACTGATCTGGATAAGATCTCAAGTACTTAGATTTTGACATCTAAATTTTGGTTTTATTTATATGGTCAATTATGTCAAGTGAGGGAATGGAAGCAAACAAAATAAGACTAAATTTAGTAGTGTGAGTTATTGCTTTATGAGTATGAGAAGAAGAAGATATATACTTATTTTTAGGAGTCAAAGAAGAAGGTAGAGGGATACCTCTTAAGAATACGTACATTTGCTCTAAAATTTCCTTTCTCTTTCTCTAGTTCCTTAGAATATTTCTTACCAGCTTATTGAGTTTGTGACCTTGTGAAAATTTTAAATGAATTACTATGATCTTCTTCAAATGCTTCTTCATAATCACTTTCAGATTGGTATTCTAGATCACCAATGTTGGAGTCACCAATAAGAACTACAAAGTCATCTTCATCACCAAGACTTTGATGAGTATCATCAATCATCTAATCTTCCTCACTCATCTCAACATGATTTCTAGGAGCATCTTCAATTTCCAATCTTTTTATAGGACTAGCAATATGGTTCTTATTCTGATTATTAAAATTTTGTGCAGGTGTATTCCTAGTAGGAACAACATGAGTGCTTTGAGAAATTTGTCTTTTGACTTGAAGCAAATCATTAGCCACTTTATGAAATAGAGGATCAATAATCTGTGATGTGTTTGAAGTATAAGAGTCTCCCTTAGAATTTGTTTTCTTGATCTTTCTAGCCATTATAAAATCATCTTCCACCTCTGTAGCAAGATTCTAGGTTGTTGCCAAATCAACTAGTCATGCTCTTCATAGCTGATAACTGACTTTGGGTAACTGGGTGTTGATGAAAAAACACTTTTGATTATCTCTTGTGGGCAGTGCAACTTGAAGATTTTTTTAGAGCAATATGTTGAACTTGGTAATAAAATCATGCATACGTTCATGTGATTCCTTCTTGAGTTGAGTTAGTTGGGTAAGCAGTATATGTGAATCTTCAGTAGCTTTGAATCTCTTTTCAAACTAGTCACACATAGTATCCCAATTGACTATGGTATGAGGAGGCAAATGGTAAAACCATTCTCCAACTAAATCATACATGGTTTCAATGAAGAGTTTGACTGAGATGTCATTATGTTCAACACAAATTACTCCACATGCTATGAAGAAGGCAACCAAGTGCTCATCTAGATTTTGTTTACCATCACCAGTAAACTTAGGAAAATTCTTTCTAGATCATTTTGGAAAGTCATGGAGAGGGGGAGTCAAATTTAGAGGTCCAATTACTTCCCCCAAGGAATGAGAAGTGGTTGCAACATTCTTTTAGGGATGAGGAACTATGGATTAAAAGATTGGATTATTCTTGAGGAATTATACTGTATCTGATTTACAAGAGTTGGTGTTTGTCTCATAGGTGAGAGACTAACTCTTTGTGTTCTAGCTTGAATAGGAAAATTGAAATTTAATAACTCTTTCAATTCAAATAAATCATCCATTTTCTCTTGAGATCTTCTTGATCTAGTAAAAGGTCTATTTGCTAGTTTGAAATGCAAAAGTTCTTCTAAGGATCAAGCTTAGAAAATCTATTTATAGACAAATACTTGGATGGTGATTAACAGTCATGTAATAAATTCAAGGCAAACAAAATGTTTAATCAAAATACATGCAACAATCCAGTAAAAGTGATGCATCTTTGTTTGGAAAGTGAGGTTAACTTTAGTAAGGTTACATTTTACTCAGAGGTGCGTGATTGACTCAGCATGTAATGCTTAAAGTAAATGGTTTGGATTGCACACATAGATTTGGGATATTCTATTTTTAGATTTGGGAGTTGAGCTCTTTGATCCCAATAGAGTCACTAGAAACTATTGTCTAGATATTTTGTAGCCAATCAAAATTACCTAGGCAGTCATGGGATTAAATCCCCTTCATTTAATGGTGAATCTACCATACATTTATATCTATCTTATTCTAATTACTTATAACTTGCAGTTATTCATAGAGTATACAAATTATGTGCAAAGTATTATAATTAGGGGTATATTATTTTAATCACTGTGTTCATGAGCCATAAAAAAGGGACTTTGCAATTAGTAAGCAGCTGGTTCTTAGAATGTGAATGGAATTTTAGATAGATTGGAAAGTAAGGAAAAGACTAGAATGCTTGATAAATAAGATAAATGCACTTCATAATAAGTAATTTTATAAATTTTATTATATATGTGCAAATAGATAAACATATAAGTGTGATAACCTTTTCAACAAATGATTAAGAAAGCAATGAATTCAATTTAGACTAGTAGATAACACAAATTTTACCATTTTATCCTCATAGAATGCATAAAATTATTCCCTTAGACACAAATTTCTTCAAAAAAAAAATTCCTTCTTGGTCACTTTTAGTAAAATTCATACAAAAATGACCAAAAATCTAAACACAAAGTTTTAGATTGCTTAAAATTTCCCATACAATGGTTACAATTTATTGCTTGCAAAAAATTATCATCCCTAGGATCATAGGCCTACACTTATATTTATATAAAAATAGATGCTAAATTCAAATAGAAAATAAGTTCTTCAAAAACCCATGTGGTGTGTTAAAAC
Organism: Torreya grandis; assembly: GCA_037957365.1. Taxonomy (NCBI): domain Eukaryota; kingdom Viridiplantae; phylum Streptophyta; class Pinopsida; order Cupressales; family Taxaceae; genus Torreya; species Torreya grandis. The sequence goes on along the minus strand of JARHVA010000231.1, from coordinate 1,407,013 downwards.
TGGAAACTATTGAGTGGCGTCCTCCTCAAAATTATTCTCTATGGCATCCAATAGCTAGTGACATGTAGTGCTTCTTGGTTTTGATGTTTGGATTGAACACAACTACTTTGAATGTAGCACAAAGTTCTCTTAAGTATTTTACTTTTATAAGATAACTTCAAGTAATGGAATTTTAGCCAAGTTACTCAAGTTTTACAATCTTATAAAGTAATATACTCAGTAAGTAACTCTACTAAATGTATTTAATTAAAAGTAATTTCTCATAACAAAGTTACTTTACAAAAAGAATGGAAGAAAATAGGAAGAAGGAAGAAGAAATTTCTAGAAAGAGGATCAAAAATAATCATTCCACTTCATAGACTTCTGATTTGCATTTCTCTCTATACTTGATGTCATGTCCCCTTTTTAATTGACATGTTCTGAGTTCATGGTTAGCCTATTATGCGACCTTCGTAGGCTAATAAGAGGGATAGAGGGTCATAATGGAGCTTGGCTCGACTTTGATTCACAGGATTTATACATTTGATTTTCATTCAGGGTATTTCAGATACATTTGGCATGAGCTCCTACTTTTTAGGGATATTTGATATGCAGCAGAGCGCCTTTATTGTGGTATGGTTATGTGCGGAATCACTCCCTGATTCACTAGCTTCGATCGGTTCGTGGATCCGACATATATTGAGGGAGATATTAATATTTGATTGATTTAATCAAATATTAATTATTTAGCCTATTTTTAATTAGAAACCCTAATTCTAATTTAAGAAACCCTAATTAGGGCAAGCATATCTTTTTGAGGGTATAAGGGTTTCTCATGGAGGCCATTGTTGATTATGCATATGAATTGATTATTGAAATTGGAGAAATTCTTCTGTGAAGACTGAGCCAAGGGTTCCAGGATTCCATTTGCAGTGGAGAACGTCAACTCTTCATTGTGTGCGATTCAGAGGTTGTGAAAGATCAGCCGATCTATTGCCAAATTGAGAGATAGCTTCATCCAGAAGTTATCACAGAGGTACAGATTTGAGAGATAGCTTCATCCAGAAGTTATCACAGAATTTCAGGTTTGAGAGATAACTTCACACAGAAGTTATTACAGATATTCTAGGTATTTCTTTATTCTTGTTTTGATTCAATAAATTATACAGCTAGAGATCTTCTGTGCTAGAAACGTATATCTTCAGATCAGGTGGTTCAGCAATCAGGGGTTAAGAACAGACAAGTTGGTGGCTGTACTAAGTCCATAAAAGGCCGTACAGATTCTCGCAGATACTGACACTGGTAGATAGAGATCCCTAGTGACTGACATCGGCAGTCTGAGGACCAACGTCGGCAGATAAGGACCTACAGAGACCGACGTCGGCAGTATATCGATCGACGTCGGTGACTGTGTGTTTGACACAGCAGGCCGAGACTTCCAGTTTTCACTTCCAGTTTTGCTAAGTCAGGGTTTTTAAGACTGTATTTCATATTTATATGCATAAGAAAGGACTACAATTGTAATAGTTTAGAAGGACAAGTGATACAATCTACAATTTGTTATTAAGAGACTATATTATTGTGATCATTCTGAATTTATTCAACAGAAGTTATATCTTGTTTAGAGTTTTTTTGTGTTGCTATATTTCCTATTTGGAGGGGATATTACAGTGGTATCAGAGCTTTTGTGCAGATAAGAGAGCCCCTAAGTAAGGGACATTATCAGAGCTAAATCCTGCCAACCTGAGGGTCTATAGATCTTATGCAGCCACAAGAGTTGGGACCACACATGTATAACACACGTAGCCGAGCCTTGCTTGAAGGTACCCAGTTGTTAGATCAGAGACCGATCATCATGAGTGACAGACGTGAGGGCAGCCCACCCAGGGGCCACAGGTATGATGCTGAACAGGACACCAGAGAATTTCATCGTGCTATGATGACAAGCCAACAACAGATGAATCAGAAACTACAGGCACTTATGACTATGATAAGGGATATGAACGCACCTGATGGACAGAACAGGGACCAAAGAGATGACAGGAGTGCTACGGTTAATCAGAGACCACAACAGACTCACTCCAGGACAGCTGATAGACCTACACGCCCTTCATTTGTTCAAGAAGAACCAGAGGCACCAGTAGAGGAGGAGGCAGGGAATTCTCCATTTGCAGATGTTTACATGGCTGCAAATGATGAGTGGGACTTATTACCTCCTCATATTCAAGAGAGAACAACCTTTGATCATTTTGTCAATTTGAGGAGAGAGCACTATAGATTGGCTAGACAGGACAGGAGACCTAGAGTCCAATTCAGTGAGCTGAAGAAGGCTACTGGTAAGCTTTCTTTGACTACCTTTGACGACAGTGGCAAGATGACAGCTCAAGCTTGGGTTCATAAGCTTGACACCTTTTTGGCATTGAGACCAATGTCAGAGATAGAGGCCATCAAATATGCCACTTTGCACTTGGATGGAATAGCACATGATTGGTGGTACCATGGTATGGTAACACTTCAGCATAACCAGGTGACAGAGTATCAGGACTTTGTGGATAGATTGGTTGAGCGGTTTGACAGGAAGGATCCTGAGGTTTACTTTTGAGATCTGGCACAGTTGAGACAAACAGGTAATTTGGAGTCCTTCATTGGTGAGTTTCAGAGATTGGCAGTCATGGTGCCCAATATTTCCGAGCGTAGATTGGTAGTTCTCTTCATGGAGGGATTGACAGAGCCATTGAGAGGGTGGCTCAAAGCTTTTGATCCTCCTTCATTACAGGTAGCTATGAAGAAGGTGCGTAGTATGGAGATGGCAGCCCCATCCCACAAATTTAACTTCAAAGGTACTTCTTCATCTAGAGACCATAAGTGCTCCAACACAGATATAGAGAGACCGGATTTTAACATAGATAAATCAGGTGTAAAGAATGACTCAAAGGCCAATCCAGCAGCACCACCTTTGGATCGTGAGGCGCTTAATGATCTGCGTAGGAATAAGCTTTGCTTCTACTGCAAAGGTCCATATGATATCCATCACGATTGTCCTTTGAGGCCTAAGGGCAAGGCGAATCGTATGATGTGGGTATATTATGAGGATTCAGATTCTGAGGATTCTGAACAGTAGAACAGTTCTGAGGGAGCAGAGCCAGAGGATTCAGGGCCTAATGTAGAGGCAGAGTTAGAGTTTCACCTACAAGAGGCACGCATATCCAGCATTCAGTCGGATGAGTCATTCAGACTCCGTGGAGTTTTGGCAGGGCAGAAGGTTATCACCCTTCTTGATACAGGAGCCACACATAATTTCATAGATGCTAGATTTGTGGAGAAGCGTGGACTCACTTCCATAGATTTTGAGGGGATCAATGTTAAGGTAGCTGATGGTCACACTCTTAAGTGTGAGCGTATGATTAGAGACCTCCCATTGCGCTTGAACAACTATGAGTTCAAGGCTGATTATTATGTGGTAAACATGGGGGATATAGACTTAGTCTTGGGTATGAAGTGGCTTCATTCATTTGAGGAAGTTACTCTTCATCTCAAGGACATGGAGGTTCTCTTTAATGTTGATGGGACGACACATATTCTTAAGGCAATATGGGGCAGCAGCTTTAGATATATGTTTTTTCATCGGATGGAGGTACCTATACCACATGACATGATAGAGGGCGATGATGAGTGCACATTGGCACCCACACAGGAGAGGTATGAGGACGAGCTTGGTCTTGAGGTGAGTCCAGTTCAGGAGTTGTCACATGTGGTGAGGACTCAACTTTCTGTTACAGTCGGGTCACAGGTTGATGATGATATGACTATGTCTAGCCTTCACAATCCAGTTTTAGATATTATTCAGGTATGGAGTTTGCTTGCTGATTTTCATTTATGGATTGGATGTTGGGGTGCTTATCTTAGTACTAGAGATGATGTGACGCCATTACATAAGAGTTGGGATGGACATGGCATGGGGTTCGTGTTAATTGACAGTGGTGGAGATCCTAACTACATTTGGGATCCAGGTGGGTTGATTGATTTGTCATTCAGTGATTGCTTGAGGGCAATCAATTCCAGGAGGGGCGGATTGTCATGTCCCCTTTTTAATTGACATGTTATGAGTTCATGGTTAGCCTATTATGCGACCTTCGTAGGCTAATAAGAGGGATAGAGGGTCATAATGGAGCTTGGCTCGACTTTGATTCACAGGATTTCTACATTTGATTTTCATTCAAGGTATTTCAGATACATTTAGCCTGAGCTCCTACTTTTTAGGGATATTTGATATGCAGCGGAGCGCCTTTATTTTGGTATGGTTATGTGCAGAATCACTCCCTGATTCACTAGCTTCGATCGGTTCGTGGATCCGACATATATTGAGGGAGATATTAATATTTGATTGATTTAATCAAATATTAATTATTTAGCCTATTTTTAATTAGAAACCCTAATTCTAATTTAAGAAACCCTAATTAGGGCAAGCATATCTTTTTGAGGGTATAAGGGTTTCTCATGGAGGCCATTATTGATTATGCATATGAATTGATTATTGAAATTGGAGAAATTCTTCTGTGAAGACTGAGCCAAGGGTTCCAAGATTCCATTTGTAGTGGAGAACGTCAACTCTTCATTGTGTGCGATTCAGAGGTTGTGAAAGATCAGCCGATCTATTGCCAAATTGAGAGATAGCTTCATCCAGAAGTTATCACAGAGGTATAGATTTGAGAGATAGCTTCATCCAGAAGTTATCACAAAATTTCAGGTTTGAGAGATAACTTCACACAGAAGTTATTACAGATATTCCAGGTATTTCTTTATTCTTGTTTTGATTCAATAAATTATACAGCTAGAGATCTTCTGTGCTAGAAACGTATATCTTCAGATCAGGTGGTTCAACAATCAGGGGTTAAGAACAGACAGGTTGGCGGCCGTACTAAGTCCGTACAGGGCCGTATAGATTCCCGCAGATACCGACACCGGCAGACAGAGATCCCCAGTGATCGACATCAGCAGTCTGAGGACCGACGTCGGCAGATAAGGACCTACAGAGACTGACGTCGGCAGTATATCGACCGACGCCGGCGACTGTGTGTTCGACACAGCAGGCCGAGGCTTCCAGTTTTTGCTTCCAGTTTTGCTAAGTCAGGGTTTTTAAGACTGTATTTCATATTTATATGCATAAGAAAGGACTAAAATTGTAATAGTTTAGAAGGACAAGTGATACAATCTGCAATTTGTTATTAAGAGACTATATTATTGTGATCATTCTGAATTTATTCAACAGAAGTTATATCTTGTTCAGAGTTTTTTTGTGTTGCTATATTTCCTGTTTGGAGGGGATCTTACAGTGGTATCAGAGCTTTTGTGCAGATAAGAGAGCCCCTAAGTAAGGGACATCACACTTGATATGTTAAGACATCATTAGTTGTATTATTACATCATCAGGTTTGGCCTGTGATTGTCTTTCCATCTCAAATTTCAACATTTCCTTTTCAAGTCTTCTACTATGAGATTTTATCTTTTCAATTCTTGGATCAAGTATTTTTATCTCCTATTGACATTTGATTAACTCCTTAATAGACTTGTTCATGAAAGGAATTGTAGCTTTATCCATCAATTGTTTGAATTGCTCATATAACTGCTCAAATGTCCTTGGAACATTATTGGATTAGATACTAGTAAGACCAAAAAGGAAATCCTCTAGATTTGTCTTTGCATTGAGTGCTTCTTCTTCCAAAATCTTCATTTCTTGACACATTGCCCATAGAATATGTATACAAAAAGACATGAGATACTCTTCTTATTTTATTTTATTTACAGATCCATCAAGAGAAATTTTTTCCTCAATCAAAATTTTCTCATTAAAATTACCTATTGTTTGTAGATTTTTTTGTTGCAACTCAAAAATGCTATTTTCATTTTCTATCTCTTTCATTATTGCCTTTATCTCTACCAATTTCTTCAAAATATCAGTATGAGCACTTGGAACATTATGGAAGATCTTTTGAACAGTTTGATGCATATTCTCTAGCCACTTATCAATAGCCTTTGCTTTATCTCTAGTCTCTTCTACATCTATAATTACTTGCTGAGTAACTACAACCTCTAACAGTAATGTTTGTTGAGGAACATATTTTTCCACCTCAGCAATTATGTCATATAATTTGGCATTTTGTTCTTTCAACTTGGCCTTGGCTGCATTTTCTTCATCTAAATTTTTTAAAAGACTATTAATCGAAGGTTTGTGTATCTTGCTTTAAACCTTTAATGGTTACTTCTCTGAGAGATACCTTCATGACTATTAAATCTTTCTCAGTAACTTCACTTTTATTTATGCCTTGTGGGGGAATTGATGCTTCTACAAACTTTTACTCTAAATATTCAATTACCAAGTTTGAATTTACCTTAGCAGACTTGGGATTCTTACCTATTTGATCAAGACTTTTCAATAGCTACAAGTCTATCTCATCCAAGTTAATCACTTCCTTAGATTCAGGAGTGGTTTTCATTACTAACCAAGAAGAAAAATCTATACTAGTGGAGGTATATGAATGTACTACCATCTATTGTTGAGAATTCCTAATCACTAACTTCTGAGAGGGAACTCCCTATGAATCAACAACATTTTGGATAACATTAGTAATTACTTGTTCATATTTTTCTTTCTCCACTTCCTTTTCCTTTACAACTTGTTTCTTAGCCTCAACTTATTTCTCAACCTCTTTTTCTATCACTTTCTTTGTTTCCTTCACTTGCTCTACCTTTGTTATTTTTTCTTTCTCAAATTATTTCTCTTTTACTACCTCTACTACTTATTATACCTCAGCTAATATTTATTATACTCTCACCTTCTCCTTCTCTAGTTATTTATCATTCTCAGACTCCTTTCCCTTTACTACCTCAATGGTTTCCTTCTCAATCTCTGCTTCATTTTAATTTCCTTGTGGTGTCTCCTAGGATGAATTTATCTCTGTAGTAGTTACCTTTTTTGTCTCATTTTCAATGATGGGTTGATCTATTGAAGGAGGGGGATGTGGAGAAGTAGGTGGAGAAAATGAAGGAGGAGGAGGAGTCCCCTTTTGAATGGATTTCTTGGGGGATTTGATGCCATGAGACTTTGGGGGTGGCATGAATACTGATGAATCTATGATGGGTGCATTAGAAGTTAGAATGGTGAAAATAATAGGAACAATAGTATCATAGAAGAGACCATTGGAGGTGTAGAAACAACTGGCTATATTGGCTCTTTATCTTTTACCATATAATAAGTATCATCATTATTTTTTTAGCTTTAACTTCTTTATGGACATTTGGATACTTTATCCTTGTACTATTTCTTTCCTCTTATGAATTACATGAGTGGTCTCCTCCATCAACTCATTCATACATTAGCCTTTGTTGAGGAGCTAGGTGGAAGTCATTGCCAACACATTTGAAGTTCTATCTAAAAAATTTTTATCATGATTTTTAACAAAAATAATTAGTGGAAGCGGGGCACTATCTCCCCCTGCTACATGAAAAGCGTCGCTAGTTATAATTACATTATCTTTCATATCTTTAGGAATTATAGCAATATCAAAAGCTTGGATTTGTTCAAGAGTCAATATACTATTATTTCTTCTTCTCATATCAAATTCATCTCTACAATCAATCCAAAAATCCTTGAGTGGAGGAATGTGCATATATTCTGGAGAAACTATATTTTTAGCCACCCCTTTATAGTCAAAATTAGCTCTGGCCTCAAAATGTGTTTGGGTGTAATGATGGTACATCTCTTTCTACACATTCTTGGCCTTGTAAATTCTTGGGAAATGGTAATGACTAATGACAATAAGAAATTTTATAGATGGATGGTGAGATTTTGACTATAAGTCATGTAATTCCACATGTTGCCTACATAATTCCATAATAATCCACTTATCACTTGGGTATCTAGGTAACTTGAAAGGTGCACCTAAGAAACCTCTAACTCTGATGTATGTAAAGTCAAGGAATTGAATCAAAATGCAACCAAACTATGAAACTACATCCCATGCTTCATTTGATACTCTTTTGTTCTTCAGAGCCACATTCAATTTGCAAATGAGTTCATAAAAGAATCCATAATTCACTACCTTATAGTATTTTTAATACTAAAAAAGAACCAACTGAGGATAATACTCATATATAGGAACAATTACTAGTGTGCCTTTTGTATTTAGCCTTGAAAAGGCTCCACTTGAAGTTGTTCCATACACCAAATAAGAAGTCATTTTAAAATCAAAAGTTTGTAATACATTATTTAACTACTGATCCATATTATAACTTATCATCCTCACCCATTCTACCATTACAGAGCTCCTAGTTTTAGATTAAGGTAAAAACAGGTTTTGAAGGGACCCCAAAACCCAAAAACAAAGGAAGAAGGATATAAAAATAACGCCCCTCAAGAAAAACAAACCTAACTCCTACTGCTGAGCAGTATCAAAAATAGGTTTTACAGGGACCTGAAACCAAAAAACAAGATCATCAAAAGAAAGACCCCAGGTTTTACAGAGACCTGGAAACTCAAATACGTTAAGAAAGCAAAGAACTAGAAAATGGAACCATTTATAACATCCAACAAAAAGGCCCAGAATAGAAAGAACAGAAAGACCCTATTCTTCTAATTCCAAGATCATCTTCACCGCTTCCTTTCCAATCACAACAGTGTCATATATGGATATTGCAGCCGACGTAGTAGCCTCTTGCATTTCTTTCTTCCTAGTTACATCAATGGTTCTGATGTACGCATACATCCAAGTTGAAAAACATTTGACATTTTTTTCACTATTGATCATGCATAATAGTTGAGTAATATCATCTACTTCTTGAACAAAGTCTGACCTTACTATTTATTTTGGAAACCTGGAGGCTTGTTTCAATTTATTCAAATAGTTTATGTTCATTATGTTAATGCATTCTACTATCTTTGTTTCTCATTGTCTGTTAGATTTTTTCATAGGTATATCAATTACTTTTGATGATGTTGAAATCTTTAGGCAATAGTTAAGATATTGAACATCTAACCTTATGATTACATTACCAACATCTCTTATAGTCCTGGTTAGGGAATCATAATATTTAGCACATGTTAGGATAAATTTTGGAAGTTGAGATGAACTTGGGAAAGTTTTAGCTTGCATAATCCCATTATTAGTCATGGATTACATGAGTGGAGTCTTGATTATGGCTTTTGATCTTTACAACAATCTAGTAACAAATACATGCCCCATATTTATATCACTTATCTCTGTTAGCTTTGAAGTGATACATGACTCAATTGGGTAACCCTTATACTCATACTTCATCTTGGGCTCTTGTGACTTAGCTCTCTTATATTTTGATTTAACTTTCTTGCTTTGCTCTTTAATCTCCTCAAGTTCTAACTCTGGGACTTCTTCAATTTGTGTTGCTTACACTTCTAGTTTAGCTATTTCTTCTTTTGATCTTTTTTATCCTTTTGACCCAGACATTGACTCTAACTAAATCTGAATAACTTGATAAATGTCTTTAAACACTTATTAAATGCTCCAACTAGTTTAGAAAAGTTGAGAAAAGAGTCAACTTATTATTCTTATAGTATTTCTAAGAAAGCTTTAGGTTTTAAGTAACAAAATGTCTTCAAAAACTTAAGTAACTGATATTTAAGAAATAAGGTCTTACAACCCTAGGTTAGTTTGAATATTTCTCAAGTTTTAATCATCTAGGAATCTGGGTGGGTCACAAGGAATATGTATAAACAACTTTAGGTTTTTCTTAGCTTGTGACTTTGGGTTTATATTATCAAGTTACTTGGATGAGAAAACCTGAGTAAGTAGCTAAGAGAAAGGAATATGGGTATTTCATGAGTAGGATTCTGTGGGTTTATCTAGGCTTAATACTTTAGGTTTAATCAAGAGAGTAACTAATTTAAGAAAACTGGAGTAAAAGTAGTGAGTAATTGCAAGTCTAGGTAAACAAGGTGTTTGAAGATCAGGGTTCTTAAAGAAAGTAACTTAGGGTTGGGAATCCAAGTGAGTAACAAGTAATAGGAAACCTGAGTTAGTAAGGCACTTAAGGGTCATGTTTTTTAGGGCAAGTAACTCAAGGTTGAAAGCCTAAGTAAACAATAAGTATTGGGAAACCCAGATGGGAGGTGTTTTAGCTGCTAGGTTTTTTCACAAGTTTGAGATTTTCAAGGTTTTGCATGGGTGATTGTATGATAAATGATTATGAACACTCATATAGGGTTTACAACATCTAAACATGCCCAAAAACAATAGATAAAATGGAATGAAGCAATAAATGGTAGTAAAATCATTTATCGTGGCAAATAGAAAATAACAAAGAGAAATAAGAAGAAAATGACCAAAATGAAAACTACAAGAAATTGATCCTCATACCTCAAGTACAAATGGGTCAAAATAGATTTGCTCAAAGATGTTATAAATGATTGAATCATGTAGCTCAAGGTTTGTAGGTGTGATAACTTAATCAAACAACTTGGATGCCAGGTGGGAAATGAGGTGGATTTCCACAATTTTTATATATGTCAGTGTATTAATGATGAATTAGGGATTTTTAGGTTGATTTTCTTGATTTTAGTATTTGAAGTTAAGTAATTTCACAAACCTGACTTGGTTTAGGCCAATGAGTAGTTCAGATTCAGAAACCTCCACTACTTTTACTTATGGCCTTATGTAAGTAAAGCAACTTCAAAAACTTGATTTACTTTGGGTAGTGTTCGGTGGGTTTATGAGACTTCCTTAATTAGCTTTAAAATTGAAGTAAAGTTATTCAATAAATCCCTTTTGAACTAAGCAGTGTAATTTGGACTTATGGGACTGCTCTACTTAGTTTTAAATAAGTTAAGCAGTTTGGAGAACCTAATTTGCATTCGAGATGAGCCAAAACACTTTAACTCTTTAATATTCTATGGGAGATGAGTAAATGGGTTTTTCAATGATAGATTTAGGCAGATGTTTTCAACCTTCTAGAGAAATTTAAAGTAATCAAAAAAAGAAAACAATCAGACACATCAATTATTAAAGACTAAGGATTTATTCAGAGGATTGGCTTAGCAAGGAAAACTAACTCAAATAAGACAAAATGCAAAATTTTAAGTAGGGGTACCCCAAAATGTTAAGTGTGAAATTTTGGGGACACCAAAGTGTATGTTTGGTTAGCCTCTTGATTTCATGTGTAACTGCAGCTGGTTGGAATTCATCATCTTATTTGGTGTATTACCTCCCTTATGATAGTTTGCTTTCAATTTTATCTCTCCCTTTCCCCCCCCAAAGTTTAGGTGTAGTTATGATCCAAAGTGGTACATCAAAGGAGTTAACCCTACCTAGAGATTCACCTCATCCTTAGGCTACCCATAAGTATAGAGGTGTTTTCATTATGCCACTTAAATGAGGAGAGCTTAGACATCTCCTCCAAGGGTGTAAATCCAAGTGACAATAATTTCTATTTCTTCAAATATTTTTAAAAAACAACTAAAAGATTATGCTATCATTTCCAAGATTCATTTCATATGAAACAATAAGCTTTTATGTTGAATATAAAAACACATTATTACTTTTGTTGGCACTAAAAAATGTTATAAAAATCTCATAAATAATGTCAACCAGCACAAAAATGCCATCCAAACTACATAGAAAGGATATGACTGAACGTTATTAATATAAACCACCAAATAAAAAAAATAGAACTTAGCTTCTGTAGAGAAGCTTTCCAAAGATGCAAATGATCAAATGAAACTATCAATCGACTATACCCCATTTGAAGGTGAATTTAATGTAGGAGTGATTACCAAATGGCCAAGTAAACTTGGTACATTTTAAAGAATGGTGGTGGCCAAAACCTCCACCAAATTTATATCAACCTTAAAAGCAGCGTTACCAAACTCATCATCATTTAATTTATCTATCATCCAAATTTGTTGATAAACCAAATTACTTCCAAAATTGAGCAATTAAAACATTAAGATGACATGACTGACATCTCTTTCAAGGTCACTATGAGATCCAGTGTGATCTAAAAAAAATTAACTTACAATATTTATTAAAAATGTTGTGTCTCCAAGTTGATCCAAAATCAAAACTTAGGTTGATACCATATATCATGCCATGTCCAAGTGACATATCAATGTTACAATTTGAATAGTTTATGGTATGCCTTGCTCAAAATGGCATGTTGTTGTCATTTGATCAACTCCATTCAAACTATGCGTGTCCAAAGTGTTACATAAATAACTTTAAATCAACCAAAAGTATTTAAAGTATAACCCTAGGAAAAATTATAATCAACATAGGTTTTGATTGTGTATTAGAAATATTGGTCTAGATTAGATAATAAAACATTATAACTTAATATAAGTTATAATAAATATTTTGAAAAATTGATGTCTAAACCTTAATAATTCATTGAAAATGCTTCAAGAAAACTCAGACTATTGCATATGCCATGAAGGATATGTTATTAGACCAAGGATAAAACTGTTATTTACACTGAACATCAACAATTTTTTTTTGTAAAGGTGAGCATGTATATAAAGTTGAAAATCATGTTACTATTGAAGTGACCTCATGAATTACAATGCCTAGACCAACAATTTTACTCTGATTGTCACTATTTCAAAATTTGAGAATGCATGTTAACCTTATGAGCACCTATATTGAATAATACATCATAATTAATTTTTTATTTAACTGAGCACGATAATAAATTATTAAAATAAATTTATAAATAATAAAAAATGACATTCAACATGTATTCATATGTGCAAGATAACAATAAGGCATCAAAGTTGTTCCCATGTCATGTAAAGTTTCAGATATTGTACAACAATTTATAATAAGGCAAGATTATGTTATTTTGATTTTTTTTAACTAGGGTATTTAATTTTTTCATAAAACTAACAACATTGATAGTCATTTTCATTTATGAGAATAGGCTACAACAAACATTGTGAATTTTAAAACTTGGAAATATAATCCTTAAATTATTTCCTAACTAGGTAAGTGTGAACCCCTTTTAATGATATTTCACAATAAGTGATATTTTGTTCAGATATAATGTCATAAATAATATGAAATAAAATTTAGGTTGGATGAAAATTATTACAATAGACTAAAACATAAAATTTAAAAGAAAGTGATTCTATTATTGTATGTTTTCCAATATCATTCATTTACAAACCAATCAATTTGAAGAAATCAAGAGATTTAACTTTGATAAACGAGAGATACTTACAAGCATATAAAGAATCATCTACACTTGTCGATACGAATGATGTTTCACCATTGTATCTAAAATTTTGAGTTTATACAAAAAAATAAAAATGATAAAATACAAAAGACAAAAACAAACATAAATTAAAAAAACACATAAAAATAAGGAAATGAAAGATGCCATAATTAGAAAGAGAAGAGATCTAATCATATAATATTTAAAAGTGATGGCCACTAATTATATGATGCAACTAATTACCATCTAAAGCTTGTAATTAGAAAGAATTTTAACCAAGTAAAAAAGTAATCTTATATCTTCCTAACTATAAAGAATCAAATTTATGATACTTTGTAGGAACTTCATAAACTTTATCCCAATATTGAACTAGGTTACTAACTTGTAATGTTTTCTTGGAGACCTTCTTGTTGAATTTTTTAATTAGTTTTTATTTGTATTTTTTGAATTTTGCTAAGATAATAGCTTTTATTTCATCTAAAGTTAGTAAATCATTTAATCTTTGTTGCATATGACTTGAATCTTCAAAAGTATATTGTAATATTATTTTAACAAAATTAGTTTGAAGTTCAATAGGAATTAGTCACTTCAAAACTATAGGTTAACATAAAGGGTGAATATAATATTTTAGATTTGATATTAGTATGATTAGCCCATAAAACTTATAAAATTTTAATGTACTGATTTATTTTATTTTCACAAATTAATTTCTTCACGATCGAAACCAATTTTTTGTTAGTTGACTTTACTTGTTTATTACCCTGAAGATAATATTTAGATGAGTGAGTATAAATCATTAAATAATGTCCTATAAATTCTAAGTATCCATTTGAAATAAAATGAGGACCATTATCAATTTTTTTTAACAGACCCCAAATCAAAATAAAAAATGATTTTCAAAAAATGCATTAATTTTTGAAGTGATTGAACTTTTAAGAGCAACAACTTTAGGTCATTTTGTGAAATATTCAGTGGTTGTCAAAATTTATATGTGTCCAATAAAAAACAAATTATGAATATCTAAAATGAAATCTATACCCATCTCATGAACATATTTTAGGAATGATTAGATTAAGAGGCATAATAGACAACCTATCTCTATGTGTAAAAAGTTAATATAACATACATGATCTAACAAACAAATGTCCATAAAGAGTGTAGTTCACTAATATCAAATACATAATATTTTATGTGCTGTATTTTTTTGTAGAAAAATGCCCATTGAAAACACCTTTATGACAATTTCTAAGGACTTTTTTCAGTTTGGTCATGGGTAAGACATCTCATTAATATGCCATCTTTATTCCTATAAAAGAAATTTTCTAATCGGATAAATTTCAAAGCTTGTAAATTAAGATCTCTACGTTGATGATTATCTAATGAATTCAGACAAGGTTGGTTTTGAAAATAATAGATCAAATTATGATATTGATTATCATGAAAATATAAGCAACCTCATTCTTGCATTTCAAGACTGATTTTGAATTTCTACGCAAGGTCTAAAACTTTCATAGTTTTCAAAATAGGTTTAACATTCATTTTATCATTAACAGCCAAAACAAAAATGTTAATGTCAAAAGTTACATTTTCAACAAGGTGTTTGGCTAGATCATTACCTTTTATTGTTCTATAAGTTTTAAATTAAAGATCATACTCTTTAATTTTAAATATCCATTTAATTAACCTACCATCGATTGTGGGCTGCTATAAAAGGAAAGACAAAACAATTAAATTTGAGAGTACTATCAATTTGTTTCCCATCAATAGATGTTTAAACTTTCTTAATACTGAAACTAATGGAAGGATAAAATTTTCAATTAAAGGATACCTTATTTTAAACTTTTAAAGAACTTGGCTCATATATCCAATGGGTTTTTCTTTATGATTTTGATCATAGTGAGTAACACCAACACCTATTACCTTGTCAATTACATTAAAATATAAAATGAAAGGCTCACTTATATCTAGTTTCGTAAGTATAGGAGCACATGCTATTGCATTTTTGATCTCATCAAGTGTTGTATCAAATCTTGCATCCCATAAGTAATGTTGATGTTTTTTAAACAAGGTATGTAATGGATTAACTTTAACAACAAAACTAAAAATAAATATATGCACAAATTTATTTTTGTGAAAAAAAAAACCTTAGACTAGATTGATATTTAGGAGGAGATAGTTATTTAATATCTTCAATGTGATTTATGTCTATAAAAAATCCATATTTAGAAATAATATGGCCTAGAAGTTTACCTTCATTTTTGAAAAAAATTAATTTCTTTGGGCTTAAATAAATATCATATCACCTACATCTAAGAAAAAAATCACATAAGTGGTCTAAGTTTTTCCCTTTTTTTTATAGAATGGATAGTTATATCATCTAGGAAAACCTGAATAATAATGCCAATCAAATCATAAAATTCCATATGTATAGTTATTTGAAAGGTAACACTAGCATTTATTAATCTGAAAGACATCTTATTAAACATAAAAGTGCCTCTACATGTATTGAAATTTTTATTATGCCTATCTTCTGAATTTACAAAGATTTGATTATATCCTACAAATATATCTAAAAGATACATCATTTTATAACCAACAACTTGATGTAAAATATGATCAATACTAGGCAAGGGAAAATTGTCCTTTATAAGATTCAAATCTCAAAAATCAACATAATGACAAATATCACCATTTTTATTACAAACTAGAATGATATTAGCTACCCAACCAAAGTACCTAACTACGTAAATCATGCCACTATCTAATATTTTATCAAGATCCTTGTTAATGGTGTCTTCCAACAAGGGGCTAACTCTACAATGGTTTTGATTGATAGGTGTTATACTAAGTTTGATTGATATACCATGTCAAGTTATGGCAATATTGTAACCTATTAAATCTTTATAGGACGAAACACAGATGTCAATAAAATCTTTAAACAATTTAAAAAAGAATACCCAACCTAAATAAATTTGGGGTCATCTTATGTTCCCAGGTTGACTGGAATCATTTCACCTATGATTATCCTTAAAGATTTATCAATTTTGGAAGCTTTAGGTTGATCATGAGGTGGAAAAATTAATTCCAAGTTTACCAAACTTGTTAAGCTGTAAATAATCACCATAATTCAAAACATAATCATTATGATCAAAGTATTTAGTTTTATATAAAACTATCAATATGTTCATCACAATTGAAAACATGCCAACTATTCTCTAAGTCTGGAATCTTGGGTTTGAAAACTTTAGAATAAGTGTAATCAATATAAGGTTTTATGTCACTCAAGGTTTGATTTGAAGCATAAACAACAACTTTATCAACATAAATGTTGAATTTCATAAGGATGTTTGAAATATTAAATGTTTTAGAACTTTCTATAAGTGACCGAACTTTTTGAGTATATTTATGCAAATGTGATTGATTAATATTATAATTTTTTAAAACTTGTCTTATGAATAATTCACAATCACCAAAAAATTTTAAGCGTTTAATATTCAACTCAACAACCTTTTAAATACCAAGACATAAGGCTTCAAATTCAATAATATTTTTGGTATTTTCAAATGATAATTGATAAGCATATCTGAATATCTTTAATACAAGAGATATAATAATCAACCAATAAAAAAATTTCCATAGAGAACATGTGCCATTGAAAAATAAAAACTAAATTGTTTCTTTACAAACTATTCTTGCATATCGTTGACTTGGTTCATCAAAACTTATAATTTCATATGTTCCAATTCCAATTTCAATAAAAACAATGTTATGTAGGAAGGGTTTGATGGGAGTACCATTCCAATTTTCCCTGTGCATGAATTCAAATTCATTTCCAATAGGGAACCAAGTGGTATATTTTACAACACAAGCATATGTGTCTTTAGAGCAATCCCTTCCTAAAATTATGACATAATAAACAAGGATATCTAAAACCCACACAATACTAATATATCTAATTTTTTCATCTTATGCAATTTTAATGACGATGTCATAAACATTACCACAAATTTTTATTTGATGTGAGTCATTACCAATAAGTCTAATTATCTTTCTCATAAGGAATACCTAAGTGATCAACATTGAACTTAGGCATAATATTTTTAGATGCTCTTGTGTCCTATTGCAACCCCAATTTTTTTTAAAAAGTTGCATATTATAATATGCTTTGGATGCGTTATGGACCCAAACCTCCCTTGTTAAATCAAGTGATACTAGCATAGAAAAATCATGTATATAAAAACATAAAGGTTAACCTTAACCTTCTATGACATTAATGGGTCACAATAAGTCTAAAGATATGGAAACCAAATAAAGTTATCCTAATGGACAATCATGCAAACTAACATCATGCAAATGAATTATTAACCGACATCAATTTGGATACATGCATTTTATGCTAAGTCTCTCTAAGCATACAACAATAATATCATTTATATAAAGGGGTAAAAATCAATTTATAATCATGATTTCCATGAACTAAATATATGGATGAAGATGCAATCATGTCTAATTCATCATCTAATAGGTAAGGATGTAGTGGTATCCAATAGTTGAATTGATATTAAATGATTCCATATTGGTAAATAGCCAATGTGATAAAATAGATAAAGGGGGATCAAACACCCCAAAGTCCATGGCAGACAAACACATATATTCCATAATATTGATTGTATTTGATCAACCCTTGGTTTCATGTAAGGGAGGTATGTTAATCAATTAAAATTTCATGATTACATTAGTATATTTTTAGCCATACCTATAATCAGAATTTATTATGAACATGTAATAGATGAGGCATGATCTTATCCACAAGCAAGGAGTTTGGTAAAGAAGAAATCCCAATTCCATTCAACTTGAAGGAGTAACACACTTCACCTATGTACAATTATATTTTATTCAAACATAGAATGGTTCCAAATGAACCAACTTATAAAATCAAAGAAGTGTCAAAGTTTCCACATGGGTCAGATGCCCATACCCAACTTGCCATCATTAATGTCATACTTAATAGGAAAATTCCAGCCAATAGGAGAATAACAATACCCATACATAGCTCAATAAAGTGATATCCAATTTATATATTTCAGCCATATCATTTATATGAGCATAGAAGCAAGAAAAAGTATCATATAATATTTCCATTTACTTCTCCCTGAAAGTGGTTGAAGATTATTTTCCTCATCCATAAACTAGTAATTAACCCAATATTAAAATTAACATAGTCATAATAAGCAGCCTTAACAAATTAATCAACTCATAAATTATTTGTATGGTTAAGCATATATGCAAGTTGAAACATCCAAATGTTTCTATATTCCATGCATAATTTGAAAACCAACTAGGGATTAGTTCAATACACTCATGCTATCATAAGAGTTAATTCCAAATACATATAAGAGGAAATGAGCATACATATATATAGATCTAAATGAAATAATTAGACAACTCTCATAAGTTATTATTCAAATTAAATAGCTACTAATCCTAGCTAGCATACTCAATTATGCTAAACACCAAAATAAAAATCTAACTAGCCTACACGAATCTCAACATAAGTAACATGATTAAACATATCAATTAAATACATATAAAAAATCCATAAGGCTGCATAAGGAATAAATTCCACTCTTGAAATGGTTACAACATCAATACCATATGATCCATGATGAAGATAAAAATGAAATACACTATCATAGCATTAGTAATTGATAAACAACTAACAATCCAAATTAAAAACTCCAGTATGCCTAAACACAAAAATAAGTAAACTCTTTACCTAAGCAAATCATTACTCAAGTTACCTTGATAGTTTATATATCAAGTGAACATATTGAAGTTTTATAAGATGTCATAATGAAATATTGCTACACTAAGTGTGTCAAAACCAACTATAGGTTATTACCATAATAATGAGTAGCAATGTAGCATACTAATGAAGAATTAGTGATGATTAAAATTATAGTGTATCAATATAACACTGGCAATGAACACCAATTAACAATCTAGGCTAAAATCTTAAATACATCCAAAGATTGAATAAGTGAACTCCAACATATTACCTCACAATCAATAATATAAGCCTTGTAACTCTTATCCTCGAAGGATCACTATCCAATTACAAGGTTAGCATACTAAAAATTAAATATAACAAAATTGATATCAAATGAAAGTAATTATAACTGCATATACTAATCATACTACATAAAAATATTATGACATCATGTGCTAAGAAGGAATACACAACATGTAATAAATCATTACTAGTCACATCATACCTATCCATGAATTCATCCAGGAATGGAGTAGTGAGTAATTGAATTAGACAAACCCTCCCAACTAGCCCTATGAACCCAACCATTGGTGGCCTTTACCACCCCAACCATGACCTAGATGGTGGTTTTGACAAACAGGGTCAAGGAGAAAGTTCTGAGCAAGTTGGATTCTGAACCAAAGGATATCACAACACAATAACATAACACCAACAAGGACACTATCACCATTCCAAGGTGATATAAAAATAACCAACTGTCAGTGATATAAATCAAAAGAAGGAAAAACCATTAGTGACTGTCAAATGATATAGTAATGGATTCAAACTAAATCAATTTATATATCTTTTAGGATTAAGAACTTGGATCCCATCCTACCATGTGGTTAGCCCAAGTTGTTTCAACTACAAATTTATACCCTCAACATAAAATCATACCAACTAATGCTTTATTGTTCAAGTCTGGTCTAGGAATGGTGATCCAAAAAATAAATATAGCCAAGTGTGATACTCAAGAAACATAACCATACCACATCACAAGGCAATGATTAAGGATTCTAGTAATCAATGTAAAACATAATCGATTATAAATCATAGTCAATCCAACATTGAAAACAATCGACATGAAACACTAGGTCCATGCATTCGTTTTGAATCTCGATAATCTCAACAACACCTGAAATGAAAATAATTAATTGATTGGGCATTCAAATGATAAAATGATTTTTAAATCCAAGAACTAATATAGGTGAATCAGGGGATCATTATGAGGCCTCACGACCTCATATGATCCCTGAATATTAAAATTAGGTTAATATGAGTAAATGGGACTATAGGCCATTTAACTAGTTTTTAATTTAAAAAATGAAAACCCTTTTTAAAATAAGGTGATTCTATCAAGGTTTTACGTAATTTCCATGGCATAATAATACATAAACATACAAAGCTCATAGTAATTCCCAACAGAATTTAATCATTCAATATTTACACACAAGGGGTTCCAATCAAAACCACACACACAGGTAATTTTAACCCAAGTTGATTTATGCAAGGTTTTACTATAAATATTTTGTTAAGATGAAAGCCGATCTATCTTGTTTATGTCACAATGGTTTAACATTTAATAATTATACGTAGGTATCTCCCATAAAACCACACATAGTTTTCTCTTATAATCTGATTGAACTTAATCAAGGTAATATAAGTAATCAATTGTAATAAGGGGAAGACTAGTTAATGCTTTACATTTAATTATTCCAATTAGGTCCAAAAACATTAAATAAAGATAATAAAATACAAAAATTCATCTAATCAAAATATATTCATATGGCTAGCTCGTACCATTCTAGACTTGTACAATCAGTTCAATAATAGAATCTCAACCAGGAATCGATTCAAGGTGGAAATATATCATCATATCAAATGTAGACTTGTAATTTGAAGGGCTCAAACAGTGATTAAATTCAATGAATATAAATTTTAGCAAAAAAATCTGCCCACACAAAATTCCATAAACCTAGATCGATTTAATTTAATTTAGAAACTATAATGGCAATGGAAAATCTGGCATGAAGGTTTAATAAAACCCAAATCAATTTATTAAATAGGAAAGTATAATCAGCAAAGCAATATACCAATATTAAAATAACCCCCAAGTTAATTTTCTCATATTCTAGTCATAAATTGACTCCCTTGCACATACAACCAAAAGGAAATAGGGTACAATGACTATAAAAAAACTATAGGTTAAATAAATTAACAACAGAGCCAGTGACCTGAGTTGCCCAACTAAACATAGAGGTTATATCCATCGAATCCATCATTTAAGGATTAAAAGAAAAAGAGTCATACAACTAGTCTATGGTAATACGGGGTCAACAACCACCCATATACAAACAATGAAATACAACTACAGATTTATTAAAGCAAATTCATGGTAATTACACATTAATGGAAACATTCAACCTATTAAATAAGAATGTATTCCCCTAAGTTAAAGGATATGACCCAAATAAATATGTAGAATAAACAATTAATAAAATTAATCCTCCTTTTATCCTTTTATATGCAGAGGAGAAATATCAAACTATAAAGACTTCAATTAAATAGTCATTATACCTTTTAGGAGAATAACCAACTACAAGTTAATATTATCTTACTTGGTGGGATGCAAGGCTGTGATAATACCCCTTGTGTAAGCAAAAGTGTCTACCATAATACCTTCTTCTTCTAACGTGGGCATCAACCATGGAAATGAAAACCCCTGCCAAGGTAAATACACCAAAGTTCTTCATAGAAATATCCTACGTATTCCTCTTATGTCCTTCATCCTTGCATTTTTCTCCCACTTCTCTTCATGTTTCCCTTAGCTACCCCTGCATATTACTTTTTTCCCTTTCTTGCATTCTTTTCTTGCTTTCTCCCTTATGTGTTTTCCTTCCCTTCTACTCCCCTACATTTTTCTTCCCCTTCCATTCCTCTCCTTTTTTCTCTTCTCCCATAGGCCTCCCTTCTTCCAACCACCACCTGACTTTTCCTTACCCTTATTCCCACCCGCCATACTCCCCTCCCATACCCATTCAATGAAGAGAGATAATTTCTCTCCCCCAAATGTGTCGACCCACTCCCCCAAGCAACCCCCACTGCCAAAACTCCATGGCCATGGTCAGTGGTCATTATGATATCTTTCAAAATATGGGTTTAAAATGCCAATAAAATATTAATATAATTAATTAGAAATTTAAATAATAAAACTATATATTATTTATAATGCTAATTAAATGTTTAAAGGTCAAAAAGTAATAAAGACAAATAATAAAAATTAAATAATAAAAATAGATATTATTTTAATGCTATTAAATGTCTAAATGCCATAATGACCAATTAACCAGGTCATCGACACTCATCCAGTCACCCAAGTAATGAATCACATGGAAGGGGGTGTCATAGGTGGTAGGTCTACGTAGGTCTCTTAGTGAGTCTAAGATAGGCAAGGGTAAGTCCAACAAGGCTAAGGTGGTGAGGTATACGTGGGAGAGAGAGAATAATAAGAAGTTTGAGAAAATGGATACAACACCCATCAACACATAGGGAACAACAAAAATAAGACATCATGTGGAAAGTAAAAAGTGATAAGACATAATTAAATATGACTACATAATGGATAACACCAATGTTCAAAGGCACAAAACAAATTAAGAATACCAAGTTACCTATCAGAACTCATTCGAATGCTCAGAATCACTTTTCTACCCTGAAAGTTAATGCCAACATCTAGCCTAGCTCATAATCTACACCTGCAACCATCAAGTAAATCCATCATTAGTATCTAATCCTAAATTGGTAAAACAATAAGCAGTAATGAACTATAATCAAATATCAAGTACATAAAATAATCCATATATTGTCAAGTAAAAAATTATCAACATGATAAATTCATCAACCTACAATCAAATATCATAGCATCAAAATCCAATGACATAGACCAACAAAGCAAGGGAGTGTAATAACAACTATACACATTATAAATCAATCATTTAAGCAGTCATGTCAAGGTGCACAAGGGTAGGATTGTAACAAGTCCAAAATGTAATTATGAATGATTTTGTTATCATTTTTCATATACACGTATAAAATAGGAATATAATAAAAATGTGGATCATCAAATTTGGAAAATGCATATTAAGTATTTTTATCATCTATTATTCTTATAAACCTACATTAATCTTAAGATCTAGATTGCTAACAACATCATTGATCTTTTCAAGTTGGTTGGGTAAATTAGTAGCTTGAAGTAAATAAAAACTAGTGTTAGTATTAGGTATATCATTTATAATATTATAGGGTCTAACATTAGTATTAGTTTGATGATGATGTTTTGGGCCTATAGGCCAGTTAGTTTTGCATGTTATTGTATTTATTAGGTAAAAGATTTATTTGATGAAGTTTATCATATAGATTACCGATAATAGTATTGTTTCACATTGAAAATTCACCTTTATCTTGAGGTAAGGGTTTGGAATATTAAGGTTGATTATTATCAACTTTCATTGTTTTCAAGTTATCTTTAAGAACATAATTATAATCATTTTCCTTGTTTGGACAACATAAGCATTTTTTGTTTTGATGTCACCTTAAGGCTCATAAAAATGCACATGTTTATATTATCTGCCTAATCAATAAAAATACTATATTTTCCTTGGATAAAACATTTTAAATTTTAAATAACAATGTATGTATCTGAATCATGATCTATTTCACATACATGATAATAACTAACCTTAATTATCATACTTATTCTTATGAATATTTGAAGTTTTACCTGAATAAGTAGGTTGATCATTTCGCTTAATGATGACAAACTCATTCCCAATATTATGTATGGATTTTAGAATTTTTCATTCTTAAAATTTATTCTAGTATAAGATCTATCTTTAAAACCATTACATTTAAGCTTATTTTCATATTCAATACAAAAAGTAATAGTGGTATCATATTTTGATATATATTTATCTTCTAATAACATTTTATACTTTAGAGGTAATGAAATGAAATAATACAATCTCAAAAACTTCTTAAAAGGTCTTACATTAGTTGGAATTTTATGTCTAAGTCTAATAAATCTTATTTTGAAACTATAAATAATTTCACCAGGGTTAATAGAGATATTTTCAAATTCATCAACTAATTTTACATCTTCTTTAGGTTGACCACAATTCAAGCCAATCTTCAATATATTTATAATCATGATTAACTTTATAATGAAAGTTTCATAGGATTTACCTTATAACATATGCAAAAATAATTTAAGATAGACTTTTTCATTAACAATGCCAAAATTTATAAAAATCAATTTAAAAGCATTAATGATCTTCTCAAGATTCTCCTAAATTACCTAAGACTTTTGGAATGTTTACTCTTTTTGGGGAAGGGAATTTTATAGGATGATTTCCAATATCATTTAGATTGCCATGCATCAAATGCTTACCCTATTGTTCATTTTCAAAATTGGAATTTACTTATTCATAAATTAATTCATTATATTCCATATTTTATTATAAACTAAGTATTACATCTATAATTCTATTTATTTATTGATCAACAATTTTTAATAAATTTAACAATCTTTAGCGATTTTATCAGAAATAAATCTAATACAAGGTTGAGGATTGACACTAAAAATTGTTTTCTTTCACGTCTCAAACATCAATTTTTTTGGGCTATATGGTATTAAGTTTGAGTTAAAAAAAATCATAAATTTAAATATCAAAGGTCTCTTATTTTTTAGTATTAATAACAACAAAAATATGTTGTAGATTTATGAATAATTATACCAACTAAAACAAGTTAAATCATAAGCAATATCAACTTGTTCATTAGATATGTCAATACCAAGTTAGGAGGGTTTCCAGCAATACTCATAGAAAAATATAAATATAAAAGATGTGAAAATATTTCTTGGAATAAATCAATAATTATAAAGCTCCTTAGAGGAATTGCCAAATTTATTGATGGTGGAAAATGTAACAATCAATCTACCCATTTACCTATCGTGAAGGCCAAGGTGTAATCATACCGGTCTAATCCTATGGACCTAATACTTAAATTTTGTAAGAGGTGTAAAAGGATAATTTAGAAGGTTAAGTATGTGAAGTTTCAAAAAAATTAATTAAAGTTTAACTAGATTCTATGGAATTGTTATACTTCAAGTAAAAGATATTATTGAAATTTTTAAGATACAACAAACATCAGATTTGATTGAGACAACAAAAAGTTAAGTGAATCACTATAAAGTTATTGTAATTATTAAGATTTAAAATTCAAATATTTATATATTAGACTTTAGAGTTTATCCTATATTATCAATCATGTCCTATAGAGTAAATCTTATTGAGAAAGTAATCTCTTAGAGGGTTGAATATTCTAAATAAATGAATCATGCTTCTCTATGTGAGAAAATTTTCTTGATGATCACTTTATTTATTAAGAATATGATTTTATCTATGATTCACAATAAGTAATAAAAAAACAAATGGAACCAAGGATAAAAAAATAAAGAATAACAAATGAGATACCTAAAGAAACAAGACTAAAATAACAAGCAAAAGAGTAAAATTAAGATTAGAGATTGTCAATATTAAAAATTAGTAGATTAGAGAAGATTAGTTACAAATTTAAAGCTATGTCTAAACTAAATAATCAAATAAATAAGTAAAATTGAAGCAAATGAAATAAAGAGAACTAACTAAATATAAAAGAAGAATGTGATAAAAACCTATAATGACAAAAAAATAGAACTAATCTAATCAATAAAATAAGTACTAAGAAATATATTTATATAAAGTATGAAAAAAAACATTAAAGAGAGTAACACAATGATCATAATAAGTGAACTTAGATTTGAAAAGATAATCATTTATTTGGGAACCATAAATTTCATAATTGATTTATAGAAATTTTGAGAGTATAAGTGATATATAATGAAAACTCAATAAATTATTGTATAATGTGTGAAGTATTATTCATTAAAATGTATTCTATGCATATGGATATATTATTCTACAATCATAAAAGGGTTAAGAATATTGATAATGTTTAGATAATTAGTTTATAAATCAAATAATCAACTTGGATATACCTAACTATATGAAGCATACACTTCACCATCAGAAAATGTGTTGTTTGGTCTTCCTATAAATAACACTTGATCTTAAAGATTTTTATTGGAAGAGAAAACATAGTATGAAATTTAAATTGAAGAAGTTCTTGTATCTGTGTATGTTTCTTTTTTTGAATGATGTCTTCAAGTATTGTAAGGTATTCATTTTAAAGCTAGTTATACTTTCTAAGTTATAACTAACCTCTAGTTAACTCAAAATAAAGTTAACTAACTTAATTAAATCTAACTTATTTAATTATACCTTTTAATAAACAAGTTCATAAAGTGAAAATATTTAAGTTCAAAATGAACTTTATCTAGACTTAAGACACAAAAGTTTAATAAGACAAAAACACTCTCTAACGAGTGGGGGGCAACTTATGAACTTAATTAATTAAAAATATAAATCATTGTGTGAGTTAAACAATCATAAGTGATTAATATAAAATAATTAATCATTAAACATTATCAAATTTATCAATTTATATTTAAGAAATGATAAAACATCAATTTGAACTCTAATAAATCAACATTGATGCAAACACAATGTTGGATACTAAACTAGAACTAAAATCACACATCTTATATAAATAATTAGACTAAAATATCATCTCAAAATAGAAAAAAAAAAAAAAAAAAAAACTATAGTGATTTATATAATCAACTACAACAGTAGTTATTGTTTTAACAAAATACTAATGAAAAGTATCAAGTATGTTACAAATAGTTTCAAGTGTGTTACGAATAGTTTGAATTAAACTAAAAATAACTAGTCTAAAAGTCAAATATTATCAACACATAAAATAATATTCATCATATGAAATGATTTCAATCAAAGGTGCCATGTGTTTAGTTTGGTACTCAGTGTAACATCAAGAACAAATATTATATTCATTAGTAGATATAAAAATAAATTGAAATGCTACCTAATCAATGCAAGTGTCCTCAGAGTGAACTAAAAGGAATGAAAGAAAATCAAAAAATTAATATACCTTCGTTTACCCTCTTGTCGATATGATTTTCTCTGGATGTGATGGGTATGTAGTTTCAATTCATGGTAGATAGTGTGTGATCAAACAAACAACATAACCCCATTAAAAATTAGATGATTGGATGATTTGTCTTGGCTAAAAATGCTTGATTGATAATGTTTTTTGACATCACTTTGTTGCGTATCAAAATTTATTTAGAATGGAGAGGAAACCCTCTATTTATAGATTTTATTGATTGATGTGAACCATTGGATGAAGATCAAGATCAATGAATGAGAAAAGGTCCTCCATCATCATAAATTAGGGAGATTGAGTGTGTAAGATGAGATTAGAATGTGTAAAGAGATGCAATGATGAGGCATGGGATTATGACATGCCTTGGAAGAAGAGGGATTATATAGGGATTTGGAGAGGCTGAGTGATGTCACGATTATTTATCCTTTTTCTATTTTAAAAAATAGGAACATTCAAAAGTTATGGAATTTTTTTATTTGATATGGTAAATAACTAGGTTTTACAAGGACCTAGAACTACGAGAGTGAATTACATTAGTTTAAATAGGTCAACCCAGGCTAAGATGATAAAAACAACAAACCAAGTACTTGAAAATGAAATTAGGAAACAAAAAAAAAAAAAAATTCTAGGGAGAAAGTCCCTCCTAAGTATCTTTAGCAACAATAGTATCATTTTCCTATATGGTTGGTTTTTATTTTGAAACCTTGGCATGAGTAGGTTCTCGAGGCCTTCCGCTGCCTGCCTGAGGAAGATCATTTTGGGTCATCATGGAATTTTTTATTAGGGAAGGATTACTTATTTAAATTGGGTTAATTAACTAATGGAATAAGATGTGATTTATATGGGATTAGATATGGTTTTGGAATAAATGATTAAATTATTGATGTTAGTGTGAATTATCAAGAGGATTAAAATTGACATGAAGTGTCCAATTTTAAGTGTCTACACTCAGTATACTCAAAAGGTGTCACAGGAAAATCCACTCTAGTGATGCCTATAAATTCATCATCCACCTTTGACTTGATCCTTTCGAGAACATGTGTTACCAAAGGTGGAAGTGAAGGGATACTAGTAAATAGTAATATTCAAAGGTCATGGAATTTTTGATTAGGTAACGATTAGTTATTTAAACTAGGTTAATTAACTAATGGAATAGGATATGATTTGTATGGGATTATATTTGGTTAGGGAATAAATAATTAAATGATTTATGTTAGTGTGAATTATCAAGAAGATTAAAATTGACATGAAGTGTCCAATTTTAAGTGTCTACACTCAGTACACTCAAAAGGTGTCACAAGAAAATCCACTCTAGTGATGCTTATAAATTCATCATCCACCTCTAACTTGATCCTTTTGAGAACATGTGTTACCAAAGGTGGGGGTGAAAGGATACTGGTGCATTTATGACTATAAGAATTAATTCTATTAAGAACAATGTAAATAAGAGCATAAGTAGTATTGTTTTGGTGTGTCTCTATATTTGATGGCATAGGATCACCATGTGCCATAATTTCATTATGTGAAGTAAATATTTTAGCAAAATGGGTTAACAAACTATATCCAATTAGGTGAGACTATCAATTACCTCTGAAAAGACCTCTACAAAAATGAGGATTAAAATCATCTCTAGGAAACATGCTCAAAACATTAAAAAAATTAAGGTCATGAGGATTAAAGTGTAGGAAGACATGAGTGTCATAATTAAAAATTTGCATAAATATACTTGTGACCCTTCCTACCTTCTAAGATCTATCTTGGTAATCACCCCAAGTAGGAAACTCATTATCTTGTTGTTGGATACCTATACTCCATACGTTACCTTCTAGATCTGTCTTGGTAATATACTTGTGACCCTTGGTAATCACCCCAAGTAGGAAACTCATTATCTTGTTGTTGGATACTTTTGAGATCCATGATTATAATCTAACATCTTATATCTATATAATGAAAATATATGAGATATTTTACTTCATTACTATAGAGTGATAACAATTATGCAAACTTTTTAATAATGTAATATATTTTTACAAATCAAACTCATTTGACTACTATAAGAAAAATTATCTATATAAAGACTATTTAAAATCAAAAACCAATGTGAAACCATATAAAACAAAGTATTATAACTGAAACCTTTTTGCAAGAAACTTTGAAGTCATTCATTGATAATCATTTAACCAAATTCTATATAAACTTCCACTTTTATCTCAAGGCTTTGAAAAAACTCATAAAACCTTGTATAAAATTTCACTCAAAGGAATTTATTACTATTTATTTATAACTTTTCAATTTTATAAAATTGATGTAAAAAAACCCAAGAAATAGGTGCATACTAGGCACATTTTTGATAATATTTATATCCAATTGAAAGGATCAATTATGTCATCTTATGTAACCTCAACATTTTTTATGTATAAATATGCATGTATATCAATTATTTTCATTTTAATATTTTTCAAGATATTGACAACATAATGGTCATTTTAAGTTGAAAATAAAAAATATAATGCATGCAGGATATAAGATCCATAATTTGACCAAAACTAATTTTGAAATAATTATATTGATATGTTCATAATCTACTTTTTATATACAAACTAGTTATAAGAAATCAAATTATTTCAAGAATACATACAAAATTAAAGAAGATCGAATGTCAAAATATAACTTAAGCAACAATCAAAATCATCTACCATTCACTATATAATTGAAACAATTTTCATGAAACTCAAATATTCATTTATTTATTTTCATCTACTTGAATCATACGCAAAAGGAAATATTAAAACTAGTCAATATGGTAGAGCTTAAACCCTACACCTTTAAATCCAACATTGTTTCAAAAAAAGGGATCAACTTTCCATGTGAACAATTGAATATTTAAACATACTAAAACCAAATTCTCATGTAAACCAAATAAAAAATTGAGTAACAATTTGTTATCTTGGAAAAACCCATCAAATATGCAAACATGAGTTCAAATCCATTAATAAAAAACTCCATGCAAAGAGAAATTGTTTGTATATCTTATTAATAATGAAACTTTGAAGCATTATTTATGAATTTTCAAGTAAAGAAATGTATCCCACTAAATTTAAAAAAATAATTCAAAACCCAAAGGATAAGTGTGAAAAGTCATGTGAAAATTAAAATCTTGGGTATAATAGTCAAGCCTATGAATTGGGTGTAACAATGAGTTGTCAAAATTCAATACAAACTATCGTGCTTAACTTTAACCTTGAATGCAACTTCATAGCCATGATCAAATATATGAGTGCAAGTGATATATCAAAACCTAAAACACTACACAAAATTATGTATAAAGACTATTAACTAAGTGTAAGAACTTAGAAAGGACCCAAAACTAAATGTAATGCCATATGTCAAGAGCCATGATTGAGTGTAATGGATTTAACAAAACTTAGAACTAAATGCAATAGTTGTGTTAGAAGGAATGAAAAACATGCTAAACTAAATATGGATGCATGCATTTTTTTAACAAAAATCATATTATAACTCATCCAAAGAATGATATGAAAATATTGTGAAATACAAAAATAAATGTTAAGTCTGTCATATGTAGGAGACAAAACCTGAAGATTGTTTTTGCATGAGAAAACCATGTTTAATATTCCCATTTATTTAAAGATTTCGAAAAGAGAACCAAAATATTATGCTATAATTTCAAATATTCATTTCACATAAAAAAATAAGCTTGTATTCTAAAGATAAAAATGCATTCTTACCTCTATGTGGACTAAAAAATGTCTTGAAAATCCCATAAACCAAATCAACTAGCTCAGAAATGGCATCCAAACTATATAGAAAGTGATATGACTAAATTTTTTCAAAAGAGAACACCAAATGAAAAAGCAACATAACTCATATTCCATAGAGAATTTTTCCAATGATACAAATATCCAAATGAAACTAATCAACCGCCTATAACCTATTTGGAGGTTGCATTGAATACAAAAGTGATTTCCAGATTGCCAAGTATACTTGGCACATTTCAAAGAATCATGGTGGAAAAAACCTCCACTAAGCTTATGTCAACATTAAACCTTATAAATTTTACCAAACTCATCACCATTTCATTTATTTATCATCCAAACTTGCCACCAAAATAAAATACCTCCAAACTTGAGCAATTAAAACATTAATTTGATAAGATCAAAAACTCTTTCGAGGTTATTAAGAGATCTAATGTGATCTTAAAATATTTAATAAAATATTTGTTAAAAATTTAGTGTATCCAAGTTTTTATGTAATCACACTTAGGTCAATACCATATATCATTCCATGCCCAAATGACATGTCAATGTTACAAGCTAAATAATTTATGTTATGACTTACCAAAACTAACATATTAATGTCATTTAGTCAAACCCATTCAAACCATGCTTTCCTAAAGTGTCACATAAACAAATTTGAATATACCAAAAAATATTTGACCTACAATCTTAGGAAAAGGTATAATCAACATACGTTTTAATTGTGCATTATACATATATAATTAGATTAGTTAATAAAACATTAGAATTTAATATAAGTTATAATAGATTCAAGAAAAATCATAGATTGTTGTATATGTCATGAAGGATATGTCATCAAATTAAGGATGAAGATGTTGTTTACAATACACATCAATAGAGATGATTTTTGTAAAGGAGAATACATATATAGAATCAAAAAATCATGTTATTATTGAAGCGACATAATGAGGTATGATACATAAAATGATAATGTTACTCTGATTATCACTATTTCAAAATATGACTATGCATGTTAACCTTATTTTTACTTGTACTAAATACATCAAACTTCATTTTCTATTTAACTGAGCATGATAATAAGTATTTTAAAATAAATTTAGAAACAATAAAAGATAACATTCAACACACAATCAAAGATGCAAGATAACAATCATGTGTTAAAGTCTCCCCCTAACATGTAAATTTTCAGATATGATATATCAATTTATAATAAGGTAAGATTATGTTATTTTATTTAAAAAACAATAAAGTATTAAATTTTTCATAACAAAAACATAAATGATGCAAGTAAAGTTGTTTTAAATATTTGTTTACTCTCCTAATATGTTGTAGACAATGATAGTATCAACTTAATTTCATTCCACTTATTGATTTAAGTTTGTGATAACTATGCCTTAAAATTAATTTAAATTATCAAACTTAATTTCATTCCACTTATTGATTTAATTTTGTGATAACCATACCTTAAAAGTAACTTAAATTATCAAAATTTCAATGTAATTGATAAGATGGACGTGGAATGTGATTATAGCTATGCTTATGAGATTTAAACATCATATTTTGTCTATGTTAGATGATCCAAATTATTCCAACAACTAATTTGACATACTTATCAATTTATATGTTAACTTTAAATTGACATGGTGCTAGGTTGTATAGGGGACTCATTAGCTTTTACCAATGATGCTTTGAATACTTTTAATACTTCAAATGGTGTTTCAAATTTTAGGGAAAAATATGAATATGATGGGGGACAATAACTCAAAAAATAAAATTTATATGTATTTAACATGGGGGGATAACATTATTTTAATTTTTTTAATGTTAAAGAGGAATGAGATAATATCCACTAATGATAATAATTGAATAGAGTTCATGGCAATGTTAATTTTTAGTGTAAATGCTATTTTATATATTTTCTAAGTATAAATAATATTCCATACAATTATAATTATTGATAATTAAACTACAGATAATTCATATTATCTAATAAGTTTTAAACATTTCAGATTTTCCATTCTAATGAGTTTATATATTTTTATGTATTTACCATTTTAATAAATTTGAAACTTTTATACATAAAAGTTAAATTGTTTTGAATGGATATTCATTGATATTATATAAATGATATAATTTGAAATGAACAAGACAATTAAAATAATTGAAAAAAAAAAGAATTCAATTGTATTCACAATTTAAAATTGTTGGTGAATAATATTTACACTTGTAAAATTAGGTGAGATCCTAAAAAAATTCAGACATTTTTATGATTAAATGAGATCTCAACTTATTTACATGCATGCACATACAATTTTATGAATTTGGGCATTGAAATTATGAAGTGAATATGAAAACTAGCAACAACCTTCCATCTTTAAAATTATGTGAGAGAAGATATTTTTAGTGTTAATGCCATAAATGTATATTATTTATTCAAACCATAAAGGGGTGAGAGTTATGATAGACAATCACTATGAGTGATATATATCAATGATTTAATTAAGCACTTCAATTGATCAAATTTATCATCTAGATTGGGTGATTTATTTCATTAAGTTTTAGGCCCAAAAAGAACTAATACCGATTTTTTAGACTAGGAAATATGAAACTTATCATTCATTTGTTTGTAATTCATTAGAAAAGCTTTAAATCATATAATATTTTAGATTAGATAAAAATATTTAATCATATTTTATAGATTAGGTGAGAGATCACATTTAAATTTAATATCAAGTGATAACTCCCTTGATTCAATGTCTACATTACATCCTTCTTTGGTAAAAAGTGATGTGATAAAAATGCCATTAGTGTTAACACCATTATACAGAATAGAACCAAATGACATACCATAATTTTACTAGAAAAACTCTAATTTAAGATTTATGCAAGGTTACATAGTCATATGAAACTATATATTAAAAATATATAATTATATGGTATAAAAAAGTAAATTATAGTTTATTCAATTAAGTGACAATAAATAAAGTATAGAAAAACAAAAAGGATGTACATGATGAAATCCAATATTTAATATAAAAAAATAAAATAAATGGATCATACATTTTTCATTAACATTAAGTGTTATTGAAATTATGTCGATAATTTAAAAAAAAAAAATCTTGTAGACTACTTTTTAAAGAATGATTTTCACAGTGCTTGAGGAGTCTTCAACTTCCAATTTTTGATGATTTTTTCTATTCATATGAAAATAGTGTGATTTCACAAATTATTCAAATTTATTGACTTTGTAATTCTATTACAAGTCTTCCTAACTTATCAATTAAAAATAGTTCACATGTGCAAACTTTGTCTTTTTTGTTTTGTACATATAAATTATATATTTAACTTTATTAATGTTTCATCTTATTTTGCATTAATATGTGTAAATAAGATATAATTTATAAATATCTAGATTGTAAATATATAATAATAACAAAAAAATATAAATGTTATAATAAAGTATGATTGCCATATTACAATTTACTATTTATGAAAAATAATAAGAAGACTAGGGTACTTAGTTTATTATTGATCTTTTCTGGTCTGAGACTGTGTGAAGGTGGTAACAATGATTGAATATGGATATATAATTGCTCAACCATGGTATTTGTATCTAAAATGATGAGTCTATCAAGACTTAGATGGCTGCACCAAATATAGGCATATGCCTTTTATCAGATTTTTTCCTATAGTATGTGCCTAATTGTTTTAACAATTTGTAAAATGTCTTCTTATGTGATATGATCATCTCATTGTCTATGAGAGTACCAAAAAAATGTCTCCTTAAATTCAAACCCCTAATTTCACTTTCAACATTAGGTTAAACTTTAAAAATGAGGAAGAGTGATGATTTGAGATAACCCAAACCACTCCCTAATGAATAGCTGAGCACTGCCTACAATTACAATACTTCAATGAGGGAAATAAAATTGCACATAGTTATTCCATATTAGTGTGTATGTGCAATAATGATCCACTAGTATGGATGAAACTTATAATTTAGTTATTGAAACTTGACAATGGACACTTGAATTGTCTTAGGTGCTTTTGACTTAGTTATGCCCTGATCCTCATGACTGATTTCTAATTTTAGAGATTTAGGGAAACCCATCTCAATGTATAACTGATATAATAGGATTTATTATTACTTTATTGATAAATTATAGACAAATAAATAATATTAGATCTATTGTGTATGAATCTAGGACTCTTTGGGTATTTCTCCTACCACATACATGTAGAATATATGAACTGACCCATAAATACAATTTGAATTTAGAAAATGACTATTGCTTGGCACACAAATGAATTTAGTAGAGGTGGAATGCTTCATAAATCGAGATCCATCTTTGTATGGCTAAAGGTGTCTAGAAAGATAGAAACGATAATCTAATGGTTAGGATGTAGTCTAATAATGATAAAAGTAGCTTAGGCACAAATTTAGGAATTCATATATGTGATTGATAATAAATTGAGAAGGTCGACCACTTAAAACGAAAGTAGATAGGTGATAAGGGTGTGCGAAAGCCATATAATTTAAATAAGTATAGGTCAAGACTGACATTTCCAAGTGTCCAATACCATATTTTTGTGTCTACATGAATATGAAAATTTATAATATATTATAATTTTTGCATAAAATTATTATATAATCCACCCTATGCCCTCCAAATCACACATAATTATCTCAACCCAAGAAAATACTTGATATAAAGTGGATAAATAATCTAAATATTGAATTATCTCATAATTTTTTCACATCTATGTGTATCACAATTACATTTCTACTATTTTACATTCTAAAACGTATATGGAAATATATTTTTCCTTTTATATTATTTTACATTATGTGTATATCCTTATATCTCAGGTTCCAATCCTATGAATTCTATTATGTAATATTGTAAACCTTGATCTTACTAATTTAACACAATTCATAAAACCTTGATATTACAAATTGATATCCTTATTGTATAGACTATAATCTTGAGAGGAATTTGAGAAAATTGTAAATTATGTTTCAAAATATCTACTCCAAGTTGTCATCTTATTATTTTTAATCCTCATGAAATATTCCATTAAAATTAAGATATTCAAATGCAATGTATTCGTAAACTTCTAAAAATCATGATAATAAAAAAAGATTCATTTGAAGGTCTGAACTCAATGAAGGGAGATGATTATTGTAAAGCATGTTAATCAAACATGAAATACAATGGAAATCAATGGAGTGTCAAACATCTAAGAAGTCCTCTCACTCCCATAGTGGCCAATGGAAGTTTTAAAAGCGTAGACAAATAAACCATCATTTAAATTCATCTCTTGTCTCTAGATATAAATATGGTTGGAAGTATTAAAAGCATAGGCAAATAGACCATGTTTGGAATTCATATTTTTACAAGTATAAGAAATAGTGAAAGAGAACCAACATAAACAAATAAAATCTAAAGGGGAACTACCTCCAAAATATTGATATTACCAATATGATGGAAACATGTTTGTATTATGGCTATAAACACCTTAATTTTGCCACCTTAATTCTATGATCATTACATCCAAACTGATCCACACTAACACCAACATGATAATTAATTATTTAATTAATCACATTTAATCCCACTAAATCACTCCATGAATAATTGGATAATTAATTATTATCAATTAGTTAATTAATTTCTAATAATTTACATGCACATATAATTAATATAAATAAATATTAATTACTCTCACCCATGTCAAACTAGATGTCATCACGCTATGTTAACTTCTTCACAAAAAAAAAAACTCAATCTTAATTAAAGTAGTTAACTCTTTCATTTAATATTAATTAAATCAGTTAATCCCCTCGTCAATCCATGCAATTAGTTAACTCCATCATTTATGTTTAGACATCCATAAATAAAATAAATCAAGAAAATCAGGTTTAAAGCAAATCAAAACATACAATCTTTAAATCAAGTGAGTTAATTTCATCCATTTAAACTTAAAGTTTCCAAATTTAATCAAGTTAATCTCAATCATTCATCCTCCCATCTAAAAATATATAAATTCATCCTTCATTCTTCATACTCACATCTTGGAAAATCATCTTATATCTAATCTAACACAGATCTTTGAATCATTCAATAATCTAGAAAATCAAGCAATCATTATTCATAGGTACATGTTTCTGATATCTTGCATGTTTTTTTGAGCAACCATAATCCATCAAGATCACAAGAAAATATATTAAACAAGGGAGATCTTCACTTGGTAAGTTTAGGTATTGTTTATCTCTTTCCTTTGCTCAATCTAAATTTGTGTTTTGATTTAAAGTAGGAGCTTAGAATTGTTCTTAGTTTCTTTCATAGATCTATATTTTCATGTATAAATTATTGGAACATTGGGTGGGGACCATTCCCATTTTGATCTATTTCATTTTTTACTCAATTTAGAGTGTTTTGTTGACTTGTTTTTCTATGTACTAGGTGTCTAAGTATTTTAGAACTAGATTGGAGTTATTTTTAGTTTCAAATCTAAACATATCTATTGTTTTTAGGATTTCATTTCTATTTTACAAGTACTAACATCTATTTCATATGTTTCTATGTTCCTAATCTTGGGAACAACATTTTTGTTTTGAAGATTAGTGTTTCTATGTTTTGTATAGGTCCTAGATAGGCTTTGGCATTTTGTGCTAAATTTTAGGCATTTCTATTTTGAAGTTTGGCATTTTTGTCTCAGTCTTTGTCATTTATGTGTTTTGTGCAACTCTAAAATAGGCTTTGGAATTTATGTGTTGAATTTTGTAATTTTTGACTTAGTATTTGGCATTTATATGTTTTGTGTAGGTCCTAGATAGGCTTTGAAATTTTTATTTTTAAGTTTTGCATTTTTGTGTTAAAGTTTGGTGTTTTTATCGTAGTCTTTAGTGTTTCTATGTTCTATGTAGGTCCTATATAGGATTTAAAGTTTTTTTTATGACCATTAATGTTTTTAATCTATGTTTTAACATTTTTTTTTACATGTTTCTAATTTATATGAAACATCATTTGATGAATACCTAAAAATATAAAACTACTAACATGTTTGCATGAAACTATGTTGAAAGAAGACTTACAAAACAAACCAAATATTAATCACTTCATCTTTTGTTTTATAATTTTTTTCATTGTTTGTGTGTGGTCTAACCCATGTATTCTCTTCTATTTCACTATAAAGTGATATTTATAATCACAAATGGTATATTCATTTGTGTATACCTATTTCAAGCTATGTATGCTCTTTCTTCATGCCATAAGGTGATCTTAGAAATATAAAATAATTTACATTATTTATTTTTATTTATTAGGGTCTAGTGACTTGGATTTCATCAGCAAGCACTGGCCAAAGTACATGCTCCAATGGACTATAAATATTTTTTGGATATGTTGGCTTCATTGGAAAAACTTGATTAATCATCAAATGAAGTGAAGTGGATTTGTCTACCAAAACCTAGGCTTTAGACAACACCATTGTATCATGGATTCATACCTCATTTATCACAAGGTATATCAAGGAATCCCACAGATAGCATGTATAAACCTAACTTAAGATTAATCTAGCCATAATCATGTAGTGGTGCCAAGAAAACAACATTCCATAAGATTACCCACACCATTATTTTGAGGTATATTTGTTGTCCATTATATGTTTATACACCTACTTGAATAGCATAAGGTGTTATTATCTTTGGGTTATTGTTTTCCCCTTGTGTAAAATTAGTCTCACATCAAATCCAAAACAAAATCAATGGCATAAAAATGAGATATAAAATAATACTAGACCAAGATACTAAGAATGAAAACCCTTTTAATAAAATTACATTCCTTTTTGATGGACATTTTAACAAAAATCAAACTAATGACAATGATAATGATTACCCTAAAACTTAGAGTAAATACAATCAAGAAAGCAATTATTTGTATAAAACATAGCAAGGTAGAGCTTAGGTAGAACAATTTGTGTTTACAAACAAAGATGATATCCCCATCAAAATCATATAAATAGGAGTCAAGATTACCACTAATTAAAATCCTAAAAAATTGAGTCATATTATAAGTATAAAATATTGAACCCATCCAAATCTAGAGCAAGTTAATTCTAGAAATCTCATTGGCCAAAACAAAACAAATCTAGATTCAACCAGTGAAAACCTTAATCCAAATGTCTCTCATGTAAACCCTAGAAATGGAAAAATAATTATAACACAATAAGATCCTCAAGATCAAAATCAAGTTATGTTTGACCAACTTTAACAACTAAGTCAACAAATAGAAAACTTAGCCTCCCATATAACATTTTCATATCCAAACCTTTGCAACACACTCAATAATACCATAATCAACAATTTAATACCAATCATGCCCTTGAACTGATGAAACCTAAATTTATCCTATCCCAATCATTTCCACTCAAGGGTATGTTGTTTACTCAAGAATGACAAGATATGAAGGATACTTTCCTAGGAATACATGACAAAAACCATAATCATAACAAAAAAACAAATTTGAGGAGTTGTGCCCATATCCCTTTGATAAAGAAATACTATAAAGACCCTTTCCTCCTTATTTTGAACAACCCAAGTTTGAAAAATACAAAGGAAAAGGTGAACCAAGATAACATGTTAAAGACTTCTTCAGTTATTGCCAAGAGGTCACATATATTGACAATTACCTAATTAGATTATTCCCTCAAAGTCTAAGAGGCCAAGCTCTAGAATATTTTTTAAATCTTCCTAAGGAATCCATCACAACCTTTATATATATATATATATATATATATATATATATATATATATATATATATATATATATATATAAAGATTTGT
The DNA here is from genome assembly GCA_037957365.1 of Torreya grandis. Lineage (NCBI taxonomy): Eukaryota > Viridiplantae > Streptophyta > Pinopsida > Cupressales > Taxaceae > Torreya > Torreya grandis. The sequence goes on along the minus strand of JARHVA010000231.1, from coordinate 1,367,238 downwards.
CAAATATTTATCTTAAAACAATGTACATGAACTTATAATGATGAAATCATTCAATTCAAAAAAATGAATGGAGAAATCTTATCTTCATTCCTTAAAATATGGAGAAGCTTAGGTAACATATTCCCTTGGTCAATCCTTGAAAAACATTTTGTTAATATCTTTGTCTCCAACATTAATCAAGAAATGGCCTTTCATATATAATTTAACTATGCTAATGGATTTGATGAAATCATTGAAAAGTGAGTTAAGATCAAGAAAACCCTCGTCTCTAAAGGATTTATGAAAATTTTCTGTAAGTATCACCATAATCAGATAAACCCAAATTATTTGGAAAAAATAAAAATGTTGTTGGTGATAGAGTTATTGATTTAAGAAAATATTAAATTTATCCAAAGTAATTCATATATCACCATTATTATGGGCCAACCTAAATAAGAGATCAAAATAAGGAACTATACCTCTCTAGGAGATCATTATATGTTATCTTTCATCAATTGGTCACTTCAGACATGACCATTTTTCCACAAACCAAGCCCTTTGATGAAAGCAAACCCAAACCTACATGGTACAAAGAGAATGAATATTATGAGTTTCATAAAATCAAAGGACATTTAACCAATTGATGTGGGAAACTAAAAAACTACATCTAAGATATAATCAATAACAAAGATATCCTACTTGAAAGAGATGCACCTAAATCAAAGAATCAAAAATTGGGGATATACCAAAACCCCTTTCTAAAGCATGATAAATCACATTTATAATAAATTCAAGTTCAAAATTCTCAAACCAATAATTTAATCACTAGAAAAACCTCCCATTCTTATGATGTAATTATTGGTCACATTAAACATATAGTGACAACACAATCTAGGGCTTTGAATTTAATGGTTATGACATGATGTAATTATTTGGATACATTAAACGTACATATAATAATGTTGAAACCATTAAAGTTAAATCCTTATATTGTGATGTCATAAATAGGTGTAAAAAAATCATGATCCAAAGGCCTCATTTGTATACCCCTAATGAATAATACAACCTTATCAAATAGATTGAAAAAAACCCTCCCAAAATATCCATTTTGGATCTTCTCAAAACATCCACTATTCTAAGGACATCTTAGACAAAGTCCTACAAGTGTCAAGAGTCCCCAACAATATTGATGTATCCTGATTTGAAGAACTCATTATAAACCTATCTTTGAGTCATCAACTCATCTTTGAACAACATGACATGCCACCTCTTGGCCCATCACATAATTTCCCATTGTATATCGAGGCCTTCATCATAAAATATAAGTTGAAAAGGTTATTTGTAGACAATGGATTAGGCTTGAATATTTAAAACCTTGACATTAATAAAACACGTTGGTTTTTATAAAGTAGCATTGGAACCAAATACCATCACCATCAAAGCATATGATAATGGAAAAAAGGAATCAACAGACACTATATATTCCTATCATGGTTGAGACTATCACACAAAAAACCTTACTTCATGTCATCGATCTTAAACTCCCTTACAATATCCTTTTTGGTTAACCATGTATTAATGCTATGCAAGCTATCCCATCCACATTCCATCAATGTATCAAATTTATGCATTTAATCATGAAAGTGACTATCCCTAGTGATCCTCAACCTTTCCAATACTTAAAAATGTTGGAGGGGTACTATTTAAAACTAATTATCCCATCACTAAAAATGGTTCAAAAACAAACTGATTAATAGTAAAATAACTAACAAATCCTTTATCCTACATACATCTAGATGACCTCCCATCTACATTCAAAACCCCACCTTCTAAATACACATTTAAGATCATTGACAAAGGCTATGGAGAATATAAAATAGAAGATGATTTTCATGTGGGTAAACTTCTTGTTTCTCCTCAAAGCTATGGTAGGCCCAACATGAACAAGAATAAATAATAAGCATCCTATCAGTTTAACATAATTACTTTTGTCAAATCAAGTTTTTTTGTACATGAAAAAAATCATAATCTCCAATAAATTTTGGATATATGATGATCACCTAACAAATTTTTGTAATATCCCAAATGGGATATTTACTAAAATCACCCAAAACTATAAAATCTAAACTAACATATAAGCTTAAAGACTCTAATTTGAAATCCTTTTCCCAATTTCCACACTTATATTGAAAAAAATACACATTGCAAATTTCACACCACATAGTTGTAAGAGATAGAATACTATCAACATATATTATGTTTGACACAACTAATAACACAAGAACAATACTAATTGGTAATACACCTATTACATGAAATCTAAAATACACACTTACAATATTATAACCACATACTCATCTCTCCACACATATTTAAGTGAGATGCTTCACCCAACACATAAACTACTATGAACAGTACATAAACTCAATAGAAGTATAAGCCTACAATTTCCACACAACTGGATGAACTTTACACAAAATCACTAAAAAACTTGCAAATAAGCACACTCTGCACACTTGGTCTTCTAAATCTTCTTGAAGTGCCTTCACAATCCCTGAGTGAAATTATCCTACTGAACCAAAGGGGTTTCATCCTTTGATGTAAGAAACAATGGGTTTTCATCCATTAATCTCAACCTTCATTTGGGTTTTCATCCAAAGAAGAGGGAGGAGTTGAACAGAAGTTCAATTCTCAAATTGGGGGGTTTTATGATTTTACAAAGATCTATTTCAAATGGGAGGAGCCTCATACTTATAGCTTTTACAATAAAAGAAGAGAAATGCAAGAAATAAGAAGAAAGATGAAATGGGGCATAGCATTTCACATGAAGGCACCAAATTCCAATAATGAAAATCTTGTCAACATGTGAAAGAGTCAACAAGCAAGCCTTCATTTTCAACATAATAATTTTCTTCACCCATGTTTTCATAACGGCACCACTTTTGCCCATGTGAAGTGGTAATAATGATGGGAATAATGTTACTATTCTCCCATGTGCCCAAATGCCTTAAAAGAGATCCCACGACCTTATTTTGACTTCTCCACCTACTCACATCATGAAACCCATAAGTAATTGTGCCATTTTTCTCCCTTATGCCTCTTCCTTCAAAATAAAACCCATGTGGTCAATAAATTAATTCTAATTTTTCTCCCAAATGGAGTGGTACTCCCAAATCCAAGGACATGTTCTTGACCCCTTGTGAGGACCCCCATGGGCCATGCCACCTCATACACAATCCACCTCATTTGATACATAATCACCTGCATCACCCACCTTATCACTAGTGAATAGTAAATTCATGAATAATGCCTACATGAATAGTGACTTTGTGAATAGTGTCCCTATGAATAGTTATGGAGAAACATTAGAATGGTCAATTTTCACACAACATGAAATTAATTTCAAAAGGGACATGAAAAATCCTCCCTTCTCAAAATTACTTATCCTCATATAATTGCAAATCAATATGCTCTAGAACCATTATACCAAGGTGATGTATCCAACTATAGTGTCCATGCAATCTTTCTCCTATCCCTATCAAGTGATCCAATTTTTTCCAAAGTGCACTGCAAGGTATACTATCTCTAAAATTCTTGCACAACTTATATAATTGGATTACCTCTTTGATAACCAACTTGTTCTCATATAGATAAATAACAAAGAAATGTGCATGAATCACAACTTTACAAATGCAAAATTTTAGGAAACCCACAAAGCAATGCATGATTTGAATTTTAAATCTTTGGTTAATATCAAGAAATGGAGACATAATTGGGCTAACTTATCTACTCTAAGAATTACCAGGATCCCAAACAAATCTTCAACACTCTACGTAATGTGTCCACTAACCACTCTGATATTCATCTAAACTACCACAACTAACTTAGCATTCATAACATATTCAACATTAATGATTGTGTAATTATCATAATATTTTCATTAATCATGTATAAATATATCTCTTAGATCCCATATTATGATGTGTAAGCAAATTTGAACAAACAGATCTATGTGCTTGATTGTATCAAAATTATGCCCAAGATGGCCATGAGTATGTGCAATATCATATGTTAATCCATTTAGTGATGATCCATGAAAAAACCTCCTAAGCATCACATTATTTTTAAATTCTTTTCCATACATCCAAGTTATTTTAGATATCAAAATATCATCAACATAAATGAAATCATAATATATTACCCTTTTTCCTCTTTGAAATGTGGTGTCTTTTCAACCACATGATCCTTTTCAAAATTTAAAAATAAGCACATTAACCAAGAACCCAGATCCCATACCCTTAAACATACCTAAATATTTTCCTTCTTGATGTTGTAAAGTAGTATTTTCCTTAATGGAATAGTATTTCCATATAAACATTGTTCATCACATAGGGGAAATATCATATCATGGTTGGCTAGTAAGCTAGCAGCTGAATCAAAACTAATATGTCAAGAGGTAGTCTTTGCTACTCCATATAACATACCATGGACCTTTTATGGAATCCAACCATTGATCAAAATGTCATATGCATCTACCATTGAACTCATGGATTGAATGTCAGATCTAAAACCAACTAAATGAATATGAATTTGTTTACCTAGACTTTGAATTATCTCCTTACTGCTTGCCTTGAGATTACTATTTGAAGCCTTGGTTCCTTTCATTTGATCCATGTGTTCTAACCATTGAATCTCATTATCATTCACCATATTTACCTTAAGCTCAACTAGGGTCAATCTAGAGTCTCTCTTTATCCCTTTGTATAACATAGTGAAATCATTACCAAAAATGATGTTGAACTTGAAAATTTTATCTTGTATAGATTTCAAAATACCATTTATATTCCATATCATTATGCATTGATAATTTTTATCCAAAGGATATAACTACACTCTTTTACCCTCCTTAATATGATGACAAAATTGAAATATATTATTTCTATCATTCCCATTTCTTGACATGAAATTATAAGAGTGCTTACCAAATGCCACACTAATCAACTCCTCTTTGTGCTCAAAATACACATCATCATGAATGATATAAAAATATTTGACTAAGTTACTATAAATCTTATTTTCCTTATTAATTTCTCATTCATACATCCAAGTCTTTTTGGAGATCAAAATTTCATCAACATAAATGAAATCACAATTTCTTACCTCTTTTTCCTTGGGCTGAAAATTCGTGACTGAATAATCTTCTTTCTTGGAGTCCAATCCAAAGTGAATTCTCTCACAAAGTTCATACCATGAAAACTCCATGTTTTGTTGCTTCCTTCAAGACACATGATATAAAAGTCTTTGAAAATCTCTTGTTTGCCTGACAAGATGACTAATGGCCTTGCCTTCATGATGTTATGAATTTGTAGTGTCTCCTTCTTCATGAGTCCTTCATCTTGCTTGTAACTTGAAACCCAAAACAGCATAAAAATCTTGGACATCAAAAAGACACTTAATATGCTTACCCATATCTATCATTAAATTTTATTTTAGGGACTATCTCCATTTGTCCATAACTCATGATCTTATTTTCCCACAAGTGATCTATAACCATTGAACATGGATGCTTCACACTGTGGTTAGAGAACACAACCAACTCTAAGTGTTTCAACATGGAACTCTATTCATTCTAAATGAAAAATATGGATGATTCAATAGTAACATCAATACATCTATCTACCTTTACTCTTAATGGACTACTTAGATCCCAAATGAAAGAACAATTTGGAACTTGAAACAAAGAATCCACATGCCCTTTATTGAAAGTTGTATCTTTAACTCTATAACCTCTCTTTTTATGCTTTCTATGATGATAAAAATTCTATAGTGACATAGGTATAATAAAATCTAAAATATTTTCATACCTTGGGTAGCAATTATAATTCTCATCCACATACCTTTAATTGCAAATAGAATGCTCACACCATAGGTTGAAAATAGGATGCTAATCCTCATACCTTTGGATACAAATAGAATGCTCATCCAAATTTTCCAAAATATAATTTTTTGAGATACCCTCAATACCTCCATTTTTGTGACTCAAAATTTCTAACTTAGATCTGACTAAAACATTCTCATTAATAATGTTATCTTGATCCTTGACTTCACTAACCTCTTCTTGGCATATGCACTCATTAGAAACCAATAAAACATTCTTATCTAAATAAATATCCTTACATTTGAATTTTTTAAGGTTTTATTTTACTTGAGTGGCTATTAACTTATCTCTCTTATATCTTTCCATCCATTCATCACACCTTTTATGGGTTCTCATTACATCCGCTATGTTACTTTATAAAATAATCAATGGTTCACCATTTGGAATATTTAGAGGTAGTATATCTTCCTGCAAATGGGGATCTTCATATCTAAAAAGTGATTCCTCTTGTTCCTTTATTTCTTGAAAATATTATTTTGATACCTCAATAATATCATCTTCTAAGGCATGGTGTGCCACTGGTTCCATTCCTTTTTCCTCTTGTAAGAAACATTTATCCTCAAAATCTTCTATGGTAGATTCATCCAAGCTTTGTTCTCTCTCATCTTCTTATAATATTGTTTTATCCTCCTTATGTGCAATTATATGCACAAAATCTTAAGGCTTTGGTTTTACCTATTATTCTTTCTTGAAAAACATTTTCCTTATTTCTGGATCCTCCATCCATCTTAGTAGATTATTATGATATTTTTCAAATTCTTGCATCAATTCTAGCATAAATTTTTCAAGTGTCTTCATATTTATTCCCACCTTTTGAATTGGATATTTGTATTCCTCTTTGGAAATAACCTTAGTGTCAAATCCATTGTAGTCACTCACACTCTAAAATTGGCCAAGAATTTTAACTTGAAGATCTACAAAAGAGTTAGTTCCCCAACAGGCTGGCAGGATACATGGCTTTGACACCACTATAATATCCTAAATGAGATATTTAATAAATCACCTAAAATTATAAAATACAAACTAACATATAATCTTAAAGACTCTAATTTGAAATCCCTTTCCCAATTTCCACACTTATATTGACAAACACACACTCTTGTTATCATTGACAAAATTACACAATGCAACTTTCACACCACATAGTTACAAGAGATAAAATACTATCAACATATATTATGTTTGACACAACTTAAAACATAATAAAATTAACAATTGTTAATACACCTATTACATGAAATCTCGAAATACACACTTACAATATTATAACCACACACTAATCTCTCCACACATATTTAAGTGAGATGCTTCACCCAACACATAAACTACTACTAACAATACATAAAATCACTGGAATTATAAGCCTACAATCTCCACACAACTGGATGAACTTCACACAATATCATTGAAAAACTTGCAAATAAGCACACTCTGCACACTTGGTCTTCTAAATATTCTTAAAGTGCCTTCACAATCCCTGAGTGAAATTATCCTACTGAACCAAAGGGGTTTCATCCTTTGATGTAAGAAACAATGGGTTTTCATCCATTAATCTCAACCTTCATTTGGGTTTTCATCCAAAGAAGAGGGAGGATTTGAACAGAAGTTCAATTCTCAAATTGGGGGGTTTTATGATTTTACAAAGATCTATTTCAAATGGGAGGAGCCTCATACTTATAGATTTTACAATAAAAGAAGAGAAATGCAAGAAATAAGAAGAGAGAATAAGTTGGGCATATCATTTCACATGGAGGGACCAAATTCCAATAATGAAAATCTTATCAACATGTGAAAGAATCAACAAGCAAGCCTTCATTGTCAACATAATCATTTCCTTCGTCCATGCTTTCATAATAGCACCAATCTTTCCCATGTGAGGGGGTAATAATGTTACTATTATCCTATGTGGCCACATGCATTCAAAGAGATCTCACAACATTTTTTGAATGCTCCACCTACTCACACCATGAAGCCCACAAGTAATTATGCCATTTTTCTCCCTTATGCCTTTTCCTTCAAAAGCAAACCCATGTGGTCAATAAATTAATTCTAATTTGTCTCCCAAATGGAGTGGTATGCCCCACTCCAATTATGTGATCTTGACACCATGTGAGGACCCCCGTGGGCCATGACACCTCATACACAATCCACCTCATCTGTTATATAATCACCTACATCACCCACCACATCACTAGTGAATAGTATATCTGTGAATAGTACCTACATGAATAATGACTTGGTCAATAGTGTCCTTATGAATAGTTATTGAGAAACATTGGAATGGTCAAATTTTCCACAACATCAAATTGATTACAAAGGGGACATGACACTTTTTTTCAAAGTAATGAGTATCCTATAGAAAACAAGATGTGTCAAATCATGAACTATAAAGGAAAATGACTAGGCCTTCATGAACAAGGGATATGGCAACCTATACACATTCATGAAAATCAAGAATATTATGACATCAGATACAAATCCTATGGTGATTATTATGAGGATGTTAGTGACACTTCCATGATATCTGAGGAAGTTTATTTTGACATTGAAATAGGTTCCTCTCATAATCTCTATGAATATCTTTACGCCACCAATATTTTGAATGACACCACTATACTCACCATTAACCTTGATATCCAATAACTTAAAATTATCAACTGGGACTGACAAGATCAAATATCAGTTTATTTATTTCAAAATGATGAAGCTATCATAGAATTCATGGGACTTCAAGATGACATCCTATCAAGGGATCCCAGAAAGAATTTTTAAATCAACCTAGACATGTCAACACATTTTTTGGAGTAATAAGAGATCCTTAGTTGAAATACATTTAAAAAAATAAAAAAAATATAAAAGACAAATATCTAAAAAAAATAGAAAACATAAGAATATAAAATACAAAAAAACCCCAAAAATCATGTCCTTAGTCTTATTAAAATCCGTAGTAAAAATTAAACAAACCATTATAACTCTTTCAGGATATATCATTCCCTATCAAACTCCATTGCATACATTGTTTCTTAGGGAAAATCAAAGCTCTCATTATCATTGGTCACCCAATATTATGTTTTGAACTTGATAAGGGACAAAACATAATCTACTTATTTTGTCTTATTTTTTAATTACTTGTTATCGTTAATTATTTGTATGTTTTCTTATCTATTGTATTTGTGCCAATATTACCACATATTAAAACAATTTCATCATGATTATCCATATTATGGTGCATCCTATCATATACTATAGTAAATACTAGGTTACTCAAACATTTGGAATTCAGTTCAAGACTAGAAACATTCATGATCACATCATCAACATTCATACACATTTACGCTAACTAACTATCCATAATTAACATTCTTTCCCCCATCCCTTCATTTTAGCCCTGATTCTTTTGTTTCAACCCCTCTTTTAATTTTCAAAGACTATCATGTATTTCATCCTCACACACTCTCTCGAGGGGGCATCTACTTACCAACCATGCCACTAGTAGATCCTCTTGTGCTTATTTTATTTCATCCTCTACACCTATTTTTTTCTACATTCCTTGAAAATCTAGTACTTTCTATAATCATAACACCCTTTCAAAGATGAGAAAATGTAGATACCTTAATTTTACAAATCTAATTATATTATCAATGCATCCTTACTAACTCACACTAACACCACCATGTTAATTAATTAATTACATTATGTATTAATTAACCCCTTTTATTCCCACTACATCACTCCATGAATAATTGGTTAATTAATCGTTATTAATTATTTAATCAATTCCTAACTAATTCCATGCACACATAATTAATAAAAATAAATAAATAAAATACTAACTATCCTCACCCACGTCAAAGTCCATGTCATCACCCCATGTCAACTCCTTGTTCAAAATGGAAACTCAATCTTAATTAAGGTAGTTAACTCTTTCAGTAAATAACAATTAAAGCAATTAGCTCCCTCATCAATCCATCCAACCAATTAATTCATTGATTTTTGTTTACAAATAAAAAAATAAAATAAATCAAGGAAATACATTTTAAAACAAATTGAAACATGAAAACTTTACGATCAAGTGAGTAAATTTCATCCATCCAAACTCAAAGTTTATGGGTCTAATAAAGTTACCCATCCAAAAATCTATAAATTCACCTTTTATCCTTAATTCACACATCATAGAAAATTATCTTATTTCTGATCAATCAGTCACACATTTTTGAATCATTCAATAAGTAGTAAAATCAAGTAATCAAGCAAGCATTCTTTATAGGTACACATTGTTGATATCTTGCACGGTCCTTTGAGTAACCACAATCCATTAAGATTAAAATAAAATTCATTCAACAAGGGATATATTCACTTGGTAGGTGTATGTATTGTTTATCTCTTTCCTTTTCTCAATTTGAGGTTGTGTTTTGATTTAGAGTAGGAACTTAACATTATTCTTAATTTCTTTCATAGCTCCATATTTTCACACAGACAAATGGTAAATTAAAATACTCATGGAAAACATACTAAATCCTTTAACACAAGGCTTTATCATAATGATTTTTACATAAAACATATACCAAATTTTAAAAAATGATAACAACTTGATGCTCGATTTTATATCATGTATACATTTAAATTTTAGACACATAAACAAAAATTCAGATAAATATGTATATCATGTATATAATATTATAGTATTCAAACAAAACTAGATATTTAAGCATACAAACAAAAACATAACTCTACATATATTCTTATTTTCAAGCTTAGGAAATCAAACAAAACCCAAGAAATGATTTATATATCACATATATAATTAATGTCTAGGAACATAAAAAAGAATTCATCTGAAGATGCATAACATGTATACCATATTCAAATATTCAAACACAGTTTAATATTCATGTATGCAACCAAAAAACATATTAGTGTATGTATTTAATTATTTTTAAAGCTCAGGCATTTAAACTAACCCAAATAATAATGTATATTTCACATACACATTTGATGTTAAAGAACATAAACCTGAAATTAATTGAAGACACATATCATGTACATGTTTTACTAAATTATGACATTATAATATAGTGGAAAAAATTAAATAATAAAAAATATGCACAAGGGATATGACTCTTCTAACAATACAAAATAATAATTAATATATTGTATCACATCTAGAAGGAGAAGAAAAGTAATGATAAAGAAAAAATAATCTAAATTATGTAAAGAAAAAACAAAAGTGATGGAACAGTCACCCAAGAATTTTGAAAATTTGGAAATGGACAAGGTTTGTACAGATGGCAAGGAAACTCTATATGAAATTTGGAGGTCTTATTCTATAAGAGAAAATTTAGTGCCTATTTTATAACTAATGAATATGCCTAGGGTAGATTAGAAATTGTGATTTTGTGAGTGGTGAATCTATGATTGAGCATCAAATGTATATTGTAACCCCTTTCTAATTTTGGGATTTTTATCATAGGAGTGTAGAGTGATGTCATACGACCTTGTGTAGTTACATTCTATAAATGGGAGATAAAATTTGTCTGATTATTTTCCTTTATATTCTTGATCTTATTCACCACAACACATGTAAAAGATAATGGAGAGAAGTAATCGGGTTAATCAACCTTAAGAAGAGTTGAAACAATGTATCCCACATGTTAGAATCAAACCCCACATAGTTCTTATGTAGTGTAAATGGATATTTTTGGTGAGGGTTTTAACCTCAAATTTTAAAGTGGAAATGCAACTACACACATTTTCTCACATCCTTATTTTGGTACAAGATGTGACAGAGAAAATTAAATCTTTATGGATTGTTTTTGTACTTTAAAAGTATAAATAATTTTTGTTCCTACTTGTTCTTAAAATGCCTCTAAGAAGTATTGTTTATATAACCTTATCTAATTAAAATTATTGACTTATTAGCATGTAAACTAATCTAAGGAGAAATAAGGAAGATGACAAACATGTCCTACATTATCTAAAGAAAGGGAAAGGTTTCCAAGGGTCATCAAATCCACATGGAGTAGATTCGACAGGATGTTAAATTTATCCCAAGGGAAAAAAAAATAGAAAATAGATAGAATAATAAAATGAATGATAAATGAGGTGTTACTAAAATCCAAAAATATGTAAGAGAGACAAGCCACATGGAGAATAAGGAGACAAGGAAAATACCTAGGAAAAGTCCCAATAAGTACTTGAACTGAACCGATGAACCCTATGCACAAGATAAAATTAAAATTATTGTAATAACAAACCTTATACCAAAATTATGTGTGTAAATGATGCACCTATCTTGATGCACTTATGTGAGTGGATGCATGTGTGCATCAAATTAAAATAATATGTAATTAATGTATGTACCTTGACTTACCAAAGAAGGAAGGATGAACTTTTGTATTCATCCATCCACACTTTGATTTTTTGCAAAATTATAGTGTACTTATGAGAAATGGCCATATAAACCCAAGAAATTAATGTTTTACCAAATTGATGGACAATATATTAACTTTGGAAAACATAATTTGAAATGAGAATAAGAATTACTACACCTATTTGTATTCAAACCCATATTTCCATAATTTTTTAAAAATAAAACATTATTTTGATTATTTCAATGAGAAATTTTTAGACAAGCCTTAGGCATATCCAACACTTCTCTATGGGTTCTTACAACCAAATCCACCTATTGATTAGGGATGTAAATAAGTATACCATTTATGTTTCTCTTAGTTTGCTCAATTTTGCTCAATCTTGATTTCTCAATATTTTTAATCAATCTAAAAATATGCAGATATATTCTCCCATTTTGAAGTAAGGAATTTTGTAAATCTACACATCCAATCATTAATATCAAAACATAGAGCTAAAATCATAATGTGTTATGATAATCGATAGTCAAAGCTATGAAAATATTCAAAAAAATCATGAAATTTATATTAGCAATCATTGTAAAGAATATAATCATGCAAATCATATGTAACCATTATTAAATATCAATGTGTAAATCCATGGAAAAAAAAAGTGTAATAATCACACAATATAAACATGTTTAGTGCATCGATGAGATAGATAAATAAATTATCCAATTATAATTGTATAGAATAGAAAAAATCATGCATATCTCAATAGATGTGTGTATCCTAAAATGAATATGGGATTATGGGGAAAATACATCCAAAATTTTGAGAGAGATCAATAAGAAATACATCCATACAAAATAATGTGATATATATAACATCATAGAAAAACTCAAAATGCATATATTCATCTGCATATTGGGGATAGAAGTTGGATGACAAAATGATATGGTGTGAAATAGTAATCTACTATAGTAACATAAAAATATTCATATCATTTATAAAAACCAAGTATGCATCAAAGTGTATGCAATATAATTGTAACTCTCAATATGTAAATCATATGAAAACACAAGACATATGGGTTGACAGGATCCACAAAAAGTATGAATCAATAAAATATTGGGAAGAAGTAAATATATATGTGGGTACCATGACCCCATAGGTACAGTGCATCACTGATAAATGCTATGTTTCGAATGGGTACAATGCCCTCTAGTGATAAGGATAAATTTATGTAGTGTAATGAACATTCTACAAAAATCATATGATAAATATACATCTATGTGCTTGTAAGGGAAATATAAGTGTGTAAGAGATAATCGATACAACCCATGCCCTCTTTAAGGGTAAGATGTAATAAATGTGCCCCACAATAAAGGGAAAACTAGTAATATCTAATGTGAATAATCAACCATGATGTTATATAAATAAATGTAATTTGTAGAGCATCGTTGTATATGAATATCATATAAGGTTGTTAGTACAGTATAAATAGAGGTTATAAATGCTCTAAAAAGGTGTTATAAATGCCCCAAAGTAGAAAACAAGTCCAAAATGTGAATAATAGCAAAAAATTATGCTTGAACATCTTTCAATATATGAAATAGGTCAATTTAGTAAAAATAGACTTTAGAAAGTGTTGTATTCCAAATATAGAAAATATAAAACATTTATTCGAGTTATATAAATAAAAAGAATATCTAATTTTGGAAATCATATACTCGTACTTAATTTTGAATGGTAATGACTTGGAGCTCTAAGTTTTTGACAATGGTTGGTAGGTGATAGGTTATCCTTTGTTGATTAGACTACATGAGAGCTCAAATTATTATTCGGTCCATGCCATGGATGAGGAATAACCCTTTTCAACCAAATTTGTCATTTTTTAATATTTTATGAAAATTATTTAATATTTAATTTTAGGCATTTCTACATTATTTGGAACCCCCATTGAATAAGAAATTTTAATGACATTTTTATCTATTTATCGATGAATCCATCCCCCTAACTAATAATCCATCCATTTTTAAACCAACATAAATGCCCTTGCCACATCCAATCCAACCATGTGGTCAACATATAATATAAGAGGACATGAATGACTATCAAATTTTGTCAACATTGATCACACCTTGGGCATGAATGACACAATTGATAATCTTGTCCTTGTATAAACAATAATCCAAATTTGGCACACACTCAGTTATAGGCATGCACAATCCAAATCTACATTTAGATTTTTAGAATTAATCAAGGTGTGATCAATCCATCATATTTTTCCTCTTTTCAAGGTTAATTGTCAATTCAACATTTTCTTTTTGCATGTTTACTCTTATTAGTCACTAGGGTAGATCTAAAAGTACTATTTTACATTTCAAAATGTTAGATCTTACTTGTGAAATATTTTTATCTTATTTTAATTTATAAAAAAATTAAAATTAAAACATCCTACATCTATATACACACAAGTTGATTGAAGTTTTATAAGTATTTATTTTTTAAAGAATCCTTCACATGTCACATCATCTATTCCCACATCTTCCTCCATTTTTATATGGATTATGCTTCATGTAGTAATAATTAAGATGATACACCACATGTTGATTAATGAGGCTCCTTTACCACAACTTACTCTTGCTCAGTCTATTCCTTGATGTGTGTAGAAGATAAAAGGACATAGTTCTCTTTATGGTCATCCTGCCAATACTAGATGTATATGAGTAGGTCAAAATTAGTTCTCTAATGATACATAGCCATAACACCATATCCTCAATCCTTTAGTGAGGCTACCAACACTTTAGATTAGGTTATAACCATAGAAGAAGAGTCTATATATCCCTTATGAAGAATGATACTTGGGACTTGGTCCCTTTTCCAAAAGGAATAAAATAGGCTCATTGTAGATGGATTATCCAAAAAAAACATGTAATATATGGTAGTATAGAAAAATGTAAGGTATGAATACTTGTAAACATATTTTCATAGGTAGAAGGCATTGATTATATTGAGAGCTTTGCCCAGTCAATAAAAATAACTCCATTTGCCTTTTACTTTCTATTGACACATCTTAGAGATGGATAATGCATCAAATAGATGTGAAGATAAATTTTATTTAGGGTGATATTCATGAGGACATCTATATGGATCAACCCCTTATATTTGTTTAGGGCTAATCAATTTTATGTCAGTTGAAGATGTCCCTCTATGGCCTTAAGCAAGCCTCATAATCTTGGTATGAGAACATGGGATCCTTACTTCTATCATAAATATTATCTCATTGTCATTATTAACCTATTGTATACATTTAAATACATCATGATAAACTTATCCTAATTGTTATTTATGTGGATTCACTCATTCTCATAGGCAACTAATCTTCACTTCTTCAGGATACAAATTCTTCCTTTTAATAATAGTTTGAGGTGCATGATTTGGGAATTTTACACTACTTGCTTGGTTGAAAGATCACTTGTTTTAACTCAAAGATATTTCTTTCTCAGCCCATGTATGCATTAGATATATTGGACACATTTCACGTGAATTATTATAAACTTGAATGCAAGCCATATTTTTTTTCTAGAGTCAAACTCAAAGCCAATTGTTACACCCTTGGTTAATTCTACTTTGTATAGCCATAGGGTTGGAAACTTCATTTACTTGACTCATAGTTACCCTGATATCTCTTTTTTTATTAGATTGGGTTCTCTCTTTATATAAGAAACCCACGAGCTTCATTAGAAATATAATAAGTAGGTTATTATTGTATTAGGGGCACTCATACATATTACATTCATTATTTATTAGGTTCTTATGTAAAATTAGTTGGTTATATTTACATTGACTAGGTAAGGAATATTGATAATCACAAGTCCATTGTTAGGTATTTTTTTCATCTTTTCTGAAGCCATTTTTTAATTCTAGAAATAAATAGCATGCTATAACTCTTTCTTCTATAGAGGTAGAGTATCATAGAGTTATCAATGCTAACAAAAAGTCAATTTGGATCCGTCATATCTTTTAGTGTTTGACATCATACATCAATAGATTACTACCATATAGGGTGACAACCAAAGTATAATCCACATTTCCAGGAACCCTATAGAGCATCAACATACCAAACACATAGATGTCCACATGCAATATATTCAATTATTTATTTATGAGTACATCATTGGCCTTCACTACTATCATATATATTTGTAGGTGGTAGACATATTCACTAAGCTCCTCACTAAGACAAAGTAAGTTCATTTTCAAGCATTGTTAGGGGTGAAGAAAATTATCCTAGCAGGGTCATCCTAAGCTCTCTTTTAATCTCCATAAGCTTTTCATTTTACATGAATAGTTGTTTAGGGATTTTTTATTGGGCCTCATTTCTGAGGTATTAGCCTCCTTTTGTACATACTTCCCCACATTTCACTTAAGGATGGTGTTGATGTAATTACTTATAACACCGTATTATTAAGATTACTTTAGGTAGTAAGTGGTTAATATATTATCCATTTTAGAAATTAAAAAATTGAGATATGAAACTTGCACTTCTAGAATGTCCAAACTACACATCGACATGGGACGAGGTGGTCACCCACTTCACAAGGGTATTTTGATACATAGGTTTTGGCCAACCACCATTATTCAATATTTTAAGCTAATCAAAAATATTTATGATGTAAATAGTTTCCTATAAAATTATGACTCTCTTCCTGATTTTAGTGTCTAGGATGTGGGTAAGATCTCCATGGGAGGATCTTTCTTAGAGTAACACAAAGAGTATTGTCATTCTATCAATATTGTATTAAAGAGTTTATTACATGGTTTATGCAAGATTGTTTATATTGGTTTGGAAAAAAATACAAGAACTTGAGATATCCCAATTTATTCACTTATCTTATAGACTCATTAACATAAAATATTAGTGCAAGATTATCTCAACTCATTTTAGAAATTCTCCATAAGATTTATTTTTCATGAAAACAATCATCAATTTGATGTGATGAATTCTTTTACCTCAATTTTCCAATGGTTTCATGATGATTTCAAACAAGAGTATGTGATCCTATTGGTAGATCAAACATCCATCCTTGCTCATATTTACTATTGGAAAGTTGCATATAGTGATCAAATAACTAGATTCTTGTATGCTAAATAAAAACTCATAGCTCTTAAGGTAGATGAAGATGAAATGTTTAAAGTTGAATGGATGATCTAGAAAATATCCAACTCAAGATCAATCTCATTCCTATCGGATTCATCTCCATAAAAAAATGTTAGAAGAAGTTACAACTATAAGGGAGGTCATGCACACTTAGTAGAAGTAGATTGGAAGAACCTCTAGATTTGATCCCTCTATTTCTAAGTAACCCATTTGCTTAAATGTAATAGTAATAAATAAATAAATAAAATATTTTCATTCATTTTTTCACTTGAAAATAATTATCTGGTATTTATTCTATAGATGATCAAGGATCTACAAATAGTAGGTTCAAAAAATCTAGAAGACAAAAGCAGTTGATCATCAATACTTTGTCAGTATGATGTCATTTTGTGTCCAAAATTCCCTTTTTGGCATCTTATCTTATTTTTTTATCATCCCCTTAATTTTTTGTTAATTTGATAGGTTCATGTTCACTGAATAATTTTTTGTCAAAGTGGACAAATGGAGGATCTAATACCTATTAGATTAGTAGATTCCTTGTTTCTTTTTTATTATTAGTTCAAGTTATTAATCAAGATAACCATTGATCCTTGCAATTTTGTATTGTGGTGAAATAAAAATATGAGATATTTGGACTTTTTGTTTAATATATCCCCTTATTTAGAGGCAATCTTATTCAAATTATTTTGTTGTGTTATATTTATAAAATTTTGAATTGTTATGATTTTCATCTTATAATAAAATCAACGTGATATCTAAAATTTTATATATAAATTCATAGGGTCAATCATTAAATATGTTAAAATTTTGTTCTTCTTTAATGATAAATTTAATTATTTCTCATTAATATTTATTTCAATTTTATTAATATTTATTAACTCACCACCTAAAATATTAAAAAATAAAATAGATATTCAATCCTAAACCCAAACTTATATGGCATTTGTAAGCATTAATGAGAAGGCATATTTATAAAAAAACCTCTTTCATTTTATTGAGATGAAATAGATAATTAGTTTTTGGTTTATTGGGAAAATCAAATAAAAAGTAGCAATCAAATATTCTCATTAACATGTTCTACCAGGTGACCTTAAATAAAATAAAAATTAAATCCTGAACCTAAAATTATATGACATTTGTAAGCACTAATGAGAAGAAATATTTATAAAAACCCCTTTTATTTTATTAAGATGAAATAGATCATTATTTTAAGATTTATTGGGAAAATCAAATAAAAAGTATCAATAAAATATTCCCATTAAAATTTTATACCAAGTGATCTTAAAGTGAGTGGAATTATATTCTTGGAATGCATCATGTTCCCAAGTCTTGGTATAAACCTCGCATCATAAATCTTTATCTAAAAATATGATCATTTTCTCCAAGTGATCTTAAAGTGAGTAGATCCATGTGATCATGAAAATGAGGTGTGTGATTTACAAGATAATAAAAATATGAGATTCTATTGGGGAATTTGATTTTCTTATAAGATAAATGAATACTTTGGTATCTCAAATTATAATATGGAAGGATGGAAAAAACATAATTGTGCTTCCAAAGAGAGGACTTATTAGTACCTATGCAACAGGTATTATTGCAATCAGTTTAACCGATTAATAATTTGCATAAGGTAATGTGTAGCCAATGAGACTTAAACATTTTTTTATTTTACATTGGATTTAGAATATTTGTAATTTAATAAATACAAAATAAATAGTTAATTGATTTTCTACATTAGAGTGACAGAACTATTTTCCTAGAGAAATTGATCTATTTTAGATTAATAAAAGCAAAAATAATTACAATGTCTACAATGTCTAATAAAATTGTAATAATTCAAAATATTGAAAACTGTAAATTAAACTCCACCATGCAAACTGACCATAAATTTGATTAAAAACAATTTTTTTTGGGTAATCTGTTGTTGCGGCCATAAAAATCACCACCATTCCTTCGAAACACAATGAATTTGATGACTACTTTTCATGTGAGCCATGATACCAAATATCTTCGCTAGTTAAAAAGTTAACTTCCTCACAAAATAAATTACACCTAAAAATCACAAGAGCACATTTGATTAGAAACCAATTATACCTAAAAATTGCATGAATATGTTACATTAACAAATAAAATCATCCCTCAAGCCATGTAGTTTAATTCCAAAAAATTATAGAGTGTGTTTTGAAATGAGCTTTACTATAACATGCCAATCTTCAGGGATGCATTATATATATATTTTTAGTAATTCTTATATAAACCACAAATTTAGGGAATACTTAAAGCAATTTGAAATAGAATAAACATGTAAGAAAATTGTTTATTTTGAATAGTATGGATAATTGTAATATTTTGGAAAAAATTCCATCATGGTAAAATAAAAAAGTATACAAAAATATAGAACCATAGGAAGGAAATATTGTTAACCTCTTTTATCTATATAGCTAGAAAATATATTCATAATTAGGATAAAATACAAAAGCTTGTCAGGTAGAATGAGGTCTACTGTGACTGGGCTTGATTCCTATATTTCTATATAATCAACATACAAATTCATGGCTAAAAGTGACTACAAAATAAAGAACTAAAAATGTTAAAGGTCATTTCTATAAAAAAAATGAATAATATGTACAACATGAATATATTACAATTTTTACATACCCAAAAGAAGATAGAATACAAACATACATAATTGTGTTGTTTAATATTGCATATGATTCAAAATTACATTCATGAAACCCAAGAATAATATGATATTTTTTTACTAGTTCATATAAATTGCTAGAAATTATATTGTGTTACTAAAATATAATACAATCATATCAAAGAACAAAATGACATAACAAATAGATACAAAGATGTAAAGGTACCTGCACTTCATCCCTATGGGCAGCATTGGTCTAGTAAAGTGGGGGAAATATGACCATATTGTGTGAAAAGTAGATGAAAATGTTAATCAAATGTCAATGCTATATTTCATAGGCCTCGTTATTGTCTCAATTTTTTCACTCAATTTTAGGGTCTTACAAGTGTTAATGTTTATTCTGATATTTTTCTTGATGGGTATGTGCTATCAATGGATGTCAAATTATCTATGATTTATTCATTACTATTTACAAATATCAAATACCTGGTGTGGTATTATTTGTTAGAGGTATAATTACTAAGAATGGGGGGGGTGAATTAGTGACCCTAGATATTTTAATTTCAATTCTAATCCTTTCAAACTATTAAGCAATAAATATATATCAACTTGATCAGGAAATATTAACAAGATATCTCATTCATTCAATGCATATACAAAATCAAACACACAACACATAGTTCCTATGGGAAACCCTCATGGGGAATAAAACCCACTCACAAGCCTAAAACACATGGACTACTTATCTTATAAGAGATTACAAATAAGAGACTACTCAAGTCCTTTAAATAGGATTTAGTGAAACATTAATTTCATAAGGAGCACCTACCCCTAAGATGATCAAGTCCTTCTGACCACCTTTTGGTCAAGTCTTTATGAAAAATAACCCTGGTCAAGTCCTTTTAGCCTAAGGCCTTTAGTGAAACACTTGTTTCACAAGGATCAACTACCCCTAAGGATGATCAAGTCCTTATAAACTCCTATGAACACCTCCACCTTTGAACTGATGTCTTCAACACCTGATGATGGACCTATGATAACACACCCCCCTTCACTTCTTCACACACTCTCTCAATGCATCCAAAGCCACATTTGGGATCACTATACACTTCACTCATCTTCAATATGTAAGAGCTCTATTCAGACATTAAAAATATGACCTACAGGTCATACAAATAGTCCTTAATCTACTCTACTTATCAACCCATCTATTCACACAAACATATACAAGCCTCTCACAAGTCTTGCACAAGTCTAGAAACCATCACATTTGTTCTCACTATTTATAGAGAAATCATGAATTATCATGTCCAAAATATTATTTATTGGCAAAAACACATAACTTCACACTTAAGGCATATTACATGGGTCACACTTAAGCATAATTCTCTTTCAAATAAGCCTAAGTCATCTTTTAGGTCCTATGATGACCCAGTCATCTCTTTGACACTTCTCTAAGCAAACTAGGAATGGAGGAACACTTTCTAACATATGGACCCATGACATAAGATTTATAGGTCCCCTTTAAGTGTCAACATCCATCATATCACTCTTATGCTAACTCCCAATTATCTCAAACACTTATTTGTACACACAGTCATTATGAATGAAAACATAGTCAACTTATAACCCTTTGTTCATACTGCATATGATTGGTCAAACCTTCATAATGCATGAAAATGATCATCATGGAGTCTAAAACATATTCCAATATCTATTTCACCCTTAAACATTAAGATACCAATAAGCACAACTCAAATACCCTTCTCAGGTTACTTGCAGAACATGCACAAACACATAGTCAACTTTTAACCTCAATATATTTAATTATAAACACTTTTAGATCTTCAAATTTATATTTATATATGTGCCTTGGAGTCCTATACAACATTTATTTTTATATCACCTTTATATTCATCTTTGATCAAAAGTTATGGATAAAATATAGATCACTAGTCTTTACTTTGTTATATTCAAATATTTGAATTAAAATGGTCATAGTTAAACCTTGAACACCATGTTATCATCTCATGTCCTCACTGCTTAGATTAACTATGCACTGTCAATCTTCTTTAAACTTTAACTCATAGTGCACCATTGCCAAATATTAAACTTTGAATAGTTGACCTCATCTCATGCCATCTTGTAATATTGATCACATACACACCATCAATCTTTATGGACTAGTTTGGTATTTATATTATAGCACTCACCATTTGATCTTGCTCAGAACCCCTATGATCATGACACTTGGCACCTTTGCATACCTTATAAGTAATTTGACCTCTTTAACTCAATGTCTGTCATTAATTTAGATCAGAATGAACTCCCATAAATTATTTGATCTCCATTTGGTCCTGAACTTTAAATTATGAAAAATGACTATGGGAACCATTTTAATTTGCCTGGTATACCAACTTTGCATAGATATATCTTTTACCTCGCTCATTCACATGTTCTCAAATTTAAACCATGGAAACTAAGAAAAATAATGAACAAACACATGAACATATCCTTCTAAAACATCCATACATGTAAGATATACCACCATTAATCTACTCACTCATATTTTTTTGCCACAGAGCCAACTATGTCAAGAATTGTCTGGAAGGCCAACTTTGCACATGCATATATTTTTATGCACTTCATTACATGAACTAAAACTTAAAAAATATTAACTAGGAAAAAAATTGAACAAAAACATATGATCAAATCATTTTGAAACTACCACATGTTTGAAATATGACTATATCAAAAATGCCTACTCAACTAATCTTGCCACATGTAAATTTGGCTAAGTATAGAAAAACACTATCAAGCTGCATGGGAGCCCAACATTGTACTTGCATATATTTTTTCATGCTTAGTTTCATGACCTAATATTTAGTGCATAATATCTTATCTCATAGGGAAATTCATCCATATATAAATATACTCTTGAAACACTCATACGTGTGAGATATAATGTCACCAAACTACTTACTCAGCTTTGTTTGAACTTAGAAAACATTATTAAAATGCTTGAGACCCTAACTTTACACATATATTTGGTTGCAATTCAATGAGTGACTTGAGACTTAGATTATATCAACTTGGGACTAATGTGATCAAAACCATATGACCAACTCCCCTTGACTCATCCACACATGGTAATTATGATGTCAACAAACTACCTACTCAGATTTTCTGCCACTAAACCCAAAATGTCTAGATGAAAAAAAAATTATCAATAAGATAACATCCAATCATGCACATAAGAACCCAAATCATAAAAAACTTCTTATGGGACCTCTTTCACATGATCAATACTTTATATTCATCCCTAATAATCTCTAACCATGCCAAAATAGAAGATTAACCAAACATACTTTAGGCATACTAAGACAAGCACATTGCAAAATTTATCATTATCACTTAGACTATCAAGACACTTCATCCACTCACTTGGACACCTCTATGAAATCACCATGACATCATTTAAAAATATCCAATAATCTCCCCCTTTTTTATTGATGTCAACACACATCATACAACTCACCTTCCTTCTCTCTCTTCAAGCACTCTCATAAGAGGAACTTTTTTCCCCTTTGACATAATGAAAAAGTGAGCACAAAATGATCTTGAGGACCTAAAAATACTACCAAAAAGAGAATACCATCTTATAAATATAGTACAAACTCCCCCTTAACTTGAGCCTACCTCTTCTTGCCTTGACAACTTCCTCTTGATCCATGTCAATACACTCTTCAACCAAGCACTAAAACCAATGAAGAAAGAACACAAAATATTGAAATATGATGGAACTCACCAAGAAACATCTAAGAGAGACTTCACATAATATTTCTGATCAATTTCACCTCTTGATCATCTTTATATCTCCATACACCATGAAGAACCACCATACAAGATTACTAGCCTTCTACCTCAAGAAACCACAAGAATCATAAATATAACTTCATGACACTCATAAAATAGGAAAAATGATCTAAATCAACCTGATAAAACTCCTTAAAACACTCATGCCTTGCTCATTTGGATAAATTGAGCAAAAAACATCAAATCTTCACACTAGGCCTATTTAGATTCTTTGTAGCCCTACTTGTAACTTGCAAATCCCACAACTTTTAGTAGATACATCTTCAAGACCTAAAACTTCATATCTAGAACAATCTCATATGCCCCCTCAATCACACTAATTTTATTCACCTAGATCATCCTATGCAACCTACTTACTTCACAAACCTATTTTTCAATTAAGCCTCCATTTTGACAAAAATATGAATAATTTAAAAACCAAAAACCTTTAAATTTATATGAAGCTTGGTTTTACAACCCATTTGGTCCATTAAACTTATTAAGAAGCCTAAGACTTCAAATCATAAGGCAAATCACTTATCTAACATAGCTTAAAAACCATAGAATCTCTAAACAAATAGAGTCAACAAACCTCCTAGTCAGTTCTCATATCTAAAACTTATTGTAGACTTGGAGATAACCATCACACACTTATATACCAAGATTTGAGCTTTCACATCTTTGGGAACCCACACATCCTATAACCCATTTTAGGCATGTTTGCCCTTAATCCAAAATTGAGAAAATGAGAGCACTCAAAAATATTCAATTTGAATTTAACATATCTTCAAACCAAAAAACCACTTGGATTAAGCTATAATAAGGTCAACATACCTTTCTAAGCATCAAAATATTCTTAAAATTTCGTTGATCTTATTATGCCATTTGGGAACACCCATCTGACCCTGTATTATAGCTCCTTCATAAATCTCTAGAACAAGCTCGTGAACTTGTTGCTCCCCCTTAACCAATGAACTTCTCTAATTGAAATTATGATCTTGAGCACACAAACTTTATTCTCCATAAGAAAGATGTCTCATAATAAGAATAGGTAGAGACACCCTACTTCACAATGTCCTAGAATAATGTGAAACCATGAGTCATCCATAACTCCTCATATTCTTTCTCCTCCCATGTCATCTAATACTTATAGTTCTCATTTTTAGGTTTAAGACAAACAAATCACTCATCCACAACAACATTCTCCTTTTATTCTAGGATTCAATTAACAATGCATGGAGACAACAAAGATTCA
Organism: Torreya grandis; assembly: GCA_037957365.1. Lineage (NCBI taxonomy): Eukaryota > Viridiplantae > Streptophyta > Pinopsida > Cupressales > Taxaceae > Torreya > Torreya grandis. Next base: position 1,342,056 of record JARHVA010000231.1, on the reverse strand, counting down.
TGACATACCTTTTCATCTAAAGAATCTTCCTTACAATTTAGAATCTCATCATTAGACAATGATAATTGATTTTCTTTGCATGAATCTTGCTTAGCAACAATAAGATGTTCACTTGGATCCATACATACCTCAAAAATAGAATCATTCAATACTTTGGTCCTTTTTTTTAAGCTTGGTCTCTTTATTCTCAACATGAGTAGACAATGAGAGCCCTTGGCACTCTTCAACTTCTAAATATTCTCCACCATAGCAAATATATTACTTAAACCTAAAAACTCATCATGATTTATATTTATCAACTTTATTTTCAATGAGTTAACTTTCCTTCTTCCTTGCACTCTAGGAGCCTAATTGAACCTATTATGACTTGTAGGCCTTTGCTTGCAGAATATAGCAATGTGACCAATTTTTTCATAGTTGTAGTGAATAATACTCCTTGATGGAATCTTAGCTTATCTTACCTTGTTTGGACAAAAACTATCAATGTGTCCAATGTCATGACAATTGAAACAAACTTCTCCTTTTGAAGAAGACTTACATTGCCTTTCCTTATTTGGATAATGCTTAGCAAAGTGTCCCTCATTAAGACAATTGAAGCACTTAACTTTGCTCACACATTTTGATAGATGACCCCCATCATAGTTCCAAGTAAATTAATTTATAATAGGTCTCTTTAATTCTCTTTCCCTATGACCAAATTTATTAGATGTGTAACAATAACCATTGAAACATGCATACCTCATGGTATTTAGTTATCTGATATGATTTGTCTTTATTCTCCTAGTACCTACATTTCTTATCTAATGATTTGTCTTGAAAGTATTATTGTCCTTGTTCACAATAGTCTTCATCTTATCTTGAGATGTATTCTCTAGTTCTTCTTTATATCCAAGACTAGTTCTATCACTTGCATGCTTTTGATCATTCATAATATTGTCTAGATCACTTGAGCTCTTTTAAAATATCACAAATGAATTCACCTTACTATATTCCTTCTCTAAATCAAATTTCAATGACTTATTTTCAATTACATACCTTAAACATTCATCTTCTTTAGCTTCCAAGCTTGTAAACAAGATTTCCAATTGACAACTAAGATGCTTGACTATATATTCATGCTCCTTGGTGTCTTCATTCATTCTTGCCTCATACACACTGAATTACTCTTCATAATCTTTGAGTTGAGACTTCATCTTATTTCTAATCTTCTTCTCAATCTTTAGTTCTTCAAAAAAAATTGTCAATGTAGTCTCATAGTCCACCTCATCTTCATCATCATCTGAATCACTCCAAGTATGCCCCTTTTAATGTGAGCAACTTCCTTCCTCAGCCATGCAGAGGGATTCATCATCTTCAACAAGACCATCATCTTCATGATCACACTCTGAGTCACAGTTTTCACTCTCATTGGATGATCTATTGTCTTTATTGGTGTAGAGACTCTTCTTGTTTTTGAAGGACTTCTTCTTGTTATCATACTTTTTGAATCCTTTCTTCCTTTTATCATCCCTATATGTTTTCTTGTCTTCATCTTGGTCTTCATCATGTTCTTCATCATCATTTTTATTATACTTATGAAGGAACTTATTATTAAAATGTCTTACCTCTCCATAATTGAAGTATTTGAAGGGTAATTTACCCTTATACTTTCCTGAACCTATTTTCAATTTCCTTGTAAACAAAGTAATCAGTTCATCCTCATCAATATTATAATTTTCATCCTCCTTGGGTTTTTTACCTTGGAACTTATTCTTTAGCTTCATTTTTATCTTGAATGTTTCTTCCTTCTTTTGTGGTATATCATCATTCACTCTCATCTCATAGGCAGTAAGGGTACCATGAAATTGATCCATCTTCAACTAAGTAAGATCATGACTTTCTTCTATAACATATATTTTTGGATCAAACTTAAGGGATAGATACCTTAATACTTTTTGAACTATAGTAGCCTCTTTAAGGTTCTCTCCAAGACCTATGATGATGCTCACAATCTCATTAACTCTCTGCATAAAGGATGCCACACAATATTTTTCCTTTATATTGAGACTTTAAAATTACCTTTTGTGAGTTTGCAACTTAGCAAGCTTGACCTTTTAATCTCCTTCATAAATTATCTACATTTTGTTCCATATTTCTTTAGTATATTTACAATGGATTACCTTGGTGAACTCAGTATCTATAAGCCCATAAGTGATGGCATTCATTGCCTTAGAATTATTTTCAAATAACTTCTTGTCTTCAGCACAAGATGGATGAGTAGTAGGAATAACATAAACATTCACAAAATATTTCCATACATTAAAATGTAGGGATGTAATGTATGTCCTCATCTTTGTACTCCAGAAATCATAATTGGATAAATTGAATATCAGAGCTTGCTTAGTAGATAAACCTCCTTGATGACTACCCATATTATACCTTAGATCACCTTCAAGCTATCAAGACTTTACCAAATGACCTACTCTAATACCAATTGTTAGAGGTACAATCACTGAGAAGGGGGGTGAATTAGTGAGCCCATATAATTTGATTTCAATTCCAATCCTTTCAAACTATTAAACAATCATTATATATCAACTTGATCAAGCAACATTAATAAGAGAGCTCATTAATTCAATGCATACATAAGATCAAACACACAACACATGGTTCCTATGGGAAACCCTCATGGAGAATAAAATCCACTCTCAAGCATGCAACACATGGACTACTTGTCCTATAAGAGATTATAAATAAGATAATGATCAAGTCCTTCTAACCAAGATTTAGTGAAACAAAAATTTTACATGGAGAACCTACCCCTAAGATGATCAAGCCCTTATGACCACCTTTTGGTCAAGTCCTTTTGACCTAAAGACTTAGCGAAACACTTGTTTCACAAGGAGCAATTACCCCTAAGGAAGATCAAGTCCTTCTGACCTCTTATGAACACATTCACCTTTGAAATGATGTATTCAACACCTAATGATGGACCTATGATAACATATCACCCTTCACTTCTTCACACACTCTCTCAATTTATCTAAATCCACCTTTTGAATCAATCTAAAATTCACTCATCCTCAATCTATAAGATCTCTATTATGACATCAGAAATATGACCTACAAGTCATTCACATAGTCCTAAATATTCTTTTCTTAAAAACCCATCCACTAAGCACATCTTCTCTTCTTTGTCCTTCACTACAACACTCACTTCACTCATACAAATGTATAAAAACCTCTCACAAGTCTTGTATAAGTCTACAAACCACCACATTTGGTCTCACTATTTATAGATCAATCATGAATTTCATGTCCACAATCTTCATTTTCAACTAAAACACATGCCTTCACACTTAAATCATCTTACATGGGTCATACTTAAGCATAATTCTCTTTCAAATAAGCCTAAGTCACTATTAGCCAATTTTTACACCCAAGTTTTGCATCTTTCTTTTGGCTAAGTGTAGCATCCTTATTATTTTATCCCCACATCAAAAAATACCAAGTGTTATTTCCTCTAGAAGCCTTTGTTTGGTACTTTTACAAGTGTTATTTTGGTCCTTTTGCTCAAGTGTTATTTCTTTTGTCAAGGTTTTACTTTAGGTTCTTTGTTCAAGACTCAAAGGATTTGTTTCAGACTTTTTGTCTGAAACAATCTTTCTGAAGGAATTGTTCCATTGCAATATTTTTGAAAGGTCCTTTGAAAAAAGTCCGAAGGATCACTTTCAAAAGTTTAAAGGGTCTTTTTCTCATGGAAGTGTCCTTTGTCAAAAGTTTGAAGGGGACATTTTCAATATTTCTAAAGGAATTTGTCCTTTTAACTATTTTTGAAGGGGTCCATTTCGAGATTGTTGAAGGACACTTTTTCTTTTGAGAAGGACGTTTTCAATATTTTTGAAGGGTCTTTTCTTAGATTGGTCCTTTGCATTTTTCCAAAGGAATTATTTCAAACTTTTTGTTCAAAACAATCTTTCTGAAAGAATTGGTCACTTACTTTTCTTTGAAGGAATTGGTGCTCTTCCAAAAGGTCTTTTTCTCCTACAAAGTTCCCTACACACTTTCCCGAAGGGTCTCTTCTTGAGAAAGTGTTGTCAGGAATCTAGAACAACAAACATGTTCTGATACCACTCGTTAGGATCTTGCTCCTCAGAAAGAGCACAGTATGATTACCAAATATAAGCAATTGAATATGCGGAAATAACCAGAAACACAAGTAACTAGAATTCACCAATAGCACAGAATATGAGAGACAATACACTATCTTGTATTAACACTATACAGAAAAGAATACATCAAAGAGCCGCCACACTCTTTCACCTTACAGAGATTCGCCACACCTCAAGTGTACAGTAATTCTTCTCACACACACTCTCCTACACAAAAACGGTCCCAACAACCAACTCACACACAAAATTGGTGTTCACCTCACCAACCAGTCAGTAATAACCCTGCCGGTACACCAAGCACTCTATAGCACTTCAAGCTGATCTCTCATGAACCTGCAACCTGCAATTCAAAGACCAAACTTACATGTAGATCTCCAATGAGCTTGCAACAACCTGCAACTCATAGATCTTACAACTAGAAGGAACTCTTCCTTTCTATCTCATGCCTTAAACAATACATGCCAATGGGTCTATAAATAGATCCCTAACTCAAACAATAACTTAGACTCTTAATTTAGACAATTATCCTCGCAACCCAAGACTCTGGCTGGTCTTAACATGCAAACTCATCGTTCACTTAACTAACTGTTCGTGAAACGAACACTTTGAGAACACACAGGCGACCGACGCCGGTCCCTGCTAGTCTGGTTCTGCCGACGTCGGCCGACTTCCTGCCGTCGCCAGTTGCCTTCTGCACTGGACTCTGCCGACGTCGGTCCTGCTGCCGACGCCGGTTCCTGTAGAACTCAGCAACCATCTGTTCCTAGTTTGCAAAGGTTGAAGCTTTTAGCTCCACAACCTAACAAGTGTCCCTTGCATAAAGTCTAAAGGGACATTACAAGAATGCTAAAGGGCATGTTTAGGCTTTCAAAGAAGTGAAATGAAAATTATAAAGGGTTATTCTTAACAAAAGTGTCCTTCAGAGAAAGTTTGAAGGGACACTTTCAAAAAGTTTGAAAGAAGGATTAGTTTAGAGAAAAGAAAAGAGTCCATGGGAAAATTGTTTCAAACTTTTTGTTTGAAACAAAAAAGTCTAAAGGAATGGTCCCAGTAGAGTGACAACTATATGGATGTCAACTTCAAGGCGATGAGCTATCCATTGGCATTTAAACAAGTGGTCCTAGGTAGATCAATGGTCTTTGTTCAAATGCTCAAGGATCCAAGGGCTCACGTTCTTCATCCACCAAAGCAGATCAAAGAGCTCATTTCACCATTGATCAAATCATGATCTGAGTCATTTTTTGACAACCAATCAAAGAAGGATGACAAGGCTAATAAAATTAAAATGACTCTCCCCTGCACCATTACACACCTTAACAAGTCAGGGGAAAGTTGTTAGCATTAGGAAAAATCTGTAATAAGTGGACTCTTTCTTGTAATAACCACATTGATGCCATTACTCAAAATATCTTGATTCTACTGGGCAACCATAGGAGAAACATCTTTGAGAGATCAAGCCAAGAGTGATCAAGGGAGGTGACATGGATCAATCAAATGGCCCGAATGAGCATCATTTGCAAAGTCGGTTGTAGCTGAAGATGGAGAGTTCTAACAAATTGATTCCTCTATTAAACACCAAAATCCTCCCCCTCTCACTTATTTTTAGCTATAAATACAAACCTTGGGTTAGTGTAAAAAATTACCACACAGTGTATGTCGAAGCCTTACTAGATTGATATCACATTTTGCCTTTAAAGTATTAGTACTAGTATGTTTCTTTCAAGTTTTCAAACAATTATCTGAGCATGTAAGTGATGTATAGTGATAGAAAGTGATGATTTTACATCCTTATATCCCTCTATCTTTCATTATTGAGAAATAGTTCTTAGTCTAACAAGCCATGTAGAGTGCATCAAAGTGTGTTAAATTGTTGTAAGTGTATGACTATTTCTAGAATGTGTAATCTGCCTTTTAGTTCGTTTACCTTATGTTGTTTTATGTATCTCACCTCTATACTAAAATGTTTGTGTTAGAACCCTTAGAGATTAAAATTCATATATACATTTCATTTTATTGTGTATAAATAAATGATATCCACATGGAAGATAATCTTGGTACATCACCATTATTATAATAGGTTTTCTTTATGCAATTTCAAACTCTTTTCCCTTCAATCAAACTGGTTTAGACAAAGGTTGTTTTACAAAGATAAATTTAGGGAGATATCAATTTAAATATATAGGTTCATTTACTCTATTATCATACCCACATGCCTAGAAATGTTCCAACATTTCCCAAATTTGGAAGAGGATTGAAAACTCTCTTCTAGGGTGCAAGATTTGGAGCCAACAGTGACCTTTTAGGTCCTATGATGACCCATTCACCTCTTTGACACTTCTCTAAGAAAAATAGGAACACAATAACACTTTCTAACATATGGACCCATGACATAAGATATAATATCCCCTTTAAGTTCCAACATCCATCATAACACTCTTCTTCTAACTCCCAATTAGCTCAAACACTTCTTTGTACACATAGTCAATATGAATGAAAACACTGTCAACTTCTAACCCTTTGTTCATATTACACATGATTGGTCAAACCTTAATAATGCACATATATGGTCCTCATATAGTCTAAAACATACTAAAATATCTAGTTCACCTTTAAACATCAAGATACCAAAAATCACAACTCAAACACCCTTCTTGGGTTACTTTCATAACATGCATGAACACATAGTAAACTTTTAACCTGAATATTTATGACTATACACACTTTCAAATATTAAAATTTATATTTATATATGCTCCTTACATTCCTCTACAACTTTTTTTTTATATCACCTTTAAATTTATTCTAGATCAAAAGTTATGGATAAAATATAGAGTACTAGTCTTATCTTTGTTAAATTCAAATATTTGAATTCAAACGGTCACAATTAAACCTTGAACACCATGCTATCATATCATGTATTTAATAATTATATAAGTACACACCATTGATCTTTTTTAAACTTTAAATCATAGTGCACCATTTCTAAATGTTAAACTTTGAACAATTGACCTCATCTCATGCAATCTTACAATCTTGACCACATACACACTATCAATATCTATAGATTAGTTTAGTCTTTATCTTATAGTGCTCACCATTCAATCTTGCTCAGAACCCCCATGATCATGACACTTGGAAGCTTCACATACCTTATAATTACTTTGACATCTTTGAATTAATTCCTGTCATTGATCTCTATTAGTATGAATCTCATGAACTATTCTCAAATTTAAACCAACTTTTAACAGATATATCTTTTACCTCGCTCACTTGCATGTTCTCAAATTTGAACCATATAAATTAGGAAAAATATTAAACAAACCCATATGACCATTTCCTCCTGAAACATCTATGCATGCAAGATATACTACCATTAATATACTCACTCAGATTTTTTTGCCATAAAGCCAACTATGTTAAGAACTATCTGCAAGGCCAACTTTGCACATGCATATCTATTCATGTGCTTCATCACATGACCTAAAACTTAGCTCATATAAACTAGGCACAAAAATAAATAAACCCATATGATCAAATCATTTTGAAACTACCACTTATGTAAAATATGACTATATCAAAAATTCCTACTCAACTTTTCTTGCCACATACAAATTTGGCTAAGTATGAAAAAACACTCTCAAGCTACCTTGGAGCCCAACTTTGTACTTCCATATCTTTTGTTGCGATTAGTCACATGACCTAAGATTTAATGAATAATATATTTTTTCATATTAAAATTCATCCATATATTAATCTACTCCTAAAACCCTCATACATGCAAGATATGATGTCATCAAATTACTTACTCGACTCTATTTGAACATAGAAAACATTGTTAAAATGCTTGGGAGCCTAACTTTGCACACACACATCTTTATTTATGATTCAATGTAGGACTTGATACTTGTACCATAGAAACTTGGTAATAATTTGATCACAACCATATGACAAAATCCCCTTGACTCATCCACATGTGGCAATTTTGATGTTAGCAAACTACCTATTTAGATTTTTTGCCACTAGACCCAAAATGTCTAGATGAAAACAATGATCAACCAAATGAAATCCACTCATACACACAAACACCCAAATCATATAAAAATTCTTATGGGACCTCTTTCACATTATAAATACTTTATATTCATCCCTAATCATCTCTAACCATGCCAAAATAGAAGATCAACCAAGCATACTTCAAACATACTAAGATAAGCACATTGCACACTTTATCATTGTCACTTAGACTATCAAGACACTTCTTCCACTCACTTGGAAACCTCCATAACATCATTGAAAACTCTCTAACATTATTAACCTTTTTCCATTATTCATGTCCATTTATTATTAACATCAAAATTCTTAAATAATATTGTAATATATGAATATAATATAATTAGCAATATATAATATAATTATTTATTTATAAAATTATAATAAAATATAATTATATAATTGAACATTATATTAATTATATATTATATAATAATATAATATATTATTATATATTAATATTATGATATTACATATAACATATATTCATATTATAATTATTTATAATAATATTATTATTATTATATTATATATAATTAATAATTGTCTATGCTTACAAGCTAAAATAAAATTTGATTAGACGTAAATAAATAAATAAAAAGGTGTTATAACCCACCAATTGAATTAACACCCACATTTTTGAATACCTTAATAACATTAAAATCATAAAGAGCCACCAAAATAGTATCTAATGAAAACCCTTAAACTTTCTTGTTTGAAACAATTGTATTTATAATTTATAACTTCATAATACTTGAATTATAACATTTGTTACACCAACATCTCTATCATACATATCAAAGTATTGTTTCTTATTACCTTGTGCACACAAGCTTATATGATATGAATGGCCATGGGTTTCAAAAAAAGTACAACTACTGATTTACACTCTTACACTTTATAAATCCTCACTTTATCAAAACAAAAAATTACATTCCTTTTGACATAATTTATACCTATTAGGCAATATATAATTATTTATTGGTTCGATAATAATAACATAGTAATATTCTTGATTACGATTTTTAAGAATAAAATAAAATATTAACATTTTGCAAAGTATATTAGATGCAATAAAAAATTGACACTAGCACTATATGGAAAGAGCTTTGACACTTGTTTAATGTTGTATGGAGAAATTATATTTATTATAAAATTTTGGTAAAACATAGACAAATCAATTTTTCAAAATTTTAAACCTTGTATCAATGTTAATGCATGAGGTTGTGGTACTTTATTGTAATCTAAAGAGGAGTAAGTTGTCAAGCAAAAGTGATTATGTGAGACCTATCATTTAATTTAAAATTGATTATACCTTTGAATAGGTTATTTTTATTTATTAATTTAGCATTCTAAATTATGATTTAGATTTAGGTTACAATGGGATTCTTTTGTGATCATGCCACATGGCAGAGATCCCACTAGTCTGAGCCATGAAAAGCTAGTTTTATGGTTTTAAAATAAAAGAAAGTTGACCATGTATTAATATATTTGATTATAATTGATGACTTGACACAAAAAAAAGTTTTAATATTCTTTTTAATCATAGGTACTAAATCCACATCACAACACTTATTTTATATTGATACAAATATGTGTTTAATCTAAAAGATATTACATGGATTTATACTCATAATCCCACGTTGAGTAGAAAACCCTTCTTCCAATCTTAGAACAAAGAGAACAAAAATAGATAAGTTATCTCCATTGTTTATTATCTTGGAAAATATTTAAATATATCTTTGAAATATTGAAGGCTATAATTAAGTCTACATGTGTTTTATAAAAGTATTTTAAGGGGTGGTGGTGGGTTGCAATGTCATGAGTGTGTTCACTTTTAATTCTGATATTAGATTTGATGTCCATTTGATCGTCACTTAGAAAATTTTCCACTTAACTTAGAGAAATCCATTGAAAAATTTATAATATATTAGACATAATGAAGTTTGGTGGAGTTTAGAGCCTCCCATTTTTACAAAAGATTATTTTAAGCTTAACACATTGGTATATTTAAACTCACACGATTTATCTACAATTAATAATTTTTTTGTGAAAAAGATAATAAAATTACAAATAATTATGATATATAAAAATCTAAGATTTATATCTTAAAATTAATATCACATTTTTCAAATAAATATATTTAAGATATTTGTACTAATGTATTTATAATTGAAGAACACATAAAGAAAACCGTATTTTAAACTTGTAGAACATGAATATGCAATAATGAAGTTGTTTAGTATATATTATTGAAGATGATGTCATTGATTGGTATGATATTTTTAAGAAAGATCTCTAATTCGCACATGAAAATAACTTGAAAAGACCTATTTAGGATCTATGAGGAGTTTGATAAGCCTCAAATGAGCACACCTTGCTCACATTTTTATAAAATATCAAAAATAAATAAAATGAAACTATTATAGAGTTAATTTTGAGAAATAAAAAAGTGTGAAACCCACTAATTCCCCAAGCCTATTGAGCATATGACATTTTTTCCTACATCATTTCATTTGATTGAGATATAATCAACCAATAATAAGATCTAAAATCTTAAAACTATCTTGACTTATGTTATTACCATCCATGCTAACATTATGGAGGTTTGTAATTGTTGAGGTCAACATACCCCCATTTTTGAAAAATGAGGACCCTTGTTCAATTTTGCAAAATTGTGTTATAAATTGACATTCAAATTGATCAAAATTACATTATTAAATATTATGTTTGCTTCAACTTACATGGTTATCATCATGTTTACATTTGGCATGTCAACATTTAATTTTGATTTGACTTTATCCAATATTAATAATGTTTGATCTATGTTTCCATGTTGCAAGTTTAATGGAGTGTCATTGTAATGAACACTTTTAGGGTTTTATGCTTTAATGAAAAATTAACCCTTAGTTAGTAAAATAAGGATGTTAACTTGACCCTTTATTTTTATCAAACCTTGGTCTTTTAATCAATTAATTGAATCTATGTTTAAATCTTTTAAAAACCTTAGTCTAATATGTTTTACCCTAGGTCTTTTAAATTAGATTCAAATTTACATGGGATCAAATTTGCATGGGAACATTTTAATTATGTCTTAGGATTATTTTAAATTATATCCTAAAGTTCTAATCATGTTTATTAACATGACCAAAACCTTAGGATACAATTTTATAAGTCCTTTATAGCGCAAAACCCTCACCTAGTCTATTTTATTGCTCATGGAGAATAACTAAATGTAGGGGGAAATTTATTATGTTTTTAAACTTAGTTTAAATTTTAGCCTAATTCCTAATTATATTTATTAATATAACTAATAACTTAGTCTAAAACTTTAATCCTAAGTTTATTTATATTCCTCGAGTCCTAACTTAGTTTATTTTCATTACTTGAAGGAATGAATCAACATGAGGATGCTAGGTGGTGAGATATCAGAGCTCAAAAGGGAGATCGATGGTACATAGGCATCCACTCAGGTCAAATTGTCAAAGCTCTTGATATGGAATGTAGAAGTGACAAGTTTCACAATCATGATGAAAAAGTAAAAATATCTAATGGTGCAAGGCAACGTTAATAGGTCAATGTTTGTAGAGGAATTTGAGAGTGACAAATGTCATGATCTCGATGACTTATCCCAAGATCAATGGTCCACATTTAACTATATGTACAAAAGACAAAACCAAGTGGATTGAGATCAATGAAGTGCATTGATCCATGTAAAGGAGATCTAATGGTGCAAGATGAAGGTATATTTTTTAAATGGCCTAAAATAAATACGATAGTGATAAGTGTCATAACTTTAATGAATGGAATGGAGATCAACCAATGGCATTAAATCTCTCAAATATAGATCTATGGAGAGTGATGGGTCAACAATTCAATAGGCCCAGATCAAATGACAAGCTACCACATGGAACAAAGGTATTAAGTGATGGAGTGTGTTTGTAGTGAGGACAAAAATCTTGCAGAGGTGCCACATGACACACTCTCAGGAGATCAAATGAGGATCAACAATTCATGATGAAGTTAGGGCTAGTGGGCCACAAATAAAGTTCTACATAAACCCTCAAAAAATCCCTAAGCATATGGATTACCCTAATCTATCTCTAATTCCATTGTATTGATCTAAGAGAAGGTAGAAATATTATTTGCAATTGAATAATTTGATCAAGATTATAAAAATGGTAGAACATAAACATCTTTTAAAGGAAGATGCCAAACTATAATTAACAACAGATGTTGAAGGTCATATTTTCAAGGACACCAAGTTCATTGATACCGCCTTAAACATAGGAGATCGTAATTATTTAAAATTATTCTAGATAATTGAGAACCAACCAACCATTACCAGGGATGAGGAGAAGAATATCTTATCAAAAAGGTTCTCTGATAATATAGTGGCAATCTAGATGGTCAGCCTACATTATGTAGTTGTAAAACTTAAGATTTTGGGAACCAAGTCTTTTCAGACCTTCATAAGAACATTCCTATCGGCCAACTTAGACCAAGGGTTAGAATGATAATGAAAATGTTGAAAAAATTGTGTGGAAATGCAACTACTACATATGTAGACCCAATATGGGTGCCCATGGTCTACTTTATTATTGAAAAGGTAATTGTCCCTCTTTTGGGTGAAATAATTAGTATCTCATTGAGTATACAAATCTATACAATTGGGCATAAGAAGAAAACATAATTTTACATGATTTATTACCTCTTAGATGCCTTATGTATAACAACAAAGATTCCAAATCAGAGGGAGTGGTCTCCAAATGGAACCTAAATAATTTCCCAATATTATCCTAAGTTACATATCTACAAATATAGGGATCACATTCAATTTATATGTGATTATGTCTATCTAGCCTTGACTAAAGCTATAAATGGTATCCTCATGTCAAAAGTTAGTCCATTAATCAAAAAATATATAGAATCAATAGGAGATATATGGTTATATCTAGATTATATAGTCATCAAGATTGAAGGAACACAAAAATCTCCCCTCAAGCTACTTGTCCATGTTCCTGATAATTTGGTTGAGTAAGTGGTAGCTTACATATTTTTCCATGGTGTTGATGATCTTTTGAAACTAAAAGGAAGGGACTCCTTCACAACCTCCCCATGACCATTGAAAAGACAAACTTCAGGCAGTAGGATAATGTTGAGGCAACATCAAAGCACATATCATCTTTCAATTTATAGATTGATGATCTTAGATAGTGGGGCCCTTATGGGAAGGTGAAAGAACATTTAAGAATCAAAGGGATTTTGAAGATATCCTATGAAGATGAGCTTGGTGCCTTTGATCCTATATACATCAAAGCATCTACTTACTTTAAAGTCACTAAAAGGCTGAAGGAACATAACCTAAGACCTGAGTGTAGACTAGAAATAAATCAAAAGGTGGATGATAGATAGAAATTAGGCCCCAAGTAGTACCATTTGATCAGTGGAGAATATTTTAGGCCTCCATTAGTTAGTTCCCAAGTAGAGACACAAATAGAGCATAGGCCTGAGGAGAAAATGCTAGATGAAATAGCTTCTAACTCATCAGCTAATGAACCTTCCAAAATACTAGAACAAGGACATCAAGAAGAGGTACACATGATAGATATAGATCCTCAAGAGTCTATTAAGGATGTATTAAATATGTTGTCTATGACATAAATAGACTTAGATGAAAAAGAGAAGACAATTGTTGAGGAAACTAAGGATGACAAAGGAAAATCTTTGGACTTGGTTCCTGTTGACACTCCAAAAAGAAAAGTTGAGCTAGCTATTGTTCCAAAATAAAAGAGAACCCAAGGTGACTATCACTACTCCTTTAAGTGAATTCAATATGTTTAGTGAATAAAAAATAGTATACAGCCCACCAATTTTAGAATGGTTATTGTATGAACCTAGATTGCAGAAAGTGCCCACTATGCACCATCATTGGGTTATGATGATGGTTATTAACATTATTATGTATCAAGAGCTTAAACCATGAATAGTTACTTTACAAGAGGAGGAGGCAAGAATATTAGCTACACCAAGTGATTTAGAAACTCTATCACAAGTTGAGATCAATATCCCACAGGTGATTCAATCTATAATTGGAGTCAAATTTGATCTAGAAACTACTAGCTTACAAAAGATGATAGAAAAGAAGGTCATAGTAAGAGGTGAAGAAATGACATATCAGAGGTAGAGCCATTGACCAATTTGAGTTAAAAGTAGGGTAAAAGGCCTAGTGAAGACCCTATCTTTATGGAAGATGTTCTTGAATTAGCCCAAACATAGACATAACAATTACAAATAGCCATTAAGGGCTTAAATCAAGAGCAAGCTATCTTATCAGTTCTAGGAGAGATGGTCACCCAATTTGAGATCACCATGAATGACTTATTTATCTCCTTGAAAGCCATAATATCTAATCAAGATGCAATAAACAAATAGGGTACTTTGTCTATAGGCCAAGTTGGCCAATGGCAGGTTTCAAGCCACAAGGTGAAGGATTTGATCAATGCTTTGATAGAGGATCAAATCCGTAAATTTAGAATAGTCAGACTAGTTCATTTGAACATGGATATGGAAATATTGGTGGATAAGATCAAGGAATTAAGGAAATGGTCTAGGGGCATGGGAGATATGTCTAATGATCTCCAATAGTTAGAAAATAGAATAATGCACATATTGGGGATCCTAATCAAGGATCCTACCACACCCAACCCAATTGGTTTAATCACAAATGAGGAATTCAAGCAAAGAGCTACACATTTCATGCATGAGGTAAGGAATCAAATCCAAGGAAAGATAGGTACATATAATAAAAGGATCATTGACATGATTTTATCAAATGATGAGAAGATTAGTGATGCAAGGAGAATCAAAGAGGCATTAAATAGGGTAGATAAATATCTCAAGAACCTGGCCAATCAAGAAAATGATATTTTCATCGAACCCATTGTCAATCTCAAGTTAATTGATGAGCAACACTATAGAATGAAGATATTGTAGTAGAGGCAACATACTACAACAATAGGGGAGTCCCAAAGACAAATTTGTTGACTTTATAATATTATTTTGTAACTAAACATGTATATTTTGAAAAGAGAATATTCTTTTTTTAAATCATGTGCAAATTTATAAAGTGCATTGCTTATACGTTATTCTATTTAGAAAGTGTCATTAATTCTAGAATATTGTAGAAGGACAATTGTCTTAGACACTTGTAAAATTATTATTTGGCATGATTGACCAAAATAATCACTTAATCTTCTATAAAAAGGGTATTTTCATTTGTAAAGAGGAGAGAAATGTGAGAAAAAACTTTATGTAAAATTTGAGCAATTAATAAAAGTAAGGACTTCTTCAAATATTTTCCAATGTTTATTTGTGTGTTATGGTTGCTCTCTCAATTATCTATTTGGATGTCCAAATTTGTGTGTACATTTGAATGCATATTTTTCAATTTATGCTTATGCTATATTGATTCAAATATCTTAGGTTCATTTCATTTTCTTTTCTCTTCTTGTAGATGTGCTTATGTAATTTGTTTGTAGGGTAAATCTTCAAATTGAATCTGGTTCTTATTTACATTGTTCCTACTATCCTTAGATGTTTTCCTGATATATGATAGGATCTAAGCTTTATTTATTTTATGTCATATATTGGTTTTAATTGTATGTTTGAATGAAATATAAACATTTTCATAATATCTGGACTAAAAATTAGAATGCCTGCTTTCTGTCCTACCCTTCCTTTTGCTTATTTTTGATTAAGTCAATTTAGTTTAGCTTTCGTTATGAATATCCCTACTAGATTAGATTTAAGACTTAGGTTTTGATCATAATTCATGTCACTTAGTTTATATTACTCTCATTTTTATAAGAAAACTATTAGGCCACATTTTCTCCCAACAACCAAACAATTACATTATAAATTTTGTGAAATAGTTCATTTTCTTTATCGCTATTCTACCAAAGATATAAATAGTATCATAACCTACAACTCATGTAATGGATTATCTAAATACAAAAATGAGAAGTGTTTCTTAAACACTTTGTACCCTTGTGATACATATTTAGGCATCAAAAGGTGACATTTCACTGGTGCTAGAAGTAGGGTCTTAGCTAAATCTTTGTGAATTTGAAGTGTTTGTTAATTTTAGTGAATTTTATTTAAATATAAGTGAATTATTTAATTTTTTGTGTCTTTATTATATTGATTATGTAAATATCATTGATATTTATTGTTTTATACCAATCTTTAGGCTCATTTAGCTAAATATTACTATTCTTTGAAGATTCATGAGAAATTATTTCAAAGGTAGTTCAAGCTTTGTAAATGCAGTCATATTAAATTTCCACATTAATAGTTTGAGTGTGTCTTGAGACACCCCATCCATAGGTCCTTTTTGCATGCTCTTGTGACCCTTCTAGACACCTTTTTCTCATTATCAGTCATCTAAAACCTTTTTAATGGCCATTCCACCTTAGCCAAATTGTATTCCCAATGCCAATCCTATTCCCCTAGGTCCCAAACTTGTAGGACAGGAGCACCCCATTTGGATTGTATCACCCATAGAGAAGTGTCCTATTTTTTGTGGTCATATCCATTTGTAATTTGATCCCCAATGGTCATTTTCATCTAGTCCTTAGCCTTAATTATGTTATCATAGCATGAATACATCTGACCCATGACTAATCGTTCCCTATAAAATCCCACTCAAAGATCATTTACAAAAGAGGTGACAAAACTTACAAAGTAAGCAAGAATAGAAACAAAAAACTAAGGAAAAATTCCCTATTATTTTCACATAGTCACCTAACATAGCTAAAAAACCTACGCAAATCCTCATACCAGTCCGTAGCCACCTCAAACACTATCAATTTGGCATTTGCATCTGCATGACACTATTACACAAAGCACACTAGGTGGAAGAAATACATATGTCTTGATCCCTCTTTGAAGTATTGGTATGTAGGCAACATACCCACATAAGGGGTGTGTATTTTACATTCAGTACATATTTAACACTAACCCCCTTTCTCAAGTGACTTAAATATAATTTTATCAAGCATGATGGAGGGTTAGGGTCTGAAGATAAAATCAGCGCCACAGTGAGTTCCGTTGACAACCAATTCTTATTTTTTCATAGGCACGCTCACACAAGCACAACATAACTACCTAGAAAGTTTCAAGTCTCTATGATTATTTTGAAAAATAGCAGTAGGAATGGACAATAGTGATGGACACCAAAACATCCACTTTTTGGTATTCCTATCCTTTCACATAACAAAATCTAGATTTAGGTTTACGACACCTTCCCAGTCTTGTAAAACCATTTTAAACCTATGTATCAACTATCTTAGTCTATTTTATAGCTAAGATATATTTCTTATTATTTATTACTATTTTTAGAAAGGTGAAATTTATAAATAGTTGCACAAATTAGGACTGTATTTATTGTTATATTCTATACTAATTTATTATTCCAACCCCTTAACTAAAATAGGAATAAAACTCCATTATTCCCAAAAAAGTTAAATTAGTAAATCTACCATGTTCAAGGTTAGTGATATCTATTTTTTTCAAAGGTTGATTGATTTTTCCCAAATTTAGGTTTATTTGAACTTAAAAGTGTAAATATCATTTATATTCATTAGTTTAGACACATCTTTGAGATAATTCAGTTAAAGATAGTTGTTATTTGTATAAATTTATGAAAAATTGGCTTAACATTCAAATATAATCATTATTATTTACAAAGATAATGTTTACACATCATATTTTTAATAGGATTCAAAGTTTACAAGATGGAACTACCAAGAATTAGGACTAGGTCATGTTTAAAGTCAAGATTACCTCTCCTTTCATTAGAAGTTCATAGGAAAGAAAGAGCATATAAAGGTAAGTGAAGGGTCTCTAAATCTCAACCTACTTCACCTATTTGTGGTGCTTCTTTATTCAATCCTTATTAAGGTATGGCTTAGTTAGGTGGATCTTCCATCAATGTGCTTGGTCAGGTACATGACTTACCTAGAAATTCTAATAAATACTTGCCTTTTTTTAGTCTTAATGGTGTGTTTAATGTTGAAGAACATATCAAAATTTTCAAGGCTAATTTAAGATTGTTGAATGTGATTCATGAAGATGTTGCATGTAGATTATTCCCTTTTAATTTTAAATATGTTACATATGATTGGTTCCTCAACCTCCCTGATAATTGTATCACTAGTTGGAATAATTTTAATAGTATTTTAATTGATCAATTTGGAAAAATCATTAGTCCTTGTATCCTTTATCAATAATTCACCACTGTGAAAAGAGATTCGAGTGAAACTATTAAATATTTTAATGTTAGGTTCTAGAAGATGTTTAGTAAAACCATAACTCTTTATAGACCTAATGAAGCTTCAACCTTAGAAATATACAAGGATTCTTTATATCCCATGACTTCTATTTTCTTGAAAAGGTCTATTGGATTTATTAACACATTAGCCTTGGCCTATGCTAAATTTGTGATAATTAATGATAAAATGTAACCTTAAGGTCAACTAGCATATGTTATTCCCAATGCCAATCCCAATCTACCTATGATGAATGTCATTCCCAATGTCAATCAGAATGTGATTGCTTTAAATCAACCACCAATGTTGAATCAACTACCCTTGAGTCATGCTCATCCTAATCAAAACCTAGGATTCTTGAATAACACTACAAATAGATTTCATCCACAAGATCAAAGAGCTTTGGTGCCAACAACTAATAGTAATACTCAAGTTCATAACTCAAAGGCACCCAAGAATGAGAATGAATCCATAATAAATACGGCTCAAACATTGATCACTAATTTCCTTGAATTGCAAAAACAAGTAGGTAATACTGGGGAAAACTCTAATAGGAACTATTCCTATCAAACATTCAATATACCTACAAATAAGTTTCACAACAATAGAAACAATTACAACAATAATGAGTCATCTACCAACAAGAACAATCCTGAGATAAACATATGTGATGTAGCTTTAACTAAATATTATAGGGTTCATAACACTTCAAAGAGCATGGTGAATTGGATTGTATTGAATTTTTAAATGCTTTTGAGTTCTTTCAAGATGAGTTAGATACATTTGAAGGTGGACCTAATAAAGATAATTTTACAAGTACAACAAGTTCTTCAAAGTCATCTAAGTCTATTGATACAACTCTCATGGTGGAGACATTTGATTTTTCTTTCCAAGATGAGAATGAGCCTGAGGATACCCCTGAAGAGATTCATGCTTTTTAGAAATATATAAAGAAGACTTATCCTCTAAGTAATAGATATAAAAAATAACCTTTGACTACTTCAACTCCACCAAATAATTTTGACACTCTTTCAGATCCTACAATAGACAACAATCATGAGCCTCCAAAGGGAAGTACTTCTAAACATAATATTAAGTCATCTAGTTATTCTACTAGGAGTGGATATGATATTGTTGAGGATATGAAAAATAATAAAGATAACATCACTTTACATGAGTTGACTCAAATTATTAAGCAAAGATATTTTTAGCTTGAATCTTTATCCAAGAAGCCTAGTGAATCATAAAAGATTATAAATGCGAATGTAGTTATGTATAAGAACAAAGTATAAGTTCTACCTTTCTTGTTAATAATTAATTTTTTTGGTAAGAACTTACATAATTGTTTGTTAGATTCAGGTGCTTATGCCAATATCATGCCCAAAGGTATTTGTGAGAAACTTGGTTTAACTCTAATTAAGTTTGATAGAGTAGTTACTCAATTAGACAAAATAAGGGTTAAAGTAATTGGAGAATTATTGAATTTTCATATGCAACTTGATACTGAACCAAAGATACAATAATTTATAAACATTAAAGTGGTGGATATTCTTGATGCTTATGAGATGTTGCTAAGTATGGATTGGACCAAGTCTTTCAATGGTTACATGTCCACTGATTGCTCTCATATTTGGATTTTATAGAAGGGAATTCCCAATCAAATCAGGATATAGAGAGAGCCAAATATGAAACACATGATCATCGAGTATAATGTTTCAAATGAAAAGGTCAACATGGTCAATTCTTAGTTAAGATTTTATACTCTTGATACTTCTAAGGTATGTGACTCTAAACATCTTCATGTTATGCTTAGAATTTGGAAATTATACTTTGATGGTGCTAGATGTAAATCTAGATCTGAAGTAGGAATTATTCCAATCAATCCCATTGGAAAAGAATTTAGTAATTCTTATAGACTTTTGTTTTCATTCACTAACAATTTGGTAGAGTATGATGCTTTAATCCTCTAAGGGTTTAAATTTGCTATCAATCACAAGGTTAAAGAACTGCGAGTGTATGGTGATTATGAGCTAGTGGTTAATCAAGCTAGAAGTAAGTACCAATGCAAATTGTCCTATCTTAAAAAATATAAGTTTAGAGTGTGGGACCTGATAGATTACTTTAATGCCTTTAACATTATCTCAGTTCCTAGAAAAGAGAACAAGATTGATGATGAATTAGCCTCAGTTGCAGCCAATCTTATGCCAAATTAGGACTCTAAACTAGGAAACCTTAGCATTGAGTTGGTTCAATGTCCTTTAGTTCCTAACAATGTCAACCATTTATAAGTATTTAGTGATGATAAGCAAATCATATACTTCATGAATAATTCAGGAGTATTTGAGTCTCACATCATTGATGAGGTCAATGAAAATTATCTTGAGGAAGATAAAGTTGATGAAAAGATTGTACAACTAAATGAAAACAAAATTCTCAAAGGCATGATTGCCTTAGAAAGACAATTTGACATAGATAAACTATCTAAATCTATTTAAAATCCCAAATTGAGTGGGAAAGATTATAATGTAGTTGATCTATGAATTTAAGGTCAACTTAAGCTAGTTAATATTGGTATGACATGTACAAGTGAAGAATTGAGAAAGGCTAAAGAGTTGTTGACTAAATACAAAGATGTTATAGCATGGTCCTATGAAGACTTAAAGATATTTGTCTTTAGAATCATTACCCATACCATTCCATTAAAAGAGGCCTATAAAAATTTTAGGCAAAAACAAATACCTGTCAACCCTATCTTAGAACCATTGATCTATAAAGAGGTCAACAAGTTGTTGGATGAAAAAATAGTATTCCCCATTAGACATTCTACCTGGGTAGCTAATTTAGTGTTAGTTATAAATAAAAATGGAGAAATTAGATTATGCATAAACTTTAAAATTTTGAATAGAACTTCTAAAAAGGATAATTATCCTTTACCTTCCCTTGACCAAGTCATTCAAATTATTAGTGGTTATGATATGATGTCCTTTATTGATGGTTTTTCAGGTTATAATCAAGTACTTATGAACAATGAAGACAGAATGAAGACTACATATACAACCAAGTAGGGCACTTTTACCTACAAAAAAATGCCTTTTGGGCTAATAAATGCAAGAGAAATTTTTCAAAGAGCTATGGAACATGATTTTCAAGGTCTAATAAGTAAGTGAATTATCATATATATGTATGATCTAACTGTGTTTTCTAAAACATAGAAGATCACATTATGCATTTGCAATAGGTATTTGAACATTGTAGGAGGTATGGAATTTCCTTCAATCCTAATAAAATTATTTTTTACATTACTAAAGGGAAGTTTCTAGGACATGTTATAACCAAGGATGGGATTTCTATAGACCTTGATATAATTGATGCCATATCCAAAATAGAACCCCTTAACAGTAGAAAAGAATTAAAATCTTTCTTTGGGAAAATTAATTTTGTGAAAAAGTTCATTTCTAGTTTTTTAGAGATTGTGAATCCATTTAATGACAATTTGAAGAATAATGCCAAAGTCATATGGAATGAAGAGACAAAGAAAGCCTTCAAGGACATCAAATAAGCAAGTGGATAGGTACTCGTGTTGATAAGTTTTGATTTTACAAAAGATTTCTATCTTTATTCTTTTGCTTCTGATCATATCATAAATGTTGTTTTAACTCAAAAAATAGATAAGTGTGATCACCCTATTGTATTTATGAGAACTAATTTTAATAATGCTAAGTTAAACTATTCTCTCATTGACAAACAAACATTATCTTTAGTTAAGGTAGTTAAGAAGTTTAAAAACTATATTCTTAGGAATAAAGTGCATGCAATACTATTAGACCCTACCACTAAACTTATGTTTAGTCAATGTGAATTGGGAGAGAAAAGAGGTAAATGGATGTCTATTCTCCAAGAGTATGATCTTGAGATAAAAATTACCAAGTTAGTAAGATGTTAAGGATTGATTCAAATGATTGCCAATACTAATCCTAAATTAAGTGTCATAAGTTGAGCAACAACATTTTCAACCAAATGATTGGTATGATGTAATTATTCATCTTCTAATCAATGGTTGTTGTCTTCCAGGATTGAGTAGAGAGAAAATAAGAGCTTTGAGGCTCAAGGAAACATATTTATTGATCAAGGATGGAGTACTCTTCAATAAGAACTATGAAGGCATATACTTGAGATGTGTCTCAAAATAAGAAACAACTAAGATCTTGAACACTTTTCATGAAAAGCTTAGAAGTGGACATCCCTCTAAAAAAATAATAGCTCACAAGATCTTGAGGGTAGGATATTATTGGCCCAACATCTTCAATGATTATAAAAACATGTGAGAGAATGTCATCAGTGTCAGATATTCAACACTAAATAACCAAATGCAGTCATGCCATTAAAGCCAATTATGATTGATAAGCCTTTTGCTTAGTGGGGATTAGACTTTGTAAGGGTGATCAACCCCAACTCTTCAAATAGACATAAATATATGCTTAATACTACTAATTATTGCATAAGATGGATAGAAGTAGGGGCAACTAAATAATGTAGAACTGAAGATGTGATCAAGTTATTGGAAGAGAACATATGCACTAGATTTGGGACACTGGTATCTATAGTATATGATAAGGGATTAGCCTTTATATCCATTGAGATGACTAAGTGGAAGTATGATAACAATATCATTCTCAAGTTTTCATCAAACCATTACCCTCAAGGCAAAGGAGTCTCACAATCAATAAATAAGAACTTGATGAAAGCCATTAAAAATTATACAGCTGAAAAACCAAAGACATGGCATAAATTGCTTAAATATGCTTTGTGGGCAGAAAGTACTAGAGTGAAGAAAACATTGAAAGAATAACCATTTATGCTAGTATATGGTCAAGAACCTATATTTTTCATTACTCTCAAGCTTCCAACTTACAAGTTCATGCAAGATTATATGGATGAAGATCAAGAGTTTGAAAATTCAAGGCTGCTTGACATCATACAAATGGAAGATGCAAGGGAAGAAACATTTGCCAATTTCATCAGACATCAAACCATATTCAAGAGATGGTTTGATAAATATTCAGAAATTAAGGCATCTAGGGAAGGAGACCTAGTTCTTATTTGGGACAAAGCCTTAGAATCGAAAGGAAAGCATGAAAAATTCATTCCTTTATGGATTGGTCCATATCAAATTGCTAAGACTTTGGGAGACAATACGTTCAAGATCAAAGACCTACAAGGAGAAGATTTCACATTTCCAAATAATGTGCAATACCTCAAGCATAAATTTTCTACTCATCCACCTAAAGTCTTCATGGAGTTATTTGTAAGACTATCTAGAGTTAGTGTAGGTAGGTTTAGATTAGTTTCTTTATTATTCTCTGTTTATAAATAGTACTTGTATATATATGTTTGCTTGTTGTTTATTTGTTTCCTATCTATTTTTCTTGTTGTGTGCTTCCTTTCCTTTATTTTGTTCCTTACTTTCAATAATTCTTTTTCAAGACAATTTTGAAGCTCAATCATGGAGTTGCTTAAAAAGGGAACTTCACAAATCAAGAATGCAGGTATACATCGTAGGCATTGGTTGATCATGGATTATACAAATTAGAGATTGATGTTATAGCTTTGAGAATTTGGTGAGGATTGATATCTAGGTTAATTTTTCCTTAAAATATTAAACCTTGTTTTGATCTAAGTTTGATTCTAATAAGGATTGCATATGTTGAGTTAAATTTTTAATCATTACAATAAAGTCATGTTATCACTTAAAGAATAAAAATTGCCTAGGATGAAGTTTATAACCAAAGATGATTGTTTGAAGATCAGACATCTAACCAAATCCTAAAACCTGGCAAATTTTGGTTCCCAATCTTTGCTAAAAGTTAAATATACTTGAAAATATTAAAAAAATAAGAGCTTTATTGAAAATTTGAAAGCTTTATAAGTAAAGGTGATTCTAGTAACATCCACCAAGGCTATGAACATCTGGTTGGTAGTGGAGTAAGGCCTTGAGTGGATCCAAAGGTATCTATGTCGAGGATATGGATGCCTAACTGGTAGTAAAGCAATGCCCAAGCCTTCCCTGATCTAAAATCATGATCCTTAATGAATATTTAAATATTCTACAATTTAATGTTAATGATTAAAGTCATGAAATCTAGAAGTTATTCTCTAAATCCCATGACAATTAGTCAAGGAATCAAAGCACACATATAACATGACTAAGTTTTGATGTTTAAGCCTGATTCTGCATGTGTAAAACATATTTTAATCATGAATTGATCTTAATGATGGTACTTGACCATATGGAATAAGTAATATGGTTATTAGTTCAAACCAAGAGTATCTGGGTTCTAACATTTTGCAATGTTTCCCCTAGAAGTTGAATTTTTTTGAGATCAACATACCCCTATTTTTGAAAAATAAGGACCCTTATTCAATTTTACAAAATTGTGTTATAAATTGACATTCAAATTGATCAAAATTTCATTATTGAATATTATGTTTGCTTCAGCTTCCATGGTTCTCATCATGTTTACATTTGACATGTCAAAATTTAATTTTCATTTGACTTTATCCAATATTTCTAATGTTTGATCTCTATTTCCATGTTGCAAGTTTAGTGAAGTGTAATTAAATTGAACAAATTCAAGGTTTTGTGCTTTAATGATAAATTAAACCTTGGTTAAATCATTATGTTAACTTGACCCTTTGATTTGATCAAACCTTGATCTTTTAATCAATTAATTGAATCTATGTTTAAATCATATAAAAACCTTAGTCTAATATGTTTTAGACTAGGTATTTTAAATTAGATTCAAATTTACATGGGATCAAACTTGAATGGGAACATTTTAATTATGTCTTAGTATTATTTTATAATCTATTATAAAGTTCCAATCATGTTTATTAACACAACCAAAACCTTAGGCTAAAATTTTATAAGTCTTTTATAGCCTGAAACCCTTACCTAGTCTATTTTATTACTCACAGAGACTAACTAAACATGGGGGGAACTTTATTATGTTTTCAAACTTAATTTAAAATTTATCCTAAGTCCTAATTGTATTTATTAATACCACTAAGACCTTAGTATAGAACTTTAATCTTAAGTTTATTTATATTCCTTGAGTCCTGATTTAGTTTATTTTCATTGCTTGCATAAATGAATCAATGTGAGGATGCCAGGTGGTGAGATCTTGGAGCTCAAAATGAAGATTTATGGTACATAGGTGTTCATTCAAGTCAAAATTTTAAAGCTCTTGAGACAGAACATGTCAGCGACAAGTGTCACAATCATGATAAAAAAGTATAAAGATCTAATGATGCAGGGCAAATTCAATAGGTTAATGTTTGTAGTGGAATATGAGAGTGAAAAATATCATGATCTTGGTGACTTAGCCCAAGATCAATGGTCCATGTTTAGTCAGATGTATAAATTCTATAACTATGTGGATCAATATCAATGGATCACATTGATCTATGTAAAGGAGATCCAACGATGTGAGATGAAGGTAGACTTTTCAAAGGGCCTAAAATAAATGTGGTAGTGACAAGTGTCACAAATATGATGAATGGAATGGAGATCAACCAATGGAATTCAATATCTTGAATCCATATCTATGGTGAGTAATAGGTTGAATATTCAATAGGCCTGGTTTGAACGAGAAGTTACCATGTGGCACAAAGGCATTAAGTGATGGAGTGTGTTTATAATGAGCATAAAAAGCCCACAAAGCTATCACGTGGCACACTTTTGTGAGATAAAATGAGGATCAATGGATCATAATGAATCTAGGGCTAATTGACCCCATAGAAGATCAAAGGAGCATGTTTAATCAAGCTACAAGAGAGCACAATATGATGACACATGTCCCAAAAGGATAAATGGTCACATTTTGAAAATAAATGAATATTTTGACATGACAATGCCACATAAGTAAGACAAGTTAGATTAAAATATATTGTGGACCTGAAGACATGAAAGGTATAAATACATGATCTAAGAAAAATTTAAGTTATGAAGCTCATAGTTCAAACTAGTTGCCACCATTAAAGCCCTACATAAACCTTCAAAAATCCCTAAGCATACGAATTACCCTAATTTGTCTCTAATTCCACTGTATTGAGCTGAGAGAAGGTATAATTATTATTCAACAACTAAATAATTCCATCAAGATTATAACAATGGCAACACACAAGCATGTTTCAAAGGAAGATGTCAAACTATACTTGACAACAGATGTTGAAGGTCATGTTTTCATGGACATTGAGTTCGTTGCTACTACCTTGAAAATAGGAGATAGTAATTGGTCAAAATTATTTTGGAGAATCAAGAACCAACCAGTAATTACCAAGGAAGAGGAGAATAATCTCTTAGCCAAAAGGTTCTATTATGATATAGTGTCAATCTAGATGGTTGACCTACATTATGCAACTACAAAACCAGAGATTTGGAGAACCAAGTCTTTTTAGATCTCAATAAGAACATTCATATCAGCCAATTTAAACCAAGGGTTATAATGATAACGATAATTTTGATCAAATTATGTGTAAATGCAACCATTACATATATATACCTAGTATGGGTGGCCATGGTCTACTTTATTGTTCAAAAGGTAATTATCCCTCTTTTGGGTGAAATAATCAGTATCTCATTGAGTAGACAAATCTATGCAATTAGGCATAAGAAGAAAACTCAATTTTACATGATGTCTTACCTCTTAGATTCCTTACGTGAAACAACAAAGATTCCAAATCAGAGGGAGTGATCTCCAAATGGAACCTAGATAGTTTCCCAATATTATTCTAAGTTGCACATCTACAAATATAGGGATCACTTTCAATTTATCTTTGATTGTGCCTATCCAGCCTTGACTAAAGATATAAATGGTATACCCATGTCAATATTTATTCCATTAATCAAAAAATATATAGAATTAATATGAGATATATGGTTGTATCCAAATTATACAGTCATGAGGATTGAAGGAACTCAAAATTCTCCCCTCAAGCTACCTGTCCATGTTCTTGATAAATTGGCTAAGAAAGAAGTAGCCTACTAATTTTTCCATGGTGTTGATGGTGTTTCCAAAACTAAAAGGAAGGGACTCCTTCAAAACCTCCCCATGACCATTGGCAAGACAACCTCCAAGCAGTGGGATAACATTGAGGTAACATCAAAACATATATCATATTTCAATTTACAGATTGATGAACTTAGATAGTGGGACCCTTATGGGAAGGTGAAAGAGCATTTAAGAATCAAAGGAATTTTTAATATATCATATTAACATGATCTTAGTGCATTTTATCCTATATACATCAAGGCATCTACTTACTTTAAAGTCACCAGAAGGCTGAAGAAACACAACCTAAGACCTGAGTCTAAACTAGAAATAAATCAAAAGGTGGATGACATATCGTAATTGGGCCCTAGGAAGTACCATTTGATCAGTGGAGAATATTCTAGGCCTCCATCAATCAGTGTCTAAGTAGATACATAGATAAAGCATAGCCCTGAGGAGAAAAGTCTAGATGAAATAGCTTCCAACTCCTCAGCTAATGAACCTCCCAAAGCAAAAGAATAAAAGGCACATCAAGAAGAGGTACACATGATAGCTATATATCCTCAAGAGTCTATTGAGGATGTATTAAATATGTCATATATTACATACATAGACTCAAATGAAGAAGAGAAGACAAGTGTTGAGGAAACTAAGGATGACAAAGGAAAATCTTTGGACTTGGTTCCTATCGACACTTCAAAAATAAAAGCTAAGCTGGCTATTATTCCAAAAGCAAAGAGACCAAAGGTAATTATCACTACTCCTTTAAGTGAATTTGAGTAACTAAAACATATTGTATGGCCCAAAAAATTTGGAATGGTTTTTGTATGAACCTAGATTGCGTAAAATACCCATTATGCACCATCATTGGGCTATGATGAAGGCTATTAACATTCTTGTGCATCAAGAGATTAAGTCATCAATAGTCAATTT
The DNA here is from genome assembly GCA_037957365.1 of Torreya grandis. Classification (NCBI taxonomy): domain Eukaryota; kingdom Viridiplantae; phylum Streptophyta; class Pinopsida; order Cupressales; family Taxaceae; genus Torreya; species Torreya grandis. Next base: position 1,313,541 of record JARHVA010000231.1, on the reverse strand, counting down.
ACAAGAGGAGGAGGAAATAATATTAGATACACCAAGTGATTCATAAACTCCATAACAATTTGAGATCCCTATCCCACAGGTGACTCAATATAAATTTGGATTCAAATTTGATCCAAAAACTACTAGCTTACAAAGAGCGATAGAAAAGAAGGTCATGACAAGTGGTGAAGAAATGACATATCATAAGGTAGATTAATTGACCAATTTGACTCAAAAGTAGGGACAAAGGCTTGGTGAATACTCTATCTTTAAGGAAGACATTCTTAAATTAGCCTAAGCATAGACAGAATAATTACAAGTACCATCAAGGGCCTAAAGCAACAAAAGATGAACCTTGAAGAGAAAGCTATCTTATCAATTCCAGGAAGAGATGGTCACCCAATTTTATACCACCATGAATGACTTATTCATCTCCTTTAAGGCCATAATATCCAAGAAATATGTAGTAAATAAATAGGGTACTTTGGATATAGGCCGAGCTGGCCAATGGTAGGCTTCAAGCCACAAGGTGAAGGATTTGATCAATGTTTTGATAGAGGATCAAATCCTTGAATTTAGAATAGTTAGCCTAGTCCATTTAAACATGGATATTGTAATATTAGTGGATAATATCAAGGCATTAATAAAATGGGCCAAGGGCATGGGAGATATCTCTAATGATATCCAATAGTTAGAAAATAGAATAATGCACATACTGGGGAGCCTAATCAAGGATCCTTCCACACTCAGCCCTATTGATTTAATCACAGATAAGGAATTAAAGAAAAGAGATACACATTTCATGCATGGGGTAAGTAATCAAAGCAAAGGAAAGATAGGTGTAGATAATAAAAGGATCATGGACATGATTTTATCAGTTGATGAGAATATTAGTTATGCAAGGAGCATCAAAGAGGCATTGGACAAGGTAGATAAAGACCTCAAGGACCTAGATGATCAAGAAAATGAGATTTTCATGGAACCCATTGTCAACTTCAAGCTAATTAATGAGTAGCACTACAAAATGAAGATCCTATAGCAGAGGCAAAAGATTACAATAATAAGGGAGTCCGAGAGTCAAATTTGTTGACTTTAGAATATTATTTTGTAACTAAACATGTATATTTTGAAAAGAGAATATTCTTTTCTAAAATCATGTGAAACTTTGTAAAGCACATTATTTATAGGTTAGTCTATTTAAAAAGTATCATTAATTATAGAACATTATAGAAGGAAAACTATCCTAGACATTTGTACAATTGTTATTTGACATGATTGGCCGACATACTCCCTTAATATTCTATAAAATAAGTATTTTAATTTTTAAAGAGGAGGGAGTTTTGAGTAAAAAATTTGTGTAAACTTTGATTAATTAATACAAGCAAGGAAATCTTCAAAGATTGTCTAGTGTTTGTTTGTGTGTTTGCTATTATGGCTACTTTGTCAATTATCTATTTGGATGTCCAGATTTAAATGGTTTTTATGGATTACAGATGTCTACATTTGAATGCAAATTTTTAAATTTTTGCTTATGCTAGATTGATTAAAATATCTTTGGTTTATTTTATTATCTTTGGTCTTCTTGCAGATGTGCTTATGCAATTTGTTTGTAGGGTGAATCTTCAAATTAAATCTAGATCTTATTTGCATTGTTCCTAATATCCTTAGATGTTTGCCTAATATATGATAGGATCTTAGATTTATCTATTTCACGTAATATATTGGTTTTAGGTGTGTGTTTGGATGAAATCTAAACTTTGTCATAATGTCTGGACTAAAAATCAGAATGCCTTCTTTCTGCCCTACCCTTTTGCTTATTTTTTGATCGATTCACTTTAGTTTAGCTTTAATTGTGAATATTCATGCTATATTAGATTTTAAACTTAGGTTTTGATCATAATTAACTTCAATTATTTTAGATTACTCTCATTTTCACAAGAAAGCTATTAAGCCACAGTTCCTCCCAACAACCGAATAGTTACATTATAAATTTTGTGAAATAGTTCATTTTATTTGATGTTATTACACTAGAGATATCAATAATATCACAACCTACAACTCATGTAATGGATTATTTGAATCCAAAAATGAGAAGTGTTTCTTAAACACTCTGGACTCCTATGATACACATTCATGCATCAATAGTAATATTTATAGGTTTAGGTATAAACCAAAGAGGAAAATAATTGATGTTGAATCACATTTAAAAAATAATAGAGCTAGGTTAGATAAACTTATCTAATCCTATATAAATAACCTATCTACCATGGAGAGTAAAATAAGGATCCTTATACTACATGTATGCCTACAAATCAGCTATCTAGATGTCATTTTGTTAGATTAAAAATATGTATCTTGAATCCCTTGAACCTCCAAATTATATTGACAATGTTATATCACATAAATATTGGTGTATTCCTTATGATACCTCTTATTATTCAAGTACATGTGCCATGGCAAATCAAGAACAATGTTCCCAAATTCAAAAAGAACTAGAAGAAGAAGAATAACATGTAATGAGTATCACATGGACCTAGTGTATTTAAAAAGAGGTAAATGAATTCTATTAGAGAAAGAGGAGTCCCAATAGTAACACATGAATGATTAATATGAATTAAAGTTTTTACCATATCCTTAAAAAGCATTCCTCACTGAAAACAACCTCAACTATTACTTATCACATAAAAAAAAACCTCCTCCCTCTAATCCCTTGTCTTACCCTCCCAAAAATATCTCAAAAATTAATCTCGTTAAGGAGAAATTACCCAAGGATATATCCAAAGACCACCCTCAAAACCATTTTATTCCATATCCTCCAAAGGAAACTATTAGAGAAATAAATCTTGAGCTTAAATCTCTACCACTTCCTACTTCCAAGTTTAATATCATTACTTCACCTAAAAATATCAATATTCTTGTCCTTTTGACTACCTTGCTCTAATATAAAGACAAAAAATAGAGTTTTTTTAAAGTGGTTAGGAATTTTATCTTAATCCAATAACATTGTGGTGGTAGTCATGGCTATATATCAATGTGCTTAGTGTATCAGGAAGATAAAATACTCTCATGTTTTGAATTACATTAATTTGTGGGAAATAAACACCTCCATAATTACATGTTAGATTAGAAATTATCTTTAAACTTAATACTGAAGGTCATCATCATGGAGAAATTGTAAGCAACCAATATATAATATTTTTAGAGTTTGAGCCAATGCCCAATAAAGTAGGGAAACCCATCTTTTTGAGTATGTAGAGGTAATATAATTTGTATTTTACCAAATATAAGTGAGATTAATTATAAAAATTGTTCTCGTTCTTATATTAGTGAAATTTTTGGGTTTTTGGGAGTGTATACATGTCAAAGATAACTAATACAATAACACACATTAGAAATAGTCCTTTATAATAATCGACATTAGAACTTAAAAAATGTTAAAAAAAAACCCTCATAAATATTATGCTATGAATATCACAAACTTATTTATTAAATAACAAAAAAACAAAACAAAAAAAAATCAAATAAAAAACAACAAACCAACCTCAAAATTGCATATAAATAAATTAAATTATTGAGATATTCCAAACTAGTCATCAATCAAGTCAAACAAAAGTTCTAGACCAAGCATGCAAAACTCATGAAATACAAAAGTTTGGTGAGGAATTATCTTGACTCGTTTTATAAATTATCCACGAGTTTTGTCTCTCATGAGAACACTCATCAATTCAATGTGAATAAATATTTTACCTCAGTTTTATAATGATTTCATGAACATGTCAAAGAAGAGTATGTGATTTGATTAGTGCATCAACCAACCATCCATAATAATATTCAGTATTGGTAAGTGTTTGAATATAATTTTCAAATAACTAGATGGATTAAGGAGAACTTATAGCTCTCAAGGTTGATGGATATAAAATATTCCAAGTCACGGGGATGATAAACAAAATATTCAACTCAAGATCAATTGCATTCTAATGGGTTTCATCTCCATGTAACACTTATTTAAATTTAAGGATGAAGATAGACACCTACCACTTATTAGATATTTTATTTATTATGAGAATCAAAGATATGTATCTCTATTCTTTAGAGAGATGACCAAATACAAAGATGGTTTCATTAAGAGTCATAATCACAACTCTTTTTTTTAAGGTTCAACTTCAAACTTCATTCTTAAACTTCAATTTCAGCAGTGCAGACAAACTTATTGTCATACTTAGTAGCCATGATTTTTTATAAAAAAAATATCAACAACTTATCTCTTGTATTTATCTCCTTTTTATCTTGCATACATCCTTATTGTAAATATGCTTTACTTACATCCCTATTTACATGTTATGGTTAATATTGAAAATTAATTACATACAAGGCATAACCTTACAATTTAATGAACCAAATAAGCACTAATCACATTAATGGTGTAGGTTTTTTGTTTATTTATTTATTTACCTATTTTTAGATGATAACATCTACCATTCATTTATTGGTAAATCATTGTCAACATCTGTATATAGGATAATATGATCAATGTAATGATCATGTTTCTCTCTAGAGATTAGAATATAAGTACAAGACCAAACCATAATCTTTGCACATGCAATGATATCAAAGAAAAATAATCAAGGGGTGTAATTAGTTGTGGATTTGGTAAATGGTAATCTAAATTTATTATCAAGGATATAAAGTTCTAAATCCTATGCCTAAGATATGGGATATGGGATCTAACTAGGTCACAAGATAATATCAATGGTGTAAATCAAGAATTGTAAAAGAGGTATCAAATATATAAAAAATAAACTTGGTAGGGTAACCTTGTTCAAAGATATAAATAAACTAGACTAAACAAGATATATATTCCAAATGGTTGTATGTAACTTTAGTCTAAGTGAATGTGGCCTAGACAAGAGCATAAACTATGGTTATATCTGTAGACATATAATATGTTAGTATTAAGAATAAATGAACCTAGGGAAGGAAAGTCACAATAATAGACATACTACTCTAATAATAAGTAGAACATATATATCTACTATGAAAATAAATGGAAAGAAATTAAGGATAAAGATACTTACCATTAGTTGACATGTTGGCATATCAATCTTCCCCTTGGATCTAGTCTTACTTTGCAATAGATGTTTATAGGTGAAGACCTTAAATGATAATTATGAAGACCTAAGTGTCTTTAATTAAGTACTTCAAGTACTAAGGGGTGCCTCATTGGTTCAAATTAATCTTATTGAGCTTCAATGACCTTAAGAAAGACTTGACCTCCAAAAGAATAAGCATCTATCCACTAACTCCTCCTTCTACTACTTAAGGAAAAAAATGAGAGATAAGGCAAAGTAGATGACTATTGAATGTGTTGGAAATTATATTTATGATCTGTGTATATATGGATCCAAACTTAGAAATTAATTATTGATCCAAATCAATATAATATAATTATATCAATCGACACAATAATTTATCATCATTCATGATATAACATAGAGAGTTCAAAAATATATCTATAGTGTCAATATAATATGTGGATATACATGAAGGAAAAAACTATATATCGATAGTGATGATAAAGTAGGAAATATAGGGAGGTTACAAAACTGAACAAAAGGAATCAAAAATGGAAAAGGGAAAAGAGACTTAGTGAAGGCCATGATGAAGTGAGTTACGTATGAATATAAGATATGTGCACATAGCTTGAAAAATCACCATGATCCAACTCCACCCCTTTTTGGTGTATTCCTTAAGGCATGCACTCAAGGAGAGTGATGCATTGATGAGTTATGTAAGAGAGATCATTAGTAAAAGATGAAGATGAAAAATACCAGGGGATATATGTGCCTTACCCAAAGTTCATCGTATGTCACAATAGTGTAACACAAAATGGTGCTTTGGGAAAGATACATAAGAACATGAAAGAATAAAGTAAATACTCATAAATGAACAGTTGAAAGTAACATATACATACATTGACTTACCTTTATACATAAATGATACATCCAAATGTTATAGTATTGTTCATGACATAAAATAAATATGGCTAATTTAATGACAAAATGTTTAAAAAAATAAAATAAACATGCACGTATGCATGATAGTCAATAAATGGAAGTAAATGAAAAATCTCAAAAAATTATTGTAAAACTTAAAAAAGTGGCAAGCCAAGAATGATAAGGATAACTTAGACCCAAAATATATAAGGAAGAAGCTAATAACAACTGAACATTGGTAAGAAAAAATGTGAAGGCTAAATTAGAATTGAATAACCCAAGGAAAAAGATAACTAAGCAATATAAAGTAAAAGATGCAAAGTAGAAATGATATTAAATGGTCTGTAAAAGGCAAAACATGAAAGCATGAAAGGGAGAAATGGTATGATATGGCCTACAAAAAGTGAATATAAATATCAAGGTCCTAAACATATGTAAGATTAATTCTATAAAAATAAGGCAATTACCAAGAGAGCATCTCACAATAGCTCAAAAGTGCAACTTATATTGAAAATGGAGTGTTTAAAGAGTAACCTATGAATGTTAATGTTATCATGATGCTAACATGTCTAAAATAAATGAATAATATAGAATAAAAAGATAAGAGAGAATTAGGAATGGATTTTCCTATCATGGGGAAAAAGTTGAGGGAGAGAAAAGAGGGCATTACCAAGGTGAAAACATGCTCTTTACTAGAAATAAGATGTATTCTAATAAGTTTGGCAATACTATGAGTTTTCAACATCAAGGACCTAGAGAACCCAACCTAGTAAGCATAAGCTTTACCTAATTATTAAATTATAAAGATAAAAACATGAAGGATAATATGCATGAAAAATAAAAGGATTTTATCTTCCCAAAACATGTTCACTGTTCCTCAGGAGTCCTTACAGAGTTGTCAGTCTACTGTAAGGATTGGGTACTTATGTGAGAAATTAGGTAGAATTAATGATATATGTTTGGAACCTCTTACCCTAGTCTATTGTCTTACCATAACCTAATGGACATAGTCTCTATTATGAAGTAAACTATGGAGTTTGATCTTTAACTAGGATATGGAGTGTGTTAATGATATTATCATATCTTTTGGTGTGATTTGACTATTGACATGTTCTTTCTTTGCCTTTTGATTTTTTATATTATTTATTTTTAATATTTTGGTTTTTTATATCTTTCTCATCCATATATATCTAAAATACCAAAAATCAATGATAAAGATGACTGACACAAGAAAACTTACACCTAGCTACTAAAGAAGAGAACCTGGAGACCATAATTCATAGATATTCTAAGACTTACACCTTAGAAAAGAGTCTAATTTTGAAACTGACCTTAATGTACCCAAAATCAAGTAGAAATAGGAAATACAAAGGTGTTTTACTGTAATTTTGGATTAAAATAATCAATACTAATCCTAGTGGGATAAAAATAATGTATAGTAATTTTTATATTAAGATATGACATACAAGCATACATCTGAATGCAAAATACTTAAACTGATTGAAACCATTCAAAAAGTGGGATATGCTAAATATAGTAAGTAAAATAAAGGGATGAGTACATATATTTTCTTGGTGATTATATTTTGGAAGTAAAAATAAAAATAAAGTAGGTTTATGGCTCGTTTGGTTTTGGATATTATTTTATGTTTATGTAGGGTCAGTTTTACCAAATTGGGTCAATATCGTAGTCAATACTGATTTATACTAATTATTACTAACTTATGTGTAAATAAGTAATTATGACTATACAATCAACTACGCCTATCTATGTTTCAATTTTATTTTCAATCTTGAACCCTGATGATGTGTGTAATTACCAAAATTAGTCTCATTTACTTTGAAACCTTAGGTGTGCTTATGAGGGCTAAAAAACTAAAAAAAATAGGAAAGTGTAATGGGTTGAGTTTTTCCCAATCACCTTGATTTAATGATTGACCATTACTTATGTATCTGATACTCTAAGGAGAGAAATCAAGCCACACATATTTATCCCACCTAGTGTGATTGTATAATTATGCTCCTTCACTATATGTATGAAGCTAATGATTTAACTTTGATACTTGAAAATGTTTGCTTTGACTTAGATTTAGTGTGATTTATACTTGGTTTATGACTGCTCCTAGTGACAGATTTAAAATTTTGGAAGAATATAGTAGATTTTCTAAATGTGTAATAGTGTATAGATATGTACTAGATAAGTGTAAAGTGCATTTTAAATGAGACCTTGATTTGTTGATATATGAGACCAATTGGGTAAATTATTATGATACCAACACACTATGAAAATGGGCCAACCCTAAGGTGAGATTTTATTTTTAAAAATAGCCATTGCTTGGATATTTTTTGTTCCAACTAATTCAAGACTTTATCCATTGGTGATACTAACTAAATCATGATGAAATTGACCTATGTACATAAAAATTTAATTAAGAGTCTAAAGATGTCTATATAGGATATTTAACAGGTTTAAAACAAACAATGAGGTATATATAAGTGTGTAACAGCAAAATGTAAGGGTCAAATCATAAGATAACATGCAAATGTGAGATAATGGTAGATTTGGACCTTGTTTATGCACTCAAGTCATGTGTGGAAAATATATGTCAAGCTTGTCATTGTCAAGTACTAAAGACCATATTTTAGTATCTAAAAATACCCCATTTTATTATAGTAAATTAATTTATATATTAAAAGTATAAAATGTACCTGAGTGTGTGCAACAAACTATGATTTTGGTATGAAGCTCCAATTTTAATAGGTCACTCAATAACAAAACTTGAAATCATGTGTAGTCAATGTCTATAGGTTGACAATTTTAATATAAAATAGAATTTTTGAAATTTTGAAAAAACAAGGGTAAGAGTAAACCTATATGTTGATGAAAACTATGTTTCCCAAGCAACTTATTAGAGATGATGATTTCTTGTTGAAGCATTGGATAAAAATTTTCATCCTTGTTGAAACACAGGGAGAGTTTGGATGATTGTACCAAATTCTTTTGTAATTATGCAAGCTTTTGTGTTGGGAAGACAACACTTCTCAATGCTCATAAATGTGGGCATAATTACATAATGTACTAACCCAAATAATTATATGGGTAAAAATAGAATTATTAGGCTAGGTTCACTTAAAGAGATTGAATTAACCACTAAAAATGGCTTATATATTCAATTGTAATTTTGTACACAAGTCTACTAAAGTTTGATACATGTAAAAACAAAATATATGATCAAAATGGAATGGATAATGTCCCTACCTCCAACATGAATGTAAGTTTCATTATCTAGTTTTACTCAATGTAGAATAAAATGCATGATAAAAAAAGAATGAAAAATGTTCATGCCCCCATCAATATCAAAGATCTGATAAGTGTGAAGTGGAATTACAACCATTTTCTATTCAAATTTAAATTATTTTTTTGTGTATGTGTGTATTAAATAATATCATTATTCATGAATATACAAGTGTGTATATACATATGAACCAATATCATGCCCGTTGAATATATATAAAGTCATGTAAAATGTTATGCATCTATATGCTAAATTTGAGAACCTATAACTCAAATGTATGTGTATGTAGAAACATATAATTCATGTTCCTATAAACTATATAATATGCCCATTCACATGAACCTAGGGTGTATGGATCTATGCTCAAGTATTTGTAAAATGAGTGCATATGCATGACATATGCCTCCATAAAATATGTATCAATGTATGCATATTTGTTATGTATCTAAACCATATGATATCTAAACTATTTAGAATCTCTAAAATATATGCTTTGATCTTATTTTCTACTCATGGAGGCTTATGTCTCTATGACAAGCCCATTGTCATGAGCCCTTTTGGGATGAGGGATGTTTCCTATAAGACCCTCATCTCAAAATAAGAGTTAATTGTATTTTTTTATGTATAAAAGATAACATCATGTTATATCATGTGAGCATGTGGATCATATGTTATCATAGTAATGTATATGTCAATCAAAGCAAGTATGTAACATATATAATGCAGGGCATATAAGTGTCATGTCTAGATAGATGTATAAATGAAGCACACAGTAGTAGGATATAACTACGTAGTAAAATCACATGATATAGATCATGGAACCACTTAATGTCATCAAGATCAACAAACACAGGTGTAAGTTCCACACATAAGGCCAAGTGTTGGGCAAAAATATGTCACAACAAAAAAATCCAAGAGCCACATCAAAGGGACATAAATACATCATGAATAAGGGACATCAAGGATGTTGCATCAAATAAATTTAAGGACACACTCAAGGGGACACAAAGATGTCTCAAAAAAGGCCAAATATCTAAATGCAGATAGACAAGCATAAATTATCCTATCATGTAATAGAGTAACAACATCAATGGAACATAAAAAAAAGGAACTAGTCTATACCATCCATATGTATCAAGTCATATCGTGGTATAATACCATATCCATGTATCAATGTGTATGATATGAGTAACTATAAATTCATGTGCAAGAAATATAGGTAGATCAAAATGATAGAAAAGGTCATGGAAAGATATAATTTGTAATACTAAAACTTATGGAACAGGATGTCCCCATTATTGGCATGGACATTAGGTAGAGAAAATTATAACATCTATATGCCCATGTGTAACTTGTATGTCTTGCATCACACTCATATGTCATGAAATGCATGTGCATGAAAATAATATGCCATATAACAAACATGTGATAAATAACATATGTAAATAATGTAATTTAGTACTTATGTCATTATCAAGTCTTGATTTTATATTTTTTGAATTATTGAATGTTTTTGTATTTTTGTATTTTTTATATTTTTTAAATATTTAGGATTTGTAAAAGCTAAAAAATGATCCTATCAGTGGGAAGATCATGGGAAGTGCCTATATAAAATAGTGTAAGGGTCCTCTATCATGGATGATAGGTACCAAATTTGGGTGTGTTAGAATCTGATAAGAAGTTATATGGTGTGCCATAACTATCATGATCACTGCTTATATAAATTAGTGTATGATGGGTAACTATAAATGGTTGAATATTTTATGGGATACACTCTATATTATGAGAATGTCTTATTTCATGTGTTTTTGTTGGAACACATTGGACTGCCTATGGTGATAACTAAGTATGTATTGTAGGAGATGGCGACTGTTGATCTTTTTTACCACAAGTCAAAATGGGTCAACCCCCTATAGTCAAAATATTTTATAAGGACTTTTTATAATGTCATAAGGTATGTTGTATCTCATTTGATGTCATTTCATATGCCATTATAGCTTTGGTCATTACCTAGCTTAGTTCTTGTGTCATTTGGTGTCTTAGGGGTCATTTTAGAGTTATATATATAAGTAGTGGGTTTTCATGGTGATCAAGCAATTACAAGAACAAGTCTAAAAAATCCTAGCTTACACTTAGGAAATATTCCAAATTTTTGCTAAGTGCTACAATTATTCTCGAGCATTCAAGTTTTGTGTCTTTGTAAAAAGCTCAAAGGAAATGTCCATAAAAAAAATTTGAATACTAATTATTCAAGAAGAGTGTTCTAGCAAAATGTTAAAGGCATATTTTATTTAGACAAAATGTTTGCACAAAAGTTCTAAAAAAAAGTACAAGGTATATTTATTTCATGTAAAGTGGCCAAGAAAAATTCCCAAAGGCATGTTTCTTTCAGACATTTTATCCATTGAAAAAGCTAAGTGTAAATTGTTTCAAACATTTTGTCTGAAAAAAATCTCATAGACAAGCTCTTTTAGACATTTTACCCATGACATATGTCTTGAAGGCAAAATTATTTTGAAAAAAAATTCTAAAACAAAAGGCCCAAGGAAAATAGCCTGATGCAAAGGTTTCAAATAGGGCAAATTCTTTCAAGGAAATTATTCCATAACAATTTCCCCAAAGACATAATTACATCAGCCAAATTGTTTCGATAAAATTGATCTAGTAGGGTGGTGACAGGTGCACAAACATAAAAATAAAGCTCAGTAGTCATCCATGGGTAAAATATTGATGGTCACATAGGCATTTTTGATGTTCCCATGCAATTGAATTGATGGGTACACAAAATCTAAATTTAAGTCACAATAAATGACCATTGGTTTTAAAATATCTCAGTGACGATCACATGGACATCAAATAAATTCACATAGATGTAAAATATAGGAATGTAAACAAAAATTTTAATCCCCATGGAATATTTGTTTGGATTTAAAAAATAAGATCAATGATTGGTGTTCAATTGTAGATAAGATCCAATGACAAGTGGTAACTAACAGGTTAATGGTTCCAAGCAGATCAATGGCTCAGATTCAATCACAAATTCAAGATCAATAGCACATGAGATGAGATAAAAGGTCAAGGAGATTGAGAGGCCACCACATGGTGTAAGCATGTAAAATATTAGACTAACAACATGATCTTGAGATCAATGCATGATTGATAAGTGGCATGAGCACATTCAAGCTAGCAGAAGATCAATGAACCACATCATATCATGCAAATCAACATCAATAGAGTAAGATGAGTTAAAAGGTCAATGATTTGAGTCAATTTTTGATGTCTAATCAAATGAAAAGGAGCCCAAGTGACTTAGACATAGGTTGACAAAGCAATTTTTGATGGGGTAAGGTAAATGAAAAGCATGGAGCTAATTTTGAGCATGGCCCAATTTGAGATAGATCCAAAATTTCAAAGGATTCCACCAAGGTGGACACATATACTTTAATGAATTAATTTCCAAAGCTAGCATCATGAAATTGACCCTTCTCTCCAGTTTTACATGCCTCAATAAACTAGTAAAGAGCAGTTAGCACCATGAAAAAACCCTAATAGATTGATCTAATTATGGTAATTGTATTGATGTTGCAACTTATCTCAAAACAACTTGATCCCATCATTGTAACCATTAGGGAGCATTAATGAGGAAATAATATAATTATGCAATGAGCTGAAGTGACTTGGATCAATCAGGAAGCTAGAATGAGCATAAATACAGAGGCATTTGTAACTATGGTTAAAATGGAGTTATGCTCTCTTTGATTATTTTTATAGCACTAAAATCCCTCTCTTTTGATCCCCTTTTCTATAAATATGGCCTTTGAGCTATTATTGAGCATCCCTCAGGCTAGTACGACTAAACTCTACCAAAAATTGTATTCTACACCTCTTAGAGTAATGAATAGAGCATTTTATAGTTGTTTACTAATCTATGTTTAGTGATTTGTATTTTTTTGATATTTAAAAGTGTTTTTCACCTTCCCTTTGCATGTCCAAGTTCAACCTAAGTGCTAATAAACTTTCTTATAGGTCATCTAGTGTGTCTTAAGGTTGATGTCTTAGGTATAGAGTGGATAATTGACTGTAAGTGCTTATAATCAAGCCTTACCCTCATTTCCCTCCAGCCTAATTCCATCAAATTGACTTCTAGGTGAAGCATTATTACTTGAAAACCTTTTTATACATTGTATTAGTTATATTAATGTGTTAATGAGTTCAATGTTGAGAGTGGATCTTTGAACATTCAGTACATCAACTCCTTTAGAGGAGGTTCAATTCATGTATTCTCTAACTCTTTTCCCCATAAGCAATCAGTTGGCATAAATAAGATCATTTCAATATACATTCATGGAGATAGCCCTTAAATATAGAGGCTCATTTCCAATATAGGTACACCCACATACCAAAAAATGTTCCCATGTTGCCCAAATATAGAATAAGCTTGAACAACTTCTAGGCTGCAAGATTTGGTGACAATAGTTCTAGCATGCCCAATAGGACCAGGTCTAAGAGAGTGTAAATATTCTTGGTGTGTCTTTCCTCTAATAAATTTTTGGAAACAAGCAATCTAGCACCAATGGTGACTCTGAATGATAACTTTTGGTTATAATGAGCCCAAATATATCTCATTGAAGATTTTGATCAATTTTTGTATTTCCTTTGATACATGAGGTTGACATGAATAACTATGGTGAGTATCCCTACCATGGACCTCCTTATTAGCCTTGATATGAACCACAGTATAATCCCAAATAGTCCTATCAAAATGGCTATCAGTCCTATGAGCCATGGCAGCCCTATAATCTTTTTTTTTTCCCATATAGACACCATGTTATTAGGCAACCTTATGAATAAGGATACCAAGATACCTATTAAGAAATGCCTCCATGTTAGTCCCAATATGAGCCCTATCAACCATACCATGATGCCCATGAACCTCAAAAGTACTCTTATGAGTCTTGCCATGAAGAATCAAATGTTTACATGAATTATACATAAAGGTATTACAAGACAAGATGTAGATTCTTGAAAGATAAAATGCAAAAAAATGAAATTGGTCTTGATCTTCATCATTACCCTCCCCCTCTTTAATTTTTTCCATCTTATATCAAATCCTTGTTGGCATCCATACCATAGTTACTAGTTGATGAAATGATAACATACGATGATGAGTATGATGTGCTCCCTAATCATCTCATGGAATGGTTGAGAGATACTACCCAAAATTATATGTAGAATTTGGGGATGTTTGAAGAGATAGAAGGAAATAAATGGGAGATCAAGGAACAAATGGACTTGGAAAATAAGTGCCTTCAATGTTCAATATAAAGGCTAAGTATGTGGGAGGATAAAGAGTTTGAAAATGAACATGTTATTGTTAAACAATCTCAAGGAGACTATTGGCATGATGTAACTCCTACTTGTGTAGATGTTTGTCCTTCTAATCAACCCAATAAGTCATTTCCCTATGAGCTTATTGGTGCTTTTCTCTTTCCTAAATCCACTCATAAGCCTTTTCCTTCACCTCACACTCCATCTCTAATTCATCATCCCCCCATCACATCTCATCCTTCACCTCATATTCCATATCTTTCACATGAGCCTATCCATCAACCTTCCACCTCACCCCTTCTTGAGGAAGAACCCATCTTAAGAGAAGCAAGTGAAGAGGAGAAAATCCAAGCCAAGGTTGACCAAGAGGATGTCATGAGTAATTATGAGGAGGAGATCACCATATGGACTCCCCTTGGTGACCACAAGTGTAATCTTGCCTTCTTAGATGAAAAGAAACATATTGAAGATCATTTTGTAACTGTCCATGAGGAATGTGGCCAAGACTTGAAGAAATAGGTATTTGAAGAAGACTCCATGACTAATCATGAAGTTGTGGATGACCATCCCAAGCATGAAGTGGAGTGTAATATTAAGGAAGAAGATCAAATCACTCCTCAATAAGTTGTAATCCTAAGAGAGTCTAATGAGACCAAGATAGATGAAATGACTCTTGAGGATGACACTCATGAGGTGGCTAAAAATGACTTGTGGGAAAAGTTTGATTTCATATGTCATGAGTTTGATCAGCTCGATAGGGTTACTCCTCCTCCCAATAAGTCTACATCTAATTTGGATAATTCTTATTGTTTCTATATGAGTTTTCGCTTTCACATTCAAAAGGAATAAGAAACTAAAAGAAATGGTCTAGGGTTAGATGATACCTGGATGAGGTCTATGCACCGTTATCCAGACGTCGTAGGGACTCCTCTTTGGTTGTGGAGGATGACACCTGTAGAAGAAAGAGACTCAAACACATAGGTTATTAGATAGGTAGATGGTGGGCTACCAAGCAAAAGCTTGATCCCAGAAGTGTGAAGACTTCCTTGAGGGATGACAACCCACTAATTGATAAAAAGAATATCTGATAAAAGAAAGAAATGGTGAAAGACTAAACAAAAGAAATAAAGATAAAAGCTTACCTGTATTCTATTGTCGATCTTCCACAGTCATCGACATCAGTTAGTTTGCTGGCATCGATTTGTCAAGTCTGCCGACGTCGGTTAGTCTGCCATCATCGGTGGAGGCAGTGGTCGATGTCGATCAGGACAATGGTCTTGGATAGGGTCTAGACAAGTTTATAGTTTGCAGAATGGTCTAAGAGTCTGTTTGGATGGTCTGAGAGTCTTTTTGAAGGTCTATACAGGGTTTACAGTGCAAAAAGTATGGTCTAAAAGAGGGACCAGTCAAAGGATTGGGGTGAAAAGGGAGGATAAGGATTCGGGTCTGGTCTGGTTGATAGCTGGGTCTGGGTGGTAATGTGCCTTAGAAGTAATAAACATAAAACTAATTACAGAGACATTCTAAGCTACTGAAATGACATAAAATAAGAATACTTACCTCTTGCCTACTGAAGAAGAAGTGTAAGAGACCTATTGCTGATGCTGTTGGTGTAGGAGACTTCCTACAAGGTGGAGTGACTGATGCAGAGTACCTATACTTTGTGATGTTTGTTGTGTGTTTGGGAGAGAGGGTACGAGAGAGGTCAAAAGACTGGAAAGCTGGTTGATTAGAAGGATGGAAAAAGATTCAAGATTGGTGAATCCGCATTCCAGATGCAGAACATAGTTTTGAAGGCAACCAATGCCGGCAATACCACCAATGTCAGCCAACTACTGACCGATGTCGACAGCCAAAGAATAGGGAAAAGGGATAAAAATAGCCTTTTGTCCATTCTTCCTTCTGCCGAGGTCAGCTGGTCGGGGGAAAACAGTCGAAGGTGGTTTAATAGGTGTGGGAAATGAGTGTGAGGATGAATGGGAGAATGAAATGGGGTCTTAAGTCATTTAAGACTTGGCATGGGGTAGTGGAGGGCATCTAAGGAGAGGTATCCTAGGAGGGGTGAGGTGTCATTAGAGAGAGAGAGAGGGAATTATTAATTTAAAATAGATAATTATTTTAAATTAATAAGACATAGGTTAGGCATGGTTAGAAGTGGAATGGGATGAAGGGGACCAAGGGGGAGTCAACCAAGGGAGTAGACATGATTTTGGTGTCTACATTTGCCCCTTTTTGTCTTGTTGGTTGTTCTTGACGAACTGCAAGACAAAAATAGGAGTTGGTTGCCCTAGGTATGGGATAAGGTTGATTTTGTCCTGTTGGTTGTTTGAATAAACTGCAAGACAAAAAATAGGAGGAGGTTGCACCAGATGTGAGATGAGGTATTCCCCCTCAAAGCGGGAGTCGAGGGAAGGGAACCTGAAATCAGGTGCTGATTTGATAAAGAGTGGATGAAAATGGTGAAGTGTGTGAGTGTGAACACTATAAAAGTTGTGATTATGCATATACCACTTCACGAGATGGTCAGGTCAAATTGTCACAGGTCAAGGTCGAGGAGTGCCAAAATTAAAATAACTGAGCCCCAACATTTAGTCGTAGTTGATTGGGTTATTCGATCCAAGCTGTAGCTCCAATGGTCATCGTGTTCTAGGTATCTCGGGCTTAGAAAGTGCTCCTAGAAACACAAAAAAGATAAAAGTAGTGGGGATCAACTTGCTCGCAATCCTATACTTGTGAGGTTCAAAATATGGTGGGTTGCAGACAATTTTGCTAACCATTCGTGAGGTAGCATATATGCAAAAAAAACCAAGGCAGCATTATCTTGGAAGTGGCAGAGGAGATTGGCACGATCTCCAAGGTCATTGCATGAGGTGGGTCGAGATAGATAATTGGTCAAATGAATGGACGGATGAAGGAATGTGGCCAAGCTAACCTCAGAAGACTGAGTGCTGCCTACATAGCCCCTATTGAAGGGCCTCAGGCTTATGTAGTTCTCCCTAAAAGGGAGGAAGGGTCAAAGTTGAAGATTGCTTTGGTTGAGGTCAAGTCATGATCAAAGGAGGATATGGTTTGTCCATCAAGTAGACAAACAAATGAGGGAGGTCGAGCTAACCCTAGAAGACGTCATGTCAACTGAGTGCTGCCTACATAGCCCCTGTTGTTAGGGCCTCAGACCAATGTAGTTCAGGCTAAGAGGCAAAATGGTAGATGATTGGTTTGGTCTCGGTTAAGGTTTAGCACTTCCCATATGTATGAGGGTACGTGCTTGAAATGATGAGGGTATGATGATGTTACAGCCTTTTCCATATTGTGTGATGGTGTATTCTGTAACATTGGTCAGGGTTTTTCATCCCTAGCAATTGTCCATGTTAGGTGATGGATATATGCTAAAAATGAAATGAGTCTATTCATGCTTCAGCAAGTAATGGTTTATGCTTGACATAAATTGTGTGGTCGATAGTTTTCATGTGTATTGTTGTCTATAGAAACTATGTGAAATGGACTATGTCATGTTGGTGGTCTGAAAATGTTTGGTTGGTTTGGGTTTGGTTTGGTTGAGAAAATGATTTGGTTGAATGTGACAAAGGTATGGATAGAAAGTGAAAGGCATATTCACCCTTTCATTGACAAGGACCAGAATGATAGCATAAATAGGGGTTGTTAGAACCGAGAGCCCCATTCATGCATTACGTCGTTGACCATGGTTGTGTTAGAGAAGTACTTGAATCACTTGATGCTAAGTGAGCTCGAAATCCCTTGAGTATGTTGGGGTGATAAGTTCCATTATGTGATATGAGAGGATGGGGTAACCCTTTGTGGCAGGAATAACCTTGCCCCTTTTATAGGTGACCCAAGAATGACTATAGGCATGTCCATGACTTAATAGCTTATCAGTCATTTTTTTTTTTTTTGGGTGCAGACTGATCGATGCGGGAAGTCTACATAGGGATGTTGTTTTGCTTTGTGGTCATATATGTGAAGCTGATCGATGCGGGAAGCTTCTGAAAAAGTGCTATTTGTAGCAAGATTTTAGTCATAGCCATCTTTCGAGGGAGTGGTCTATATTTTTGCTTTATATGTTTTTGATATGACTTTGACCTAGCTATCCTTCAAGGGAGCAGTCTAGTAAATACAACAATATGTAGCTGTCCTTCGAGGGAGCAGTCTACATTTAGAATTTTATGACCTTTGATATGTTAGGTATCCCATTTTTGACATGTTTTGTTGACTGAATATTTAGCCATGGACGAGCCTCTAGAGGTTTAAGGGGTTCCCTTTTATTAGGACAAAGCATTCATGCTTGACATAAGGGTTGACTAATGTTGGGAAAAGGGTTGAAAGGAATAGGAATGATAATGACAGGAGTTGCTCAAGGGACGAGCTCAAGTTAAACGTCAAGTGATTGAGTACTCGACTAACAGTAGAATGGGCACAGATGCAAGGCATTAAAGGGCTTAGGTTCTGATAAGTCCCTGGTCCATGCTTACGCGTTATGATGTCAGGTCCAAGCCAATTAGGAGCAAACTTGCCTCGTTTACTTCTTTCCAAATTGGTCACATGTTGGTTGATGTTGGACATGAAGTTGGTTGAGGTCGATATTGGTTAATGCTTGATTGAGGATTGGTCAAAGCTTGGTCGAGGCTTGGTCGATGCTTGGTTGATGTTTGGTCATTGTTTGGTCATTATTTGATCAAGGTTTGGTTGATGATGCTGGTCGATGTTTGGTTGATGTTTGGTCGAGGTCATGGTTGAGGTTATGATAGAGGCTTGGTTGATGCTTGGTCAAGGTTTGGCTGGTCTTGGTTGAGGCTTGGTCGAGGTCAGTTGAGGTTTGGTCAGGGCTTGGTCGATATTTGGTTGAGGCTTGGTCGAGGTCGATATTAAAAGGTTGGTTGATTGATATGATAGTCAGGATAAGGTCAAATTCCCCCAGTTGCTAGGGAGAATGTTTGATAGATTTAGTTTGAGAGGGCGAGATCCTAATCTGCCAGGTTGGAGGCAAGAATCTTAAAATCAATGATGGTGATAGAGGAAATGTTTGGTAATGATTTGATTAAAGTGGCTAATGGTTGGGGGTCATCAGGTTGGACCTCCATTGATTGTAAGGCTTGGATCAAAGTTTGATGATGTTGTGGAGAGTTTTGTATGAGATCATACAAAGATATCTTCACAGGGGTCATGTGGTGAGGTTGTTTCACCACAGAGTCAGGGATTATCTTTGAGGATGCTGGTCGAGATGTGCCCAAGACAGTAATCTTGGGTTTTGGTTGTGGTGAAGGCTTGGTAGATGGGGATGTCCAAGGGATAGAAACATGTCTTTTCCCTTTATCCTTTTGGGTTGGTGGGCTGGTGGTCAAGTTGACTGTGTTGATTTTGAATAATGGGGTAAAAGGCAGTGGAAGGACCATAGTTTAGTGTTGAGATCTCGATTTAGGTGATGATGTTTGTGAGGCATGTGATGGTGTCAAAGATTTGGCAAAGGGGTAGTCAAGATGATCCTTGATGAGAAGGGTATCTTTTTTTTGGTGTTGATGAATGACAGCTTTAAGAGCGCAACAATGCTCAGTGTCATGTCCCAATGTGCGATGATAGTGACAAAATTTAGTGTTGTCGAACCAAGATGGTCTTGATCCGAGAGTTGATGAGTGTGAAGGTGAGGAGGTATGGGAAGCATGGGACGATGTTGAAGGTTTGTTGATAATATGGTCAAGAAGAAGGGTGTCTTTCTCCAAGCATTGGTGAATGACAACCTTGAGGGCACAACAATGCTCGGTGTCATGCCCAGGGGTGTGATGATAGGCACAAATTTTAGTGTCATCGGACTAGGGCAGTTTTGGTCTGAGAGATTGGTATGGTTTAAGAGGTGGAAGACTGATGCGAGAAGACTACAAAAGTTGTTGTAACAACAAGGCATAAGAACCCACCAATGGGTCTGCATGTTTTGTTGCAGTAGGGGTTGATGACTTTTGTTTTGGAGTTGTTGGAGGCATTGGTCATTTTGGAGGAAATATATGTTTGATGGGTTAAGAGAGTAATGGAGGCAATTTGCCTCTGTGAGGTATGGGAGTAGGAAGCACCCCTATTAAAGTAGATGGATGCGGGCCCAAAATAGAGGGCAATGATGAAGGTGGGGGAGGAATTCTCCGATGTGGTTTAGTGGCCTTCTTTTGTTTGGTTTGAGGGCCACTATTATATGAGGTGAGGTTAGATATGGGGCAAACACCGAGAGATTTAATCTCTTTTGGCTTGATGGATGCCTGTGTGGGTTTGGGTTCAGATATGGACGATGGTGAGTGAGATGTAGCAATCTCAGGTAAAAAACAAGAGAAAATCATCACTGGGTCTTTCTCGATTGAAGTGGGCGAAGAGACAAGTTCTTCTCTTGGTGGAGAAGGAATCGAAGAATGTGGCTCCTCAAGAGGGTAGAGGGTGGAGATGATCGTGCCTTCTACTTGTAGTTAAGGAGTAGGCAAGGTAGGGTCCTCCATTGGTAGTAGGAAGGATGAAGGTGGGCTTAATGGCGTTGGTATGGTCAAGGTGTCCTCCAGTATAAGAGAGGTCGATGGAGAACTAACAAGAGAAGAAGGCTCTTCTATCTGTGGAGGAGGTTGGTCAGGGACAAGAGGTGAGACCGTGTTGACCATGCGTATATCATGTTCGTGGGAGCTATCGGCCATGGTCTGGACACTATTTTGATTAGGAGGATGGTTTGGGAATGCTTGTCTGAAGATGTCGATGTTTTGGTTGGGTGGCGCATTTGGGTTATCCAAAACAAGATCCCCCTTGTCTATCATGTCTTGGACAATGTTCTTGCAGGTTTGGCAGTTGTTGATGTCATGGCCTTGGACACGGTGATAGTGACAGAATTTGTTCTCTCTATACCATGTAGGGATGGATTTTGAAGGGTCGAATTGAGGTGGTCAGATTGGAGGGAGATTGAGGACCCCCTGCTTGATGAGTTTTTTCAACACGAAAGCGTATGACTCTCTAATTGGAGTGTATTGATGTTGTATGTAGCGTTGTTGGAATTATTTTGTGATGCTTTGAGATGTAGAGGGTTCGGATTGGTTGGTTATTGTTGAAGATGGTGATCTAATGACCACAGTGTTTGCCACTCCTTTGGACTTGGAATTGGTAGAATAAGAAGGTTTGGAAGAAGGGTCATCAATTTTTGTGTTGGTATTACGCAATTTGACTCTATTTTCTTTAATGGCACAGAGTTCAAGCTTTCGGGCCATGGTGAAAGCTTCATCGATATGTTTGAACCTGCAAGGTGGATGATATGTGCATGGCACATGCTCGAGAGAAGAGCTCAATGAGCTCAGGTTGAGGTAAAGGGAAGGAGAGTTGATTGATTAATCCTCTCCAATGGGCGACAAAATCAACTATTGATTCATCATCAAACTACCTGATAGAGTATAAGTCTGTGATTGAGACCTTTTTGGTGATATTGATAGAAAAATGGTCAAGAAATAATTGGGTGAGTTAATTGAATGAAAAGAGAGAGTGACTAGTAAGAGAGCTGTACCAATCAAGGGCAGGGCCAAAAAGTGACATGGGAAACGTGCGTAGCAATAATGCATCATCATGTGCTATGAGATAACAAGCATGTCTAAATGCTCGTAGATGTTGTTGTGGGTATTCCTTACTCTAAAAGTGAGTAAACTTAGGAAATTCCCACTGGTTGGGATATGGTCGAATTGGGACAGAGGGATGGATGGGTTCATTGCAAATTTGGTCATATGAAAGGGCATTGCTTGAACTGGAAATAGAAGCCTCAAGACTAGACATTTTGTCCATCAACATCTTGATGAGGTCAGTTGATGGATTTGTAGATGGGGCACCCCCTAAGTTGTAAGGTGCTTGGAAGGTGCTAGAAAAGGCGTATGACATAGTCGGTTGCGCTTGTATAGGTGCAACATATGGGTAACTAGTCATTGGGGTGGATGTTGAAGCCAAGGGGACATGTGCCATGGAGTTAGAGGGCACAAATTGAATAAGGGCCGCCATAGGTGGTTGAGGGGTGGCGACACTGGTTGAATGGTAGGTAGTTACTCTTGTGTTGATAGGGGCAAGAGTAGGCGGGATGGAGACAACTAGATTTTGGAAAGAGGTAGAATTTTGTTGAATAGTCTGTGGTTAATGGGGGGCCAAAACCCCGATGGAAGTGGGCCCAAAGATAGAAGGGGAAGCCACACTTTGAAAATTAGTCATGGTCAGGTTGATGGTTGAAGCAAAGGCCGGAGTGGTCATGGGTTGGGTAGCAGACCCTGTTGATATCGTTGCCACTTCAGTTAAGGAGGTTGGCATCCCATAGACTGGGTTGCTTGAGGGGTCTCACATTTGGCTTCTTGCGAGATAATGTTGAAGGGCCTTGACATTGAGGTCAAGGAACCTTTCAAAGTTTTGATCCCCTTCAGGGATAATAGATGGTTGGGTCGGGGTTAGTTGAGGAGGAGTATGTTCAGTCTCTAAATGATACCCCATTAGAGGACTAGTTATGGAGGGCAAAAGCGGAACTGGTTGATGCCTCGTGTGGTCGACAAGAGTCTTGGTTTGACTGTGTGTCAAAACCATTCAAGGCAAGAAGGGTCAAGTTCCAAAAATTGTGTTTTTTCAGTTTCAAAAACTCAGAATGGATGCTGGATAGTAAGAAAGTCAGGTTTTAAGCTTGCTATTTTGGAAGAAAAAAAGTCTAGACAGTGACCGACGTCAGTTGAAAAATTGATGTCGGTGAAACATATTGTCGATGTCGATCAGATAACCGATGCTGGCAAGGAAAGGTTGCCGACGTCGGTGGTAAAATTGATGTCGGTGACTGTGTTTTTCAGAAACTCAAAAAATTTGAAAGTTTTTTAAAAAAAAGAAGAAAACATCCTCACTAGCTCAAAAAACTAGATAAAGACAGAAAAGCAGATGGAGACAGGTAGACCCTAAGCGTTAAATCCTAAGAATCAACTTTTAGAATCATGTTGGCTTATGTCTTAGAGTGTGTTTGGGAAGTTGGCTTGTAGAATGGGTCCTAGAAGAGGTAGTCTAAAGTTGGTTTCAAGTTAGTTTCAGTGCTCAAGAGTCTACGTTAGGTTCTGTATGTGGCCTGGTGCTAAGGAGTAAGCTCGCCTCCCTTCACGAGTCCAGTGATAAGCTGGTCTCGCTTAGCCAGTATATACTTCCCCTAGAGATTATCCTCTACCAGAGAAGAGAGTGGGCTTTCCCCTTGGTAGTGAATTCCAAGTGGGATTGCCAGGACGGGTAAGGTATCCGCTAGGTGATGAAATCCTAGTTGGGCCTTGTCTCAGGTAAGTTTAGATGTTTGAGTTTGTGCAAGTGGTTTGGTCATGTAACATAAGTTTGCTATGATTAATTCATGATGCAATTTTAATTACTAGATGTGTGGACTAAATATGCATTCAATCAAAAATGAGATGCAATAGATTTTAAGCCCAAGTAGAAATGTGTGTTCGGATGCAAACAAGTAGAGAAAAGGTTGAAGGGTATGAATTGACTAGTCTAAGATGCAAGAAATAAAGAAGGGTTCTTTTTAACCTTGCTAATGGTGTCTTTTGGAAGAGATAGAAGAAAGAGATGTAAGGAGAGACCTAATGCACCTATATGAAAAGTTTGTTTAGAAGAAAAAGTATGAACCCAAGGAGAATTCCTAGGGTCCCGCCGGGCGTGCCAGAATGTTTCTATATGAGTTTTCACTTTCACATTCAAAAGGAATAAGAAACTAAAAGAAATGGTCTAGGGTTAGATGATACCCGAATGAGGTCTGCGCACCGTTATCTAGACGTCATAGGGACTCCTCTATGGTTGTGGAGGATGACACCTGTAGAAGAAAGAAACTCAAACACAGAGGTTGTTAGATAGGTAGATGGTGGGCTGCCAAGTAAAAGCTTGATCCTAGAAGTACGAAGACTTCCTTGAGGGATGACAACCCACTAATTGATAAAAAGAATATCTGATAAAAGAAAGAAATGGTGAAAGACTAAACAAAAGAAATAAAGATAAAATCTTACCTGTATTCTGTTGTCAGTCTTCCACAGTCATCGACATCAGTTAGTCTGCCGGTGTCAGTTTGTCAAGTCTGTCGATGTTGGTTAGTCTGCCAGCGTTGGTGGAGGCAGTGGTCGATGTCGGTCATGACAATGGTCTTGGATAGGGTCTGGACAGGTTTATAGTCTACAGAATGGTCTGAGAGTCTGTTTGGATGGTCTGAGAGTCTTTTTGAAGGTCTGTACAGGGTTTACAGCACAAAAAGTATGGTCTGAAAGAGAGACTAGTCAAAGGATTGGGGTGAAAAGGGATGATAACGATTCAGGTCTGGTCTGGTTGATAACCGGGTCTGGGTGGTAATGTGGCTTAGAAGCAATAAATAGAAAATTGATTATAGAGACATTCTAAGCTACTGAAATGACATAAAAGAAGAATACTTACCTCTTGCCTGCTGAAGAAGAAGTGTAGGAGACCTGTTGCTGATGCTGCTGGTGTAGGAGACTTCTTGCAAGGTGGAGTGACTGATGTAGAGTACCTATACTTTGTGATGTTTTCTGTGTGTTTGGGAGAGAGGGTGCGAGAGAGGTCAGAAGACTGGAAAGCTGGCTGATTGGAAGGATGGAAAAAGATTCAAGATTGGCAAATCTGCATTCTGAATGCAGAATGCAGTTTTGAAGGCAACCAACACTGGCAGTACCGCCGACATCGGCCGACTACTGACCGACGTCGACAGCCAAAGAATAGGGAAAAGGGCTAAAAATAGCCTTTTGTCCATTCTTCCTTCTACCGAGGTCAGTTGGTTGGGGGAAAACAATCAAAGGTGGTTTAATAAGCATGGGAAATGAGTGTGAGGATGAATGGGAGAATGAAATGGGGTCTTAAGTCATTTAAGACTTGGCATGGGGTAGTGGAGGGCATCTAAGGAGAGGTATCCTAGGATGGGTGAGGTGTCATGAGAGAGAGAGAGAGAGGGAATTATTAATTCAAAATAGATAATTATTTTAAATTAATAAGACATAGGTTAGGCATGGTTAGAAGTGGAACGGGATGAAGGGGACCAAAGGGGAGTCGACCAAGGGAGTAGACACGATTTCGGTATCTACACCTATGACAATAATTTTGATGATTATCTCAATAAGCATGGAGAAATGTCTCATGTTGTAAATGAAGAGGAACTATAGTAAAAGCTCAATCTCATATGCAAAGAGTTTGGTCAATTAAGTCTCTATTTTCTCCTTTAGATTCTATATCTAATGATAAGGTTGATAACGATACTAATGATCATTTTGACAAGTATTCCATCAATCATAAATATGAAGGTCATTTTGCTAATTAAGAATCTGCTATCATAAAGCAATATGATAATGTTAGTCTCTAATAAATTTTAGACATGGAAAGTGAGGACAAGGTGGAAGTTCTTGCACCTTAGGAATAGTCAAGAGACCCACCTCATATTAAACCATATCCAAAGGTATTGGATTATGAAGAAGAACTTGATGCTTCTAAACATCAAGTACAATCTATCAAGGAGGAGAGTAAGGTTGAGGAGACTACGATATCTTCAAATTTTCACATTAAGATCTAAGTACATGACAAGGTGAATAAATAGTCTCCCATAGAGGATGATTACTAGGATTGGGTAGACTACGTAAATCTCCATGATGGGCTTGAAGAAATTACAACTAAAAAGAAACCCAATCTTATTGAGGACACTATGGAAACCAAAAAAGAAATACTTGTTCAACCACTATTAGAGGTCATAGATGAGGAGCCATATGAGAAGGTTGGAGTTGTTAGGGTTTAAGAAGAGGTCGTTCCCATAGCTAGCCTATTTTGAGTTGCTTGGTTATCATTGAACATCATGCCATTGAAGTTGGTAAACACCATAAAAAAGATGGAGGCATCAATGCCAAGGGTCAAAAGGTTACATGTCTCATTCAACCCCTCATGTCATAAGCAACAAAGGTTTCAAACTTCCACTTTGATCCTAGATGAATTTTTCATCTCAGGTTAGTTAGTGCTTGAGTCAGTTTGTTTAGTTATGTGTGTTGTGTTCCCTAAATGCTTATGAAGCACATGAGTGTTTTTGCTTACATTTCTTGTCTTGTGTGTTGCTTATTATTTGTCTTTCATTGTATTTAATGTGTTGTTTAAGGCATTTTATATTTCAAACCTATATACTTGTGACTCCATAACCCAACAGATAGAATTAGGCAATTGGTCATGGTATAGCAAGCATACCACCCTTGGGAAATCACCAAATATGTTAACCATTTTTACCACAAGTCAAAATGGGTCAACTCCATATAGTCAAATTCTTATATAGGGACTTTTTATAATGTCATAAGGTATGTTTTATCTTATTTTATATCATTTCATATGTCATTCTAGCTTTGGTCATTGCATAACTTAGCCCTTATGTCATTTGGTGTCTTAGGGGTGATTTTAGAGTCATATATGAAAGTGGCAGGTTTTCATGGTGATCGAGCAGTTGTAAAAACAAGTCTAGAAAAGCCTAGCTTACACTTAGGAAATATTAAAAATTTTGGCTAAGTTTTAGAATTGTTCTTAGGCATTCAGGTTTTGTGTCTTTGTAGAAAGGCTGAAGGAAATGTCTGCAAAATTTTTGAAGACTAATTATTTAGGGAAAGAAATTATTCAATAAAAATGCTAAAGGCATATTTCCTTTAGACAAAATGTCTACACAAAAGGTATGATAAAAATCATAAGGTATATTTATTTTTGGGAAAGTGGTCGAGCAAAATTCTTGAAGGCATGTTTCTTTCAGACATTTTGCCCATCAAAAAATCTAAGTGAAAATTATTCTGTACATTTTCTCCAAAACAAAAAAACCCATAGACAAATTATTTTATACATTTTACCTACAGCATAAGTCCTGAAGGTAGAATTCTTCTAGGAAAATTTTTTGAAACAAAAGGCTCAAGGAAAATAGCTTGATGCAAAGGTTTTGAATAGGTGAATTCTTTTAGGTAAATTGTTTTACAATAATTTTCCCAAAGACATAATTACATCAGCCAAATTATTTTGGAAAAGTTGATCCAACAAGGTGGTGACAGGTGTGCAAACATCAAAATAAATCTCAGTAGTCATCTATTGGGTACCAAAGATTTATGGTCATGCAAACATCTTTTATGTTCCTTTGGATGCCAATTGATGTGTGCACATATGTCAAATGACCATTGGTTTATAAATATCTCCTTGATAGTCATGTACATATTAAATACATTCATGTATACATAAAATATAGGCATGTAGACATAAATTTTAAGCCCCATAGAATAGATGTCTAGTTTCAAAAAAGTAATATCAATGATTGGTATTCAATCGTATAAAAGATCCAATGACAAGTGGTGACTGCTAGGTTAATGGACCCAGGTAGATCAATGGCTCATATTTAATCATGAATTCAAGATCAATGGTACTCAATATGATTCAAAAGGTCAAGGAGCTTGAGAGGCCACAACATGGCATAGGTACATAAAACATTAGACTGACAATAGGATCCTAAGATCAACATGTGATTAACAAGTGACATGAACACGTTCAAGATGGTAGAATATCAATGCACCATGTCTTATCATGCAAATTAGGATCAACAGATTGAGATGAGTCAAAAGGTCAATGATCCAAGTCAATTCTTAATTTCCAATCAAACAAAAGTAAGCCCATGTGACTTAGATGAAGGTTAACAAAGCAATTTTTTATGGGGCATGGTAAATGAAAATCATGGATCCAAGTTTGAGCATGGCCTAGTTTGAGCTAGAGCTAATGTTTTGAAGGATGCCACCAAGGTAAAAATGTAGACTCTAATGACTTCATCACTAGATCCACTTGCATGAAAGTGACCCTTCTCTCCACTCTTGCATGCCTCGATGAACCATTAAAGAGTAGTTATTTCCATGAAAAAACTTTAATAGATTGGTTTGATTATGGTAAATATATTGATGTTATAACTTAGATTGAAACAACTTGATCCCACCATTGTAACTATCAGGGAACATCAATGAGGGAATAATGTAACTATGCAATAAACTGAAGTGACTTGAATCAATCAAGAAGATATAATGAGCATAAATGTAGAGGCAATTGTAACTACAGTTCAAATGGAGTTGTGCTCACTTTGATTCCTTTTTTTAGCACCAAAATCCATCTCTCTTACTCCCCTTTCTATAAATATGGCATTTAATCTATTGTTGAAAATACCTCTAGCTAGTATGACTAAACTCTACCAAAAATTGTATTTTGCACCTCTTGGAGTAATGAATAGAGCATTTTGTAGTCATTTACTAATATATGCTTAGTGTTTTATATTTTTTTGATATGCAAAAGTAGTTTTCATCTTCCATTTGCAAGTCCAAGTTCAACCTAAGTACTAATAAACTTTATTATAGGTCATTTATTATGTATTAAGGTTGATGTCTCAGGTATAGAGTGGATAGATGACTGTAAGTAATTCCAATCAATCCTTACCCACATTGCCCTTTAGCCTAAGTCCATCAAATTGACTTTTAGGTGAAGCATTATTGCTTTAAAACCTTTGTAGATATTGTGTTAGTTCTATTCATAGTTTATTAGTGTGCTAATCAATTCAATATTGAGAGTGGATCTTTAAACATTTGATGCATCACCTCCTTTAGAGTAGGTTCAATTC
This sequence comes from Torreya grandis, assembly GCA_037957365.1. NCBI lineage: Eukaryota > Viridiplantae > Streptophyta > Pinopsida > Cupressales > Taxaceae > Torreya > Torreya grandis. The sequence continues at coordinate 1,284,278 of JARHVA010000231.1, read as the reverse complement.
ATGCATTATATAACTCTTTTCCCCATAAGTAATCAGTTGGAATAGATAAGAATATTTCAAGATACATTCAAGGAGATAGCCCTTAAATCTAGAGGCTCATATCCAATATAGGTACACCCACATCCTTGGAAATGTTCACATGTTTCCAAAATCTGGAAGAATCTTGAAAAACTTCTAGGGTGCAAGATTTTGTGATAACAGTTACCTTTATGGTATTTTAGTAACTCTATGATGTGATCAACATTAAATATCAAGATATCTAATGGGCCTAACTATGTTCTTATGAATTTGGTATAAAGATAGATCTTATATATGCATAACAAACAAATATATATAATAATCCTAAATAGGTTTACCAAACATATCTATATAATGATCCTCAATAGGTGTAACAATTAATTATGGTGGTAGAGGAGGAAATATCAATGGTTGTAGAGGGTACTCATGTTTTACACATTATTACTTCCTTGTTGTAATGTATGTATTTTATGCATTAGTGCATTGAAGATGGTACTACATGGAGTGCTTGCATCCAAGGGCATCCCAATAACATGTATAAGACCCTATTACTCTATAGAATTGAGAATGGTATGGATAATATGGTTAAGCATACATGAATAAGTAATACAATGCATCCCAAGATATTTTATTTTTGTTCATAGAACCTCTTAAATCCTTGTGATGATCTTGAAAATCCTATTATGTGTACCCAAGGAAGTGGATAAGTGGAAGAGTGTATGAAATATGAATCATTATTAACTATCTTACTGTCATTGAATGTGACCATGGGCCACTATGGTGAAGTATCACTAAGTGTACTTGTTGACCAAATTTGACTTTTAAGATAAATTTGGACCCTTATAGGTAAAAAACTTGGTTTTTAGATGTTCTAGGGGTATATATCTTTTTCATAGGCTATATGATGGGTCAATTGATGTTATCTAATGTATTTCTAGCCTTAGTCATGGTTTCATTAGTTTATTTGTCATTTTGGGTCATTTAGTGGGATTTTAAGAGTCATAAATGCAAGTTGCATGGTTATCAAGGTGACCATGTGTCCTATTTTCCTTGAAAACATCCAAGACGTTGGTTTAACTATTAGGGATGTTAGTTACATTAGAACATTATAAGTTGTCTATCTAAAATCTAAAAAATCAAATAAAAAGGTAGAAAATGGCACTTGTACAACCCATGGGGAAGTGTGCCATATGGGAGAATATCATGCAAGGCCTCTTTACCTTCATAACACTCATCTCAATGTTTTTTTTGCTCTAGAAGTGTCATTTTAACGCCAAAACCATTTAGCTCTTTTTTTGCTTTTTTAGACACATAAAAGTGACCTACAAGTTTGTGCTTAGTACGGAAAGCTCAAGAGATTTCAGGACAAATGCTTTTATGATGTGATATTACACTTATATACCTTAATTTCCATATAAATAGTGTAAGTATTGATCAACTATGCTTTATGAATAATCCTTACAAGCTGACTATACTTTTTTACTAGTTATTTCATACACCCTATAGGTTTTGCTCCATTTTGGTCAAATACATATATACCAATTGGTGATGTTGACTCCAAAAAATGTTAGCTACCTCCTCAGATGGTATCCATTCTTATTTTCATGTTTCATAATGTTTTGATGAACAAGTTAGTCCATGTTATAGGAAGGTGCCATCATGTGCAGTCTTAGTCATATTTTTCTTGTTTGTAGAGTGTTGTTTTCTTGTAGGGTTCTCATGTAGTTTTGGAATGGTGTTACACAGGTCTCATGGTCATATTAATACCTCCTTCCATGTTTTGGTTTCACCATATCATGTTTTAGGTAGCTTGGAATCTTGTCATTCTCCATTGTCAACTCTTTGCCCAACTTTACTTGCAGTCACATGTTTAGAGCTTGTTCAAGGGATTGTAATCAGGGTGTATTAGTTGTCCAAGACATTGGGAGATAAGAAGAGTTTATTGATATGTTTGATAAAGTGCAAGTTTGATCACATGCTCATTCACCATCTCAAATAGTCATTAGATGCCCCTGCTTGCTTTATTACAGATATGTGCAAGTGGTTTTCATGTTAGAGAAGATGTGTTGGAAGTTTTTTCAAGTTTTTCTTGGTGGAATCATGCATTTGAAGAAGTTTAAAATGATCTTGGCTGCCCATTTGGCCTTTCATCCATCCTTTTTTCTCTATTTCACACCCACTACTTATATATAGCCAATAATCACCTACAGGAGTCTTTTCTGACATCATAATGAGGTTGAGGATCTTAGTGAAGAGGTTTTAAGCCTTTGAAACATGAAGAATACATTTGGAGTGTTGATAATGGCTCATGACTCATGAAAATATCAAAGCATGTACATTGTTCACATTCTCCCTTGCTTCCTGAGTATGTTGATGACCACCTTCAAGTGGTACCTCAAGGCTGTAAAGGTTATTGTATGGGATATTTAAACCATGGTAACCCCTTTTGAAAGTTCTACCAGGTGGTGGAGTCATTACAAACAAGTTTGAAGGGTCAAAAGGACAAAAAGTGTGTAAACCATGTTGGAAGGTGGGGATTGTAACCTTAGGGAAGCTTTCCCTAAAACTTAAAAATAGAGGTTCAGGGTCTTCTTGTAGACATATTAAAACATGGTGGTAAAGGGTGTTAAGGAATAAAACTAGGTGAATCTTATAGTCCCTAGTAGGGAGAGGTTTCATGCCAAATATGAGGATCATAAATTAAGATAATATGGAAATGTAGGTCCTCAAATATGCTCTTAAAAATACTAAAATTTTGCAATGACATTGTCTATAGATCTGAAATTATAAATGGTATTTTGACATCTTAAGGAGAAAAAATAAACAATGCCTAATGAATAAGATGTTTCAATTGGTTGGATGGAACACAAATGGAATAAATTTTATCAATATGGGGTTGATACATGGATATGCAAGCATTATGGCCACCTAAAGGTGTCCACACTCAGGAAATAAAAACCTACAACAAGGTTTAAGGGAAGGTTTCTTAGTTTAAGCAAGAAAACCTAGATTGTGAATCCAATAAGCATACAAAGTGATTTCAATGTATGAAAGGATATAATACGGTTCTCATAATTCATTAAGAGTCTCTCCTACTGGGAACAAACTCATTTGAGAAAAATGCACACCTACAGGGGTCAGATAGGTAGGGTATACAGACAGTGAGCTAACATGAGTGTTTAGGTTTTGTTTTAAGAAACTCCAACTTTTTTAAAGGTAGAATAATTTTGTGTGACCTCAATTGGGTTCAATGGAATCCTTTTCACGTCATAACCCAAGTCTCAAGAAGGAAAGTAACCTATAGGCAAGGTCTAAAAGTAGGGTTTCTCAATCAAGTATGGACGGACTCAGTTTTGAGGCTCAAAGTTCAATTAAGGAGTTAAAGAGAAATTGGACCTGATTAAATTACATATTACCATATCCATTTGGATATTTATGGACCTCATAATATCCAAACATAATGAAACACGCCTACGCAAACATCCCTAAACCTCTGTATGTACCTACAATAGGGGCAGTCTTGGTGAAGGTCAAGTAAAGAGAGGGACTTGTATGGGAAGAAAGTGAGTGTTTGATATAAAATTATAATGATTTATGACTGATCAAAAATATGTTTTCAAAATCCCAATACTTTTCCAAGATGATCATCTACCTTCCTTACTTGGTCAAAGGCAACAATTTGTATTATGAGAGAGGAAACCATGTTACTCAATAGGCAAGTATGAGGAATCTAAGGAAGAAAAGTGTTTTTGGGTGAATTAAAATATTAATGAGATTTAATTGAGGATTAAGGTCATGTTTAAGGAGCCTATAATCATTGGTTTATCTTGGATAGGTCACTCTTAGGAAGATTTGAGAAAAAGCAAGAAAACAAGGTTTTTAAAGGCCTTTTTTGGGCATTTTGAGCTGGTTAGGCACCTAATTCAAGGATTAAAGATAAAAATTTCGGTAAAAATAATAATTATGACCTTTAAAAACTCAAAAAATATTCACTTTTCCTTAGGGAAGAGGGATATACCTCATTGTTTTGTCTTAGAGGTTAGTCAATCAAGGAAAATCAGGTTTTAGCAAAGCAAGCTAATGAGGCCAAAAAGGGATAAATAAATTGATAGAAGGTTTGTAAAAACTATAGAATCATGTTTTAAGGTGTATCAAATGAAAATAGGTGATAAGGAATACTATTTTAGCATCATACCTCCAAATATGACCAAAATACCCCTGCACACACTATAACTAAGCTTTCACTAGGCTTAGTTGGTGGATGAGAGAAAAGGAAGAAGAGGAGTCCTTGGGAAGTTGTGTGGTTATATTATAAGATTTAATTATATGTAAATATTCATAAGACACCAACCTAACCATTTAAAAATTAATGTAAGTAGCCAAAGCTAGTTGGGTGCAGGTTAGGCCTATTAGGCCTTCAAGGGACGTAAAACTAATTATGGGTCCATGTTCATTTCCAAATCTTGATTGGATATCCAAATGATTGGTACATGTTAAGGGGATTAAATTATTCTATTCTAAGCTTTTTTAATGCAATTAAACCTATGGGAAAGCTACTTCTAGCTTAAAGAGAATCTAAACATGCAAGAAGGGCAGAAATAAGCTTGATGGGGTGACTTCAAGTGTTCATATCTCCTCTGAGAGTTTACATGGTAACAAAAGGAGTTTTTAGGGGTTATTCAGGTCACTTAAAAACATTTTTTTTACATTTTTTTGTATTTCCAATGTTAGAGATTTATGAACAAAGCTTAAGACTAAAAACTGCATAAAACCCTACTAAACCCTTAGTGAAGACCCGATGGAAAAAAAAGCTTGGAGATATATTCAAATGACATATTTTTACCATTAAATATATTTTAAATTGTATAGGGCTCACTTAGGCTTCCTCCCATAATTTTGAGTTGTATGGAATTATACGAACAAGGTGAAAAACATGGTATTTTTGACCATTTTGTGTGTTTTGTATGTTCTAGGAGGTTATAAGAGATTAAATAAATTTTGGATGAAATATATATACTTTTAATAACCACATATTTTCATTTAATTCAAATAAAAAACTCCTAAGTGTCCAAACTAGAGCTCTCATCTCAGCTAGGCAAAACTGGCATAATTGACAATCTAATGAGAACGGTGCATATCTTAAAATGAGGTGATTTTAATGTGTCCCTGATGCTTCCAAGGCCATTTAAAGTCTTTAAATGTTTAATCCACTCCCACATACATATTTTCATTGGAAACCAAAGCCAAATGTGAGGCCAAGTGTGCAAGGTGCATAAATGAAGAGTTATGTGGACTGTAGATAGTGATCGCTTCCTTCCAAGAGTTTTTAGATGAGTGATAATAAAAATAATGCATGGAGAGTCATGTATAAAATTATTCCCTCTCATGCTAATCATAAAACATATCTCTAGTCAGCTTTGAGATGTTCAAATAGGTCATAATTATGAAGATAGTTTTCTAAGCCATGACAAGAAGTTTTATGCCACTTTTCATAAGTTTTATGACTTATATGGACACTTGGGCCTCATAAAAATGCATGGTTCATTTAAAATATATTTATCATGAAAAATTAAACTCTTTTATTAGTTTTATATGTTTCCAATGACCTTTGGACTTCCCTTGTCTCACCCCTCTCTCAAATGTTATAAATATTGACTCTTTTGTATTTTTTTGGTAGCCTCCATTGGATGATGGTGAAACTCTTAAAAATTTTATAACTTAATGTCTCTTGAAGAAATAAAAAAAATGAATTTACCTACTTACATGCTATACAATTGAGTGTTTTTACAAATTTTGTTGGTCTTGTTTAGTAAAAGATGATCTTTTCTAGCATGTTATCTTTGATTGTTCACCAAGTGTGCAGAAGAGTAATTGTTATAGGTCTTTTTTATTGTTATATTTCAAGTGTATAAGTGTCTTATAATTGGTTAATTATTGTATTCTTACAAGTAATAATCAATTACCCTCCTAAGTATCAAAATACCTTTTTGAACCTAGCTTATGAAACATTGATGTAACAATTTGTCTTGTGTTGTGAGGTTTGTGTAAGGAAAGATTTATTTTGCTCTAAGTACTATAATTTAAGTAAATAGGAGGAAATATTATTTGGTGCATCACCTTTTAGTTTTCTTAGTTATTTTCTTAACCTTTTTCATCCAAAGTTGATATGTGAGAAAGTACTTCAAAGAGTTAATCAAGGGAACTAGCCCTTCTAGAGATTCATTTCACCAAATTGTTACCCACAGCAAGAGAAATGTTTCCATTGTGCCACTTGGATGATGAGATATATGAATCTCCTGAAGGGGTGAAAATCCAAATGATAATATTTTTTGGCACAACTGGTGGGATTTTAAGTCATAGAAGATTGTCCAAGATTGGTGCAAGTCTTGCCATAGTTGTAGCTACAATAACATCTACATTCAATACCTAGTGACTCCACTAAATTTTTCAACTCTTTGGTTTCTAATATATCCCTAATTTCCATGCTAAATTTTTCCACTAGGTTTTTTGATAAAGGTATACCCTTCGAGTTTGTGTAATTACCTTTGTATTATGTCAAAAGGTTTAGGTTTATGAATACCCACCCTTATTCAAGGGAGTTGGTGTTTAAAAATTCCAAGTTCTTGCTTAGTTTAACCCCTAATACCCATAGTCTACATTCCAATATGGTTAAGAGGAAACCTTTTGTACCTTTCACTAGATCATCTCCTTTAAATCTTGCCTAATATGACTAAATTTATGGAGCAACCCTCAAGAGTATTCCATATTTTAGTGGAGAAGGTCCTATTACTCCCATTGAACACATTAGAAACATATAAAACTTATGCAATATCCATACTATCACTCAAGATAATATATCCATTAGGTTATTAGCATTTTATTTCAAAGGGAAAGCTTTAGATTGGTATGAGACTCTACCTAAAAATTCTATTGGTTCATGGGATGAACTAGGAGATCTATTGACTAAGAGGTTTGGAGAGAGAAGTGATCATCTATCACTAAATGAGTAGTTTACCACTATCAAGAGGGCACCACAAGAGCTTATTAAGTATTTTAACACTAGATTTCAAAAAAATGGGATAGGATCCCAACCCTTGTGAAACCTACCCCAAATTATGCATTTTTGTACTATTTAAAAACATTGAATAGTGATGTAGCCATGATGATCCAATCCATGGGTGGGAATACACTAACTTATACCTATGAGATAGTTATCAATGCTAAGAATTATCTTGTTCAAGAAAGAAAAATTACTCCTAGGCCACCAATGCCATTGTTCCCTAATTTGTAGCCTCCTAGTCAAGTTGTATTACCTACCTTGGCTCCTTTGCCTAGTCAAGAAAAGTCTGCCATTGCCCCCACTAATGAGATCCATGAAGTCAAGATTTTTCTCCAAAGTGTTACTAATTAATTATTTGACCTCAAAAGGAAACATTCTCAAAGTTATAGGCCATACTAGTCCTATAATTGGTTTGGTCAAATAAATAGGCCTCCTTTTCATGGTAATAATCAAGGACAAGGTCAAATAAATCAAGATAGACCTTACCAAAATTATAATCCTAATTCCCCATCATCTTCCAAATCTTGTGTTCCCACTCAAAAAAACTTTGTTTAAGAACAACCATGATATCCCTCCTATGACCAAAATCAAGGCCAAGTTGCATATGCCAATGAGATGCCTAGTAAAGACATGACAATACAAGGTAGCCAAGTACCTTGAGTTCCAAATTTTGAGATGTCAATGAAAAATTGAATGGAAAATGGACAAAAACAATCTGATTCTACTCTTATAAATTATTTGGAGGGAGAGTTTTGTGTCATTAATCATTTGGGGAATGCAATTAATATGAATGCTAGTGTGTCCTCTATCACTAGGTCTAAGAAGAGGGTTGTTGAAGAGACATGAGGGGCTAATCAAGGACCTATTTTTACTCCTACATCATATCCAATGGTGGGTGGGTCTAACTCAATCCCTAATATGAAATAAAATTATAATTTTTATAATGTGAGGCCATCTCCTACACATCCACCTTCGAAAGCTACACCATAAGGTACTAATGCTTTGAAAGAGCCTTTCAAGGTGAGAAATCCTTCTATCAATTTTTTAGATCAGGTGAAGAAGTTACATATGAATATTTACTTATGGGATTCATTGACAATACCAGGACAAAAATATATTCTTCAAAAGGAATTGCAAGGACTAGGTAAGCAAGTTGGATTAGCTAGGAGTGAGAATATTGTTTTGGTGAATGGAACTCAACCCATTGATGGAAAAGTGAAAAAAATGATAAGAATCCTTTTTATTTATCCTTGATCATTGGTGATTTCCTACCTCACAATTACATCATAGATAGTGGGGTTAGTACTCTAGTTATGCCCAAGTCAATAACAGATAAACAAGGCCTCAAGTATGAACCAATGGCTAAAGGAGTTCTCCAATTATATGGGTCAATAGTAAAGATGTTAGGAGTAGTAAAAGATTTGAATCTGATTTGACATGATTGTCCTAATTTTTCTATCTGTCATGATGTTGTTGTGGTAGATTTACCTCCATACTTTTCTCTTTGTTTGTCAAGAGAGTTTATAGCTAAGATAGGTGGATATTTGGTAGCCAATTGGTCCTATATGGTTTTTAGGACAAATTATGGAACTAAGGTGGAGATTGAATCAAAACCCATTCATAACAATCATCTAGAGCTCTACATTCCTAAAGTTACAAATGTTAATTATGTAATTCTTGATGAGGAATAATTTCACATGAACCAATCTCCAACTTCTTCTCTTGAAGGAGTTTCAGATTTGTATCTAGATAAATGGGGAGCTGAGCATTATGAGTATGATTGTTACACATTCATAGAGGAGGCTAGTCTTGGAGTGTATTGAATTCATGAGGAGGATTATTTCATGCTAAACTTGGTGAAGCCAAGTGAAAACATGGATGGTTTATGGTAGCTATTCTTTCATGGATCTAGAATCAAAATTAGGGTAGGTGGTAGAGTAATGTTGGTTTCACCATCCAAAAAAAGGTATTATTCCACTTTTAGATTTACTTCTCTTGTACTTTTAATGTGGTAGCATATGGGGCCCGTATTTATATCCTTGAGTGGGATAGGAAAAGAGGTGTGAAAGAATGACAAGTGTATGGTGATAGTGAGCTGATTGTGAATCAAGTAAGAGGCCAAAATGTGACTAAGAACTCTTTGATTAAGTCTTATAAGCATAGAGTGTGGGATATTTTGGAGGGTTTCCAAGCCTTCAACATCTAATCTATCCAAGGAGAAGACAACAAACATGTTGATAGGTTGGTATCAATTGGAGCTCAATTTGATGTTCCAAAGGGGATAAGAGAAGATAAGAATTAGCCACATCTCAAAGTGATTGTAAGGCCCTCTATATATGATAATGTCACTAATTGGAAAGTTTTTAATAGTGACCAGCAAATATCTCTTTTCCTACAAGAGGAAGCTAATTTTTCTTCAAAGAATTAGTCCAAAATATAGAAGCAATATGGGTAGATTGTACAATTGAAAACAAACAAGCTCCCTAAAGGCTTAGTCACACTTGAGAGTATCTTCAATGATGATGATTAGTTGAAAAAAGAGAAGGTAAGCATGTCTAATAAGCAATAAAACTATGAGAGAGTACAAATCTTCAAATATAAGTTGTTTGCTCTTGGGAAGGTATGTACTAGTGAAGAGAAACGTCCTTTCATTAAGTTATGCAAGGAAATTTTTGATGTATTTTCATGGGAATATAGTGATTTAAATGGATTTGATCCAAACTTAGCTCAACATACCATAAAGCTAGATGAGAATGCTAAGCCTATTAATAAAATACAAAGGCCAATCAATCCTTAGATTGAGCCTCTCATGAGAAAGGAGCTTACAAAGTTGATTGAGTCTAAGATCATTTTTCCTATTACGCATTCATCTTAGTTGGCAAACTTAGTCCCTGTAAGGAAGAATAATGGGGAAATCAAGTTATGTGTTGATTTTAAATACTTTAATATAGTTTCTTTGAATGACAATTATCCTCTTCCTTTTATGGAGTAGATTTTTCAAGTTTTGGTAGGTAGTGAAAAGTTTTCTCTCCTTGATGGATATTCTAGGTATAATCAGATTTTGGTAAAGGTAAGTGACCAATATAAGACATCCTTTACTACTAAATGGGGTACATGTGATTATAGGAAAATTCCCTTTGGCTTGTCTAATGTTGGAGCTACATTTTAATGTGTAATTGATATGGATTTTCAAGGTCTAATAAATGACATTGTGTTGGTGTATCTTGATGATATCACAAATTTTTCTAAGGATGCAAAAGATCACTTGAATCACATTAGGCATATTTTTGAGAGATGTAAAGAGTTTATAATCTCTCTTAGCCCAAATAAATGTGTGTGTTTTTTCCATGAAGGCAAAATTTTAGGACTCATTATCTCAAATAAGGTCCTATCCATAGATCTTGAAAGGGTGATTGCAATCTTGGCATTGGATTTACCCAAACAAAAAAAAGGTTTGAAAAGTTTCTTTGGAAAAATTAATTTCCTAAGGAGGTCATTCCTGATTTTGCTAATTTAGTCAAGCCTCTAACCTCTATGATAAGGAAATATGAAGTGTTCACTTCGACAAGAAGGAAGGAGAGTTTTGAAGAGATTAAACAAGTTATTGTCTAAGCTCCAACTCTTGAAAGTCATAATTTATCAAAGGACCTCAACTTGTATACCTTTGGAAATGATGAGGTAATTTATTCCATGCTCACTCAATCACATGAAGAAAACTTGGAGTAACCTATTGCCTTTTTTAGTACGGGATTAGAGGAATATGAGGTAAGATACACCTATGTTTAAAAGTAAGTACTCTCAGTTGTTATAAGTCTAAATAAGTTTAGGCATATGTTATCTAACAAAAAGATTCACATATTGGTACCTCATCATAGTGTCAAAGACTTCATTTTGAGCAGAGATTTGAATGAAAAAAAGGCTAGTTGGATTATAAAAGTGATGGAGTATGATGTAGAAATCAAGACAACCAAGCTAGTGAAAGGAAAGGGGTTATGTGAGCAGCTTGATTCATATTTTAAGGAAAAAAAGAGATTATGTTAGCACTTCATGATGACCCTATGATAGCTACATCTTCATCCATGAGGATTTGGACACAAGATATGATCTATTTTCTTCAAACTAGTGAGTGTCTATAAGGCCTAGATAGAGCTAAAAGAACGTAATTTAGATTACAATATATTCCTTATGTATTTGTTGATGGAGTGTTATTTAAGAAGGAATTCTCAGGTGTGATATTGAGATGTGTTGAGTTAGATCATGTTGATAAAATATTGCTTGAGTTTTATGATGGCCCAACTAGTGGTCACTTTGCTCCAAGAACCATAACTATTAAGATAATGAGAGATAGATATTTTTGGCTTAGTTTGTTCAAATACACTCATGATTGGGTAAGGAAGTGTAAAAATTGTGATCTCTTTGATGGTAAATAAAATCTTATATCCTTGCCTCTTCATCCAATATAAGTTGATCAACCCTTTATACAATGGGGTCTAGATTTCATAGGCCTAGTCAACCCACCTTCTAGTGTTGGCCACAAGTGGGTGTCGAATGCTACATATTACTTTACAAGATGGGTGGAGTATATATCTCTTAAGTAATCAAATGAAATTTTATTTCTAGACTTCTATGAAGGCATATTGACAAGGTTTGGGGCTCCTTCAATAATAATTTTAGATAATGCATTGGCTTTCCTTGGAATGAGGACAAGTGAGTGGGGTTTGAAACATGGAATATATCTTAGTACTTCCTCTAGCTATTATCCACAAGGTAATGTATTAGTTAAATCCAAAAATAAGAATCTAATTATGATTATCAAGAGGACAATGGAGGAGAATTAAATAACTTGGCATTCCAAGTTGAAGATAACTCTTTGGGTTGATAGGATCACCCCAAAAAGAGAAATTAGAAACTCACCATATACACTTGTTTATGGGGGAGAATCTAGACTACCTATTTCACTTGAGCTACCAACCATGGATCTCACTTATCAGTTGGATTTGATGGAAAATGAAAGCATGGAAGTCAGGTTGTGTGAGTTTATGGAGCTTAAAGAGATAAGAGATCAAGTTATGCAAACTATGAGGGCTCATCAAGATTAAACAAAGAGATACTTTGACAAGAAAGACATGCCAAGAAGATTCCAAGAGGGAGACATTGTTCTAAAGTGGGATCAAGATAGGGCTAAATCTAGAAAACACACAAAGTTTGATGCTTTGTGGAGTGTCCCTTATGTTATCATCCAATGCAAGAAACATAATGTTTTTTAACTCTCAAAGCTGGATGGAGAGGAGCTTCATATCCTATTTAATGGGATATATATAAAACATTACTACTAAGGTCCTCCTCTCTCCTTGTACATAGTTTGTCGTTTTCCTTGTTTTCCCTAAGTGCTTATGCACATGTGTGAGTCTTATTTATGTCTTGCTTTATCTTGTGTTTTTTTGGTGTATTTTGGTTGTTTTGTGTGTGTTTTATTAAATTACTTGGTAGTTGTTTTCAATAACTCATTGATTCTCTTGGCCCTTTATAGGATAAGGCTACTGGTCCTTAGTATAACAGGCATACTAACCCTATGAGTCACCAATTTATTGACCAAATTTGACTTTTAGGTCAAATTTGGACCCCTATAGATAAAAAACTTGGTTTTTTAATATGTTTTAGGGGTATAAATATTTTTCATAGACTATATCATGGTTTAATTGATGTTATCTAATGTATTTCTAGCTTTAATCATGGTTTCATTAGTTTATTTACCATTTTGGGTCATTTAGTGGGCTTATAAGAGTCATAAATGCAAGTGGCGTGATTCCCAAGGTGCCCAGGTGTCCTATTTTCCTAGAAATAACCCAATAAGTTAGTTTAACTATCAAGAATGTTAGTTACATCAGAAAATTATGGGTTGTGTAACTAAAATCCAAGAAACCAACTAAAAAAGGGAGAAAATGGCACTTGTATAGCCCATGGAGAAGTGTTCCACATGGATAAGATCATGGAAGGCCTCTTCACCTTCTTAAAACTCATATCAACATTTGGTTTTCTCTAGAAGTGTCATTTTAAACCCAACACCATTCTACTTTTTTCTTGCTTTTTTAGACATGTAAAAGTGACATACAGGGTTGTGTTTAGTATGAATAACTCAAGATGTTTCAAGATAAATTATTTTGGGAGGTGATATTCACCTCAAATACCTTTATTTCCATAGTAAGAGTGAAGGGGTTGATCAACTGTGCTTTATGAATCATCCTTACAAGTTAAATGTATTGTTTTGCTAGTTATTTCATGCACCCTATAGGTTTTTGTCCATTTTGATAAAATCCATGAGAACCATTTGGTCATGTTGACTCCAAAAGATGTTATCTATCTCCTCATATGGTTTTCATTCTTAATTTCATTTTTCATAATGTTTTTATGAGCAAGTTAGTCCATGTTGTAGGAAGGTGCCATCATGTGTAATCTCAGTCAAAGTTTTCTTGTTTATAAAGTGTTTTTTCTTGTAGAGGTCTCATATAGTTGGGGAATTATGTTACATATGTCTCATGGTCATATTAATACCTCATTTAATGTTTTAGTTTCACCATATCATGTTTTGGGTAGCTTGCAATCTTGTCATTCTTCGTTGTCAAATCTTTACCCAACTTCACTTGCAGTCACATATTTATAGCTTGTTCAACTTGTTTATGGGATGGTAATCAAGGTTGATTAGTTATCTAAACCATCAAGAGATAAGAAGAGTTCACTGATATGTTTGGGAAAATGCAAGTTTGATCACATGCTCATTCACCATGTCAAACAGTCATGAGATGCCCCTGCTTGCTCTATTCTAGATATGTGCAAGTGGTTGTCACATTGGAGAAGATTTTTTGGAACTTATTTCAAGGTGTTCTAAGTGGAATCATTAATTTAAAGAAGTTGATAGTGGTTTTGGCTACCTATGTGGCATTTCATCCATCCTTGTTGCTATATTTCACACCCACTACCTATATACAACCGATAATCACCTACAAGAGTCTTGGCTGACATCATACTAAGGTTGAGGATCTTAGTGAAGAGGTTTCAAGCCTTTGAAACATGAATAATACATTTGGAGTGTTAAAAATGGCTCATAATTCATGAAAATCTAAAAGCATGTACATTTGTCACATTCTCCCTTGCTTCTTGAGTATGTTGATGACCACGTACAGGTGGCACCTTAGGGTTGTGAAGGTTTTTGTATGGGAGATTTAAGGCATGGTAAACCATTTTTCAAGTTCTAGTAGGTGGTGGAGTCATTAAAAACATATTTGAAGGGTCAAAAGGAAAAAAAGTGTGTAAACCATGTTGGAAGGTGAGGACTATAACCTTAGGGAAGCTTTCCCTAAAATGTAAAAATAGAGGTCTAGGGGCTTCTTGTGGACATATTAAAACATGGTGGTAAAGGGTGTTAAGGCATCCAGCTAGGTGAATATTATAGTCCCTAGTAGGAAGAGGTTTCATGCCAAAGATGAAGATAATAAATGAATATAAGATGGAAATGTAGGTCCTCAAATATGTTATTAAAAACATTGAAATTTTACACTAATGTCTATATGTCCGAAGTTGTAAATGGTCTTTTGACATCTTAAGGAGCAACAATGAACAATGCCTCATGACTAAGATGTTTCAGTTGGTTGGATGGCACATAAATATAATGAAGGTTATCAAGAGGGCTTTGATACATGGCTATGCAAGAAATATCACCACCTATAGGTGTCCACTCTCAGGAAATAGACACCTGCAATAGGGTCTAAGGGTAGGTTTCTCAGTCTAAGCCAAAAAAACCTAGTTTATGAATCCAATGAGCATACAAAGTGAGTTGAATGTATGATATATTATAATATGGTTCTCATACTTCATGAACAGTCTCTCCTACTAGGAATAAACTCATTTGAGCAAAATGCACACATACATGGGTCAGATAGGCAAGTTATACAAATAGTGAGTTAACATGAGTGTTTAGGTTTTGTTTTAAGACACTCAAACTAGTTTTAGGTTATAATAATGTTGTGAAATCTCAATGGGGTTCAATGGAATCATTTTCACATCATAACCCAAGTCTCAAGAAGCAAAGTAACCTATAGGCAGGGTCACAAAGCAAGGTTTCTTAGTCAAGTATGAGGGACTCAATTTTTTTAGGCTCAAAATGCAATTGAGGGGTTAGAGAGAAATTAGACATGATGAAATTAAATATGACCATAACCATTAAGATATTTATGTACCTCATAAGCTCCAAACATGATGAAACACACCTACACAGACCTCCCTAAACCCCTATATGCACCTACAATAGGGGGTAGCCTTGATGAAGGTAAGGTAAAGAGAGGGACTTGTCTAGGAAGAAAGTGAGTGTTTTACAGCAACTTATAATGGCTTATTATTGATAAAAAATATGTTTTCACAAGCCTAAGACTCTACCAAGATGCTCATCTACCTTCCCTACTTGGTCAAAGGAAACAATTTGTACTGTGAGCTAGGAAACCATGTTACTTAATAGGCAAGTATGAGGAATCTAAGGAAGAAGAGTGTTTTTGGGTGAATTAAAAGCTTAATGAGAATTAATTTAGGATTAATATAATTTTTAAGGATCCTAGAAGCATTGGTTTAACTTGGAGAGGTCACTCTTAGGAGGATTTGCAAAAAAACAAGAAAATGGGCTTTTTTTAGGCCCTTTTTGGGCATTTTGAGCTGGTTAGGGACCTAAATCAAGGATTATAGATAAAAAATTTGGTAAAAATCATCATAAATACCTTAAAAAATCCAAAATTATTCACTTTTACTTAGGTAAGAGGGCTATACGTCACTGTTTTGTCTCAGAGGTCAACCAGTCAAGGAAAATCAGGTTTTAACAAAGTAAGCTAATGAGGCCAAAAAGGAATAAAGAACTTGATGGAAGATTTTGGAAACATATAGAATAATTTTTTGAGGTTTATTAAAGTAAAATATGTGCTAAATAACACTATTTTAAGCTCATACCTCCCAAGATGACCAAAATACCCTTGCACACAGTCTAATTAGGCAAGCTTTCACTAGGCCTAGTTGGTGGATGAGAGAAAAGGAAGAAAAGGAGTGCTTGGTAAGTTGTGTGGTGATTTTATAAGCTTGAATTAGATTTAAATATTCATAATCCACCAACCAAACCATTAAAATATTAGTCCAAGTAGACAAATCTAGCTGGGTGCAGGTTAGGCCTTCAAGGGACCTAAAACCAATTGGGGGTCCATATTCATTTACAACTCTTAATGGGATATATGAATGATTGGTACATTTTAAGGGGATGAAATTAGACCTATATAATATTTTTTCATGCAAGGAAACCTGTTGGAAATCTACTTCTAGTTTAAATAGAATCTAAGCATGCAAGAAAGGCATAAAAAGCTCGATGGGGTGACTTCAAGTGTTCATATCTCCTCTGAGAGTTTTCATGGGAACCAAAAGATTTTGGAGGGGTTATTAGGTTACCTTAAAACCATTTTTTTTTCATTTTTTAGTAGTTCCAACATCATATATTTATGAACAAATATTAAGATTAAAAATTGCCTAAAACCCTACTAAACCCTTTATCAAGACATGATAGAGAAAACAAGATTGGAAAGCTATCCATATGACATAGTTTGACAATGATATCTATTTTAACTTGTAAAGGACTCACTTATTATTCCTCCCATACTTTTGAGCCATATATAATTGTATGAACAAAGTGTAAAACAAGGTATTTTTGACCATTTTGTGTGTTTTTAAGGTTCTAGGAGGTTCTAAGAGATGAAATCAAGTTTGGAGGAAATATATAGACTTTTAATAACTCATTATGGTCAATTAATTCCAATAAAAACTATTAATTTTCCAAACCAGAGCTCTCATCTCAGCCAGTCAAAACTAGCAAAGTGGACAAGCTAGTGAGAAGGGTGAAGATCTTCAAGTGAGGTAATTTTAAGGTGTCCCTAATGATTATAATGTAATGGAGGGTATTTTAAAGTTTCATCCACTCCCTAAAATTTATTTTTATGGAGAAATAAATCCAAATGTGAGGCCAAGTGTGCAGGGTGCATAAAGGAAGAGTTATTTGGACTACAAATAGTGATGGCTTCCTTCTAGGAGTTTCCAGATGAGTAAGACTAAAACCAATGAATGAAGAAGAATATATGAAATAATTCCCTCTCATCCCAATCATCATACCTATCCCTAGTTATTTTTTTTGATGTTCAAAAAGGTCCTAATCATGAAGATAGTTTTATACGCCAAGACAAGAAGTTTTATGCCACGTTTCATAAATTTTATGACTTGTATGGACACTTGGGCCTCCTAAATATGCATGGTTCATTTCACACCTATTTATCATGTAAATTTAACCTTTTTATTATCTTTATAGGTATCCAAGTGACCTTTGACTTCCATTGTCTCTCCCCTCTCTCAAATGCTATAAATATTGACTCTTTTGGCTCTTTTTGGTAGCCTCCATTGGTTGATGGTGAAACCTTGGCCAATTTTTTACTTGAATGTCTCTTGTATCAATAAAAAATTGAATTTTCCTACATACATTCTTTAAAATTGAGTTTTGTTTCAATCTTTTTGGTCTTGTTTGGTAAAAGATGATCTTTTCTTGCATGTTATCCTTGATTATTCACCAAGTGTGTATAAGAGTAATTGTTACAGGGCTTTTTTATTATTCTATTTTAAGTTTATAAGTTTATTATAAGTGGTTCATGACTTTATTATCCAAAGGAATCATCCATTACCCTCCTAAGTATCAAAATACCTTTTTGAACCTAGCTTATGAAACATTAATGTGATAATTTGTCTTACATTGTGAGTTTTATGTAAGGAAAGCTTTATTTTTCTGTAAGTAGTATAAGTTATTTCAATATGAGTAAATATAATTTTGTGCATCACATTTTAGTTTTATTAGTTGTTTTCTTAACCCTTTTCATCCAAATTTGATAGGTGAGAAAGTACTTCAAAGAGTGTATCAAGGGAACTACCCCTTCTGGAGATTCATCTCACCAAATTGTTACCCACAACAAGAGATATGTTTTCATTGTGCCACTTGGATGAGGAGAGATAGGCATCTCCTCAAGGGGTGAAAATATAGGTGATAAAAATATTTGTATTAACTTATAATAGATGATCATACATTGTTGATGGAGGATGCATGTTATATACATAATATATTGATAATAGCTTTTAATCCTAACCATAGTTAATTATTTTCTTTTGAAGATATGTAAATGGTTGATAATGGCATTATTTAGTTTATATTCAAATATTTTCTTTGGTGACACAAATTTTATTTACCCTCTCTTATGATAAAAGTCTCAAATTTGGTTGTCATTGTATCATCTCACTTTATACATTTTTTATGATTTGGGAAACCCAATAATTCTCATGTTCATCCCTCTATTTTCTTATTTTTTTCCCTCCTATTTCAACACACCAAGGTTTATTTCAAATTTTACTATTTTCTAAAATGCAAGTCTAGGAGTATCTAAGTGTCTTAGTTTCTAGGTTATCCTATTTAGTGGCTAGGTGTAAGTGCTCTTGTGTTAGTCATTCAATAAACCCATTGTTGGTATTTTAAATCCATATGGAAGAGGAAAATAAATAAAATCCAAAAAAAATATAATCCAATATATCAAAATAAAAAAACAAAAAGGTAGTGTGAAAAGGAAAAATATATTTCAAAAGTCAAAGTCATCAAAAGATGTGATCATATTATTAGCACACCCCTTATTCTAGTTGAAGCTAAAAATCAAAAATTGGCCTCATAGTAGAGCCCAAGGTCCATTGGAGTGTGATACACAAGTAGTTTGGGTTAGGAGGATTTATATATATCATTAGTGTTACTCACCTTTTCATGTCAGTACTCAATCCTCATAGTTGATCGATGGCTTCATTAGGTTCCTAAGGAATAAGTAACATGTTGTGGGAAGTTAGGATCCTATTATATATATACTTTAGTTGTTATCCCAAGCGCACACTTACTAGGTGGGGTTTTATAGTTCCTTGAGTTAAAACCTCTAAGCTTGTCCCACCTTATTACAATGTCTTGTCTCTGGTAAAGATCATTTTTTGGCCTTGGTTTCACCCTCTTTTCCCTCCCTTAATTATTTCACCTTGATGCATAGAATTGTTTCCAAATCTCTACCATTTCTTTGTATTTCCTATTCTACATATCTTTTAGACATCTTAGCATCATGACAATATTATAATTCATAGGTTCTCCTTTAAACTTCTACTCTTTAATAAAAGCCACATGTTTGATTTATTTTAAGATAGTCTCTTGGTCATTGCATTATTTTTTTAGGATTCCTCTTAGTTATGTTTGGGATGTTGATATTTTATTCTCCTTCTTTTTTGGGTCATCCAAACTTAATCTATCCCTTCTCTTATGTCTATATGGTCTTATTTTATGATTTAATCTTTATTACAATCCTTTTCTTTGGGTCATCTAAACCTAATCTAGCCTTTACCTCATGGATATCGACCCCTCTATCTCTTTTATTTTATTTATTCTTTCCCTATGTCTTTTAGACCCTATCTTTCCTTCACCATTGTGGATATATATATTTCCTTTCTTTTTTCCCCCATACTTTTAGATATTTTCACATTTTTCCATTTTAGAATAATCTATGTACAACTACATTAATTTTATTAAATTTTAATCATGTATCATTAGGGTTATCATATGCATTTTTTGTGCCTACCACGATCAAGGTTAAGGTATTTTACATGTGCCTATTTAAAAATAAAGGTAAGGTATGTATAAGTTATAATTTCATCTATTTTATTTATTTTTTATTCATTTATTTATCACTCTACTTGTATTATGTGTTTCTATCTTATTTCTCAAAGCATCATCCTATGTTACACTATTATGACACGTGATGATCTTTGGATGAGGCATATATATACACCTTATTTTTAACTTAATGATAATTTATCATGTAGCATTTTTTATAGCATCAATTACCATAAGTTAACATCCTAAGCAGTGCATCGATATTGGGGTGGGCTAGTTTTTTTTGTTTTTTGAGACATTCCTCAATTATCATTTATTATAGTTACCTTCATCCATAACCTATTAGAAAATTTTTACTTGGCCTCCACTTGTTATCATTCTCCCTTTTCTCTTATGTTCTTCGTGTTTGTGTCTTTCCAACAAAGTTCATCAGCTCAAGAGGTGACATCATCTAGTTCTCTCCACTTGGTTGATGTCATCACCCAAGATGAAGACATTCTATGTTTGTCAGACTTGTTTATGTGCCTTTGTTCAAGCTAATGATGTTAGTTAAGTTTGAATAGTGATATTTTAAGTTTTGAACCATATTTATACATACCCCCTTAATCACTTATCTTAATAAATACATCCAATCTACTTTTCTCACACATATAAATCCACCTTAGTAATTAGAAGACAACTTAAGGATTAGAGACTTTTGAGAAAATATAATTTGTACAAGGTATTTGAGGATATAAAGAAGAGAAGTTGAACTAATAATATAGACTTAGTATTTGGAGTCTTTGATTGGAGATACTTTGGTTTTATTATTTCTTTCTTGAATTTCACCTACAACATCTCTCACAAATCACCACTTAAGGGAGAGTTTCATGAATCCACAAATTAACTCAAGGTAAGTATTTGTACCCATATACTCTTTTATTATTTACTTTGATAAATATATATGTATGTATGTGCATGTATATATGTATGTATTATTTTGATACATTATTATCTTCCATACTTAAATTAACTCAAATTTATTAGTATATATTATCTTTATATATTTTGTTTCCTTAATTTACAAACTTCTTAATTACTATAAATTATCTTTATATATTTTATTTCCTTAATTTACACACTTCTTGCTTAAATTTTAAGATTAAAAACCTCTTCAATACAACTCTTTATACATAAATTTTTTAGTTTGGTATCAATTTTAAAGTTTTGTTTTGTTTTGTTTTGTTTTGGGGGAAGCAATGCGGATTGATCTTTAATCTATTTTTCAGTTTGACAATGTGGCACAATTATGGGACAATAAACACAAAGGTTATAACTATATCCTCTAAGTCAATACATGCATAGACAATAGTAAATGTAAAATGTGAGAAAAAGGGGTATGTATGAAATATCTATCCTCGTGGTGAGATATATATTCCATTGTAAATGAAATTAAGTTATAAATTAAACTACAAATGGTTTGATAATATCTAAATTTCATTCCAAGCTTGATGTTTATTTACCTTTTATAATTAAATATTTTTAAAGAGATCATGGTTAAATTTATGAACATAAACCAATAAGCATAGTGGTGTCTTGACATTAGTAATTATGGTTGTGTTAAAATTGATGGTTACTTAAGACACTTAACTTGTTGGTTAATTGTAAAAACATAATCTTATTATTATATGGATAATTTTAGTGGTGAATATTTGTAGTTAGGAGAATATTGGAGATTTATTATTTCAAAATAATCTATGTAATAACGTCAAGTCAAACAATAATTCACAAAAAATCCTTGTGAGTTATTATTTCCTACTCGAATAGTCAAATAAATTCCTAATCCCAATAGAGTTTTGTTCTTAGATTGCCAATAAATTGATGGTCCAAGATTTTAAACAATGTTTAGATCATCACATATTATATATAGGCTCTAGGATGACACTTACTACAATTTTAGAGGGAATATTTGAAATGTAATTAAATTTTTTAGTACACAAATGTTTTAAATGTACTAATATATACTCAAAATTAAACACTATTTTTCCTTCTGGTGAGATTTAATGTCAAATTGTTCAATGATTAGGTGAATATAAAAAGATCCACATAAATTAAATAATATTAAATGTGAACCAAAAAATCTATTAATCTAATTTAAAACTCTTCCAACATTGCAATTTATAACCTACATTTAAATATATTGATTTAATATAAATCACATTATTTATATATTTATCAATTTTTATTAGATAGAGATGATTTAATAAGTCATCATGTTTTTCCATCCTTGTGATGAATTACTATCCTACAATGCTTATGTAAGTTTGTGATGCTTTTATAAGCCTGTGATGTTTTTATTTCATAACGATGTATTTACATCAATACAATGCTTTTATAATATTATGATGTTTTTTCTAATCTTGCAATGTTTTTCTAAGCTCGTGATACATTTATGAGCCAATGATGATTTTATGAGTTTGATATTTTTTTCTCAACCCGTGGTGCTTTTATAAGCCTGTGATGCTTTTATGATCTTATGATACTTTTCTCAAAAAGGATGTGATGCTTTTCTAAGCCAACTATGCTTTTATAAGCCTACAATACATTTTTTACACTGTGATGCATATATAAACCTTTAATTCTTCTAAAATAACATGAATATTTTACAAATTTATGATGTTTCTCTAGAAATCTAGTTGTATTAGTAACACAAAATCTTTCCTTATAGGAAAATGGCAAGTAATTAAGAAACCTTAGGAAAGCAAATAAGTGAAACACCTTTTAGGATACAAAGTATTGCATCTTATTTTGAGAAACCATCTATGTTAGTTGATCCATATACACCTTTTCAAGGTATGATGGTAACATCTGAAGTTAAACTCATAATGAGTTAAAAGATAATTTAATGATTGGCATTACGAGTGATGACAATATTAAAATGCTTTTGTTTGATTATATCCCTTTGAATGAGTTCAAATTTTCATCACTAGAATTATTGAAATTTAAATATAATTATATGATGCATACATCTAATATATTTAATGTTATAATTGAAAATTTTAGTAGTCAAGGAAATTTTGTTACCATAAATATTACAGGGACACCAAATTCTGCCAGAAAGAGAAATAAAATAAAATGTGAATTTTGAAGGAAGTTTAGGTTAGAGTGGGTGACCATGTTTCCATTCATTTAACCTATTGAAAATGAGAATAAAAATGAATCTCCTAAGGAATGCAAGTACATGAATTTTAGATAGAAAATTGGTGGGGACAAGACAATGCATCTAAAATTGGATACTATTGAGAAGCATGTAGAAAAGATGTATGAAAAGAAAACTAAAAATGGAGTTGTGAAGCATGTTTCTATATGGAAAAATATGTAAGATATTTTTCATATAAGGAATTAAAAATAATACAAGGATCGCATGATAACTCAAAGAATATTTTATAAAAATGGAAGGAAAATTACATCTCAATTTGAAAATATCATTCAAAATAATCATTTAGGTAGAACAGTTCAAAAAGTTATTATTTTTCACAATCTAGATAGAGGTCGTACTATAATATATTTTATTAAAAATAATACCATGCTCAATTTTCTTTGGGTCCCACACTTTCCTCATTCTCATTGGTTTGAAAGTAGTGGTTGGGATTGGGTGGAATGTCTATCTATGGTTGAGAAATAAGACTTCAAAGAGAAAATTAAGTGTGCATTGTATGTGTCTCTATATATTAATGAAGTTACAAAAATATATAATAATTTTTTGGTTTGTATACATGTTTATATTGTTTAAAATTGGATGAGATAACCTCATTTACTCACTCTTCACAAGGTGACTAAAAACTGTAATGTTGAAAAACTTTGAGAACTAGTATAATAGTTTGAAGGAGATTAGTGGTTTGGATGATTATGCAATTGTAAAAAAACTAGTATGTTTTGGGGTAGATGGATAATTTATAATTCAATTTCACTTAAATTTTCTATGTGTAATACTCAAAAAATCTCATTATCCATATATGATTTTCATTCATTATACGACTTAGAATGAATCTAACATATAAAATAGTCAACCAATTTAGATATGTATTAAAATTTAAAGAACTTATTTTTGAGGTGAATGCTTATTTTTGTTTTAGTCCTAAAAGGTTCAAGGAGTTCCAAAAATTTATATAAGGTCTAATATATGGGTATAAAATATTAAAATATGTTGACACTAGGTGGATCTCATTGTGTCAACTAGTGTGCATGGTATATTGTGAGTATCCATATTTATAGGGAGTAATGTGGCATCATCACAGATAAGTAGACAAGGTTCAATATTTGATACATTATTTGGATAATATAGATATATTTTTTAATTTTTTTGGCCTCCTTCAAATGTTTGATGAAATGCATTGTTTAATTAAATAAGCCCAATATAGAAATTTATATACTATTGATTTTATAATATTGAGGAGACGTGTTTGTTTGGCTATACAAAATTTTAATCTTAATCAAGAGACTTATTTTTTGGGTCCAAAGTTTAAAATTTGTAATAGTTTGATACACGATGATAATCCAATAATTTTTTTAAAGTTCAATATATTAGGAAAATTATGCACATTTGTATGCAGATGAGACACCCATATATAGATTTTGAAGACTATCTAATGGTAAAAATGATGAGTTACATGTCACAAGGCTACTCTTTGATGATATTTTATCATCAATAAGGATAAGGTTAAGAGATATTACAACTTCCCTAGTTTCAAAAATAAGGGAACACTTTTGTATAGATGAATTGATTGATGCAATGACTACAATAAATCCCACTTATTGAAATAATGCCCTAAATTTACTCCCTTTTCAAGAAGACTACCAAAAAATATTGACTAATTTGATTAAACATTTTATGACTATTGATATCAACGGAATGATGATTCTAGGTTATTTAAACAAACAACATGTGGAGTGATCAATCCGAATAGTTTTCCACTATAATGCTTGATCAATTCAAATTATTGGGTTATCTATCTAAGTGTGTAACAATCATTTAGCTATTGGAAAAAATAGGTTTCAACAATGTTTTGAAAGAAACTTTGGGTGAGATTTTTTTCACTAGATAATCTATCTCAAAAAATGATTTTGGGTTTAGTTAAAGATGAGAGAGTTTTCAATGCCTTATCCTTTATAAATTTTAAATTAGGAAACAAGCTTGACCTAAATTTGGATAATTATTTGAGACTTTAAACATCATGGTACATTGTAAATAACTTCCCCTATGATAGGGATTTGGAAATATTGAATTTGATTACTAAAAGTAGAGCTTAATAATAGTGCCACCAACATGACAAATGACCTTGTTAAAAATAGGGATGAAAATATTATACTAGTTCAATTTTTAAAAAGGTAGAGAAATGGTGAAGAAAATGATATAAATGTTCAAACATTAGAAAATTAACAACTTTCATTGAATTTAGATTGGTGATGTTATATAATTAAAAATTCAAAAATATTTTTATATTATTTGGATGTTGATATTCAATCAGTTATAATGTTTCATAAATCATTATTCACTTTTAAGAAACAAGTATTATTTATCTTGAAGCCAATAATTTATTTCCAAGCCCACGATGAATTTCCATACCTACGATGCACATCCAACCTTACAATGTATTTACAAGATTTCAATACATTTCAAACCCTATAATGAATTTCAAACCCTATGATGCATTTACATTCCTATGATGTATTTCCATCCTTATGAATTTTGAATCCCATAATGTATTTTCAACCTTGTGATGCATTTCCACCCTTATGATGCATTTACAATACTATGATGCATTTATAATCAAATGGTTGTTTTCTAACCTTACAATGCATTTCCAAGCATGTGATGAATGTCTAATGCTCACAATGAATTTATAAGCCTATTATGTATTTCCAAGCATGTGATGCATTTCCAACCATGTGATGATATCTACCTTGTGGACATAATAATTTTTACTATTAAAAATGATATCCCACTAGGTCTATCATTTTCTTTTCTCATATTAATTTTCTTAATGACATCTCATTGGATTTTATCATATCAACATCTAAGTGTCAAGTTAAGCGGGGAAGATAATGATGATATAACTCTTATATTACCATGCAAGAATTCATAAATAACCTTAATTAAATGATGACAAGGTAATCCCTTTCCTTAAATTTTCTATAAATAAATGTTTGCCTTATGAAATTATGTATTCAACTCTTCCAAAGATAAAATATTGCCATAGATAATTTGTTTTATTGTGTTTTGGCATGATTCTATGGCCTAGACCAAGGAATTCCTACTCATTTTTTATTTCACTAGCATACATACTGTAGACTGGATTAGGAAAGCTAACCATCATTTCTTCTAAATATTCAACACTCTATGTGGCTCAGTTCATTAGTAGAAAGATGATGTTGATGTTTCTTGAATTGATTCATCCACTATAGTGGTGGAATGTTGCAGCATTTTAAAAATATTATTTCACTTTCAATTAATATAAATGAAGAGGAGAATTTTAGGCTGTAGTACGTGGCATTGCTTACTTCATTGGTCCTCCCTAACCATCAATCATCATATAATAACATGTGCCTAAAATTAATGGTTGGGATTGGGTGAAATTTATAACAATATGTAATTACCCAAAAGTGTTATTTGAGTGATCAGAGTAATACTTAAGACTACATACTCCTAGATTAGCCTTAAACCTATCCTAGAGCCTATTATCACACTTATCTATCCTTCATGTGGGCCATAGACATCCCTAGTTAGCCCTAAAGTCATTCCAGACCCCCATTTCCCAATCCTGGCCCTTTGTGCCTAGTGTTCTGCCAGCTGGACACTAGCACCATAATAAGGACACTAGCATGACATGGTACTAGTGTCTCTAAAATGGTGTTATTTTCCTTTGCCATATATTTTCCCAAATAGATATATTTTCAAAACTAGAACTTCTTAGGGTCATCCTAGACCTCTTTTATCACTCACACAAGTAATAGAACATTATAAATACATGAATTTTTATCCCTCTAACCACTAGATGGAAACTAGATGAAAAAATATGCATTTAAATTTAGAAAAAGTTGAGCACAATTAAGGTTATCAATCCCTATTTTGCCCTGCTTCTGCATACTACCATTTACAACATCCCTAAGCTCATATTACCTAAATTTCTAGTCTCAATCACATTCAAGGCACTCAAGACCATTATCATACTAGCATCACTTATACTTACACTAGCACTTAGGTGGGGATAACTTCATCAATCTTGATCCCTTCTCAGATTATTGGTATGTAGGAAACTCTCCTCATAGTGGGGTGTTGAGGATGTCTAGCCTACCCTACTAACAAACACACATTTTAGCTCATATCAATTAGATGCCCTAGTTACATAGAGGATTAAGGTTTGCACAATAAATCAGTTATTACAATAAAAATATAGGGTTTTAATATTCATGCACATAAGAATAGACCTTAGAGATCTAGACATAGGTGCACCCAAAAGTTCAGGATAGTCTTATGTAGAGGACACTACTACCAATATCAAGACACTACTGCCACTTTTATAATAATGGCACTACTATCCAATTGTGGCACTACTATTTAAGAGGGTTTATGACAATGGGATCTAGTTTACAACACTTATACCAGCTTTTATCTCAATTCCCATCACCTAGATCATTTGTATCAGTTATTCTC
Organism: Torreya grandis; assembly: GCA_037957365.1. Lineage (NCBI taxonomy): Eukaryota > Viridiplantae > Streptophyta > Pinopsida > Cupressales > Taxaceae > Torreya > Torreya grandis. Next base: position 1,256,759 of record JARHVA010000231.1, on the reverse strand, counting down.
TATACAAATTATTTTCACTATTTATTACTATTTTTAGAAAAGTCAAAACTAGTCAATTCTATAAAAAATCAATGGTTGTATTTATTGCATATTATTTACATAATTTAGTCTACTCATATCTTTTAAAAACATAGGATTTATATATTCCTAAAAGGTTAAAACATTTGGTGACCCTAACTTACTTTGAATATTACACAAACCCTAACCCTAGATAACCCTAGGGTTTACATTTTTAGAATCTACTTAGTTTTTAATTTATAGCTTATAATCATGATTATCATGATATATTCCATTTTATACTTCATGGTATAAAGTCTTGTACTTTGTTTAGCATGTTTATAACCAGCCATTAATATAAAAGTACACATGTATGTCATTTCTCTCATGGATCATGTTATAGAAAAGCTTATTTTACACATTGGTCCTCCCTCATGTGAGTCTCATTCTTATGAGGCTGATTTATACATGGATCACTTTGAGTTACCTTCAATTAATACTAGACGATAGAGGGATCAGAGGACTCCTTTTGTTCTACCTCCACCTAGACCAGTTGATTATCTTTGCTCCCATCCTACCTCTACCACTTGTCCCTGACAAATAGTAGATCATATGGTTCAAGTTATTACTAGGAGGAACAGAGTGCCTCCTCAACCTATATAGGAGTAGTGAAATCCCGCCATCCCTCCTCATCCCTAATACATTACAACTAGAATTAAATATCAACAAAGAAAGCTTGATATTATGGATCAATTGAGAAACACACTGGCTAAGATATTCATATTGGAATTACTTCAAAAGGCAGCTATTTTCAAAGATATTCTTTTTCAAACACTCAATAATACATATTTTCCTCATGACATAGATACAACTTAATTATCATCTATAATTAACACTATCAAGAACATTGAGGATGTTATATCTTTTCACAATGAAGACTTGCCCTCATAGTCAATAATTGCTCAGAATTTATCGCTTTTCATTTAAGCATAAATCAATACCACCACTATTAAATGAGTTCTAATTGGCAATGGTTTAAGACTAAAAATTCATAACCTAACATTTATAAATACCATGGGGGTTGATTTAACATCCATTTAAAAGACCTATAATAATATCATAGGTTTTGATGACATTAGTAGATAGACATTGGGTTATATTACATTGGAAATTAATTTAGGGCCAAAAATGTTACCTACATACTTTCAAGTGATGCCTAATAATTTTCACTAAAACTTATTAGTTGGGATACCTTGGATACATTCTATGGAGGTCATACCCTCTAATTTTCATAGATGCATCAAGTTTTTACAATGGATACTTATACATTTTTCTAGTACATAATCAACCATTCAAATATTGTAGACTCACCAAGCCTACTAACCCGAGTACGTTTTTAAATAGGACACCTCACATTCTAATTAAATATCCAACTCATAATATTACAATTGAGTAGATGAATACATATGAGGTTGGGAAATCTAACAAGATTATTCCTACAACTCCTCCAGATCTTCCTACATCAAAGACTTTACCTTCATCGATGATGGAAGAATAACCTCCCATTATAGATATCCCCACCCAGGGCAAATGATGAGATTATCACATCATAGTTACCACTACTTGTTAACTTAGAATAAGTATACATCCATAACTTTGATAAAAATTCTTAGGCCACCATAGAGGAAGATCCAACACCTATTGACATTGATGACTATTTATGTGGATTAAGTTTCACACTAGTGGGCCTAAGAGAGTATAGAGATAATTTTAAGGCACTTATATCTATTGATACACCAAAAAAACCACTTGTTCATATTCTAAGCATAGAAACTAAGAGGGGGGGTGAATTAGTGTCTTCAAACAATACATTCAATTCCACTTATCATTTATGAAGCATTCATTGAAACACATAGATCAACCAATGTATAAACAAACATACACAAGAGCATGAAGCAAAAAACATAGCATATATGTGGGAAACCCTCAAGGGGAAGAAAACCCAATAAACCCTAAAAATGGACTATAGTCATATAATGAAAAAATATAAATTTAGTGAAGCACCAACTCCATAAGGAGCACCAACGCCTACCTAGTCAAGTACCCACTCAACTAGTCTTTACCAAGCACCAACTTGCAAGGAGGAACCATCTCCCTAAGTGACTTAGCATAAAATCAGACACTAAAATAACACTTTTTCAAGTACCAACTTTCAAGGAAATTCTCACTTATTCTTGACAAATCAATAACTCATCCAAGACCAACTTGATCACCTCAAAACACCTTATTGCGCAATCAACATATGGTGACCTATTCTTTAGCTCTCTATATGCTCTATCTAAATTCCACTTACTATCATGCATAAATAACACATATTTGATTTATATTTTATAGTCTCTTAAGATATAATTTACTCATTCAACTCTTCTCAACCTTTTATCCCTCTCAAAATAGCCTCTTAGGCTTCCTTATTCAATATGCCTCTTACTAGGCTTATTAGGTCAACTAACCTTGGCATCCACATGAAAAAAATCAGTTATATGTTCATCATATTCTCTATCCCATATTATTATGGTATTAAATATCTAATTATCCTTCACAATCTACCCTTTTATTTTCTCATGGGTGTCTTATCTTATACACAATCTGTTAGGCCAATTAGGCCTTGTATAAATACACATCACACGACCACTTACACTCTTGGTCAGAAAAGATACTAATCCATCAAGGTTAGACCCAAAAAATTTCTTAAAACATGTTACATATAATAATAAATAAAATTATGATCGTCATTATGTCATCCAAACACATTTAGACCTTAAACTTCTTCTAGGCCTAATAGAGACCTAATGCATTGGGTTTATCCTCTCCACAGAACAACTTAAACCTCTATGGCCCAGATGGCCCTCACCAAATAAATAAAATATTTTAAAAATTTATATTAAAACCTAAAATAACCTCATCCATGATAAATAAATTAAAAATCCTTCACTCGTACCTTAAGAGCATAATTAGGCCTTAAAGACCTTTTAGGCCTAATTACCTCAAAAACATTGTCTGCAAAGATAAAGATCATACAACCTATAGAAACACATTATAGGAAATAAAAATATATGGATGTAAAATTAATGACCTAAATGTAATCATAAAATTCATTATACTTCCTCACTTAGTCTCTAAGGACTTAGGACACCTCATCAAGAAGCTCACTCAGAACTACCAATTTACTCAGAACCTAGTCATTAACAATTTGACCTCAGGAAGCAGTATAGGAATTTTAAAACACTACATATATATGAATAATATCCAATTGTATCTCTATAACATCATAAAATTATTTTTACACTTTAAAATTTGGCATAATGACTCAGGAAAATCAATTTTTCTAACAAACAAAAAATTGCTTGAATGCTCCAAAACACAATCTTGAAGAATGTTATCTTTATCTCCTATTAGGACACTTAAAATAAATTTAACTCACATTAATAGTTACTATGTGACTTATATATCATAATATAATAGATATATCACAAGTTCTAGTGTCAATTATTGGTCATATAGACCAATCTGTTGACCTTCTCTCGCATGGTCCTTACACAGCTAGCTAAGCCATTTTGGCTTCCATATTTAAACTTATTAAACTAACTCTAAACATTATATAAAGAATGTATAGGTCATGTAAGTCATAAAAAACAAAATAATATTAATTTTATGTTTCACCTAAGTGTATAGAGCCTCCAACTAATCATTGTCACTTACTCAGAACTATCATTCTACCTTGTGAATCAGTCATGATGATTATGCATTCCAACGTCTATGTAGACACAATATAGAAGTATTAATGAATGAATATTATCCTTATATATCTTTATAATATTTTAAAATATAAATATATATAGGTTTAATGGAAAATATGGAATGTATAGACCAATCTTTGAAACTTACACCTTCACTGTCTCATCTTCACTAGACAAGTCATCTTGTGAACAACATTTTCAATGACCTCCAAAACATATAAAAAATAATAACATGTGTTATAGATATTTTTTTAAAAAAAATCATTAAATTGGATCCATTTCTAATCCATGACAACTCATCCCTAATCTCATTCTCACTTCTGTCTAGTTTTTCTCATTGTCCTCACTAGTCCTTTTTAGCGATAGGCCAAATTTCATGATTGGTTTAACATATTTAAGGTATGTAAATTAATCATAAACCACCATTAACATGAATTAAAAGTCAAAATATTCAACCTCCATCCATTATGCAACTTTGACTCAGTCAACCCTACTTGTTATACCAATTTTTTTAGAAACAAGGGTTTTCTTATAGCTTCCACTCACTCATCTGATAGACCAAGTCTACCTAGAGGTAATTTTGAGAGTAATATACATGATACAATAATTAAACTAGGTAATCTAATCCATTATAAACCATTTCCATCAATATCTTCCTTATCAAGTCACTATGAGGGTTTTAGGAGGGTTTTTGATGGGTTTCCATTCTTAATTTTTTTTCATATAGCTTTGCCCTTGAAACCAACTCTTAATACTTGGAAATAATTTATAGGAACATTTTCCATATCTCCCATATATCTCATCTTCCAATGTAATAATCACACATGCCAACAAGCATAATAAAATCCTTCTCAAGTTTACAACACCTCATTCTAGCACTCGAAAGACCTCAAATCCACTTTGTATGATTTATTCTTCAACTCAAGACCTCAAAATTCACCACCATACTTGAAAAAAATGTCATACCTCTAAACCATGATCACATGATCTCACAAGCCTCTAAACCTGATCATGATGCCTCATCATACCACCTAGGGTCTTACGACAAGGTCTATGAGAAGACCACTAAAGAATAATTTACCCCTTTAGCTCACTTTTAGAGTCATATGACTAACTCAATACCTTTCTCACAATATATAACATTGCATTACATAATTTCAATCTCACACACATCTATATCACCACCATTATGCCTCTACAAGCCATATTCATGCTCAAGAACTAGTCCATCACACAGACCTACTAGGCACTATACCAATTTTATATCTTCAAGACACCTTCTATAGCTCACTATGTATCTATAGGAATCTGAGATAGGCTCCATAACACCTCCCATCATTATCCTTTGGCCAAGTATCCTTATACCATATAGGTCACTACCCAAGACTAAACTAGACTTTTTGAACACACAAGACATGAAGACAATATCTCTCTCTAAACTCATGAAGCTCTGAATATCTTTACCAAATATATGAAACTTACACTACCTCAAACAACTCCACATACCTGTAACCACTCATTTCACCATACCTCACTATGCTTCATAAGACACTCCATTGGATCACTCAAAGCCACACTAGCAAGCTCAAACAATCAACCCATACCAATGATCATAGCCACCTTCTTGTGAACTAACACTTAACCTCAAACATCCTTTGACATTAATGACATTAGGTATATGACATAAAAGATATATCTCACCTTACTAATCCTTCTTGACATAAATGATAGTACACAAACACATGACATCAATGACAACTTTCAATAGTTTAGAATCTTATAGTTATAAGGTATCATACTCAGTTACAATCGGTAGCAGATCCTTCCATTCATTCAATACATATGGTTACATATATGGATATATACTTAGTTACACAAATTTAGGTATGGATTTCATAGGATAAACCACATTAGATTTTACAAATATTACTTGATATAGGATTGATGCTATTACCCATAGTTCAGCATAGATTTGTCAGTAGATTATCATTGCAAAATGGTCAACCCTTTTATCATTTTTACATACTTACATGACATGATACTAATACATACTTAGTATTACAACATAAATTAAATAAATTCAATGCTCAAGGTACTATTTAGATCATACAACCTCCACCTTCACAAATACAAGCACCATGATAGAATCATCATTGACACAGATACTCATGAAATGTTCCATTGACAATCCATATTTTTTTAATCAATAGATACATCCCCCATGTGGTTATAGATGAGGACTTTGATCTTAATACTTACACTTTTTACTATTTACAACACATGTGTAAGGAATTAGGAGCACAATTGATTACCTTGTATAAGCAACTAAACACGGAATTTAACCAGAAGTAATAAGTAACTAGAATCAGAAACAACACAGAATTTGAGAGACAATACACAATTATATTCAACTCATCCAGAAGAAAATACAATGAATAAGTCACACTCTTCTTCCCACACCTCTAGGGCTCCCACACCTCTAGGGCGTATAATAATTCTCCCTCAAGAGTTCACTCTCTCACAACCAATTATAACCACAACTCAAACACAGAGTTGTACCTTCCACCAGTCAGCAACAATACTGCTAGTACAATAAGTACTCAACGTACTCCAAGTAGATCTCCCTGATCTTGCAACAACCTAAAAATAAAATGATCTTACTTACCATATAGATCTCCCCTGATCTTGCACAACCTACAGATCAACCTGGTCTTGCACACCTGCAAACCTAGATCTTACAATTGGAAGGATCTCTTCCTTGTCCTTGATTACAATACAACCCCATGAGTCTATTATATAGATCTCATGAAAAAAATAATTAGACTTCCTAATTAAAATAATTATAAATGTAGACTCAAGACTAAAATTAGTCTTTTACATGCAAACAAACTGTTTATCTAAAATAAGACCAGTTCTGGAAGCACATGCAAATGCATGCACACACAGACTGCCGACGTCGGTGCCTGTCTAACCGATGTCGGCCGACCCATAACCGATGTTAGTTACTGTGAACACTGAAGATGAGCAACGTCGATTGCACTGTCGACTTTGGTTTCTCTGTAACTCAGCAACCTCCTCCATGTTTGCATCAGTGAAGCTTTTAGCTCTATAACCTAACAATCTCCCACTTGGAGATAAATAGCTGCACCTGTACCCGTACATCATCTAATTTTGTTTCTTGACTTGTATCCCTCTTTAAGTTCAATATTAACGACCAACCACCACACATCTTGTGGTGCTATGCCTATCATCCAAGTCCCCTGCCACATTCAAATCTACATACCCATGTAGAGAAGTGCTTGACCCTGCATCACATGTTAACCTGCTGCTAGTCCCTCTCAGATACCTGAGAATCCACTGAACTGCTTTCTAGTGTTTCTTTATTAGATTGGCCATAGACTTGCTAACAACACCCACTACTTGGGTAATATCAGGTCTAGTACATATGTACTTAACCTCATCATGTGAATTGGGACACTGTTATGTGAACTATCCATCCATAGGTGTACTAACCGATTCTGCATCCTGCATCTTGAACCTCGCCACTACCTTAATCACACAATCATCCTGAGACAACATCAACCTGTGATCTTCCCTGTCTCTAAAAATACTCATGCCTAAGAATTTTGCTACTTCCAAATTCTTCATGGCACACCTTTGAACTAACTTTACCTTTAGCTCAGCAACTCCCTGCATGTGTGACCCTGTAACAAGCATACACACTACATACAGTAACAAGATAATGTAGCTAATGTTATCCAACCTAGTAAAAGAAACACAATGGTTACATTGACATTGACTAAAGCCATGCTTTGTCATACACCTGTCAAACCTCTATTGTCATGCAGCTTACTCAAGACCATATACCCTAGCCTTCTGTCTCACGTGTCCATTCTCTCTCTTATTTAACCTGAGAATCCGTTCATCTTTTAGTGCTTTCATTCTGGTTGGCAACTCTACCAAATCTCCTGTTTGGTTCTCTTCCAAGGAATCAACTTCCTCATTCATGCCATGCTCCCACTGTTTCCTGGATTGTACCTATTCTACTTCTTTAAAACTTCCTAGTTCTTGACCATCAATGAGAAAAAAGTAGTCTAAAGAAGGGGAATAATGAATTTGAGGCTTACTTACCCTTTAAATCCTCCTCATGGGTGTTTGAGACTCTTTGATAGCTTTCTATCTGCCCAAAATCTATTTTTTGGTCAACCCTGGTCTGCACCCGATCAATGTCGATCCCACCTGATCACCGACACCGATTCCCTGACCGACATCGGTGTCCACCTGGTTGCCGATGTCAGTTCCCTAACTGACATCAGTCTCCACCTACCTGACAACACCGACTCTAGTCTACACATGACCAATGTCGGTACCTACCTGTTCAACGTCGGTTCCACCTAACTGACATCGGTAACTATGTTTTCCTGTGAGTGATGACTTTTTACCTACGAGCTTATTTTGAATCATACCCTTGTCCAAACTGCCATGCTCAAAATTATTCAGCCCCTTGAGCTGATCACTACCCATCATCTTCTCCTTGAAAACTAAGGCTTTCATGTTCTTGTCATAAACATCAGATTTCCTCTTTATGCCATAAACTCGATCCTTTCTTATAGCATGTGTTTCAAGAAACCTCACTTTCTTCTGTTGCTTATAGAAATCTCGATCTATGCTCTCTGAATCTGAACTCTTACCCTTTGACTCAAGAACATGCATCTCCTTCTTACTCATGTGACCAAGCCTACAAAGCCACATCTACATCTGAAGTAGATAAACTAGAAGGAGAATCAGTAATACAAGTAGATATATAAAGAGTACCTACTTTCTTACCTCTTGCTAAAACAAGTTCACCCTTGGAAACTTTCTAAGAATCCATTGTGAGAGTTTATGTGCATCTCTCATCACCCAACTTTCCAACAGAAATCAAGTTCCGCTTCAGGACTGGGACATGCATGACCTCCTTCAACACCCATGTGTTGTATGTCTGCAATTTCAGTTGCACTTTCCCTTTGCAAACCATTTGACAAGGCTTACCATCCCCTAAATAAATATTTCCAAAGTCTCCCTAGACATACTCATGAAAAAATTCTCTATTTGGGGTTGTATGGAAAGAGGCACCAAAATCTAAAACCCAAGATTCCACTTTATCCAAGAAACATACAAGAGCATCCTGTGCAACAATATCTATAACATCTGCATCTTCATTTCCTTCATGTTGATCTTCTACCAACCAACAATCTTTCTTTACATGCCCTTTATTTCCACAATTCTAGCAAATTATTCTGCCATACCTAGATTTGGATCTCCTGCCTATCTTTGACCTTGATTTCCCTTACTCGATCTTCTCTCTTTGTCTTCCCCTGGTTTCAACACTTAAAGCATTCCCTGATGATTCACCCGTACTTTTCCTGTGAATTTATTCATTCAAGATTACACTAGCAACATCATCAACTTTCAAGATATTTGAAGTAGATGCAGTATTACTAACTACCATTACCAAATTATCCCAACTTTTAGGTAATGAGCATAAGATTAAGAGAGCCTTAATTTCATCATCAAAATCTATATTGACTGAATTTAACTGGTTTACAAAACCATGGAAATCACTAAGTGACTATGTATAGATCCACCATCCAACATTTGCAAATTAAATAATTACTTCATAAGAAATACCTTATTTGAAGCTGAGGGTTTTTCATATAAATTTGCCAAAGATTTTGTTAACTCTACCGTTGTTTTAGCCTGTGATAAGTTGGAAATCACAGATGATGCCAGGCTCAACCTTATAGATCCCAGAGCCTTCCGATCAAGAACCTTCCATTCTTCATCTTTCATATCCATGGGCTTGCATGCAACCCAACCCAATGGTAAGTACAGATCTTTTTGATACACATAATCTTCTATCTGCATTCTCCAAATTGATAATTTTTGCCATTGAATTTCTTCATTCTTAGCTTACTTTCTTCTGCCATTGCTTTACTCCCACTCAATCAGAAACCCCTGAGAGTGACCTGTAATCAAACACAAACTTGCTCCAAACTAAGATCTGATGAACCTACAACCTGGCTCTGATACCACTTGTCAAGAATTAGGAGCACAATTGATTACCTTGTATAAGAAACTAAACACAGAATTTAACCAGAAGTAATAAGTAACTAGAATCAAAAACAACACAGAATTTGAGAGACAATACATAATTGTATTCAACTCATCCAGAAGGAAATATAATGAATAAGTCACACTCTTCTTCCCACACCTCTAGGGCTCCCACACCTCTAGGGCATACAATAATTCTCCCTCAAGAGTTCACTCTCTCACAACCAATTACAACCACAACTCAAACACAGAGTTGTACCCTCCACCAATCAGTAACAATACTGCCAGTACAACAAGTACTCAACGTACTCCAAGTAGATCTCCATGATCTTGCAACAACCTACAAATCAAATGATCTTACTTACCATGTAGATCTCCCCTAGTCTTGCACAACCTATAGATCAACCTGGTCTTGCACACCTGCAAACCTAGATCTTACAATTGGAAGGATCTCTTCCTTGTCCTTGATTACAATATAGCCCCATGAGTCTATTATATAGATCCCATGCAAACAATAATTAGACTTCCTAATTACAATAATTAGAAATGTAGACTCAAGACTAAAATTAGTCTTTTACATGCAAATAAATTGTTTGTCTAAAATAAGACCATTTTTAGAAGCGCATGCAAACGCATGCACACACAGGCTGCCGACGTCGGTGCCTGTCTGATCGATGTCAGCTGACCCATAACCGACGTTGGTTACTGTGAACACTGAAGATGACCGATGTTAGTTACGTTACTGACATTGATTTCTATGTAACTCAACAACCTCCTCCATATTTGCATCAGTGAAGCTTTTAGCTCCACAACCTAACAACATAGGCTATTAGTAAAATGAGCTACAACATTTTGTACATTGTTAGGATTCTATTGGACATATCACACCACCTATGCACATGGCCCCAAGGTGGCCAACACATTATTTTTAATCATGAGTAGGGTAACTCATTTAAATGTTACTCTAAGAAGTACATGGTTATAGGGGATGGATGCCATATTTGATTGATTAGATAGATGTTTGACATTTAGCTAATGAGGGACACATGGTTTGCATTTTACATGATGGCACAGATGAGAACCATAAGTTCCATACAAATACTCTATGGGCCAATGTGATTTACCCTAGGACCATATGAGAGGCATATTACATAATCAAGCAACATGCTATTCGAATGCATAGACTCTAAACTAACACCAAGGATAAAGCTCCACTAATACATATAGAATGGTACGATGATCATGATGATGATGATTTATTTGAGTTTAGACATATCTAGTATCTAACATTGGATAATATCCCATTGAACCTACCATATTATTATCCACATCCCATGGATGTGATCTTGAGTCTATATAGACATTGCACTTTGATTTTTTACTATCTCATTTATTTACAACATTTACTTAGACATACTTTCCTTCTCTCTTGCTCCTTGCACATAATTAATTTTCATGTTTCTTGTACATAGCTTATATCTAGAAAATATAAAAATAATGTGATATGTGAAAACACAAAAATGTTTAAATATTACTTAGAAAAAACAAAATTATAGATTGTATGCATGGCTTTGTTTACATTTCTTATATTTTTTAGACACTACATATGCTAGTTATCTTAGTATAGTCGGATTTACCATACATACATGATTTACATGTTCTTTTTGAGTGCTTGTAGATTATAATAGGACTCGAGTCCACTACACTAATCTATAATTCTTATTATCTACCCACTGAAGGCATATACACCAATGCATGCATCTTTACTTGACACATTCACCCACTTGGGGGTATCATATACATAGTTTAAGTTACCAGGTTCTATGTTTCTATACTCTACATCCCATATTTAGATTTGTTATATCTTGATATTGATCATGCTATTCTCAGATGTTTTATTGATATTACTACTTTATACTCAACATATGTACATCTTAGCTCTTACATAGATTTGTAGTCCATATTCATGCTTACTTTCATTTCTATCGTTCCTAGTTTAGATTTGATTTTATCTCTATAATTCTTCTATTATAGGGAGTTTGAATATGCCATTTCTCTTTGGATTTACGCCACTTGTATTCATAGTATGTATGCTTTGGACATGTTTCCATATCTTTGTGTGTGCCTTCTTGATTGTGTATACAAACATTTGAACATGTCTTTATATGTGGCTCTAGAGACAACTTGATTTTTTATTGTATATGTGGGCATTTGAACATGTCCTTATATGTCTTATTTTCTCAAATTTTTTGACATGTGCCTATGTCCCTTGTATTGTGTCCCCTTGGCCTACTTTGCATGGCTCATGTATTTTGTATGTATGCTTTCTTTTATGCATCATGGCCATGACACTTATCTTTTCTTGTTACACACACTCATTTTCGATGCCATGAGGGACCTCATGCATCTAAAATTCCTACTTAGGTGTCATGATGGACATCATGATCCACCCCCCTAGGTAGCTACCTATTTATTACTTAGATTTACAGTTACATATATATATATGTATGTATGTATGTATATATGTATGTATGTATGTATGTATGTGTGTGTATATATATATATATATATATATATATATATATATATATATATATTGATGCCCTTTTGAATGCTTGACATGACATAAATCTTGCATTACATAATTATGCTTAGATTATCTTACATTTTGATGTTATATATGCATATCATATTGGATTATTACAAAGATATCATACATGCTCTAGATAACATACTTTTTATAGATCTTTTTATTTTGAGAACAATTATTGCACATATTCAATAACTCCCCTCCAAAAAGGGAGAATTTATATGGGTTTATCATAGATATCAACGTCCTATATTGTAATTATAGTACATTTTTAGCACACAAGCTCAATCACAGAAAATCAAACTCAGGTAATGTGGTGGGAAAATAATGACCAAAAAAGCAGTATAGTTGCACAAAAAATAGACCAGAAGGACACTAATACCCAAATTAGGACACTAGTGCCATAATTTCAAAAATTATGATATTGTCTAAGATATGGTGATATTATCTAGTAGCCTCAGTTTTATAATAACCCAGATTGGCAAAAAAATTATAATAGGTACAATACTGGTTTGCACAGATCTAGTTACAAATTTATCAGTTATACTTAGTTTTACTTAGATTCATACTAGCTCAACTCAAAGTCATATCAATTTTATCAAATTTGGGCAATCATGTATAACATGATCATTCCCATATTTATTTGAGATACCTAGATATAGATTATTATAAATTAGTCCAAAATCCATATGCTCAAATATCACATTTGGGGGCATGTGTGTGTCACATTATTTTTGTATTCTCACTTACACACCAGTTGATCAGATGGAATGAAAAATTCTATGTCATTATCTACATTTTATACACCTAACATCATATTATAGGTTGTACATAATTTTCATGCCTTACTCTATCTTCAATGGTTGGCATTCTCGAGTGGCCTGAAAATGCCTAATATATCTGAGTAGCCAAAGAGTCGACATACATCGATAGATAAACCTAGTTAGATATTTACAATAATTTATGTAATTCAATTTTAGATTCATCTACTACACATGGGTGTGAAATTATGGATTCATAGCCTACTTGAGTTATTTAGCCACCTACATGAGAGAGTTAGACACACTATCAGTCCAATCCAAGTTATTCATAGTTCATGATCCACCAAGCAAAGGTGCAAAATGATGGAGTCAAAACTAGATTAATTTATTGAGCCACCCATACATGAGGATTGAGAAAATTATCATATCAACCCAATATATTCACCAGTTGATCATTATATACATGTGTACATACAGGTTGTCACTAGGTTCATGCATTGGTTTGCATAGCTAGTGAGTTGTATTCATTCATTTCCTCTTTCCTATCTCTTTACTCAGTGTTACTTCTTTACTCAGTTTAGTCTTTTGCTTTTGATATCTCTTAAGGAAGGACTAATTTATGCATGTTTTATTTTTAAGACATACATTGGAGCATGCTTCACATACTCAGACCCAGCTTCACGGGCTTTACATCCTAGGTAAGTCTAGGTACACTTATTTTTCCTTTATCCTTGTCCTTTCACTTTGTTGCATTTATAGAATAAAGGGGGTGGAGGAATTTAATCACCCAAAATTGGTATTTGAGTACTAAGAGTGATACTTAAGACTACATATCCCTAGCTTAGCCCTAGACCTATCCTAGAGCCTATTATCACACTTATCCAACCCTCGTACTAACCACATGTATCCCTACTCATCCCTAAAGTAGTCTTAGACCCTTGTTTCCCAATTTGAGCCCTTTTTGCCTAGTGTTCAGCCAAATGGACACTAGCACCATAATAATGATAGTAGAGCCACATGGTGCTAGTGTCCCCAAAATTGTGCTAATGTCATTTGCCCTATCTTTTCCCAAATAGATATTTTTTCAAAACTAGAACTTACTAGAGTTGGCCTAGACCTCTTTTATCACCTTCACAAGAAATAAAATAGTATAAATACATGAATTTTTAGACCTTTAACCACTAGATGAAAATCAGAAGAAAAATACACATTCAAACTCAAAATAAGTTGAGCATAATTAAGGTTATCAATCTCTATTATGTCCTACTTCTACATTCTACCATCTACAATAGCCCTATGTTTAGATTACCCTAATTTCTAGTCTCAATAACATTCAAGTCACTCAAGGCCACCATCATACTAGCATAAATTGCACTTGTACCAACACTTAGGTGGGGAGAACTACATTGGGCTTGATTCCTCATTAGAGTATTAGTATGTAATCAACTCTCTTCATAGTGGGGTGTTGAGGATGTCTAGCCTACCCTATTGACAAACACACTTTTTAGTTCATGTCAACTGAATGCCCTAGTTGCATGGAAGATTAGGGTTTACATAATAAATAAATCATTAAAAGCAAAATACAAGGTTTTAATACTCATGTATACATGAATAGACATAAGAGATCTAGGCACAAGTGCACCTAATAGCTCAAGATAGTCTAGCATAGAGGACACTACTACCAATATCAAGACACTACCACCAAGTTTATAATAATGACACTACTAATTATGAAACTACGATCTAGGAGGGGTTATGATACTAGGATCCAGTTTATGACATTCAAACCAACTTCCATCTCAATTTCCAACACCTAGATCATCAGTATCAGTTGTTTTCTAGCTAATTTATTATTGTTTTTAAAAAATTCACATATAGTTAATTCTATAAAAAATCAATGGTTGTATTTATTGCATATTATTTCCCCAATTTAGTCTACTTAGATCTTTAATAGACATAATATTTACATTCACTAAGTCCTAAAAGTTAAAACAGTACATAATACTTCTTCAGTTTGTATGCATGTTTATACTATTCAAAATTATGAGAATACATTATTCCAATGTATAAAATTTTATAAATAAAATATATAATAATTTACATTTTTATGGTACTTTCTATACTTTTCAAAACAGGTAATGCTTTTCCAAACATACAATGTTATTTCAAGCATGTGATGATTATTCAAGCCCGCAATGATTGTACAAGATAGTGATGTTTTTCAAGAATGTGATGTTTTTAAAATAATGTGATGATTATACAATTTTGTGATTCTTATCTTAGAATTTGATGATTATACAATACTAAAATTGAAAGTGACTTGCAAGGATATTTGATGAATAATTCTAAATGATATATATTGATTATGTTGGTGCATTATTTTTAATGGTATTAGATTAAGATATCAATGTCTTTTTATGCAAATTTCATAATTATTATGAAATTTATATTATGTCATTAGTCATTAAAAAATATAAAAGAAACATAATTGGTAAAGAAGGGTTTGAGGATCCCTTACCCTTTTATATAAAAAATAAACATTGTCTACATTTCTTATATTATTGTATAACAAAAACATAAAAAAACTGATAAAAACTAGATAGTAAATTACATCTATATATAAACTATAGACTAAATTTATATATGAGATACAACAAAAAAATCCCTAGTCTTGCCAAAGTTCAAATGATCTTCACAAATTTCTAAAGATCCTAAATTGAGGAACTGCCACAAATTCATTTCATGGAATATGCTAGACCAACATCCACTATAATTATTTTTGATGTATGATTCTTGTTTTTACTTTTGAAGCATTATTGTTGTCATTGATGTCAAATTCAAGATAGATGTCAGCTTTTTCAAGGTAAGAGTTGAGGTCATGCATGGTAAGATGATGTGTCAAAGAAGTCTCATGACAAGAGAAATTTTGAAAGAAACCTCTTGTCTCTCTAATGAGAGATAATTTGAATTCAACCTGGTAATTCCTCTAAGTTTTTTGGCATGTCAAAGTCAAGATCATGGTACAAGGTAAGCTAATATTGCGTGTTAGATGTCTTGAGAAGCGTAGTCTAGTTCTAAGAGAAAGGTGCTTACATAAAAAGAATATTAAATCTTGATGATTTGTGTCATTACATGCATGAGAGAGTATAAAAAGATATGTAAACATGATCAAGAGTCAAATAAACCTTCAAACAAGTTTTAAAGTCAAATCTTGAGGCTCAAGTCTCACATGAAGACCTAGTGAGAAGGCATAGGCCTGGTAGCATGTTGAAGTGATCAGTATGAAACTAGTGTGATGAAGTTTTATAGTGTATGAGAAATATGAGGTCATATGACATGTGGATGAGGATTTGAAATTAGTAAAATAGGTTTCAAGGCATGGTCATGATTTAATTATGATTGGCAGTATAAGGCCTAGTGTACAAAGTGACCTATAGTGGCCTAACGAGGGGTCAAGATCATATCCAAAGGTGAAAAATATCTTGAGAGAATTTAAAGAGGTATGAGAGGTTATTTTAAGTGTGCTGACAAATTTTGAGATCATTTCTTAAATAATAAAGCATGAAAAATGGTGATAAGGTCCTCTGTGTGCATAGAATAAGGTATTGTAGATCCGAGAAGGAAGTTTTTATACTCGTTGGTACATGAAAACTTTTCATAAGATAATGATTAGATCATGTTAATTGGGTAAGTTCCCTATATTTATTTTCCTATCATTTTTTTTGGATTTGAGGGGAAATCCTTTATGAATGATTATTAAGAAGGGAAACCAGTCAAAACCCTCAAAATGATCTGATAGGAAAGATCTTGTTTATTATGGATCATAAATTTTTTTTTGACATATTTTATGTTTTTAATATGTAAAATACTCTTCCAAGTTTCTCCAAGTGGTTTTGGTTTATCATGATAGTGAGTAGAAGATACAAAAAACTCCTTATTTATAGGAATTTTGATGTAACATGTAGGGTTGACCAAGTCAAAGCATGAAAATAGATGGAGGATGATGTGTAATAATTTTATTTTATTAAAATTTAATTTTATGATCAGTTTTTAGATCTAAAATGTGCTAAACTAGTCATGGAAGATGACCTATCACTAAACAGGCCTAATAGGCAAGATAGTGAGAAAACTAGGCAAGAATGAGAATGAGATTAGGGATTGGTTACAGAAGACTAGGAATGCATACAAATGCATGGGGTAATTATTAAATAACTATTAATCATATCCAATTGGTTTATAAGTGTTGATTATTCTCATACACAAGAAAAAAATTATCATCAAAATGGTCTATCTAACACAGTGAAGTTTGTGTAGAGTGAAGTTGTGAGATTAGTTTGCAAGACTAATATTGATATATAACCATGAAATATATATTTTAAAATATGATATAAAAATTATTAATTTTTATTTAAACCCATTTTAATATCTCAAAATCATTTAAATAGGTGTTATAAGGCTTAGTTTCTATGAATATGTTTTTGGTGTTACATGCAATTTTTTGTGTGAGTGAAAATGATTTTCTGAGTCATTTTTCACTAATTTGAAGGATCCAATGACCATGAAATTATTCCAAATATCTCATAGGTTAATTTTAACACATATTTATGCATTATAAACTCTTAAAAATGTATTAAAATTCAAAGGATTTTGAATGGGTTCTTAAGGCCTGTGTATAGTTATGAATAAGCTTATGAAGTTGATCAGTTTGGTGTCTTTTTCCCTATTTTATGAATTATAATGAACATGATGTTGAACCTGAGGTCATGGATATTATATCCACATGTCTTTTTTTTAGGTTATGTGGAAATTTTTTTTGTATGCATCATATTTTATAGATAGACTTTTTGGCAGTAAGAAGGCCTATTTCCAAGTAGACTTAATTGAGTGGCTCAAGGAGTGAAAATAGCCAAATGGTGTTGGGGACATAAGGTGATATTATCATGGGTATATTCAAGTTACATTTAAATTTTTTCATGCATTTTTTAAGGCTAAAATTTTTTCAAGTAGGTCTAAGTGAAACATATGCTTATAGAAGGCCTAATTGCATTAGGTCTCTATTAGGCCTAATGGTGGTTTTAGCCCTTAAGGGTAATGACCAACCTATGTAGTGTTTGTGTATTGATGTATTTAAAGGATGATATAATATTTTTAAGGTTTTTTGATAATCAATACAGGTATGAACAAGAGTCAATTATAAAGATAAGGCATATTTTGATAGTTAGAGAATTAAGAAAATGAGTGAAGGATATAGAGTTTTGGATAATAGGTAAAGGGATTTATTATAATTAGATAGGTGTGTTAAATATTCCATGAATATATAAATATGTGTATATATTTTTTGAGTAAGGTCATTTGACCTAATCTTACCAAAGAAAGGGCTAATTAAGCGAGAAGGCTTAAGAGGCTACTTAAAAGAGTGAGAAGATTGAGAAGAGCAAAAGTAGGAGGTTATATTTAGTTGAGTGAAAAAAAAGTGCTCAAAGGTGATCATATATTCAATGTATCTAAGTTGGTGTTGTGTTACCTAGGGGGTTGGAGCCTTCTTTCAGGTTGAACCTTGTGAAAGGATTAGTTGAGATAGTGCTTGACTAGTGAGGGGTTGGTTCTCCTTGTGGGGTTGGTACCTCACTAAAATTTGTATCCATTGATTATAATATAGTATTCCAAGAGGTTTTTAGATGTTTTTTATTCCCCTAGAGGGTTTTCTACATATATTTCATGCCCTTATGTTTTTTGCTTTCATATATGCTTATGTATGCATTAATTGATTTATGTAAGTGAATGAATGCTTCATGAATGTTAAGTAAAATTGGAGGACTATTTTAATACAAATGATTCACCCCTACCCTTATTATTTGTACTTAAAATATTTGGTATCATAGGAGGTCATTTTTAAGGAGCTATTACAACCTAAAAGAGATTATAAGCAAGAAAAGATGGCTAATCAAACACAAGGTGGTTTCTCTACAAGCAAAGCTCCATTGTTTAATGGATCTAATTATGATTTATAGAGTTTTAGGATGAGGACATATTTAATATATCAAGGTCATGATGTTTTTCAATTATTCTTGGATGGATATACTGCACCCGTTATTCCTCTTATAGATTCAGCGGGCAAGAAGGCTAGTGATAATAACTCAAAATAAATGAATGGTATTATGTGTGGCCTATTAGAGGTAGAACTTGTGAAAGTGATACATTGTATGTCTACCAAAGATATGTGGAACAATTTGAATACTCTTCATGAGGGAGAATCCAAAGTCAAATTGGCCAAATTTCAAACCCATAGAAGACAATTTGAAAGTCTAAAAATGAATGAAGATGAGACCATTGAAGCTTACTTATTGAGGGTTGATGAAGTGGTCAACATTATAAGAGGTCTAGGTGAAGATTTGAAAGAGTATACTATTGTTAAAAAGGTCTTGAGATCCTTAACTCCTAAATTTGATTCTAAGGTATATTTTGTTGAATAGATTCAAGATCTAGACAAGTTAGAGATGGATGAACTTCATGGCACCCTAATAGCCTATGAGATGAGGACAAGTGAAGGAAGACTTGTAAAGAAGTAAGTTTCATTAAAGGAAAAAAAGAAGCCAAAATAGAAAAATACACAAGGTAAGAAATTTAAAGATAATGATGAATCTGATATTGATGATGATGAGTTGATAGTTATGTTTGTAAGAAAGTTAAAGACATGCTCAGGTAGGTATAAGGGCAAATTGCCTTTTAAATGTTTCAATTGCAGAGATATTGGACAATTCGATAAAAAGTTCCCTCATAATCATGAGGCTAAGGATGTTAAATAGCATGATGAAGGTCATGATGATGATAAAATGTCCTATAGATCTAATAAGAGTAAGAAAAGCTATAGAAGATATGATGATAAGAATAATTTTTTCAAATATATATATATATATATATATATATATATATATATATATATATATATATATATATATATATATATATATATACACACACACACTAAGGAAGATTGTAGCTCATCTGATAAGAGTGAGAGAAGTGATTTTGAGAGTGACCATGAATGTGATGGACCTAATGTCAATGAATTTCTCTTCATATATGAAGAATCAAGTTGACCAAATCAAGAAGAGTCCATATGGATTGGAGGCGTTATTGGTGATTCAGATGAAGAAAGAGATGAGGTGGACTTTGAGGTGGAGTTGATGAATACTCTAGAAGAAATAAATATGGTAAAGAAAAAGAATAGGGTGATGATGTCTCTTATCAAATATTATGAGGAGAAAATCAACTTGTTTGAAGATAGACTGAGTAACAACTCCAAGGAACAAGAAGAAATAGTCAAATAAGTGGAGAGTCAACTTAAAATTGTGACTACAGGATGAAGATAGACTGAGAAACAACTCTAAGGAATAAGAGGAAATAGTCAAACAAGTGGAGAGTCAACTTGAAATTGTGACTATAGGACTAGAGGCCAAAGAAGATGAATGTGCAAGGTGTGTAATTGAAGTGAATTCCTTAAGAGCTGAATTGAAACAAGCATCAAATAGGGTCAAGTCCTTTATGAGGTTTGAAAAGAGTATCAATGACCTAGACAACATTCTGAGTAGTCAAAAGACTACTAATGACAAAACAAGTCTTGGTTTCAATGGAGACCAAAATAAGAATAGTAATGTGATCAAAAAGGACAATGATCAACCAAAGAATGAGGGTGCTGACAGAATGAAGGCTAATACTATCAAGCAACCTAATACCATAGGTATGCAAATCCTTTCAATGGATATTTTTAATTGTGTAACTAATTTGGTCATAGAGCAAGGCATTCTAGAAGGCCCCCCAAGAATGAATATACATATAACTATAAGGAAAGTCATCAATCAAGAGGTATGAGTCATGGTATGTTTCCATCAAGAGGAATAATATGTTTCAATTATCATAAGGTTGGTCATATTACAAAATATTGTAAACCTGATTTATTAAGAAGAAAAAAAGTGAGTTGAGGCTCCTAGAGTACAATAAAGAAGACAAGACAGTAAGTGGAAACCCAAGGTAGCTAAGGTTGATGACCAGTCTACAAGTCCAAGTGGACTATTTTCCATGGTGGAGTATAGTCAAGATGCAAATGAGTGCTAATAATTATCTCTATCAGCTCAGATTCTTGATGGAGTCAAGACCAATAGATCAAGCCAAAATGTTGTTTAGATAAACATTGAGGAGGTCAAGCCAAAAGGACTAATTAAGCTTAAGAGAATCATGAAGTAAGTTTAGTCTAGTAAGGTCATGGAGATCTGAGAATCTCCTAAATTTATGTTGTTTTAGTTATCTAGATCAGATATGACTCCATTAAGGCTTCATGGAGGCACTCAGCTAGTAAGAAAGAAGCTTGAAGGATGCTCAGTCATAAGGGGATTTTAGATTCAAGGTTAAGTCAATATTATAATGCAGTTGTGATCACAAGAGATAGGTCATAAAGAGTTTGCATGATGACTTGATCAAACCAAGTCACTGTTTTGAAACTGTATTAAATTCTCATAAAGACAAGGGGAGCCAATCATGCTCAAAGTATAGGTATGTAAGCATGATTGGTGTTAAGATAATTTTAAAATAAAATGTGTATTGATTCAAGTCCAAGGATCAGATAAGTTTCCAAGAACATGGCCCTTTGTCATTAATGTCAAAGGGGGAGAAAGTTCTTGTTTGGAAGAATATTTAGCTTGAGGTAATAAGAAAGATATACTATATTAGGATGGTTTACATCAATGAAAAAGAGGGATATTATTGAGGTGTGATTCATGTTTTTGTTTTTAAAGCATTATTGTTATCATTGATGTCAAAGTCAAGACATATGTCAGTTTTGTTAAGGTCAGAGTTGAGGTCATGCATGGTAAGACGATATGTGTCAAAGGAGTCTCATGACAAGAGAAAATTTGAAATAAAACTATTATTTCTATGATGAGAGAGAATTTTAAGTCAACCTAGTAATTCCTTTTATGTTGTTGGCATGTCAAATTCAGGATCATGGTACAAGGTAAACCACTATTATGTACTAGGTGTCTTGAAAAGCGTAGTCTAGTTCTAAGAGAGAGGTGTTTACATAAAAAGCATATTAAATCTTGATTATTTGTGTTATTACATGCATGAGAGAGTATAATTTTTTTTTAAACATGTTCAATAGGCAAATAAACCTTTATATTATTTTCAAGGTCAAGTCTTGAGGCTTAGTCTCACATGAAGACCTAGTGAGAAGGCATGGGCCTAGTAACATGTTGAGGTGATCAATATGAGACTTGTGTGATGAATTTTTATAGTTTATGAGTATTATATGAGGTCATATGAAATTTTTATGAGGATTTAAAAGTATTACAATAGGTTTCAAGGCATGATCATGATTTAAGTATGATTGGTAGTATAAGGCCTAATGTACCAAATGACCTATAGTGGCCTAATGAGGGGTCAAGATCATTTTCAAAGGTTACAGAGCTCTTGAGGGAATTTAAAGAGGTTTGATAGGTTATTTTAAGTGTTTTTACAAAGTTTTAGATCATTTATTAAATAAAAAATCATGAAAACTGGTGATAAGGTCTTCTCTATACACAGAATACGATGTTGCAGACCCAAGAAGGAATTTATTGTAATCATTGGTACGTGAAACATTTGCATGAGATCTTAATTAGCTCATGGAAGTTTGGGAATTTCCCTATCTTAATTTTATTGGCATTGGTTTTTGTTTTGAGTGTCAATCTTTTATGAATGATTGCTAAGAAGGGAAACTAATCAAAACCCTCCTAAAACCCTCATAATGACCTGATAGGAAAGATGTTGTTTATGTCTCATAATGTTTTTTTTATACCTATATTTATATTTTTAAAATATAAATTACTGTTCCAATTTTATCCATGTGGTTTTGGTTTATCATGATAATGAGTATAAACTATAGAAAACCCCTCATTTATAGGAATTTTGATGTAATAAGTAAGGTTGAACAAGTCAAATCATACAAATGGATGAAGGATGATGTGTAAGAATTATATTTTTTTCCCATGGAATTTTATGATTAGTTTTTAGACCTAAAATTTTATAAACTAGTCATGGAAGATGACTTATCGCTAAACAAGCCTAATAGACAAGACATTGAGAAAACTAGGCAAGAATGAGAATAAGATTAGGGATTAATTGTAGAGGACTGATCAGAAATTGGGTTCTAAAAAAAAGTTTCAAGTCAGAGTTTTAGTGATGCCACACTGTAGAGCTCATCGAGAGATTTTTGACACTTTTTGCGGTTTGCAAAATGGACACCGTATTCAAAAGTTATAGGCCGCTGAAGTTTTGGTTCGACAGGTAAAAATTGGGTGTCGTAAAGTGACGTGGCATTATTTACATGCAACAAGTGGACCAATCAAAGGTTGACACATGGAATTATTAATCTCAAAGATAAGCTCATTGACCAAGCCAAGTGGCAAGCAAGGTGGCGAGTTTGAAGAAAAGACCGAGTTCAAAGGGGAGACCAAGCAAGGTGGCAAGTCTTGTGGCATGGCGAGTCTTGTGGCATGGTGCACTCTCCAAGGAAAGACCCAGCCTAAGCCCGAGTCAAATGAGTCTTAGCTGGCTGAAGCCACGTGACAAGTGGGTGGCCAAAGATCCTTTCAAATCTCTTCCCTTCCCCAAGCGCGCAGCATGTGGGATGAAACCACATTGGAGAATGGTGGTCAAAGGTTATTTTAAGCCTTGCTTAACCACTCGCCCCACACATGTGGGATAAAGACAAAGTTTGAAGCGCCCAAAGAGGAGGCTGACGTGCCCAATGACGAGGGAAGAAAATTCAAAACTTCATGCAAGGCACCAAAAGAGGACTGGCCAGTTTTGAACCCCTCACCTTGTGGCAAAAAGATAGGAGACTTAGCCACTACGCCACAGGCTTCAAACTAATTATAAAAGCATGAATTTGTATTTGTTTTAATCAAGTTATGGACTATGTTTTTATTTTAATAGGCTGAGACTTTGTAAAAGCTTTGGGAAAGCTTATACAATAGATTTTTATCCATTTTCCGGCCATAATACTCTGTCTTAATGCTCTTTTTATCTAATTTGCATATTGGAAGAGTATTTTTAAGCCCATAGAGGATATTTTTAGGACTTTTGAAGCAATTTTGCAGGTGTGAAGACTCATGAAATTCAAAGGTGCCAGGCTTGATTATCAGTCATGGTGAAGGTGAATTTTTGCATTGAGAGATCAACTTGCTGGAAAGTTGTTTATTGTTTCTAGGTTTTTGAAATGCCCTTAATGGAAACGGTCCACTCCTTTGGAGAACCCGAAGATGTAGGCATCATTTGTTGAGCTGAACTCCGTTATCAATGTCGGATGATAATTTGTCATTGGCTTGCATGTTTTAATTCAATTTTTTTTTTTAATTATGAAATCATGCAAAGATTAAATTTTGACAATTTACTACATTTGATGTTAAAAAAAAAAAACTGGTTCAATAATCGAGAACGTTTTTATGCCAAAACATTGAGATGCAAGTTCTTTTGAGTTTTTCAAGAATTTGTTAAGTTTTGAGAAAATTTAATATTCATAATTAAAACTTCACTTTGAGTTGAATCAGTGTAGTTTACAGATCAAGTTGGTATCAGAGTAGTTAGAATGCAAGGATTGCTTCTAGTTGTGCATTGACAATTGCTTCCAAAATAGTTGGATTATTAGTTTGCAGATTGATTATATTGCAATGTGTAGTGTGGAATCAGGTGTTTGCAGGAAACCATGGGCAAGTTGTCACAGATTGAGGTCATCAAAGATGAAAACACAATCTTGAGATGCCAAAAATTTACACTTGAATTGCAAGTGGCAAAGTTAAAATCGGAGCTTAAATCTAAGGATGAGCTCTTGATTAGATTGCAATGTGGTGAGTGTGAAAAGGTAAAGCCTTCAACTTCAGATGCAGAGACTATGACTAAGTGCAGTGTAAGTTTTTCACCACATGAATCTTCATCTTCTTCTACCATTTCAGATTCAGATTCTAGTAATATTGTTTTTGGTGATTTTGAAAGATACACTAAGGTCATAGGATCTAAATTGTTGTTTAAAATGGGTTATAATGGATGAGGACTTGGTAGAGATAGCCAAGGTATATCTAACCCAATTTAGGTTGAGCATAGACCTCTTCATGCAAGTTTGGGTTATACTAGTGTGCAGGTGGATGATGGAGAAGTTTCATTCATGGCTAAAGGAAGACGAGCTTCCAATAGCGAAGGTTCTAGGCCACTAGTTCAAAGGTGTAAAGGTAAAAGAGGTATTGAGATTCCACCTCCTAATTCTTACACTAAATCTTTTGATCCAATTGATACTTTTAAGAAGTTTGGATATAATGGACAGAAGATAATGCAATCATTTCCATGCACTCTTTGTGGGATGAATAACCATAGTGCTAAGACTTGTTGGAAATGAAATGCTTTATTGAAGCAGATTGCATGTTTGAAAGACCATTTTCATGTTAAATTGGGAATTGGCAAAAGGGAGACCTCACCTAAGACGGTTGTTTGTACTCATTGTAAAGTGAGTGGACATAGGATTGATAGATGTTTTAAGCTTCATGCATCTTCACATTCACGTAAAGTTAGAACTAAGATGATTTACAAACCTCTCACTAAGGTTAATGAAGCTAATTCAATCCATAATGTAGTTGACAATACAACCCAGGATAAGGTAAAACCCACAAGTGAAAATCCATTTAAGAGGTTAAGTCAACAATATGCAATTGATAAGGAATCCACTAAGGAAATCAATTTCAATGGGAAAAAAGAAATGGTTAAGTGGATTATCACTACATTATTTTTGTAAAGCATGGTTAAGAATTCATATAAGGGAATGAACAAGCTTTGATAAGATGTAGATTAGAGTTGGTGGGAACACTTCAAGACAGATTTACCATATGAAGTTTTTCAATTCTCACTTTTTGATAACTCTAACTTTTTGAATCTTCTATTTATGTTGTGTGAGTTGTCTAGAGGACTTGAACTCATTTGATCAGTTGGAGATAATATCAAAAATCATGTTGTAGGTTGAGTTGATTCCTTTCAAAACTTATTTGACTACTATTTTGAATGTATCTTTGGCACATGGATGTATAGATGCATGTTTAAGACCCTTTGGGCATGTTTAAATGTTAGGCAGCATACACTTTAGGTTGTTTGCATTTGCTTAGCATATAAGTTCCATACTAGGGCATTGTATTGCAACATGTCAACAACATTTATTGTATGTTGTCGGCATTATAAACTTGTCTTGCAATTACATTGGGAGTTGTTTCAATTTTTAGCAATTCACCGCTTTACAAGATGTGACATTTGGGCAGGTAGTTTTGGTATGTTGTAATCACTTTGATAGTTACAGATTCACTTACTCATGTCTTTGGATTAGGCATTTTTGCAATTTGATTGAGAATCATTTTAATGCAATTGTTTATACCTCTTGCTATGATTGGGTTCTATTTTTATTGATGCAGTAGACCAGTTATAAGATTTCAGGGGATATTGGACTTTTTGAGACCAAAAGCCCTCTATTGGGGAGGTGTGATCAGAAATTGGGTTTTGAAAAAGGTTTCAAGTTAGAGTTTCAGTGGTGCCACACTATAGATCTCATCGAGAGCTTTCTAATGCTTTTCACGATTTGCAAAACGGACACCGTATGCAAAAGTTATAGGTCGCTGAAGTTTTGGCTCGATAGGTAAAAATTTGGTGTCGTAAAGTGACGTGGCATTATTTACATGCAACAAGTGGACCAATCGGAGGTTGACATGTGGAATTATTAAGCTCAGAGATAAGCTTGTTAACCAAGCCAAGTGGCAAGCAAGGTGGCGAGTTTGAAGAAAAGACTGTGTTTGAAGGGGAAACCAAGCAAGGTGGCGAGTCTTGTGGCACGGCGCGCTCTCCAAGGAAAGACCTAGCCCGAGCCTGAGTCAAATGAGTCTTAGCTGGCTGAAACCACGTGACAAGTGGGCGGCCAAAGACCCTTTCAAAGCTCTTCCCTTCCCTAAGCGCGCAGCATGTGGGATGAACCCACGTTGGAGAATGGCGGTCAAAGGCTATTTTAAGCCTTGCTTAACCGCTTGACCCACACATGTGGGATAAAGACAAAGTTTGAAGACCCAAGGAGGAGGCTGATGTGCCCAACAAGGAGGGAAGAAAATTCAAAACTTCATGCAAGGCGCCAAAAAAGGACCGGCCAGTTTTGAACCCCTCACCTTGTGGCAAAAAGATAAGAGACTTAGCCACTATGCCACAGGCTTCAAACTAATTATAAAAGCATGAATTTGTATTTGTTTTAATCAAGTTCTGGAATGTGTTTCTATTTTAAGAGGCCGAGACTTTGTAAAAGCTTTGGAAAAGCTTATATAATGGATTTTTATCCATTTTTCGGCCATAATACTCTGTCTTAATGCTCATTTTATCCAATTTACATATTGGAAGATTATTTTTAAGCCCATAGAGGAGATTTTTAGGACTTTTGAAGAAACTTTGCAGGTGTGAAGACTCACAAAATTTGAAGGTGCCAGGCTTGATTATCAGTCACGGTGAAGGTGAATTTTCGCATTGAGAGATCAACTTGCAGGAAAGTTGTTTATTGTTTCTAGGTTTTTGAAATGCCCTTAATGGAAACGGTCCACTCCTTTGGAGAAACTGGATATGTAGGCATCATTTGTTGAACCGAACTCCGTTATCAATGTTGGATGGTAATTTGTCATTGGTTTGCATGTTTAATTCAATTTTTTCTGATTTTTTAATTATGAAATCATGCAAAGATTAAATTTCGACAATTTAAGACATTTGATGTAAAAAAAAAACAGGTTCAATAATCGAGAACATTTTTATGCCAAAACATTGAGATGCAAGTTCTTTTGAGTTTTTCGAGAATTTGTTAAGTTTTGAGAAAATTTAGTATTCGTAATTAAAACTTCACTTTGAGTTGAATCAGTGTAGTTTACGGATCAAGGACTATTGATGGATCCAAATGCATGGGGTCATTATTAAATACCTATTAATAATATACCCTTAGTTTACAAGTTTTTATTATGCTCTTACATAAGCAAAAAAAATTCATCAAAATGGTTTGTCTAACATAGTGAAGTCTCTATAAAGTGAAGTTGTGAGAATGGTCTGAAAGACGAATATTGATATATAACCATGAAATATATATTTTAAGATATTATATAAGGATTATTATGATTCATATAAACCTATTTTAATATCATAAAAGTGTTTATATAGGTGTTCTAAGTCTTAGTTTGCATGACTATATTTTTGGTGTTATAGGTATTTCTCTGTGTATGAGTGAAAATGTTGTTTCTGAGTTATTTTGAACTGAGTTTAAGGATACAATGATAATTAAATTATTATATATGTCTCATATGTTCATTTTAACAAATATTTATGCATGATAAAATCTTATGAAGTTATGAAAATTCAAAGGCTTTTGACTAGGTTCTTAAGGCCTGTGTGCAGTTCTTAGTAAGCTTATGAAGTTGATCAGTTTGGGGTCTTTTGCCTTATTTGATGAATTTTTATGAACATTATGTTGAAATTGAGGTCATTTATATTATATACATGTTTTGTTTTTTTTTTTTAATGTGTCAAATTTAGTTTTATGCATCATATTTGATAGACAGACTTTTTGGTAGTAAGAAGACCTATTTGCGAGTAGACCTAATTAGGTGGTTCAAGAAGTGAAAAGAGACAAATGGTGTTGGGAAAATAATTTGAGATTATAATGGGTCTATTAAAGTGACATTTTAAGTTTTTCATCCATTTTTATAATCTCAAATTATTCGAAAGAGGCCTAAGTGAAACGTATGCTTAGAGAAGGCCTAATTGCATTAGGTCTCTATTAGGCCTAATGGTGGTTTTGGCTATTAAGGGTAATGACCGACCTATGTAGTGTTTGTTCCAATTGTGAAACATGTGTATTGATTTATTTAAATTATTATCCAATATTTTTTAGGTTCTTGTCTGACCAATATGTGTATGAACAAGAGTTAAGTATAAAGACAAGGCCTAATATGCCTATTTTGACTAGTTAGAGAATTGAAAAAATGAATGAAGGATATAAAGTTTTGGAGAATTGGTAAAGGGATTTAATATCATCATATAGTTGTGATAAATATTCCATTAATATCTAACTATGTGTATAAATGTGTTAAGTAAGGTCATTTGACCTAATCTTGCCAACGAAAGGGCTAGTTGAGCAAGAAGGCTTAAGAGGCTATTTGAAAGAGAATAAAGAGTGAGAGGAGAAAAATTAGGAGGTCATATTTAGTTGATTGAGAAAAAGGTGTCCAAAATTGATCATACATTCAATGTGTCTAATTTGGTGTTCTGTTACCTAGGGCGTTGGATCCTCCTTGCAGGTTGAAGCTTGTTAAAGGACTAGTTAAGTTGGTGCTTGACTAGGGAGGGGTTGGTGCTCCTTGTGGGGTTGGTACCTAACTAAAATTTTGATCCATTGCTTATAGGATAGTATTCCAAGTGGTGTTTCAGTGGCTTTTATTCCCCTAGATGATTTCCCACATATATTTCATGTCCTTATGTTATTTGCTTTCATAGATGCTTGTGTATGCATTGATTGATGTATGTAAGTGAATGAATGCTTCATGAATGTTAAGTAAAATTAGATGACTATTTGAATACAAATGGTTCACCCCACCCCCCGCTCTTAATAGTTGTAGTTATAAAAATTATTTCATGATTGAAATCCCCATGTAATAATAGTCTATCCCAACTACCATAAATATATATTGAACTCCATTGGCAATCATGACAACTCTACGACACTCTAGAAAGGGTGACAATGATTGAGGGGAAAACTCAAGGGAGGTCATAATCAAGTTTAGAACTTTTTATTCCCATAAGTTTCAACCCTACACTATGAAACTCTAAGAAATTTCCACAAAATAAATAAATGAGAATAACATTTATTCTAATTCCTTGAAAGTAGCCATGAAAACTGAACCCTGAAACTCCATGCTAGATACAAGAAACATTTTTGGAATCATCAAACTAGTCACATTCAAAGCCTTATTCAACCCACCTCTGAACTCAAAACAAATAAGCATAATATCTAATATATCAACTACTCATTTTTCTTGAATGAATCCTATGTGGTTCTCAAAAATTATGATACAACTTTAGAGTTAACTCTACTTCTCATGTTCATATCGACATAATCAATGCCGATAATATCTTCTATTGCCTTCAAGACATCCATTGAATAATTTGAGAAGAAGTTTTTTATTTGAATGTTTGTGTTTGGATATCAAAAGGTAATATATTTTCCTTTACTATAGAAAAAATGGGGATACATTACATCAACTCGCTAGCTATACCTCAAATATATGGAACACTAGAGAGAAGTGTATAGAAGAATCAATATTAACGATGCCAAAAAAAATTAATAAGTGAATTTTCATCCCCATTAGCCAAATTAAAAATATATGTAAATAAAGGTGGCATGACATTAATATGATTATATAATTCCTACTGTAATGAAATTTTCTTCCTTGAATCCATTAGTCCCTTAGCTGTCAAATCACATGAGGATAAAAATTGTAGGATCCCATTTCTCATGGATTTTGATCCATTAACATTTATCAAAAATTTAAGTGATTTAATATAAAGATACTTAGGCTGAATATAGTTTAGCAATGCTCGTTCAGTTTTTGTGAAGCTTGTTTAACTTTCGTGAAGATATGAAAATAAATGTGAAATAACATAATTCTAATTATATCATTCCTAGTGCAATCAAATCACACAAGGATATTAATGGTGGAAGTTATTATCTTTATCTCATACCTCAATATTTATAACCATCTCACGTAATGTGGGGAACCCAGTTCCCATATATTTGACCTAATAAAACATGTTCTTTAATCCCTTAATAATTCACCAATTTTTACATTTTGTCAAGCGAAGCTCTTGTAAATATTGATCATTATCTCAACTTCCATTTCCTTTACTACAACCTCCATTTATTTTAAATTATAAATTTGCCATTTTTTCATAAATTATAAATCTTATTGTAGATTCATATTTTCATCTATATAAAATTCTAAAAAAAATAAAATTGTATCCATCAATATGAAAGCCAATTCAATAGGATTCGCCAAACTAACAAATCTAGGTCTAGATAAATTTGCTACCAATTCTATAGCTTTTTTCGAGAGGGTTCCATAATAAGCATAAGTGAGTTCAATAAAATTATATAAAATAACTTAGAATTAGTAATCATGGTTGTAAATAATTTGAATCCTCATAATTATAAGGATTGAACCTTAAGTATAGTAAAAATATTTTGATACAACACCTATGACTTTACAAACTAACTTCAAGTTTTCCTAGATAATATTCTTGAAGATTGGGCTCGTAAGTGTACATGAATAATAGTAAATTGGTGCTCATAATAATTCTAATAATAGTTTGTGTTTGTTTTTGTCTTCTTATCTTTAGAATTTAACAAGGAACTATCATACATATTATGCTTCACAATAGGAAAAGTCAGTTGATTAATGACCACTTTGCAACTTACTCTTTCCTTATTCTTACAAAGAATGGGGCTTCTTTTAAATAAGTGTTTTATTTCCTTGACATTTTGTGCAAAGCTTCAGGGTCTAATTTGCAGTGAGCTAAAACTTAATGTTATTAGTAGATCATGATGCATACATAAGATTGGCTTAAATGATTCAAATGGAATTGGATCAATAGAGGGGAAAGGTTAAAATTATTACGAATTCATTTTGCATTTTATATTTCCCCCTTTGGGTTGTGGTAATATGCTATAGAGAGAGTTGAGAATAATATTTCCTACTAGATCACTAAGCCTCTATCTTTGGCAAGAAAATTCTAAATATGCATCAAAAATTTTGCCGCCATATTTATTACTCTTCATGTTGGGCCCCCTCTTAGGCTTCTTATGAAAAACTAGCTAAAATTTTTAGGGTCTTTCTTTGCACTAATGATAAACAAATCAAAGGTTTTCACAAAGTGACTTGGGACATTTGTCAGCGTCCTAAAGACAAGGGAAGAATGGGTATAATTGACATTCACAGGAAGACAATTGCTCTTTGTACCAAATGGGTCATTTGTGTTATTGAAGGCCATGAAGTGTGGAATGTTCTTCTTTGACATTAAATGTGTTGTTTTCTCTAATTTGCTACTTCTCGTGAGGTGCCCATGAGATTGGGCACTCTTTAAAAAGGGGAAGGTGGGGACAACTATGAAATTTCATTCTCCATTTTAGGACTGATCTAAGATGAGCCTAGGGAACAGCTATGGGTATTGGACTTCACAAATGGAGTCTGCATGAATAGTATCCAAGAGATGTACTATCACCATCAAAAGCTCAATCTAATGTCTTACACACAGGTAAAAGATTGTTATGAAAATTTGAGTATTAGGCTTATTATTTCTAAACACAAGGGGAAAGGTTATTTCAATTCCACTAAACAAACACAAAAGAGAGGGAAGGGTAAGGTATAAAAAGTGAGCCTCCAGGTCTAAAACAAACTCAAAGCACCTATCATTGAACCAAGTGACTCTGCCATAATTACACCATTGTAGACAGAATTTCACTAGCATTATACCTCCAAGAACATATAATGGGAAAATTTAGAGGGAATTGGGAGTATAACTTCAATGTGAGCTCTCACTAATGAAGAGTACTAGGGTTTTATTGTCAAAAACACCGTATGAGAATTTGTAGATTAACACATAGATTATCAGCACTATAAAGGGAGATGAAATAACTCACACAGTGATTATAATATATAAGCACATCATAACCATGGTATACATAAAGCAACAAAGTGTTAATCCAATTAACCTAGCATTGATGATAATTCAAACATGAAGATGATAGAGGATCGAAACACAAAATAGACCCTCTTGTAGAAAATAGATATTAAATTCATTAAAAGAGTGAATAATGTTACAATAATCGATTTGGGCCAATTTTTACAATCTAGATTAATGAAGGAAAAATAGGTGAAATCTTGGCTATAATATGACAATACTTTCGATCAATTTTTTATCGACCCTATAATACAATACATCTCTTTCTTATATAGAAAAGGATTGGGGCTCACCTCCAAATAGCATGAGGATCCCATCCTAGGCCATGATGGCCACTCATTATAATTACAGTCATATTTTAAAATTTAAACAAAATAATTCCTAAAAACCAAAAAAGATATATGGGGGACTACTCAATTGACACAAGGAGGCGGTTGAGAAGGACTGGTTCCTAACTTCTTTGACTGGGTACTCCTGACTTCCAATGCGAATGGCATGAGTTCAAACTCCTTGTATAGCTTGGCCAAGTTCATTGGGGGCTCCTTGAAGATTACCTCAGCCTGAGTTGCCAGTCTTTAAGAGATTTATAAGGGTGCTTCCATTGATTCATAGAATCTAGAGACCTATTTGATGCTCTATATAGATTGAGTTGATAGATCTAATACCGCTCAGACCCATTCCTAGTTTTCCTTGGCCACTTTCTCCATCATAACCTGGTTGAATTGATCTAGGTGGACTCTAAATTCCCCTTAGTTAAGTAAGGTGCCATCTAGGTGGAATAGCATGAAGATATTGACCTCTTTGAATTATGTTAATATCTTTTTCTTTCCCTCTTCCAAGGGTCCCATTGCAGTGTGAGCTAAGGCCAACCACTCCTCCATTGCAACTCTCATGTTCCCAACATACATTTGGTACAGCCCTAAATTTAAGGTCAACATAAGTTTAAGCTCTGGGAACATTCCCTTATTTACCACCACTTGTAGCTTCTAACATTTCCCATCAATCTTTGTAATCCTCTCCATGTAGGACAGAGTCTTATGAATAAGCACGTCAATTTTAGCTAAAGTATCCACTACTTTCCCAAGGATTGATAAAAGTAGTAAGAGGGCATCCTTGACCTATCCAACTAACCTGGTTGGAAAAGTGCTCATCACTTGGGCTTCTAGAGTTTGGACTTGGATCTGAATGTCCTTGAGGATATTCTTGGACATATTATGGGTATCTCAAAGGATGGACAAGGGGTCCTCATCCATCTTCTCTTCCCCAGTGGATGTCTTCACTTTGGTTAGGGAGAATAGATCCTAGTGGGTCTGCCATACGACAAGGTTTGCCTCCTGGATAAACTTTTGAGTGAGTGTTCTCTTCATGCTCTCAGAGGCTCAGTCAAAACTCCACTACATGTTCAGGTTGCCTTGGATAGTCATCTATGGCGTGTGTGAATTTGGAACCATCCCTTAGGTTGTGGGGGGTGTAAGAGGTGTGGCTAAAATGGTAGTGAAGAATAGAGGATGAGTTGGGGGGGAGATGAAGTGGAAGGAGTAAAAGAGGAAAGGAGTGGAGGTAGAGGGGGTATGGGAGTAAATAGAGGAAGAACAAGAGGGGAGGCCCAAGGGAACATTTATGCCCTACCATTGTTCCTAATTTAGGTTCACTTGAGGTAGATTTGCCCCCAAGAATGGGTCATTGAATAACAGGGAGGAGATAGGCTATTTAAAGGCGAGTATTGTGGCACCCTAGGTAATGGATAGAGGGGGCCGAAGAGCTAGGTGACAAGATGCTATAAATGGGGCTGAAAGAGCTACCAAGGCTTATAGAGGGGATTGAATTAGAGAAAAAGGCCTTCAGGCTAGAGTTGGATCATGGGTTACCTTCTACTTCTTCTTTGACCTCTTACCTAGGTCAACTCTAGAGGTTCTAGTAGATGGTCTGACAAAAATGACAGAAGCTACAGGGGCTGATGGTGGAGGACTCAGAGCTACTGAGGGGAGTGTCAGACTAACTAAAGTAGGCACTAGGAGGGTTCTTAATGGAATTGGTATGCTCTCAAGGGCTATAGTCATGCCTACTGCTGAAGGTATACCCAATGGAGGCACTGGGAGGACTTTAGGTTGTGAGATGGATGGATTGTAAGGGAATGAAGATGTGAGGACACTCAGAAGGATTGAAGCCAAATGTACTTGGAAAAAATATGGAGGGGTATCAATGAGAAACAAAGGAGACACCACTTGGGAAACTTTTAGGGGTGGAACATAACTAGTGGGCACCAGAATTGAGAGTTAGAAAGTGGTGGGAGTGAGGGGTGGAAGGGAAACGGGAGGAGATGGAAGTGTAAAAGGAGGAACTTAGATGGGTGCTTGTTGGGATCCTCGCTTTGGGTTCGTTCTCAAGCTGTTAGACATATCAAACCTCAGGCTCTATGTGGCTCAAGTTTGACGTGTTGATGGTTTAGTAGGTTGTGTTTGGGCTACTTAGCATCATGTAGTTCAAGGTTGACTCTGTTATGGCATGGTTACTAGAGTTGCCAGAGGAGGTGGTAGAAGAGTCAATGTACAAGGAAAAACTAAAGGAGGTAGAGGTAGAGATAGGGCATGAGGAGCAAGAGATGTTGGTGGAAGCAGAGATAGACTTAGATCTTGAGGAGGAAAGGTGGTGGGATGCCTTGTAGGATCCTTTGGGAGATGGTTGAAACTATTAGATTTAGGTCCTATGTGGATTGAGTAGGAGAAGAAAGAGGCACAAAGGGGCCTGCTAGAGCCTTATTTCCCTTTTTCTTCTTCTTTGCCACTATTTGGGATAATACTTCTTAGTTATCGGTGGCATTTAGATAAAGCTCATCATCATCTTTGATCTAATGGCCATAATTGATGTTGAGAAGGGTTAAGTATTATGCTAAATGAGCTTGGATTACCCATTTAGGGTCCCATTTCTAGACCTTGCACTTTTTGAGAGGAAGGAGTCTCACCTAGCTTCCATATTTTGAATGAAAAGGTAGGTCTTGTAGATGTGGTATCGTATGGTGATCAGGAATATGGGTACACCTTTTATTGACATTTTACGTAGAACCTAAAGATGCCTTCCACCAGTTGATAGGTGATATCTTATTTTTCTAGGCGGTCAATAACGTAATATGGTAGGCAGAGTGGGTCCTTGAGGAAACCTACAATCCAAATCATAATGTCATCTTTGTACAACACATAGTCTCTGATGACTATGATGGAATCTCTTATCACCTTTGAGAGTCGGTGCATCGAAGCCTCATTGATGGCTTGGTAGACCATTGGGTATAAATGGTCTTAAATGTCTTGGATGTGATGGTGGAATTGGTGGCCATACAACTTATAAAAAACCATGTGGACTACCAAGCCCCAAAAAAACCATATAGGGAAGGCCAAAGGCTTGAAATAAAGCATCCCACAAACTACATCTAATAGGTAGCTCATCATGTAAAAATTTCCTCGAGCTCGGGCATCTACTATGGCATGGACCAATTTGAAGTTGATCAATCCTCCCATGTCTAGGACATCCGAGCGTGTAAGGATCATGTGTAGGAGAGGCACCCATAACTCATTGACATGTTGGAAATCTTAGCTCCCAATAGTTGGTTCAATAGGATCATGCCTCTTCGAACCTCCTCCTAGGAGTGGATTGTGTAAGCATTGATATATACTTTATTGACCCACTTAGAATATGGGTTCTCAGCCTAGTCATGGAGGACATCATATATTTGGTCGGTCCCCATCCAGACTGTTATATTTATTGCATCGTAGGAGAAATTAAAGTCTAAGAGGCAGTAGTATACCTTGAAGGCATTCCTAGAGATATCAACAACCTGATGTTGAGAGTTGAGAAAGCATACCCAGTCATTGAGCCCATATTGCACATGGTTTGCTTTGTGAAGGATGTCACTCAGTAGGTCAGTGTAGGGGAATGCTTTTGGTTGGGCAATGGCTTTATGGAGTCTGCACTTCTTGTAGGATCTGAGGGCATTCTCATATTATGCATGTTAGTCATGATCCAACCCTAAATCCTTAGAGACTTGCTTGACCGCTTTGAATATATTATTTTAATGCTTAAACTTGGTCAAGCCATCTGGGAAGGTGGTGTTCGAGCATTCAAGTTTTGTCTTTGGGTTTGAGGATGAAGTATCCATTGGAGTAGGACATAGGGGTAATTAGGAAGCTTTGAGTGCAGAAGGCACGGGATACAGGGCTCTATGGAATTTTGAAAGCAAGGAGTTATAGATTTATTTGAAGGCAACAATGGTAAATATTAGTGAACTTCTCTTAGGCTTTATAAGCGTATGCATACAGGCCCCCTGTATTAATAGCATTTGGTGGCCCACTTGCTATGAATTCAAATTTTAGTTAGTGGCTAAACTTTCTTTCTTATTTCTAAATCTAGAATTGAATTTGGATCTAATGATCTTTTGATACCAACCAGATATAACAATGGCGATGGGAAATTTTTAAAACTGTCCAATCATGCCCAACTTCCCATTCTATTAATACTAAATGCATGGTAGGCATGCGTTCATAGATCTTAGAGGCTTCTCAGCTAACTCTTACTTTATGATGCATGTCATTTACTCATTGGTCTTCCCAATAAATATCAATATCTAAGCTTGGTTATGTACTCCATATCGTTCCCCTAGGTCAAATGATGTATCACCTAGGGACATGTGGAACCTCCTGATTAGTTTTCTAGCTTCATATGTACTTTATTTTGACCTTTTCGAGGCCTTAGGTGGATACTAGTTTATTCGCATATTGGATGATTTGGCACCTAATACTTTGGTCAAGCTCTCTCAGGCTCTAACATCTCTGATAAGTTTGGGGGATTGGCCATTCTGATACTTGGCAATGTGGTCCCTTCTCATTCGAATGGACTTTGACATCTCTAATAGGTCCAAAGGACTAGCTGCTTTGACACTTGGTGATGTGGTGTCTTCTTATTTGATTAGGCTCTCTTGGGTTCTGACATCTCTAACAGGTCTGGGGGATTGGTCGTTCTGACACTTGGCAACATGGCACCTTCCCATTCGGATGGGCTCTCTTGGGTTTTGACATCTCTGACAGGTCTAGGGGACTGGCTGCTCTAACACTTGGTGATGTGGCACCTTCCCATTTAGTCGAGCCTCACAAAATTCATAAAATGACTAAGTAATAAAATAAAAATAATACGACACATTAAAACTTACTTGTCAGTTATAGAGATCTCAATTTTCCATAGAGGACAATAGATCTATTACTTCAAGAAGGGAACTAGACTCCGGGAGATTTTGACAAAATCCAACCCACAACATTAGCGCCATGATTTTATAAAAAAGGAAAGACATTCCTTATACCTAAAAATAAAAGAGGTCTATTAGTCTTTAGGAAATCAAAGCGATGCATATTCCAAGGATTTGAGTAGGTATTACCAAAGAGAGTAAAGAAAGGACCCTAAAGCTATGATTCATGAGATTTTTAGAGGGGTCCCTCATTTCAAAGAAAAGGGGGCGTGTTGGCCACAACAATATTGCTTTAGGATCTCCATAGGGAATTACTTATTGGGAAAAAAATAGTTTGCATACTTGCTCACTACTTTTTCCCTTGTCAAAATTAAGGGGTCTTTTATGGAAAAGTGTATATGGAAAGCTTTTGAAGCTGTTAAATCATTTCTCAAATGGGTTAGGGATGAATTTAGATTTGGTATTTCCATTAATGATCATAGTTTGGGGTGGTCCCCTATTATGACCAACACCAATCTCTCACTTGTTGAAAATCTATATATCAAAGCCATTTGGTTTTCCAAAAAAGGCATTTGTGTTATTCAATATTTAGTCTCCTCTGGAGATTGGACTCCTTGGTCGACTCTTCAGAGAAAGCATAAGTTGCTAGCTTCTAGTTTCCTTATTATTCTTTAAGTTTAGGAGATTATACAAGATGTTATGTTACATAGGATTGGCCTACAACCTCTTATTGCTTGTTGGAAAGATTGGTGATGGCACTGTGCCACTATTTTCAAAAGCTACTACTTAGGATTGTTCTACCAAATTATGAGTCCCTTTTTTTGGTTCTCAACAAGTAAAATAGTAAGTGGAGGCTGACTTATTCTCTCTAGTCTTGGCTTTCCCATTTGAATTAAATTTGAGTGGTTAAGTTAAGCCCAAACTCACCCACTTCCTTTGGTGTTTGGTCTACCAAGGTCTGTTGCTTGGGGAAAGACTCAAACACATTGGAGTCTCTCATTCTAAGTGTCTAGTGTGTTCCAAACATAACTTACAAACACATTTTTTGGACTTAGCCATGAGCTCAAGATGCTTGACAATGAATTCACAGCTTGTTTCAACCTTTCCACCAAGAGACTTTCAATTGGAGGATGGATTTATTTGGAGTATGTTCTCAATGGCTGATATATATTGCATTCATTTGGAACTTTTTCAAAGCTGTTATTTTTTTTTAGGTTTGAAAATATAGAAATGCTGCTATTTTCAATAAGGAGATTCTTTATCAACAATTTTTAGTTAATGACAAAGTTATTGTGTTCAGTTCTTCTTGTTTTCATATCCAAATACAAGGTGAGAAGCTAGTGTTAAGGTGTGGAGCTAAAAGCTTCACCAAGTGAGCAGATTTCAAAGTTGCAGGTTTACACAGTCACCGGCGTCGGTGAGGAGCGACTGATGTTGATCAGGAGTCGTCTAAGAGATGCCGGCGTCGGTCATGAATCCGTCGACGTCGGTCATAGGCAAACAGGCAAGGACTGACGTCAGTCACCTGTGCGTCCAGAAAGCTATTTCTGTAGATAGAATAGAATGTTTGCATGTTAGGATTAAGTGATAGTCTTAAGTCCGCATCTCTATTATTAGTAAGACTGTTTAGAGCCATTGATTAGGAGGTGCATCTGATGGCTGTAGTTGTATGCTCATATTTCCTAATTATTATATATAGGATTAGATCTTTATAGCTTATTGAATTGGAACAGTACAGAATTGTATATGTGAATCATTCCAGGTTGTTGGAGTTGATTGTAATTGAGAGAGAGAGCTCTTGAGGAAAAGAGATCTGTACATCTGAGAAAGGTGTGGAAGAAAAGAAGTTTCTTCAATTGTATTCCTTCTGTAAAGAGTTTAATACAAGTTTTCAGGGTGGTTTCTTGTATCTCTTGTTCTTTGTTATTTCTGATTCTAGTTACTTATCTTTTTAGTTTAATTTCGCATTTAATTGCTTTCACATTGTAATCAACATTGTTGGTTGATCCCCAACAAGTGGTATCAGAGCTCAAGTTGACTAACAGATGTTTCAAATCTGGTTAGTATGTATTGATTACAGGGTACTCACAGGGGTTTCTACAGAGATTTCTGTTTGAGTGGGAGAAGCAATGGCAGAAGAAAGTAAACTGAGAATGGAAAAAATTATCAACATTAGAGAATATAGATAGAAGATTATCTGTATCAGAAAGATCTATACTTACCGTTAGGTGGGGTTTTAAAGAAGCCCAAAGACATGGATGATGAAGAATGAGAAGTTCTTGATAAAAAGGCTCTTGGATCTATAAGATTGAGTCTGGCATCTACTGTGATATCTAATTTATCACAGGCAAAGACAACGGTATAGTTGATAACTACTTTAGCAAATTTATATGAAAAAGCCTCAGCTTCAAATAAGGTATATCTTATGAAGCAGTTATTTAATTTGCGAATGCAAGAAGGTGGATCTGTATCTAATCATCTTAATGATTTCCATGGAATTGTAAATCAGTTAAATTCAGTCAAAATAGTGTTTGATGATGAAATTAAAGCTCTTTTAATATTATGTTCTTTGCCTGAAAGTTGGCATAGCTTGGTAATGGCAGTTAGTAATACTGCATTTGCTTCAAATATTTTAAAAGTAGAGAATGTTGTTAGTGTAATCTTGAATGAAGAAATTCGCAAGAAAAGCACAAAAGAAACATTAGAAAACGCTTTAAGTTTTGAGAGCAGGGGAAGACGAAAAGAGAAGGGCAAGAAAGGGAGATCAAGGTCTAAGTCAAAGATGAGAGGTAGATCCAAATCCAGAAATGGCAGGAAGCCACAATGCTGAAATTGTGAAAAGATTGGGCACATAAGCAAAGATTGTTGGTCAAAGCCTAAGGAAGACAATCATCATGAAGGTAAGGAAGAAGCAAAAGTTACAGGGATTGCACAAGATGCTCTTATATTCTCTTTGCATAATAATATAGAATCTTGGGTTTTAGATTCTGGTGCATCTTTTCATGCTACCCCCAATAGAGAATATTTTAGTGACTATGTCCATGGAGATTTTGGAATAGTGTATTTAGGGGATGATGAGCCTTGTAAAATTGTTGGCAAAAGAAAAGTGCAGCTGAAAATGCAAAATGGCAACACATGGGTGTTGAAAGATGTCATGCATGTTCCTAGCTTGAAGAGAAATTTGATTTCTGCAGGAAAGTTAGGGGATGAGGGTTGTACAGTAACTCTCACAGCTGAATCTTGAAAGGTGACCAAGGGTGCACTTGTAATGGCCAGAGGTAAGAGAGTAGGTACTCTCTATTTATGTAATTGTGTTACTAATAATTCTCCTTTTGTATTATCTACTTCAAATGTGGATGCAAAGTTGTGGCACTCTAAGCTCGGCCACATGAGTGAGAAGGGAATGTCTATTCTTAAGTCAAAAGGTAAGCTTTCAGATTTGAAAAGCATAGATCTGGATTTTTGTGAGCATTGTGTGTTTCAAAAACAGAAGAGAGTGAGTTTTCTCAAGATTGGGTCAACAAAAAAGAAGCATAAGTTGCAGCTTGTTCACACAGACGTGTGGAGACCGGCTCAGGTTGCTTCTATTAGAGGATCATAGTACTATGTTTTGTTCATAGATGATGCTACAAGAAAGGTATGGGTCTATTGTATTAAGAAGAAATCTGATGTTTTTGACACTTTTAAGATTTGAAAAGCTATGGTTGAGAATGAAACAGGCATAAGATTGAAGTGCCTGAGATCTGACAATGGTGGTGAGTTCTGCAGCTATAAGTTTAGAGGTTATTGTTATATGAATGGAATACGCAGGCAAAGGATGGTTCCAAGGACACCTCAGCAAAATAGAGTTGCTGAAAGGATGAACAAAATAATAATGGAGCGTGCAAGGTGTATGAGATTACATGTTGGTTTGCCCTTAGATTTTTGGGTAGAAACTGTGGATACTGCAGTGTACTTGATTAACAGAGGACCCTCTACAGCTCTGGATGGTGGAATTCTAGAAGAGGCATGGACAGGTAAAAAGGTAGATCTCTCATTTCTCAAAGTTTTTAGTTGTGAAGCTTTTGTGCACGTTGATAAGGAAAATATAAAAAAGTTGGATGCTAAGTCTATGAGGTGCACATTTATTGGCTATGGCTCTGATGATTTTGGATTCAAGTTTTAGAATCTAGGAACTAACAAAATAATTAGGAGCCGTGATGTTGTTTTCAATGAAAAAGTGATGTATAGTGATCAGCTCAAGAAGTTGAATCAATCTGGGCAGAGCAATGGAGAATTGGACAAGGTGACGGTCCAAAATGAGTTCAAGAGAAAAATTAATCACAGACAGGAAAACACAGAGACCGACATCGGTCAGGCAAGAACCGACGTCGGCAATACAAGAATCGATGTCGATCACAGAGTGATCGACGTTAGTCAAGCAGGAACCGACGTCGGTCAGGCAGAACCGACGTCAGTCAGTTACAGACCTGGAAGTGACCGAGGTCAGTCACTGTCAGAAAATTTGGGTGGACAGCGTGTTGTGAATGAGTCTCAGACGCCCATCAGGAGGTCAAAAAGGGTAAGTAAACCTCTAATTTGATATTTTCCTTCATTATTCTATTTATTGCTTACTGATGGTGGAGAACCAAAGAGTTTTGATGAAGCAATACAGGTAGAATCTAAGAATCAGTGGGAGCGTGGCATGGTTGAGGAAATGGAGTCCTTGAAAGAGAATCAAACATGGGATTTGGTTGAGTTGCCAGCAGAAAAGAAGACACTGAAGAACAGATGGACCTACGGATTGAAAGAAGGTGAGAATAGACAGATGAGATATAAGGCCAAGTTGGTAGTGAAAGGATTTGCACAAAAACCAGGTATTGATTTTGGTGAGATTTTTTCTCCTGTTGTTAAAATGACTTCTATACGGACTGTACTGTCTTTAGTTGCTATTGAGGATTTGCAGCTTGATGTTAAGACAACGTTTCTTCATGGATATTTGGATGAAGAAATATATATGGATCAGCCGGAAGGATTTGAGGTCAAAGGTAAGGAGAAGTTAGTGTGCAGATTGAAAAAAAGCTTGTATGGCCTCAAGCAAGCTCTTAGACAATGGTTTCTGAGATTTGACAGGTTTATGACTGAGCATGGCTACAGTAGGTGTCAATCTGACCATTATGTGTATTTTAAGAGATTGAATAATGGTAGATATATTATTATGTTGTTGTATGTAGATGATATGTTGGTTGCAGGATCACACATGCAGGATATCTCTGAGCTTAAGGTGAAATTAGCTCACAAATTTGCCATGAAGGATTTGGGAGTAGCAAAGAAAATCCTTGGCATGAGCATTAAGAGAGACAAGAAAAATTACAGATTGATTTTGTCTCAAGAGGATTATGTGAACAAGGTGTTGAAACGGTTTAATTGCAGGATGCAAAACCGGTAAGCACACCTTTGGCTGGACATTTTAAATTGAGTAAAGAACAGTGTCCTAATTCACATGATGAGGTAGAGTACATGAGTAGAGTTATATATTCTTCTACAGTAAGGAGTTTAATTTATGCAATGGTATGTACTAGACCGGATATTGCCCAAGCAGTGGGAGTTGTAAGTAAGTATATGGCCAATCCAGGGAAGGAACACTGGAAAGCAGTTCAGTGGATTCTTAGATATCTGAAAGAGACCAACAGTAGGCATTTGTGCTATGGAGGTTCAGATACTTCTCTACATGGTTATGTAGATTCAGATATGGCAGGTGAGTTGGATGGCAGGAAGAGCACTACAGGATATGTTTTCACTGTTGGTGAAACGGCGGTTAGCTGGATATCAAAGTTGCAGAAGGTTGTTGCCTTCTCAACTACAGAAGTAGAATATATTGCAGTCTCAGAGGCTAGCAAAGAGATGATATGGATGACATGGTTCATGGAAGAGCTAGGAAAAGAGCAAAAGAGTTGCAGATTATACAGTGATAGTCAGAGTGCAATTCATTTGGCTAAGAATTCAGCCTTTCATTCAAGAACAAAGCATATACAACTTAGGTACCACTTCATAAGATAGGTATTGGAGGATGGTGAGTTGAAGCTGGAGAAGATCCATACAGATAAGAACCCTACAGATATGTTAACCAAGCCGGTAACAAAGGA
Source organism: Torreya grandis (assembly GCA_037957365.1). Lineage (NCBI taxonomy): Eukaryota > Viridiplantae > Streptophyta > Pinopsida > Cupressales > Taxaceae > Torreya > Torreya grandis. The sequence goes on along the minus strand of JARHVA010000231.1, from coordinate 1,212,351 downwards.
GAAGTTGAATCTTCATTCAACTTCTGTTGGTCTTCATGATTGAGTTGAAGATGGAGGAGCTAGAAGATGTTGTTGTACAAGTACTAGTGCAGCTGTTTATCTCCAAATGGGAGATTGTTAAGGTGTGGAGCTAAAAGCTTCACCAAGTGAGCAGATTGTAAAGTTGTAGGTTTACGCAGTCACCGACATCAGTCAGGAGCAACCGACGTCGGTCAGGAGTCGTCTAAGAGATGCCGGCATCGGTCATGAATTGACCGATGTCGGTCACAAGCAAACAGGCAGGGACCGACGTCGGTCACCTGTGCGTCCAGAAAGCTATTTTTGTGGACAGAACAGAATATTTGCATGTTAGGATTAAGTGATAGTCTTAAGTCCGCATCTCTATTATTAGTAAGACTGTTTAGAGCCCTTGATTAGGAGGTGCATCTGATGGCTGTAGTTGTATGCTCATGTTTCCTAATTATTATATATAGGATTAGATCTTCATAGCTTATTGAATTAGAATAGTACAGAATTGTATATGTGAATCATTCCAGGTTGTTGGAGTTGATTGTAATTGAGAGAGAGAGCTCTTGAGGGAAAGAGATCTAGAAAGAGATCTGTACATCTGAGAGAGGTGTGGAAGAAAAGAAGTTTCTTCAATTGTATTCCTTCTGTAAAGAGTTTAATACAAGTTTTTAGGGTGGTTTTTTGTATCTCTTGTTCTTTGCTATTTCTGATTCTAGTTACTTATCTTTATGGTTTAATTCCACATTTAATTGCTTTCACATTGTAATCAACATTGTTGGTTGATCCCCAACAGCTGGCCCTAAATTTTAGTATCTTTAAGAGCTCCTCAATTGTTGGGGGAGCACACCATGTACCATGAGCAAGGTTCTACCATATATTTCATTGTAGGGGTCTCCACCACCTATGCCCAAACAAAGGTGTGGGTGCTTATACAATTATTTCTCCTCCCCTCCTCCTTAATGGGGGGTTAAGTCCCCATCTACATGTAAAAGTTTATGCTAGGCCGTCTCATTTGTTCTCTTTGATGCAAGGTAGTGATCAAACCAATATTATTGTCATTTGCTCATCTAGATAATTCTTGGGATGGTTGGGTGGCCCTAGATCTGCCTTCAAGTCTTCCTTTCGAGGATGATATGCCACCTCCTCCATTCTGGTGTTTTTTCCTACACTTGACGTACACACTTGTCATTATCTTTTGATTTGTTGTTTTGAAACTCCTTTTGTTTAGGTGTGTTTGGCTTAATTTTTGGATACTCAATAAATTTATCATATTCTTTATCGACATAGACATCCCTTCGTAAATACCAACCGACCACCTTTCTATTGTAACCATCTATATACTCTATCATTTTTTGAATAATTGATAAATCGATACATTCTGATGAAAAAAATTATACCACTCATAGAATTCTTGGATGAAGAATGTTTTTTGAAATTATATTTTGGAATGGGGTTCTAAATGGGATCTTGTGAGCTTCGTACTTGTGTTAATTGTGCATCTCAACCTTCCACTTATGAGCACGTGTTCTATGTAACTTGAATATGTATATCTCCTCCACCCCTTAATTTTCCTATTTTGTTTGTTGTTTGGTAGACTAAAAATTTACCAAATAATACGTAAGGAACGGAGTATCCTTTTAGGGTTTTAGAGTCATGAGGTTGTTTGGCAATCTATGTGTGGATGACTTTCTACTTGTCTCATATGCATCGAATCAGAGAAAGTTCCTCATTTTTCTCTGAATATAATGTTTATGTTGGAACCAAAGCAGATTATCTCCAACTATATCCAAAATTTTGACACCATATATAAAAAAAATCTACATTCGTAAACCTCGTATCCTTTTAAAATAAATAAATAATTAAAATATACAAGGGTATATTAAACTTTAAAAAATAAAGTTAAAATTAAACATGAGTGATACGAATGATTGATATTCTATCGTAAATAAAATGAAATGATTTTAATTATATTGACAAAATCAAAATTATTTATGAGACAATTACTTTAATTATTTTAATTGAAAGATCAACGATATCTTTTAGAATGATGTTCTTTCTTACTTCAAGGTAGCCCTCGAACAACAATTTCAGCAACACTTTCAGGTAGCAAAGAATAATACTTCATCTATGGACCGTTGCTCAACAAACCGTAGTGTGTTGATTTCTATAATTAAAAAAGTTTTAAATACATGTAAAAAAATTTGACCTACGAGTGGAAGTGCAAATAATTTTCTGACAAATCCATGGTTTGATGAAGAGTGCAAGGCAATAAAGAGAACTTTGAGACGACTTGGAATGACCAAATAAAACAAAAAGGCAGATGAAAAAATAATCCAATCTAAAAAAAAAAGCTACATACACACAAGGAGAAAAGAATTAATTTCTTTTGGAAAGCATAATCCCAAAAGCTTTTGGAGGGAACTACAACAAAAAAGGAAACAAACAAAGAAAAATATTACAGATGCCCAATGATTAGAGTATGCAAAGTTGCCTTATGAAAGAGTTCAAGAAAAACATAACCTAACTGTAATCAATACAATAACTAATGTTTTTTCTATGAAAGATATCACTCAAGGCATAAAGAAACTAGCAAGCAGTAAGGCACAAGACATAGATGTGATACATGTTGAATAGTTAAAGTGGGGGTTAGACACCCTCACACCACACATCAAAAGTGTATTCAATGGTATCATTCAAGAAGGCTTTCTGATAGATTGGACAACTAGTATTTTTATTTCTCTCTATAAAAATGGAGATATCAACAATTCGTCTAACTATTGAATTATCATGGTCAATCCCCTCCTTGGAAAGCTATTTGGTAGCATGATAGAGTGTAAAATCAACATCTGAGCAGAAAAAGAGGCGAAAATGGTAAAAGGTTAAGCAAGATTTAGGACGAAAACATTCTACTATCACCATTGCATCATACTTAGGTACTTGATTGAAAAAGTATGGGATACTTAGGGAGAAGAAGCTTTTTGTTGTTTTGTTGACTTCAAAAAAGTATTTGACACAGTCCCTAAAAGTAAACTTTGAAGTAGAATAGAGGAGCTTAGAGTTCTAGATGAGTATAGAGCGGCAGTATAGAGACTTTATAGGCAAGTTAGGACCAAAATCAAGGCAAGAGAAGGAATGTCAGAATGCTTTGGAAGTGACATGAGAGTCAAACAAGGGTGTCATCTATCTCCCACCTTGTTTGCACTATATATTAGTAAACTAGAAGAGTGGATAGACAATGTTGATGGACAGGGCATCCACCTAGCTAGTTATGTTATAAAGTTACTTTTATATGTAGATGATCTTATTCTAATTGTAAAAACAAACCACAGTTTGAGAGATATTTTAAAGGCTTTAGAGCTCTTACGTCAAGAGGTGGGAATGCAAGTGAACACTAGTAAAATAAAAGTCATTAATTTTTCTCTACAGAGAAAAATTAAACAAATTGAGATCATTTTTGAAGGAAGTCCACTAGAAGTAGTGGAAGAATATGAATATCGTAGGCTTGATTTCCACAACAAGCTTAGTTGGGAGACCTACAGGACAAAAAGAATACAAGGGGGTTTGAAGGCTTTATATTCACTATAAAACAGGTGTAAGAATGCAAAATTATGAGATAGAAAAAACAATAGAACCTTATTCAACCTACTCATCACACCAATGGTCCTATATGGATGTGAAGTTTGGCACAACAATGTATCCAATGTAAATTGGAGGTAGATAAAGATGATCCAAAAACATCTAATCACAAGCAACGTCAACGTCAAAACTTCAGTTCCATTTGAGATTTTATGAGCTGAAATAGGGACATTTCCATTAGAAGCATCAACAATGACTCGAACATTAAGTTACCTAAAAAAGATGCAAATTATGGAGAACCACTGATGGCCCAAAATAGTAATCATAGAAGAGCTAAACAAAAGAAAAAACACGTGGATGAAACAAAATAACAAATGGATGAGTAGATGAGACATCAGCATGCAAGAATGTCTAAACACTAATGACAAAATAAATATGTAACAAAGAAATTTAGGACAACCATGTGGACAAAGCAGCCAGGGCAGAGTAAAGCATACTACATCAAAGAGTTTAATTCCATATAGGAGCACGAGGAAAAAACATACATAGGAGTAGAAATCAAATGGAAAGTAAATATGTTGATTACACAGTTGAGGACCAACTCGCATCATATTAAGTGTGAAACAGAGAGGTGGGCAATGCTCAAAGGAAAATAGGAAACATGAATATGTTTATTTTATGACAAGAAAGTAGTAAAGACAAAATGATACTTTATCATGGAATGCACAACTTATAATGATATCCGCACCAAGTATAAAGATAGTTTAAGGATCGACAACTCCACATAATTATTTATATATAAAAAATTAGATAGTACAAGTAGTTTTCTAATCAAAATCTATAATAAAAAACTTAACACCGAAAAAAAAAATTAAAATTTTATATAATCATAAAAATAACCCTTATGTCAAGCAATTATATTAATACGAAATAATTTTATTAAAATCCTAAATCTCATAAAATACTTATCTTATAAACATTATGAAAATCTCTCATTTATTTATTCAATATTATCTTTTGGAAAGCTATTCTCTCTCTTACTAATTTGAATTAAGATCTCCCTCACCCCATTTTTTTTCCAACAAATTATGAAGGAACGAAAAAGGCCACGTAATACACTCGAGGATAATGCCCTCCCCACCATCCATTGCCAACAGGAAAAATTAAAAATTACGTTGATAATAAGACGAGTGTGGACTACCACTGCTCACCGCTAACCATGGCTGCGACCACAGCGTCGATGCCCTCCTCGCTCTTCTCAGGCGCCCAAATCAGAACCGTTAAAAATGTCAGAACAGCCAAAGGCGTCCCTCGCGTGCAGGCGCGCTTCAGTTTTGGCAAAAAGAAAGCCAAGGCCGCCCCTCCGCCGAAGAAGACTCGATCAGTTGACCGGCCAATGTGGCTGCCGGGCGCCAAGCCGCCGGAGTGGCTTGACGGGTCTTTGGTGGGAGACTACGGGTTCGATCCCCTGGGGCTGGGCAAGCCCGCAGAATACCTGCAGTACGAGCTCGACTCTCTCGACCAGAACCTGGCCAAGAACATCTCCGGCGATGTCATCGGGAAACTCATACCCGACGAGGAAATAAGGCCGACGGCGTTCAAGCCGTACAGCGAGGCCTTTAGCCTGCAGAGGTTCAGAGAGTGTGAAGTCATCCATGGCCGCTGGGCAATGCTCGGCGTTCTCGGCGCCCTTGCCGTGGAGGCCTTCACCGGCGTCTACTGGCAGGACGCCGGAAAGGTACGCAGCACCCTGCTTCGCTTCTCATCGCTTGCTTTTATGTCAATTTGGTCTGTGTAAAATCCCAAAATCCCATTTTCTGTCAGCATTATGACAGTTAGTATAGCAGGATCCTAAACCTGGGAGAAAAACAATTTTAAGCAAATGAATCCAGAATAATTTTATTCCCTAAAAAACCAAGCTTTAAACAAGAATTTTGTTTCTATTATAAATTATTGGACTTGTTTTCTGCTTGGTAGAGCAGGTGGAGCTGATAGAGGGTTCGTCCTACTTTGGCCTGCCGCTGCCTTTCAATATAACCAGTCTGATATGGATAGAGGTTTTGGTAGTGGGTTTCATTGAATTCCAGAGGAATGCAGAGCTTGATCCAGAAATGAGACTTTACCCGGGAGGAAAGTACTTTGATCCCTTCGGTTTGGCCGCAGATCCAGCGAAGAAAGATCGGCTGAAATTGGCAGAGATCAAGCATGCCCGCCTTGCCATGGTGGCGTTCTTTATATTTGGACTTCAGGCATTGTATACTGGCAAGGGCCCTCTAATCCTCTTCACTGAGCTCCTGGGGAAGAAATAGGCTTCCGCCCACAAATGTTTAGAAATGTATGTAATTAGGTTTCTGTAGGATTTAATGAATTGGAATGACGTTATTTCAATGATTTCTTCATCGGCTTTCTGCACTGGGTTAATTTTGTTTTCAAGTCAGATTCCTTGACTCCAAATTTTATGCCCAAGGAGTTTTCATGGTTTCATGGTTTTTATTATTTATTTATTTATTTATTTTATATTATTGGGTGAGGTCTAAACTTATGATTTTTGGCTTTTGAAAAACTGTCTGCTATGGCATATGATAGGTGATCAAAATATCGTAACGTACACTTAATGATTGATGATTTGTTTCAGCGAACAAATGATCAAAAATCTTAATCTACAATTTGAGATTTCCATCAAATTAGTGGCAAATGCTCATTCCATAATAGATGATCAAAATATCTTAATAAAATATGATACAAGTCACACATTAGTATAGGGAAACTTGTAAATGATTTCATAACCATAGAAAGCCCACAATGAAGCTTAGACGAGAGTTGCTCAGCAAGGCTTATGGATTTTGCACTCGGCGTCAAGAATTTGGATGCACAATTAACATTGACACAAGCATGAAGGTCTATGTCATGGAGTGCATCGGGACCAAGATCAAGAAGGAAACGTTGAACAACTAGGAATTAGAAGAGAAGCAAAATTCAAACTTGGGATGAGCAATGTTCCTCACATTGAAGAGCTCGGGTTGTATTTCCCCTCACACATAACATGTTTGCAGCGATCAATTGCATCTCATCCTTAACCTAATGGTTGATTGTCACTTTTTTTGCCACCTGTATGAAATCTAATTTGTCATGTTTGTTAAGTGGTTGGTGCATTGATCTAGCTGGAAGATGTTGTAGGTATCGAACAAAGAATAAGCCTTTACTAGAGCTTCTATTGCCACCAAATTGTGTTAAGGTCAAACCCTCATCAAGTATTTGTAATCCCTGTCTATATGCATATCTCAACTCCAAAAGGCCATGGTGACATGGTCATACTCATTTCACTCTTAACCACCTCCACTTTTAGATTGACATCCTCCTTGATTACATTTCTGGAAGAGTGAGGTGTTAAAATAACATGAAGACCATTTTTGCCCATAAATATGAGAAAATTTGAGATAAAGAACATAATATAAATAGATACCAACATATATAAAACATGTATGTGTGCATATCTTTTGACAAATATACACACACGAACTTTTGGTTTTCCTTTTTGTTATTATGCAATGAGCATAGACTTTAAATTTATAAAAATCAATGGCAAAATCTTGTGGTAGAAGCTCAGAAAAAATTGTTAGTTCAATGGTGGATTGCAGATCAGTGGTGGTAGTGGTGGTATTATTATTATTATTGTCACCAAGGTTGTATTATTCGATAACTTCTTGATACTTATCAACTATTCACCATCATGCATCCAACCTATCCAATCTGTATGCACTTGATATTTTTCATCTTTATCACTTTACTAATGGTTTCTCTTGCAGGTGCTTGTTTACACATCAATCTCCCTAAGTGCATGTCCAAAGGAATGCATCAAGAATGGGGTGGAATTGGCTTGTGGTACTTTACGAGAGATGTTTGCATACTATTTTGTCATGCATTTATTACCAATAATTAAGCCTCCTTTGAGTCTCTTTATGTCTTACCTCAATGTTTACTTTCTATTCAGTCTTGCTAGTCACCCTATATTCCTACTATATCAACTTGTTTCATACTTATTTTTCCTTATATTGTATCAAACACATTGATATAATTTGTTTCATACTTGTATTTCCATGTATTGTAGTAGCATGGCTAATACACTTCTAAGTCATGTCTATTTGATTTTTATTATATCAACGTCATTGATACGGTTATGTGGCAACTGGCATTCTTCTAATTGCATTGACCTAACCAATACTATTGAGTTAGAGTTAAAAATATCTAGGTTTTCTTCTTGTCATTTGAGGTCTTCATCCTACAACATCTCTTGCAAAGTACCACTTGAGCCAAAGGAAGAGATTGATGTGTTGACGAGCCCACCCCACTCTGAGTATCTCTATCCATATCCTCTTTCATTTATTTTCTTAGTATATAGATCTACTTTGATTATTGTGATAGTGGATGAATGTTTTTTATCCTTGCTTATGCTCTTATTTATACCGAATAAGTTGATATAGTTCTAGGGTTATTTAAGCTTGTCATTATCATTTTAAGTTGCATAGATCGCCCATTTATTGACCATTGCACCACTTACATTCTTATTAGTTTATTATTTATAGTTATCTTGGATCTAGGTTACCTCTGTTTGTCAATTTCTTACATGTGGTATCCTTATTATATCATTGATACACCCCCTTGTTACCATTGTTACAACCTTTTATCTATTTTGAAACCTAATGAGATTCATATCCCATATCTTAGGCGTAGAGTTTGGAACCTTATTCTTTTGACATTTGAGTGTGGATTACGCTTTACTAGGTCTAAAAGTATTATAGCTCCTCACCCACTCTTCTAAGTAACACATGTTCTATTGTTATGACATTGTTTGTATCCTACTCTATTGAGACAGAGGATTGTTATGTCTTCCTAGTCCATGCATACATTTTAGTGAACCTGATGTGAATCTTATTCCAACGTTGGTTTAATTATCTTCACATTTCTATTTCTTTTCTAGACATCCAATATGTGAGAACCCTTCAAGTTGTATTTAGAAAATGCAATTTTTTTTTTTCAAATAAATAATTAACATTCATTCCATAAAATAAAACAATACAACATAACTAAACTATAGCTAACCATAGTACTTCAAATTCAAATACTGCATACAATATAAATCTTATACAACTCCAAGGAAATTAAATGCCACAAAACACAGCTATGACTTGTCTGATAATATAACATTTGCTAATCAAATATACAAGTACATAATACAATTATGGCCTAGTGCAATAACATATACCAAGCTCTCTAGAGCTCAAGTTGAACCAACTCATGTATTGATAATAATCTCAAGTATCATCTCTAAGTAGGGTTGTCTCCAAATCTTACACCATAGAAGAGGGCTATTCAGGGCTCCTCCAGATTTGGGCAATGTTGGGACATTTCCAGGCCTGTGGGTGTGCCTATAAGTGGAAATAAACATCTAGATTGAAAGGGCTAGCTCCCTATATTAGCTTTTTATACAATAAAACTGCTAAACTAGTTTGTATGAGTGAAAAGAGTCAAAAGTTTGCATAAATGAAAAGCCTAGTCTAAAATGATGATACACCAAAAATTAGTATCCACATGTATGCCATATACTTATACACAATACAACAGAATATAGTTTATAACTCAAGCTCTAGAATATTCCAACATAAGTATTTCAATGTAGAGACAAAATGAATGAGATCACAAGGTAAATAACTGGAAAAGATAACCTGTATACTCCAGAAAAAGGTTACACATGTGCAAAATCTCATACAGCTAGAATGCACTTTACATGACCTATTGAATCAACTCTTTGCTCAAAAGCATGAAGGACAGAGAATAGAAGGATAAAGCATCACTTGTTGTCACCTGTGTCTCTTGCATGCTGAGGTAAATGCCTAGAACTTAGAAAGAAAATAGACTTATGCTTCTTTGCTCAAAGGCAAGAAAATGACAAAACATTCCAGCAGGGCTTCACCGTACTATCTGTGAATGATAAAACAAGAGCCCAAGGGTCATATTTATAACAAAAAAGGGAGAGAAGAGAGCGCTCTTGGGCGCCAAAATAGAAGCCTCCAAAATGGTTTGCCATCACCATCCTAGTGAAATAGATTCTAGATGTTCTCTCATTCAGTTGGAGTTTGTCCTTCTCTTTGATTCGCTCTCTTGAAATGACCAGGATCACTATAAAACCAATGGTGAGATGATACTCCATAAGAAATGGCTCGGATCGTTGTTGCAAACCTTACATTCTTCTTTAAAGCTTCCATGTTTTGCACTGCAGACCCATTCAGGCCTTCTGAATGGCTTTACTTATAAAACCTATAAGTCAAGCATGTTGGGAAACCTGATTTGCACTATCATTGCTCTTTCAGGTTTTTTGATTGCTTATGCTTATAAAAGTCATAAACAAAGCTCTTTTGAAAACTTGATTTTGCTTAAGACCCTTTCGGGTTTTCTGAATGGCTTAAATCCTTGCTTGCTCCTTCAGGTTCTTTGATTGGTTCTACTTATAAAAGTCATAAGTCAAGAATGTTGGGAAACCCGATCTGCACTGTAGAGTCGTTTAATTTTTCCCAGTGACTTTACTTCTTATTTGCAGACTTTAGGCATGAATTTGACATCCTACGACATATCACCAAGTTGTACCCCAATGGCTAGTTGGCTACCTTAAATTTGATGTCCTACACCGCATCATGTCTTTGAATCCCAACAGATAATTGGCCACATCAAATTTGACCTCCTACGGTATGTCATGGGGATCCATTTGGGTCGAGCTTATGTTTCGGGCAATTTTCTCGAAGTGATTCCTTTGGACAATTTATCTAAATGAATTCTTTCAAAAATTTTGCATGAAACATAATGGCTAGTTCCTTTGGGAACTTTCCCCGAAGGACACTTGGGAAAGGCACAAGGTCCGTTTGAAAAAATTAGAAGGGCATTTCCAAAGACAAAGTGCCATTCGAAAAAGTTTGAAGGGACACTTGGGCAAAAAAGTGCCATTCGAATTTTTTTTGAAGAATCACTTGGACAACAAAGTGCCCTTTGGAAAAGTCTGAAGGGACACTTGGGTGAAAAAGTGTCCTTCAGAACTTTTCTGAACGATCACTTGGACAACAAAGTGCCCTTTAGAAAAGTCTAAAGGGACACTTGGGGGGTAGGCAAGGCAAGAAAGGCCCTTCGAAAAAGTTTTGAAGGGCACTTAGAAGGGAAGTGGCCCTTTGGAACCTTTTTCGAAGGGCACTTCAGGGCAAAACAAAGAAAGAAAGGCTAAGGCAAACAAGGCAAAGGGAGAAGAGCCCGAACCAGGAGAGGTCGAAGGAAAAAGACAAGCAACAAAGCAAGTGACCAAACACAGAAAATGAGTAAAGGATAAACGAAAAGAGCCCAATAGAAAACACAAATTGGTCATGCAAAAAATGATCAATATTCTAGTAATTTTCAGGGGAGACATGCCCACTATGTCATAAGACCAGTCGCCTAAATCCTTCCATTGGGCATAGAGTCATGCAAGGTAAATAAGAGTTGAAAGAACAAGCCATGGTCGAACACATAAGCTAGAAAGAGACACGCACAACCAACAAAAGGAAATAAAACACCTGAAAAGGAAACATTGTGCTCCAAAGCACTTAGGGAAAACAAACACAACAAATGAAACACACCAAAATAAGGTATATACAAGACATGGCTAGCAAGGGTCAAAAGCAAGGCTTCAAATGGATTCCATTTACCCGAATAGGCAGTGCTTCTCCATCCATTTTAGATGGCTGAAAGGGGTTTCTTTGCTTACACTTGTTAATGATGTAAGGACCACTCTATAAAGTATCAAACTTTGTATCTTTGCCTGGTTTTGATCTGTCTTTATCCCATTTCAAGACCAAGTCACCTTCTTTGAACACTCTTGCCCTTGCCCTTTTGTCAAAGGATTTCTTCATGAGAACTTGATAGTATTCCAAAGCTTTGTGTGCATCATCTCTTGCCTCTTGCAATTGCATTAATTCTGTCAATCTGACCTCCATGGGAGTGCTTTCAAGTAATTCTAGCTATTATGCAAGTTCGAAGGCAGGGAACTCTTGTGATATAGACATCCTAACTTCTCTCCCATAGATAAGTACAAAGGGAGAATTACCAATTGACTTCTTGGGAGTGATTATGTCTACCCATAAGGTTGTCTTTAGCTTGTTATGCCATGCTCTTTGATTAGTTTCCAATGTCCTCTTGATGATCTTGATGAGGTTCTTGTTGGTAGACTTAGCCAATCCATTACCTTGAGGGTAGTAGTTGGATGAGGTACTCAAATGAACTTCACTCTTTGTTGTCCAATCAAAAAAATTAGTACTTATGAAAACAAGTGCATTATCTAAGATGATGAAATTAGGAGCTCCAAACCTTGTTATGATGATGTCATATAACTCCAAGATGGCATTTTTATTTTCTTCCTTCAAAGCAACAACGTCTAACTATCTTGTGATATAGTCTATAACAGTTAATATCCAGTTGTGTCTAGCACTTGATGGAGGGTTGATCATACCAATGAAGTCAAGGCCCCATTGCATAAAAAGTTGTTCCACTTGGATAGGATTTAATGGAAGAGCAGCTTTTATTTACCAACAAAGAAAGCACATTGAGGACAAACCTTAGCCCAATGATAACGGTCCTTAAAAAGACTAGGCTAATAGTAACCAACTCTCATTTTTTTTGCAGCTGTTGTTCTAGGAGAGAAGAGACCACCATCTGCACCATTATGGAACTTCTCTAGTAGCATATCAAATTGGTCATTGTTAATGCATCTTAGCAATACATTTCTCACATCCTTCTTAAAGATAATTCCATCCACAAGACAATAAGGAATAGCTTGCAACCTAAAATACCTTCTTTGAGATTTATTCAAGCCATTGGGACACTCACCATTTTGAAGAAAACCAATGAGGTCTTGTGTCCAAATTTGATTTTGCATTTGATCAGTTGGCTGGTCTTGAACTTGATTGACCAAGGCTTGCTCTTTTGGCTCTTAAAATTCGGATGCTAAGTGCTCACATAAACCTCTTCCTCTTACCAGGCTGGTTACCTTGATGCCAATGTCATATTCCATCACCTTTGTGATCCATCTAGCTCTCTTCTCATTAAGATCCCTGCTTAGAAGAAACTCCTTAGTGCTAGGATGGGAGACCATGATGTGGATCTTGTTGTTGGAAACCATATGCTTGAATTTTTTCAATTCTCTAATGACGGTTAAAGCTTGCTTCTCAAGAAAAAAATATCTCACTTTGTAGTCTTCTAAGCTTTGACTGAAGAAATCAATTGGCTACTCACCATCTTCATCATTCTTTTGCATAAGCATAGCTGAGATTGTGTCAAGGTTAGCAAAAGTATAAAGAATGAAATCTTTAGCAAAATTTAGATTTAAGAGAGTGGGAGATGCTGCAATTGCGTGCTTTATTGCCTCAAAGTTGTGTTTACCTTCATTTGTCCAAGTAAAAACTTGGTTCATTTTTAGCATGGCTATGATAGGCTTTACCACAGTTTCAAAGTTTGGGATAAACCTGCTTACAAAGTTTATTTTTCTCAAAAAACTTTGCAACCCTTTCTTGTGTTGAGGCAAAGACAAGCCTAAAATAGCTTCAATCCTTTCGAGGTCAATAGATAAGCTTTTTTTTGAAACAACATGACCCAAAAGCTTACCTTCATGGATAGTGAAGATGCACTTCTTTGGATTGAGAGATATAATGTACTCTCTACACTTCTCAAACACTTTCCTTAGATGTCCCATATTATCAACAACATTATTTGAAAAAATGGTTATATCATCAAGGTAAACAAGCAAAAACTTATTGATCAAACCTTTGAAAGCCATGCTCATTGCCCTTTAAAATGTAGCTCCAGCATTGGACAAACCAAATGACATCTTCTTGTAGGCAAAGGTCCCCCACTTGGTGATGAAGGTTGTCTTGAATTGATCTCCTTCATTTACCAATATCTGATTATAACCTTAACCATCAAGAAGTGAGAAACATTGAGAACCTGAAATAGCTTGCAAAATTTGTTCCATGGAAGGGAGTGAGTAATGATCCTTGAGAGACACTTTGTTTAGACCATAAAAATGCACACAAAGTTTGATTTCTCCATTCTTGTTTCGAATAGGCACAAGGTTGGCTACCCACATTGAGTGCTTGATAGGAAAGATAATCCTAGACTCAATCAATTTGGTTAGCTCTTTCTTCTTGAGTTCTTCTACCTTGGGGTTGATAGGCCTTTGCTTTTGTCTTACTGGTTTAGCTCCATACCCCAACTCAATGGTGTGATGAGCTAGACTTGGGTCAAAGCCTTTCAATTCCTTGTATTCTCAGCCAAATATGTCATGAAACTCTTTGCATAATGCAATAAAAGCTTGCCTTTCCAACTGAGAACAAGCCTTGCCAATCTTCAAAATTTTGTCTTCGAAAATCAGAACTCTCTCATAGTTCTCTTGTTTTGTTGACATGCTCATTCTGTTGTTTTTATTTTGATCATCCTCATTGAAGACACTCACTCTCTAAGGTAATCAACCCCTTGGGTATTTTATTTGTCTTCAGCTATATAATTTGCTCTTCATAATGATCATGCAACTTTTTTTAATTTCTTGAAGAGAAGCCTACCTCATTTTGTAAGAAGTGTGCAATGTGTTCATCACTTTCAAACACTTTCCATGACACTTCATTATCCGAAATAGAAGGTCTCATAATGATCTTGATATGGGATTGATCCTTCTCTTGTTCAACATCAACAACTGAGTCAAAACATGCTCCTATTGCAACCAATTTATCAGCATGCTTGTTCAAGTCTCTTGGTATGGGCTGGATGTTGAAGGCATCAAAATCTTCAAGTAGATCCCACACCCTATGCTTGTAGGACTTGAGAAAGGGGTTTTTGACTGTAGCTTGAATTCTCACTTGATGAATGACCAGCTCACTAACTCCATAGACTTTCAAAATCTTGATTTTTCTCTTCTTTGCCCATTGGAGACCATGAACTAAGCCTTCTTATTCTGCCACATTGCAAGTGCAGCTTAAGTGAAACCTATAAGAAGAGTAGTAAGGATTATTTGATGGGGAAACCAATATGACACCAACTCCTACACCTACTTTTCTCCTTGAACCATCAAAGAACATTTCCCACACTCCATCAAGCTCATGATCTTCATTGATGAGTGAAAGAATTGGGACGTTCTCCTCATGCATGTAGTAAACTCCCAAATCAATTTATTCAATTAAATTTTAGGGATCAAGGCCATGTGTTTCAATGTTGTACTTGTCAAGATAGAGGACATAAATACCTTCAAGAGGAGAAGATGTTTCACTATTCAAGACTGTTTCTTTCTCTCTATTGATTAGATAATTTTGATTTGTCATTGTCTCCAAGTATGGCTCAATGTGGAACCTTGATAAGGGTTGAGTCTTTATGGCTACCTTGGTTCCATACCTTGTTTTGAAAGCTATAAAGGACCAATCAGTAGAAAGGTATCCTCCTATCTTGGTCGTAAAGTCCCTAGACAAGCATATAGCAAAGTGTGTTGGAAGGTCCACCACCATAATATCTTGCATGATAGGGAAGCTTGGACAACCATGTAAAAACACTTTCAGACCTTTGACCAATCCTACCATCTTGGTTGGAGCTCCATCCAGCTGCAACACACTTGTACTATGTGGCTCATAGTTCAAACCCAGCTTATCAGCCACTACTTTAGGCATAACAATAGTGATTATTCCACTATCCACAATACAATTGTGGACCAACTTATCTCCCATAATGAGTGTGAGGTAGAAGAGTGGAGGCTTTTTAGCTTTAGTGGAAGGATCCAAAAGATGATTTGGAGAATTTGTGAGAGCCACACTATGATGCTTTGAAGATTGAGGAGCCACTTGCATGCTTGCTAACTGCTCTTGCAAAAGCTCCTTTTGACAAGGTATATGTAGAACCTCCCAAAGGGATATGCTTGTCTTAGTGATCTTTAATGGGTCCACAATATTTAGAGATGGAGTATTTGCTTTCTTCTATATTTTTAACAGTAATAAAAGAGCTTTAGCCTGTTGTGTTGCAATCTTGGCAGTTGCATTTAAATTCTGATTTTATTGAGGAACATGGCTTGTAGAAGGTATATCACTTTGATTGGCGCTTTGTGGCCTTGGAGAGGCATAACTTGGAACTATTTGTGGCTCCTGGCCTCCTCCCAAGGCTCTCTTCTTGGAATTTGTATTAGTTACAATTCACATGCCTTGAGTCAACACAAAATCATCCTTTACTTGAAAATTTATCATTCTCACACTTGGGTTGTTGTCTTCTCCATGACTATCCCTTTGGTTGGGACATGCTTCTTCTAATATCATGTAAGGAGAAGCTTCCTCTTTTGCAATCAAAGTGCAGCTGGTTCCTCCATCATCATGTGTAAACTAACCTTGAGGCTGTCCCCATTGGTTCACATGATCTTCTCCTTGCACTAAATTTGCATGAACTAGAATAACAACCTTTATGAGAGGAGTAAAATTTGGATTATATGCATTAGGCTGCCTGTTGTAACCTTGTTGATTTTGTTCTCTTCCTTGATAATTGTATTGGGGTGGAGCTCTATATCCTTGTTGAGGATAGTGTTGTGCATTAGGAGGAGCACTTCCCTGATATTGAGCTTACTTGAGTTGAGATCTCAATGATCTGATTTCTTCATCCTTGTCCACAACATTATCCACATTCTTGGGAAAATCTCTTGGCTTCACATTGGCATTGGGAACTTGTGACATGCTTGGATCTTCAACCGAATTATGGGACAATAAAGGCATGGAAACTCTTGGAGGAAGTCTTTCAGCTTGAATTAAGCTATTCTTAGCCTCAATTGCTATCTCATATGCACTGGAAGAGTGAATCCTCCATTTAACTACAACATAAAAATAGCAACAGTACCAATCCCTTTAAGGCATGTTGGGAACACAAAGCTATGAGGAGGTCTCATGATTAGTGGCAGCCTATACCATGTTCTTTGAATTCTCTCATTGAAATCTCCTATGGATTAATTTGGACCTCTTCTTATTACATTTAGCTGATGTATTAGGGGAGCATGATCACTCTTATTTTTTAATCTTGTCACCAATAGGTCTCTAAAGCCATCATAACTTGTGATGCATCCCCCTTCCAACGTTCTAGACCAGTCAAGTGCTTTGTCTTTTAAAGACATAGCAAGCAACCTAATAGCTATGTTGGCCCTAGTAACATTATGGAAATTGGAAAAATTAGAGATGTCTCTAATATGTTCATATGGGGTAATAGGACCCTCCCCATTAAAACTATGAAGATTTTTGGTAGCATTTGGAGGGATGGGGTCATATACAGGAAGCTCTATTGGGTTTTGGGTATTAAAAGCAGGGAAAAGTTGACGTCTATCTATCTCTCCCCTTTCCTCCATTTCTCTTCTTCCCCTTTAATCCTCTATTTATTCCTCTTATTCAACTTCTTCCTCTCCTTGAACTTCTTCTATTTCTTCCTCTTCTTGTCCAAAACCTCCTTGCCAAGGATTTAATAGGGCCAAGAGTGGTTCAGGGTGTTTTTATTCAGGAAGAGTTTCAGCTAAAGGGGCTTGGTCAGAAAATCTTAAGGACTTTTTGAGGACCATGTATAAAACTTGGTCTAGAACTAAGGATTCACACCCTTTTGGAGTCGCCAAATGTTGGGTTAAGGGTATCTATACTACTTTAGACCTGTCAAGACCAACATTCACCTTGACTTAGCAATAATTTGAGTCCCATCAGGCATGCCATAACTATTGTCTCTAAATCTTGCACCCTAGAAGAGGGTTGTTTAGGCCTCCTCTGGATTTGGGCAATGTTGGGACATTTCCAGGCCTGTGGGTGTACCTATAAGTGGAAATGAACCTCTAGGTTGAAAGGGATAGCTCCCTGTATTAGCTTTGTGTGCAATAAAACTGTTGAACCAGTTTCTACAAGTGAAAAGAGTCAGAAGTTTGCATAAATAAAAAGTCTGGGCTAAAATGGTGATACACCAAGAATTAGTATCCACATGTATGCCCTATACTTATGCACAATACAACATAATATAGTCTATAACTCAAGCTCTATAAGATTCCAACATAATTATGTCAATGTAGAGACAAAATGGATGAGATCACACAAGGTAAATAACTGGAAAAGACAACTTGTATACTCCAGAAAAGGGTTACACATGTGCAAACTCTCATAGAGATAGAATGCACTCTACATGACCTGTTGGTTCAACTCTTTGCTCAAAAGCATGAAAGATAGAGAACAAAAGGGTAAAACATCACTTGTCACTCTATGTCTCTTGTATGCCCAAGCAAATACCTAGAACTTAGAAAAAAATAGACTTATGCTTCTTTGCTCAAAGGCAAGAAAATGGTAAAACATTCCAACAAGGCTTCGTTGTACTATCTATGGATGATAAAACAAGAGCCCAAGGGTCTTATTTATAGTAGAGGGAGAGAAGAGATAGCTCTTGGGCACCAAAATAGAAGCCTATAAAATGGTTTGTCATCACCATCTTGGTGAAATGGATTTTAGTTGTTCTCTCATTCAGTTGGAGTTTATCCTTCTCTTTGATTCGCTCTCTTGAAATGATCAGGATCGCTACAAAACCAATGGTGAGATGAACCTCCATAAGAAATGGTTCAGATCATTATTAAAAAAATTAGATTCTTCCTGAAAGCTTTTGCATTGTAGACCCATTTAGGCCTTCTGAATGGATTTACTTATAAAACCTATAAGTCAAGCATGTTGGGAAAATTGATTTATATTATCCTTGTTCTTTCGGGTTTTTTGATTGCTTCTACTTATAGAAGTCATAATCAAAGCTCTTTTGAAAACCCAATTTTTCTTAAGACCCTTTTGGGTTTTTTGAATGGCTTTACTCCTTGCTTGCTCCTTTAGGTTCTTTGATTACTTCTACTTATAAAATTCATAAGTCAAGCATGTTGGGAAACCTGATTTGCACTGCAAAGTCATTTGGGTTTTCTCAACGACTTTACTTCTTATTTATAGACTTTAGGCATGAATTTGACATCCTACGACATGTCACCTAGTTGTACCCCAATGGCTAGTTGGATACCCTAAATTTGATGTCCTACAACACGTCATGTCTTTGAATCCCAATGGCTAATTAGCCACATCAAATTTGACGTCTTGTGACACATCATGGGGATCCGTTTGGGTCAGTCTTATGTTTTGGACAATTTTCCCAAATTAATTCCTTCGGACAATTTGTCTGAAGGAATTCTTTCAAGAATTTTGCTTGAAACATAATGACTAGTTCCTTCACGAACTTTCCCCAAAGGACACATGGAAAGGTGTCATTCAAAAAAGTTTTGAAGGATACTTGAGAAAGGCACAAGGTCCCTTCAAAAAAATTTGAAGGGCATTTCCAAAGACAAAGTGCCCTTTGGAAAAGTCGAAAGGGACACTGGTGAAAAAGTAGCCTTCAGAACTTTTTCGAAGGGTCACTTGGATGACAAAGTGCCCTTTGAAAAATTCTGAAGGAATACTTGGGTGAAAAAATGCCCTTTGGAACTTTTTCGAAGGGTCACTTGGACAACAAAGTGCCCTTCAGAAAAATTTGAAGGGATACTTGGGGGGAAGGCAAGGCAAGAAAGGCCCTTCGAAAAAGTTCTGAAGGGAACTTAGAAGGGAAGTGGCCCTTCAAAACCTTTTCTGAAGGGCACTTCAAGGCAAAACAAAGCAAGAAAGGTTAAGGCAAACAAGGTAAATGGAAAAACAAAGAATAAGGGAGAAGAGCCCAAACCAGGAGAGGTCGAAGGGAAAAGACAAGAAACAAAGCAAGTGACCAAACATAGAAAATGAGCAAAGGAGAAATGAAAAGAGCTAAAGAGAAATCACAAATTGGTCATGCAAAAAATGGTCAAAATTTTGGTGATTTCTAAGGGAGACACGCCTGTTATGTCATAAGACTAGTCACCTAAATCCTTCTATTGGGCATGGAGTCACACAAGGTAAATAAGAGTTGAAAGAACAAGCCATGGTTGAACACACAAGTTGGAGAGACACACACATAGCCAACAAAAGGAAAGAAAACACCTAAAAGGGAAACACTATGCTCTAAATCACTTAGAGAAAATAAACACAATAAAGGAAATACACCAAAATAAGGTGTATATAAGACATGACCAACAAGGGTCAAAAGTAAGGCTTCAAATGGATTCCATTTACCTGAATAGGCAGCGCTTCTCCATCCATTTTGAATAGTTGAAAGGAGTTTCTTTTCTTGCACTTGTTGATGATGTAAGGACCACTCCACAAAGTATCAAACTTTGTATGTTTGCCTAGTTTTGCTCAATCTTCATCCTATTTCAAGACCAAGTCATTTTATTTAAACACTCTTGCCATTGCCCTTTTGTCAAAGAATTTCTTCATGAGAACTTGATGGTTTTTCACAACTTTGTGTGCATCATCTCTTGCCTCTTGTAGCTACATTAATTCTGTCAAAATGACCTCCATGGGAGTTTTTTTAAGTAATTCTAGTTGTTGTGCGATTTCCAAGGTAGGGAGCTCTTATGATATGGATAGCCTAGCTTCTCTCCCATAGACAAGTACAAAGAGAGAATTACCAATTGACTTCTTTGGAGTGATTATGTCTACCCATAAGGCTATCTTCAACTTGCTATGCCATGCTCTTTTATTGGTTTCCAACGTCCTCTTGATGATCTTGATGAGGCTCTTATTGGTAGACTCAGCCAATCCATTACCTTGAGGGTAGTATTTGGATGAGGTACTCAAATGAACTCCACTCTTTGCTTCATAATCAAAAGTTTTAGTACTTATGAAAGCAAGTGCATTATCTAAGATGATGACATGAGGAGCTTCAAACCTTGTTATGATGTTGTCATAGAACTCCAAGATGGCATTTTCATTTGCTTCCTTCAAAGCAACAACCACTACCCATCTTGTAAAGTAGTCTGTAGCTGTCAATATCCATTTGTGTCTAGCACTTGATGGCAAGTTGATCATGCCAATGAATTCAAGGCCCCATTGCATGAAAGGTTGGTCCACTTGGATAGGATTCAATGGAAGAGTAGCAAGTTTTTGTTTGCCAACAAAGAAAGTACATTGAGGACAAACCTTAGCCCAATGATAACATTGTTTAAAAATACTAGGTCAATAGTAACCATCTCTCATTATTTTTGCAGCTATTGTTCTACGAGAGAAATGACCACCATCTGCACCATTATGAAACTTTTCTAGTAAAATATCAAATTGGTCATTGTTAATGCATCTTAGAAACACATTGCTCACATCCTTATTAAAGGGAATGCCATCCACAAGATAATAATGAATAGCTTACAACCTAAAATACCTTCTTTGAGATTTGTTTAAGCCATTGGGACACTCACCATTTTTGAAGAAAACCAATGATGTCTTCTGTCCAACTTTGATTTTGCATTTGATTAGCTGGCTGGTCTTGAACTTGATTTATCAAGGCTTACTCTTTTGGCTCTTGAAATTTGGATGCTAAGTGCTCACATAAACCTCTTCCTCTTACTAGGTTGGTTACCTTGATGTCAATGTCATATTCCATCACCTTCATGATCCATCCAGCTCTCTTCTCATTAAGATCCCTATTTAGGAGAAACTCCTTAGTGCTAGGATGGGAGACCATTACATGGATATTATTTTTGGAAACCATATGCCAAAACTTTTTTAATCCTCTATTTATGGTTAAAGCTTGCTTCTTAATAAAAGAATATCTCACTTTTTAGTCTTCTAAGCTTTCGCTAAAGAAAGCAATTGGTTGCTCAACAACTTCACCATTCTTTTGCATAAGCATAGCTGAGATTGTGTCAAGGTTAGGAAAAGTATAAAGAATGAAATATTTAGTAAAATTCAGATTTAAAAGAGTGGGAGATGCTATAATTACTTGCTTGATTGGCTCAAAGTTGCCTTTACCTTCCTTTGTCCAAGTAAAAACTTGGTTCTTTTTTATCATGGTTGTGATAGGCTTTACCACAGTTACAAAGTTTAGGATAAACCTCCTTACAAAGTTTATTTTTATCAAGAAACTTTGCAACCCTTTTTTTTGTTGAGGCAAAGACAATCCTAGAATATATTCAATCCTTTAAGGGTCAATAGATAAGCCTTCTTTTGAAACCACATGACCCAAAAGCTTACCTTCATAGACAACAAAGATGCACTTCTTTGGATTGAGGGATATGTCATACTTATACACTTCTCAAACACTTGCATAAGATGTCCCATATGATCAACAACATCTTTTGAAATAAATATTATAGCATCAAGGTAAACAAGCAAAAACTTATTGATCAAACCTTTCAAAGCTATGTCCATTACCCTTTGAAATGTAGCTCTAGCATTGGATAAACCAAATGGCATCTTATTTTAGGTAAATATTCCCCACTTGGTGGCTATCTTGAATTGATCCCCTTCATTTACCAATATTTGATTATAACCTGAATAACCATCAAGAAGTGAGAAACGTTGAGAACCTGAAACAACTTGCAGAATTTATTCTATAGAAGTGAGCGGGTAATGATCCTTGAGAGACACTTTGTTTAGATCATGAAAATCCACACAAAGTCTGATTTCTCTATTCTTATTTCAAATTGGAACAAGGTTGGGTATTCAAATAGAGTGCTTGATAGGAAAGATGATCCTAGACTCAATCAATTTGGTTAGCTCTTTCTTCATGAGTTCTTATACCTTGAGGTTGATAGGCCTTTGCTTTTGTCTTACTGGTTTAGCTCCGTGCTCCAACTCAATGGTGTGATGAGATAGACTTGGGTCAAATCCTTTCAAGTCCTTGTATTCCCAGGCAAAGATGTCATGAAATTGTTTGCATAATGCTATAAAATCTTGCCTTTCCAGTTGAGAATAAGCCTTGCCAATCTTCAAAAGTTTGTCCTTGAAAATCAGAACTCTCTCATAGTTCTCTTATTTTGTTGACATGCTCTTTTTTTGTTTTTCTTTTGATCATCCTCGTTGAAGACACTCTCCAAGGGAATTAGGCCCTTAGATATTTTATTTATCTTCAGTTGTATAAGTTTCTCTTCATAATGATCATGCAACTTTTTTTGATTTCTTGAAGATAAGTCTGCCTCATTTTACAAGAAGTGTGAAATGTATTCATCACTTTCAAACACTTTCCATGACACTTCATTATTCAGAATGGAAGGTCTCACAATGATCTTGATATGGGATTGATCCTTCTCTTGTTCAACATTAGTAGTTACATCAAAAATGCTTCTATTGCAACCAATCTATTAATGTGCTTCTTCAAGTCTCTTGGTATTGGTTGGATGTTGAAAGCATCAAAATCCTCAAGTAGATCACATACCCTATGATTGTAGGACTTGAGAAAGGGGTTCTTGGCTATAGCTTGACTTCTCACTTGATCAATGACCAACTCACTATCTCCATAAACTTTCAAAATCTTGATTCCTCTCTTCTTTGCCCATGGGAGGCCACGAACTAAGCCTTCATATTCTACCACGTCGAGAGTGCAACTGAAGTGAAACCTATAATAAGAGTAGTAATGATTCTTTGATGGAAAAACCAACATGATACCAGCACCTACACTTACTTTTCTTCTTAAACCATCAAAGAACATTTTCTACATGCCATTAAGCTCATGATCTTCATTGGTGAGTGAAAAAATTGGGACGTTCTCCTCATGCATGCAATAAAATCCCAAATTATTTTCCTCAATGAAAGTGTAAGGATCAAGGCCATGTATTTCAGTATTATACTTCAAAATATAGGTCAGAAATACCTTCAAGAGGAGAAGATGTTTCACTATTCATGACTGTTTTTTCATCTTTGTTGAATAGGCAATTTTGATTTGTCATTGTCTCCAAGTATGGCTTAATGTGGAACCTTGCTAAGGGATGAGTCCTTATGGTTATCTTGGTTTCATACCTTGTTTTGAAAGCTAGAAAGGACCAATCAGTAGAAAGGTATCCTCCTATCTTCACTATAAAGTCCATAGACAAGCATATAACAAAGTGTGTTGGAAGGTCCACCACCACAATATCTTGCATGATAGGAAAGCTTGAGCAGCCATGTAAAAACACTTTCAAACCTTTGACCAATCCTACCATCTTGGTTGGAGTTCCATCTAGTTGCAACATGCCTTTATTATGTGGCTCATAGTTCAAACCTAGCTTATCAACCACTACTTTAGGCATAACAGTAGTGCTTACTCCACTATCCACAATACAATTGTAGACCAGCTTATCTCCTACAATGAGTATGAGGTAAACGGGTGGAGGCTTTTCAGCTTTAGTGGAAGGCTCCAAAAGATGATTTGGATAATTTGTGAGAGCCACACTATGATGTTTTGAAGATTGAGGATCCACCTGCATGCTTGCAAACTGCTCTTGAAAAAGCTCCTTTTGACCAGGTATATGTAAAACCTCCCAAAGAGATATGCTTGTCTTAGTACTCTTTAATGAGTCCACAATATATAGAGATGGAGTACTAAATTTCTCCTACATTTTTTATGTTAATAAAGGAGCTATAGCCTATTGTGTTGAAATCTTGGCAACTGCATTTAAATTCTAATTCTGTTGAGGAACATGGCTTATAGAAGGTGCAAAACTTTGATTGGTGCTCTATGGCCTTGGAGAGGCATCACTTGGAACTATTCATGGCTCTTTTATTCTACCCAAGGATCTATTCCTAAACCTTGTATCAGATGCAAAGCTATAATTGACATGCCTTGAGTCAACACAAAATCATTCTTTACTTAAAAATTCATCATTCCCACACTAGGGCTGCTACCTTCTCCATGACTATCCATTTGGCTGGGACATGCTTCTTCTATTGTCATGTAAGGAGTAGCTTCTTCTTATGTAGTCAAAGCGTAGCTGGTTCCTCCATCATCATGTGTAAAATGACCTTGAGGATACCCCCATTATTTCATATGATCTTTTCCTTGCACTAGATTTACATGAACTGGAACAACAACCTTTATGAGAGGAGTAGAATTTGGATTATATGTATTGGGCTTCCTCCTATAACATTATTGATTTTGTCCTCTCCCTTGATAATTAGGTTGGAATGGAGCTCTATATCGTTATTGAGGATAGTGTTGTGCATTAAGAGGAGCACTTGCTTGATATTGAGTTTGCTTGAGCTAAACTCTCCATGATCTAATTTCTTCATCCTTGTCCACAATGTTATCCACCTTCTTGGGAAAGGCTCTTTGCTTCACATTGGCATTGGGAATTTGTGACATGTTTGCAGCTTCAACCAAATTGTGGGATAGTAAAGGTATTGAAACTCGTGGACGAAGTCTTCCAGCCTAAATTAAGCTATTCTCATCCTTAATTGCTAGCTCATATGCACCTAAAAGAGTGAATCCTCCAATTGACTGCAACATAACAACAACATCAATACCGATCCCTTTGAGGTATATTGGGAACACAAACCTAGGAGAAGGTCTCATGATTGGTGGTAGCTTATACCATGTTCTTTGAAATCTCTCATTGAAATCTCCTATGGATTCATTTGGTCCTCTTCTTAGTACATTTAGTTGATGTATTATGGAAGCCTGATCACTCTTATTTTCAAATCTTGTCACTAATAGGTCTCCAAAGCCATCATAACTTGTAATGCATCCCCCTTCCAACATTCTATACCAGTCAAGTGCTTTGTCTTTTAAAGACATATCAAGCAACCTAATGGTTATGTTAGCCCTAGTAACATTATGGAAACTACAAAAATTAGATATGTCTCTAATATGCTCAGATGGGGTAATAGGATCCACCTAATTAAAACTAGGAAGATTTTTGGTAGCATTTGGAGGGATGGGGTCATATGCAAGAAGCTCTATTAGGTTTTGGGTATTAAAATTAGGGAAAGGTTGAAGTCTATGTATCTCTCCCCTTTCCCCCATTTCTCTTCTTCCCCTTTGATCCTTTATTTCTTCCTCTTCTTCAACTTCTTCCTCTCCTTAAATTTCTTCTATTTCTTCCTCTTCTTCCCCAAAACCTCTTTGCTAAGGATTTAATAGGGCTAGTAGTGGTTCAAGGTGTTGTTTTTCAGGAAGAGTTTCAACTAAAGGGGCTTGTTCAAAAAATCTTAAGGACCTTGTGAGGACCATGTAGGATAATGTATAAAACTTGGTCTAGAACTAGGGATTCATGCCCTTTTGGAGTCACCAAATGTTGGGTTAGGGGTATTTCTAATACTTTAGGCTTGTCAAGACCAGCATTCACCTTAATGTAGCAATAATTTGGGTTCCATCGGGCATGCCAGAACTATTGTCTCCAAATCTTACACCCTAGAAGAGGGTTGTTTAAGCCTCCTCCAAATTTGGGCAATGTTGGGACATTTTCAGGCTTGTGGGTGTGCCTATAAGTGGAAATGAACCTCTATATTGAAAGAGATAGCTCCTTATATTAGCTTTTTATGCAATAAAATTGTTGAACTAGTTTGTATGAGTGAAAAGAGTTAGAAGTTTGCATAAATGAAAAGCCTAGTCTAAAATGGTGATACACCAAGAATTAGTATCCACATGTATGCCTTATACTTATGTACAATATAGCAGAATATAGTCTATACTCAAGCTCACATAAGTATTTAAATGTAGAGACAAAATGAATGAGATCACACAAGGTAAATAACTGGAAAAGATAACCTATATAGTCTAGAAAAGGGTTACACATGTGCAAAATCTCATACAGCTAGAATGCACTCTACATGACCTGTTGGATCAACTCTTTGCTCAAAATCATGAAAGACCAAAGAAAAAAAGGATAAAACTTCACTTGTTATCACTTTATGTCTCTTGCATGCTTAGGCGAATGCCTATAACTTAGAAAGAAAACAAACTTATACTTATTTACTCAAAGGCAAGAAAATGGCAAAACATTCTAGCAGGGCTTCACCATACTATTTGTGGATGATTAAAAAAGAGCCCAACGGTCCTATTTATAGCAAAAGAGGGATAGAAGAGAGATCTTTTGGGCACCAAAATAGGAGCCTCCAAAATGGTTTATCATCGCCATCCTGGTGAAATGGATTCTATATGTTCTCTCATTCAGTTAGAGTTTGTCCTCTTTGATTCGCTCTCTTGAAATGAATAGGATCATTGCAAAACCAATGGTGAGATGACCTTCCATAAGAAATGGCTCAGATCATTGCTGTGAACCTTATATTCTTCCTAAACATTTTTGTGTTTTGCACTACAGACCCATTCGAGCCTTCTTAATGGATTTACTTATGAAACCTATAAGTCAAGCATGTTTGGAAACCATATTTACACTATCCTTGCTCTTTTAGGTTTTTCGATTGCTTCTACTTATAAAAGTCATAGGCAAAGCTATTTTGAAAACCTGATTTTGCTTAAGACATTTTTGAGTTTTCTGAATGGTTTTACTCCTTGCTTGCTCCTTCAGGTTCTTTGATTGCTTTTACTTATAAAATTCATAGGTCAAGCATGTTGGGAAACCCAATTTACACTACAAAGTCATTTAGGTTTTCCCAGTGACTTTACTTCTTATTTGTAGACTTTAGGCATGAATTTGATGTTTTATGGCATGTCACCAAGTTGCACCCCAATGAGTAGTTGGCTACCCTGAATTTGACATCTTATGGTATGTCATGTCTTTGAATCCCAACGATTAATTGGCCACATCAATTTTGACGTCCTGAAGCATGTCATGGGGATCTATTTGGGTCAGGCTTATGTTTTGACCAATTTTCTTGAAGTAATTTCTTCAAACAATTTATCTAAAGGAATTCTTTCAAGAATTTTTCCTGAAACATAACGGCTAGTTCTTTCAAGAACTTTCCCCGAAGGACACTTGGGAAAGGCACAAGGTCACTTTCAAAAATTTTGAAGGGAATTTCCAAATGAAATGGCCCTTTGGAACTTTTTTGAAAGGCATTTCTAAAGACAAAGTGCCCTTCGAAAAAGTTCAAAGGGATACTTGGGCAAAAAAGTACCCTTCAAAAAAGTTTGAAGGGTCACTTAGAAAATAAAGTACCCTTCAAAAAAGTAGAAGGGACACTTGGGGGAAAGGCAAGGCAAGAAAGGCCCTTCAAAAAACTTTCAAAGGGCACTTGGAAGGGAAGTGGCCCTTCAGAATCTTTTTCGAAGGGTACTTTGGGGAAAAACAAAGTAAGAAAGGCTAAGGTAAACAAGGCAAAGGGAAAAACAAAGAATAAGGGAGAAGAGCCCGAACCAGGAGAGGTCAAAGGGAAAAGACAAACAATAAAGCAAGTGACCAAACACAGAAAATGAGCAAGGGAGAAATGGAAAGAGCCAAAGGGAAAACATAAACTGGTCATGCAAAAAATGGTCAACAAGTAGTACTAAAGTAGAGGGAGAGCATCATTCGAGCATTTTAACACATCAACCATGGACCAATGATTATCTGTATAATTTCCTATCAGGGAATGGCCCTCCCTTCGCAAATAGGTAGATAGAACAGTGCGAGAATCTAGTGAGATGTGTTAGTACCTTGTATGTTATAAGATTTCTAAAAACATGCATTGTACCATAAATAAATTAGCTCTCATGATATCACACAACATAAAAATCAAACATATGAAAGACAATGTATATAACATTACTTTGATCAAAGTTTTTGTATGATCATTTTAGATTGATCAATTTCATAACACATCACTTGATCAGATTATCTATTAGTAGTACTACCTAGGCTAGTGAAATCTATCTCACTACCTATTAGTATCATCAATATGGTTTCATATATATAACATAGTATATAACTCAAAGACTCATTACAGATTTCATTCTCTTAGCGTATAACATGCTAAACAAGGAGAAAGCAAGATATACACACAATCATCTACACATGAATGAGTCTTGCATTAAAATCAATCCCAAACTGGAAACAAGATCACTATTTATACCACTCAGGCAAAACACACATTAAAATATAGACTATTTCAATAAGATCTAAGTAACTACACTTCAAGACAACCCATACTATCTTAGTTTGGTGTTCTTAGACATGACTACTAGTTTTCCCATAATTAGTCATACTAAGTAGTCAGAGAAACATAGAAACATACACTCATATTCAAGCAAGCACAACTATAATAAATAAGTCATACAATGCATATAATTCTATCTTAACATTCATTCACACTTATCAAGATTGTATGTACACATAATGATATCTTACCAACTGCTACAACACATATTATTCAAGTAACTGTCAGGGGAACCACGAACAATAAACATGCGCCGATCCCTACTGAGTCAGGATCTTGCTCTACCAATTAGAGCACATATGATTACTTCTTGTATTAGCAACTAAGCATGAAATTATACCAGAATCAATAAGTAACTAGAAATATG
The DNA here is from genome assembly GCA_037957365.1 of Torreya grandis. Lineage (NCBI taxonomy): Eukaryota > Viridiplantae > Streptophyta > Pinopsida > Cupressales > Taxaceae > Torreya > Torreya grandis. Next base: position 1,183,416 of record JARHVA010000231.1, on the reverse strand, counting down.
AAACAACATAGGAATATAAGAGACAATACACAATTGTATTAAATACATAGAAGAATATACAATAAGGAAGATGCCACTTCTTCCTCCACCTCAAAGGTTCGCCACACCTCAAGACCTTCTTCCCTCTCTCTTGGTCCCAACAATCAACTCCAATATAGAATTGATGTTCACCTCTCCAACCAGTCAATAACACGCTGCCAGTTCACCAAGTACACAACCATACTCCAAGTAGATCCCCTGCTCTCTACTACCTGCAAATCACTAGACCTTACTCACCATCTAGATATCTCTACACCCCTGAAGAACCCTTGTCCTTGCCTCACCAAGTCCTTATGATTCTTCAACCAGTACCTCGGTGGATCAGCTCCTTGACCTTGCAGACCTTGCAACTCTCCCTGATCATACACACTCAACACCCCTTTGGAACTAGGAGGAGCTACACTAGCTCTCTCTAAAAGCTCTATGGCTTTCTAGCACACTTTTACAATACAACCCATGAGTCCATATATAGATCTCATGCTTACAATAATTAGAATAAACTAATTACAATAATTAGACACGCAACTCAAGACTAAGACTAGCCTTCAACATGCAAACTAACAGTTCAAAAATAGACTCTCTGAAATCAACATGCGAACTGCCTGTTCACGCACAGGCTGCCGACGCCGGCACCTCCAAGACCGATGTCGATCGACTGGTGACCGTCGCCGGTTGCTTCCTCACTGCTATATGACCAACGTCGGCTGATCAGACCAACGCCGATTTCCCTGCAACTGGTTCAGCAACTCCCCGTAACTCTGCATCCTCCATAACTTCTCCTGTTTGTATCCTGGTGAAGCTTTTAGCTCCACAACCTAACAGTAACAACCAATACATATATATAGTTATTTAGGTGTGGGCCAAATATAATATGTACCATTTGAGTATTTTTTGTACTGTAGAACTCTATGACATCTTATATTGTCATGGCTCATTGTGCCCAAATCACTCTACTCAACATGAACAACCAATCTAACACTGGATTCATTAAATCAACAAATCGAGATTATACCACTTGGGTATACCTTAGATCATATTACACAATAATGATAAAATGAAAACACAATCTCAAGGCACACATCACGATGCACTATTTAACCCCAATAATGTCAAATCATTGCATTAAAAAAATACTCTCAAAAAATACAATTCACACAAGCTTTCATCTTTTCATGATGCTGCATTTATGACTCTGCCGACTTGATTTCATAACTCCACTATACTACAGGTAAACTATTTATTTCCACTAGCAAACATATCACATCACTAACACCTATCATATCTTTGATTAAATGGTAATTCAAGTTTATACCTCGTATGAACTAAAGGGCAGTATTTAAAATGGTTGAAGTTTCTGCTTCATAGAATTTTTATTAGTGATTAGTTACCTTAGTTATATGAATATCATCTAATATGCTATGGAGATATTAAATCACATGAATTCTCAATCCCATGTATATATAAATTCTTAGAAGAAAACCTCTATTCACCAAAGTTTGTTAAAAGTACATACTAGCAATACAATAATGGATTGCAAAGATTGATGACTTCCATCAATCGTCATTGCCACATCACACTTTCATGGACACTTGGGCATGACTTAGAATAAATATACCATCCGGGCAATTTATCTTCTCAATACTCATACATTAATCAATATCTTTCCAAGAAGCCTAGTAAAAATGGTCAACAGGATATGACCAAGAAATTGCTCATTTTAATGACTCAAGCTATTATATTAAGCCTCAAAAATATTCTTAATAATTAATATTATCCCTGTTTGTCAATTTAACCAGTTTCATAATTCCTTCTTATTTCCATGTTAATCATGTTCAAACCACAATATGGAAATCTGAGGCAACGATAAAGTTCCACCCAACATTCAATCTTGCATTAAAGATAAATCATAATTATTTTTAACTAAACGACCAAGCTATTTTATCTTTAACACTCAACCAATTTAATTTACTATCTCAGCACTTAATAATTGACAAATTTATGACATTGTCCTAAGAGATTATAATACGCTCTCAACTATCTATTAGCATGTCTTTAGCTATTTACTAGCAGTTTACAGTGACTTAATTAAGAGAAAATATCTTTAAAAAGGAATCAGCTATTTTAAGACTCACTCATTTATACTGGATGTTTTACTTAACTTAACTTTACACAAGGAGACTTGGTGCTTGCAAATAAAATGCAGACTTATAAAAATAAACACAGGGTTATAAAAAGATGTAATTGCTAAAATTTATAGATACACAAAGCGAGTCCCTAATGTAAAAACTCAGGAAGTCAATATACATTCAATGCTTCAAAAGATATACTTACAACTCAGTGCTTTAATAACACATACATGACTTTCTTTAGCTATTTTTTGTCCTATAGGTCTCCCAACTAAGCTTGTTGTGGAAATCAAGCCCAAGATATTTGTATTCTTCCTCTACTTCTAGTCGACTTCCTTCAAAAATGAATTTAATTTATTTACTTTTTCTATGTAGAAAAAAGTTAATGACTTTTACTTTACTAATGTTCACTTGCATTTCCACCTCTTGACATAAGAGATCTAAAGCCTTCAAATGTTCTCTCAAACTATGGACTATTTTTACAATTAAAATAAGATCATTTGCGTATAAAAATAACTTTATAACATAACTAGCTAGGTGGATGTCTTGTCCACTTGCATTTGTTAGGTTGTGGAGCTAAAAGCTTCACCAGAATGCAAACAGGAGGAGTTAGGGAGGTTGCAGAGTGTTTGCTGAGTGTTACAATCACCGGCATCGGTCAGGACAACCGACGTCGGCAAGGTAGAGACAGAAGGCAACTGACGTCGATCATTAGTCGGCCGGCGTCGGCACCCCCAGGCAAACAAGGACCGACGTCGGTCACCTGTGTGGTTCGGACTGAGTATTTTATGGGCAGTTAGCTAACGAACCAAGTGTTTGCATGTCAAGAGCCAAATTTAGACTAGAAGCTGTGGATCTAATTATTGTAATTAGGTGTCTAATTATTATTTGCATGAGATCTATTTAAGAGACTCATTGGTTGTATTGTAAACTTATAGCTAGAGAGTAAAAGAGCAATAAGCTCCTTCTGAGAGAAGAGAGCAATGGTGTGTTCCTCCTAGTGCCACAGTACTATGGTGGGTACTGGTTTGGAGAATTAGCTGGGTTCTTCGTATGTGTATGATCTTGGTCAGCATGTGTGCATGACTTTCTATAGGAGATCTACAATGGTGAGTAAGGTCTAGTGATTTGCAGGTAGCAACAGAGAGCAGGAGATCTACTTGGAGTACGGTTGTGTACTTGGTGTACTGGCAGCGTGTTACTGACTGGTTGGAGAGGTGAACATCAATTCTATATTTGAGTTGATTGTTGGGACCGAGAGAGAGAGGAAAGAACGTCTTGAGGTGTGACGAACCTTTGAGGTGGAGGAAGAAGTGGCATCTTCCTTATTGTATATTCTTCTGAGTGATTATTAATAAAATTGTGTATTGTCTCTCAATTCCTGTGTTGTTTCATATTTCTAGTTACTTATTGATTTTGGTATAATTCCGTGTTTAGTTGCTAATACAAGAAGTAATCATATGTGCTCTATTAGTGGAGCAAGATCCTGACAAGTTGGTATCAGAGCTTTTTGTTGGGTTACTAACAGGTGGTTTCAGATCTGGATAGTGTGTGTTGATTACAGGTTACTCACAGGGGTTTCTGATTGAGTGGGAGTATAGCAATGGCAGAAGGAAGCAAGCTACGAATGGAGAAACTGAATAGCACGAATGGTCTGATTGATGGAAAGAAAGAGCAGGGAAATAAAGATTTTTAGTTGGTAGCAAATCAGCAGGGAGGAGCAGATGTTGCAGGGGATGTTGCATAGGATGTTCTGGATAAAGTGGAATCTTGGTTCACAAATTCTTTTGCCTCTTTCCATGCAGTTCGAAATAGAGCATCTTTTCATGGGTATGTCTTTGGAGAAATTAATTTAGGAGCTGGAGAGCCTTGTCAAATGATTGGCAAAGGGGAAGTGAAGCTGAAATTGCAGACGGATAACACACAGGTGTTGAATGAGGTTATGCAGGTACCAGTCTTGGAGATGAGTCTAATTTCTTCAGGAAAGTTAGGTGATGGGAGATGCACAATAACTCTCACAGCGGATGCACTTGAATTAGACGGTGGTAAGAATCCTTTATCTATCTACTTATATTACTGATTCACCTTCTGTTACAGAGATGTGGCTTTGTAGGCTTGGTTACATATATAGGAGGGGAATGCATGTTCTGAAGCGGAAGACAGATGTTTTTGACAAGCTAAATAACTGGAAAGCCTTGGTGTTCATGGAGGAGATGACGGACAGAGATCAGCAGAGTGGACTGAATTATTTTGAGTAGGGCTGTGCTAATTTGAACAGGGTTTTGATCCATGGAGAGCTCACGGGTAAAAAGTCATCACTCACAGGCAAACACAGATACCAACGTCGATCATAAGGAACCGACGTCGAACAGACAGGCACCGACGTCGATCATGTGTAGATCAGTAGAGTTGGTGATGTTGGGAAGCAGGAATCGACGTCGGTCATACAGTGACCGACATTGGCAACAGGTACACCGATGTTCGTAATGAGACCGACGTCAGCAGACAGGGTCAATCGTAGAAAACCAATGTCGATCGAGAGAAAATTGGGAGATGGCCGACATCGGTCATTGGAATGGATATTGGGCAGACAACAAGCTGTCAACAAGTCTCAAACGCTCATATGGAGGTCAAAAAGGGTAAGTGAACCTCATATTCGTTGTTCACCTTATTTATATTGCTTATTGATGGTCGAGAACCAAGAAGATGTGAAGAGGCAATGCAGGTAGAATCCAGATACAGAGGGAGCTTGGCATGGATGAGGAGTGTGACTCCTTGGAGAAGAACCAAACAGGTGTTTGTTGGTAGAGTTGACAGCTGGAAGAAAGCACTGAGAGACGGATGGATTCCCATAGTTAAAGAAGAGAGTGGATGGATACGTGAGACAGAAGGCCAAGGTATATGGTCTTGAGGAAGCTGCAGGATAGTGGTACAGGTTTTGATAGGAGGATGACAAAGCATGGCTTTAGTCAACGTCAGTGTAACTATTGTGTTTGTTCTTACCAGGTGGATGATGAGTCACGACATTATCCAGTTACTGTATGTGGATGGTTTGCTAGCAGGTTTTGTACATACAGGGATTTGCTGAGCTAAAAGGTAAGGTTAGTTCAGAGGTATGTCAGGAAGAATTTGGAGCAGCGAAAATTCTTTGGCATGAGAGACATGGAGATTTGGTTTCTAGTGGGAGCTGATGTGAAGACGGTGTTGGTGAGGTTCATTACGCAGGATGCAGAATCAGTAAGCACACCAAGGGCTGGACAGTTCAAGCGGAGCTTAAAACAGGGTTCGAAATCACATGAGGTCTAGTGTAGACCTAAGTTTTCCCAAGTAGTGGGAGTTGTCAGAGAGTTTGGAGCCAATTCGGGGAAGGTAGATTCTCAGGTACTTGAGAGGGACTAGCAGCAGGTCGACATGCGATGCAGGGTCAAGGTCTTCACTACATGGAGTTGTAGGTTCGGATGTGGCAGGTTACTTGGATGACAGGTGTAGCATCACAAGATGTGTGGTGGTTGGTCTTCAGGATTGATCTTGAAGAGGGATACAAGCCAAGAAATAGATTAGACGGGGTACAGATACAGGTACAGGTGTAGCTGTTTATCTCCAAGTGGGAGATTGTTAGGTTGTGGAGCTAAAAGCTTCACCAGGATGCAAACAGGAGGAGTTAGGGAGGTTGCAGAGTGTTTGTTGAGTGTTATAGTCACCGGCATCGGTCAGGACAACTGACGTCGGTAGGGTACAGACAGAAGGCAACCGACGTTGGTCATTAGTCGGCCGACGTTGGCACCCCCCAGGCAAACAGGGACCAACGTCGATCACCTGTGTGGTTCGGACTGAGTATTTTACGGGCAGTTAGCTAACGAACCAAGTGTTTGCATGTCAAGAGCCAAATTTAGACTAGAAGCTGCGGATCTAATTATTGTAATTAGGTGTCTAATTATTGTTTGCATGAGATCTATTTAAGAGACTCATTGGTTGTATTGTAAACTTGTAGCTAGAGAGTAAAAGAGCAATAAGCTCCTTCTGAGAGAAGAGAGCAATGGTGTGTTCCTCCTAGTGCCACAGTACCATGGTGGGTACTGGTTTGGAGAATCAGCTGGGTTCTTCGTATGTGTATGATCTTGGTCAGCATGTGTGCATGACTTTCTATAGGAGATCTACAATGGTGAGTAAGGTCTAGTGATTTGCAGGTAGCAGCAGAGAGCAAGAGATCTACTTGGAGTACGGTTGTGTACTCGGTGTACTGGCAGCGTGTTACTGACTGGTTGGAGAGGTGAACATCAATTCTATATTTGAGTTGATTGTTGGGACCGAGAGAGAGAGGGAAGAAGGTCTTGAGGTGTGGTGAACCTTTGAGGTGGAGGAAGAAGTGGCATCTTCCTTATTGTATATTCTTCTGAGTGATTATTAATACAATTGTGTATTGTCTCTCAATTCCTGTGTTGTTTCATATTTATAGTTACTTATTGATTCTGGTATAATTCCGTGTTTAGTTGCTAATACAAGAAGTAATCATATGTGCTCTATTGGTGGAGCAAGATCCTGACAACATTGTCTATCCACTCTTCTAGTTTATCGATGTATAGTCTAAACAAGGTGGGAGATAGAGGACACCCTTGTTTGACTCTAATGTCACTTCCTAAACATACTGACATTCCTTCACTTGCCCTAAATTTGGCCCTAACTTGCCCATAAAGTTTATGTATTATCACTCTATACTCATCTGGAACTCTAAGCTCTTCCATTCTGCTCCAAATTTTACTTCTAGGGACTGTGTCAAATGCTTTTTTGAAGTCAACAAAACAACAAAAAACTTCTTCTCCCTAAGTATTCCATAGCTTTTTTATCAAGTGCTTACGTGTGATGTAGTGGTTGATAGTGGAATGTTTCATCTTGAATCCTACTTGAGCTTTTACCCGTTTGTCCTCTTTTTTTTGCTCAACTGCTAATTTTTTGCTCTATCATGCTACTAAATAGCTTCCCAAGGAGGGGATTGACCATGATAGTTCAGTAGTTAGACAAATAATTGATATCCCCACTTTTATATATAAAAATAACAACACTAGTTGTCCAATCTATCGGAAAACCTCCCTGAATGATACCATTGAATACACTTTTGATATGTGGTGTGAGGGTGTCTAAACCCCACTTTAGATATTCATCTTGTATCCTATCTATGTCTTGTGTCTTACCACTTGCTAGTTTTTTTATGCCTTAAGTGATATCTTTTGTAGAAAAATGCTTAGTTATTGTGTTGATTACAAGAGGGTTATGTTTATCTTGAACTCTTTCATAGAGTACCTTTGTATACTCTAACCATTGGACATCTGTAATATTGTTTTTTGTTTACTTCCTTTTTTGTTGTGGTTCCCTCCAAAAGCCTTTGGGATTATGTTTTCTAAGAGAAATTAATTATTTTCTCCTTGTGTGTATTTAACTTTCTTTTTTACACTGGATGATTCTTTCATATGCCTTTTTATTTTTTTTGGTCATTCCAAGTCGTCTCCAAGTTCTCTTTACTACCTTGCACTTTTCATCAAACCATGGGATTACCGGAAAACTATTTGCATTTCCACTCTTAGGTCGACTTTTTTTGCATGTATTTAAAACTTTTTTAATTACGGAAATTAGCACACTATTGCTAGTTTTTTTTGTTTGAATGTAACGTTTACGTAGGAATCAAAAAAAACTAGGAACGTTGTCTGATTCGATGTATATGAGACAAGTAGAAAGTCGTCCACACATAGACTGCCAAACAACAAAATAAAGGGGTGGAGGAGATATACATATTCGATTTACATAGAACACGTGCTCATAAGTGGAGGGTTGTTGAGAGGCACAATTTTATTTAGATGAAGACCTAATTTATATGTGTTGATTAAAATATAAAAAATAAAGGGTGAGTAGCACTCGTTGGTAAGTTGGAACTTTAGAAGTTACCTTTGGAAAAAATGATTATGGTTAGGGTTTGTAGTTAAAAATAACGATACAATTATAATAATCATATATATGTATGAGCATAATGGATGTAAGACAAAATTTGAAGGATATGAGAAAGCATTCATATGGAATGAGGTAGCATAAAATAGTAAAGGTGTAGCATCCCTTCATCAATAACTTTAATCCATGAGTCATATAAGTCTACAAATACTTCTTTTAACTAATTTTTTTCTTTAATAATTGTAAGAGTGCTATGAAGTAATAAGAAAGACATGTTAAACCTCTTAAGGTTATCAACTTAGTATGTAGTTGTATTTGATGATAACTTATATTGTCCATGTATTAATGCAAGTAAGAAGTTTACAATATCCCATTTAAAACTCCATTCCTAAATATAAATGCAAAAAACATTCTTCATCCAATAATTTTACGAGTGGTATAATTTTTTGTCATCAGAGTGCATCGATTTATCAATTATTCAAAAATTGAGGATATAGTACATAGATGGTTACAATAAAAAGGTGGTCGGATGGTATTTATGACATGATATCTATGTTGACAGACAACATGACAAATTCATTGAGTATCCAAAAAAATAAGCCAAACACACCTAAACAAAAGGAGTTTCAAAACAACAAATCAAAAGATAGTAACAATTTTGCATGTCAAGTGCAGGAAAAAATCCCATAATGGAGGAGGTGGTAAATTATCCTCAAAAGGAAGACCTAAAGGCAAATCTAGGGCCACCCAACCATCCCAAGTATTATCTAGAGGAGCAAATGACATAATAATCTTGGTTTGATCACCACCTTGCATCGAAGAGGACAAATGAGATGGCCTAGTAGAAGCTTTTCCACATAGATGGGGACTCCAACCCCCCACTAAGGAGGAGGGGAGGAGAAATAGTTGTACAAGCACACCCACCTTCATTTGGGCATAGGTGGTGGAGACCCCTACAGTGAAATATATGGTAGGACCTTACTCATGGTGCATGGTGTGCTCCCCCAACGATTGAGGAGCTCTTAAAGATACTAAAATTTAAGGGCCACCTTCTTGCCTTGTATTTGGATATGCAAATAAGAACTAAACACAATAACTTTGTCATTTACTAAAAATTGTTGATAAAAAATCTCCTTATTGAAAATATCAATTTTTATATATTTTCAAACCTTAAAAATAATAATAGTTCTGAAAAAGTTCCAAATGAATGCAATATATATCAGCCACTGAGAATAGATTCCAAATAAATCCATCCTCCAATTGAAAGTCTCTTGGTGGAAAGGTTGGAACAAGCTGTGAATTCATTGTCAAACATCTTGAGCTCATGACGAAGTCCAGAAAATGTGTTTGGAACACACAGGGCACTTGGAATAAGAGACCCCAATGTGTTTAAGCCTTTCCCCAAGAGGCAGACCTTGGTAGACCAAACACCAAAGGAACTGGGTGAGTTTGGGCTTAACTTAACCACCCAAATTTAGTTCAAATGGGAAAGCCAAAGCTGGAGAGAATAATTCAGCCTCCACTTACTATTTTACTTGTTGAGAGCCAGAAAAAAGGGACTCGTAATTTGGTATAACAATCCTAAGTAGTAGCTTTTGAGAACAGTGGCACAGTTCCATCATCGATATTTCCAACAAGCAATAAGAGGTTGAAGGCCAAGCCTATGTAACATAACATCTTGCATAATCTCCTAAACTTGAAGAACAATAAGAAAACTAGAAGCTAGCAACTTATGCTTTCTCTTAAGAGTCGACCAAGGAGTCCAATCTCTGGAGGAGACTAGATCTTGAATAACACAAATGCCTTTTTTGGAAAACCAAAGGGCTTTGATATATAGAGTTTCAACAAGTGAGAGATTGGTTTTGGTCATAATAGGTGACCACCTTAAATTATGATCATTAATGGAAATACTAGATCTAAATTCATCCCTAACCCATTTGAGAAACAATTTAACGGCTTCAAAAGCTTTCCATATACATTTTTCCATAAAAGACCCCTCAATTTTGATAGGGGAAAAAGTAGTGAGCAAGTATGCAAACTATTTTTTTTCCAACAAGTACTTCCCTATGGAGATTGTAAATCAATATTGGTGTGGCTAACAAGGCCCCTTTTCTTCAAAATGGGGGACCCCTGTAAAAATCTATTGAACCAGAGATTCAGGGTCCTTTCTTTGCTCTCATTGGCAATACTTGCTAAAATCCTTGGAATATGCATTGCTTTGATTTCCCAAGGAGTTGTTGATGATTTAAAATTGCGCTTTGTAATAAACACCAACAATGGGAAGTTTCAAGATGTGGGACTTGCAACTTGAAACAACCTCTAGATTTTAGAGAAGCTGGTTCTTCTTTAAATCAAGTGTATACTAGGAAAAGGGACAAGAATTTTAATAGAAACACAAATGCAAGAAAGAAAATCTAACTATGGAGATGCACCTGAATGTAATTCGACCTTAATCCTAAGCACAGTGAAACTATATGTAGGATTCATTTACATTAAGAGCAAACAAGTGCATGATCAATGTAAAAGATGGAAACAATAGAAACAAAGGCTCACAACATAGACTACTTTTGCAATGATACAGAAAATGTCAACAATGGCATAGGGTTCAATCTTCTTATTTGAATTTTCCAGTCACATAAGAGGCACAAAAACACACACAGTTATATAAACTTTTCAATTCAAGAAAATGAGACAAAAGCAAATGACATTCTTAATCACAGTGCTAGAAAGTCTAAACTCTTGACAACACAACCTAGACTACTTTTGCAATAACACAGAAAAAATCAATAAAGGCATAGGATTCAATCTTCTCATTAATATTCCAGTCACATAAGAGGCGCAAAAACACGCATAGTTACATAAACCTTCCAACTTAAGAAGATAGAACAAAAGCATATGATATTCCTAGTCACAGCTCCAGAAAATCTAAACTCTAAACAATAATTCTCTCTGGTATCTCTTTCTTATGATTTGGTGATCTCTACACCCTTATTTATAGCCTTGGATTCACTTTGGATTGTCTGCTTGTTCCCAATCTAACGGACCAACTAAAATCTAACCAAACTAGAAATGTCTAACAGAAGATATTTTATAGGTTCTAAAACGCTTTGTCTTCTGGTAGTTCATTGGCTGAAATAGATTGCAGGACGCTCCCTTCTCTTCAACGCTAGGTAACACTTAGCAATTTTCTTGAAAACCTTCTTATTACTTTAGGAGACACCGGAGGATGACACTTGGTGTGTTCCGCAACACCTATTGAAGACACGCGACACTTTTCGCGTAACTTATACTCCTTTGTGTCTTTGCTCAGGAGTGTTTCACCTTTGACACTTGTCGCAATCTGCTTCTTTGAAACTTCAACATCTTAAAAGAAAATAAGACCCACAACATTTCTTACCCAAGTAATTTTAAAAGGGATACAGGAATAGGTGTCAATCTCCACTGCTTCATTAAAGGACACATGGCAATCTCCGCTTTACTTATCTGGGGTTACGTGGTAGTCTCTGCTTCTTTTAGCTACCTTTTTTAGAAACCTACAGAAGATGACATGTGGCGGTATTCACTTTACTCTATTTATACCATAGAAACAAACAGGTCTCATTTCATATTTACTCGGACAATGACACCTTGCGGTTTTCGCTTGCTTTAGAAACAACACTTAAGACCCACCACAGTCTTTGCTATATCAGTGAAGCAAAAATGAAGATAATTTAGATCGCGAGACGTGGTGGCTTCTGCTCTCTTTTGTTGGGGTACGTGGCATCTTCTGTTGCTTTTAGAAAAGCAAAATTGAGACCTTCCACGAATGCCACTTGGCACTTTCCGCTTTATCCTGATAGTTAGCTTGTTAAAAACTTTTGCTAAAAAGAGATGAAATGCGGGTGCCGATATGAAACTGTGGATGATGACACTTGGCGCATTCTCTTGAGTCACTATGAGATACATGGCACATTTTGACCAACTCATAGAAAATATAAAGGGTGCCTCGGACGACGACACTTGGTAGTTTCTGTTTGAGAAAGGATGCCTCGAATGATGACACTTGTCAGCTTCCACTTGAGAAAGGATGCCTCAGATGATGACACTTGTTAGCTTCCGCTTGATCCTGACACTTAGACAAAAATGAATCAAAAAGGAAAATAGAGCCCGTGCTCTGTTTCAAAACTCTGCCATCTCAGACCAAAGTATGCGAAGATAAAATTGCACGGTGCGCGACTGAAAAATAGAATGAAACGTAGAGTAAATCTTTACTCTACAGGGGTAATAGACCTCTTTTATTTTTAGGTCTCAGGAGTGTCTTTTCTTTTTTATAAAATCATGGTGCTAACGTTATAGGTTGGCTTTCATCAAAATCTCCCAAAGTCTAGCTCCCTTTCCAAAGAAATAACTTTTTTGTCCTCCATGGCAAATTGAGATCTCTGTAATTGATAAGTAAGTTTTAATGCATTGTATTCCTTTTATTTTCTTACTTAGTAGTTTTATTAATTTTTCAAACCCTGACTAAATGGGAAGGCACCACATCACCAATTGTTAGAGCGGTTAGTCCCTTGGATCTGTCAGAGATGTTAGAGCCTGAGAGAGCCCATCCAAATGGGAAGGTACCATGTTTCCAAGTGTTAGAATGGAAAATCCCCCATACCTATTAGAGATGTCAGAACCTAGGAGAGCCTAACCAAATAAATAGGCACCATATCGATAAGTGTTAAAATGAATAGTCCCTTGGACCTATTAAAGATGTCAGAGTCTAGCTGAATGAGAAGGCACCATATTGTCAAGTGTCAGAATAACCAATCTTTCAAACCTATCAGAGATGTTAGAGCCCAAGAGAGCCTAATTGAATGAGAAGGTGCCACATCACCCTATATGAAAATAAACTAGTAGCCACCTAAGGCCCCAAAAAGGTCAAAATAAAGTACATATGAAGCTAGAAACTAATCAAGAGGTGCCACATGTTCCTAGGTGACACATCACCTGACCTAGGGGAATGACATGGAGTACAAAACCAAGCCTAGGTGTTGATTGTTATTGGGAAGACCAATGAGTAAATGACACATGTTGGAAAGTAGGAGTTAGCTGAGAAGCCTCTAAGAACTATGACCACATGTCTATCATGCATTGGGTATTAACGAAATGGGAAGTTGGGCATGATTAGACAGTTTTTAAAACTTCCCATCACCATTGCTATATCTAACCGGCCATAGAGGATCATCGGCTCGAAATTCAATTTTGGATTTAGAAATAAAGAAATAAAATTTAGCCACCAAACCAAATTTGAATTTATAGCAAGTGGACCACCAAATGCCATTAATATAGGGGACCTGCATGCATGCACTTATAAATCTTAAGAGAATTTCACTAACATTTACCATTGTTGCCTTCGAATAAATCTCTAACTCCTTGCTTTAAAAATTCCATAGAGCCCCTGTATCATGTGCCTTCTTCACTCAAAGCTTCCTAATTACCCCTCCATCCTCAAACCTAAAGGCAAAACGTGAATGCCTAGACACTACCTTACCAAATGGCTTGACCAAGTTCAAGCATTAAAATAATATATTCAAAGCAGTCGAGCAAGTCCCTAAGGATTTAGGCTTGGATGATGACTAGTAGGTAGAATATGAGGATGCCCTCAGATCCTACAAGAAGTGTAGACTCAGTAGACTTGTTGTCAAACTAGAAGCGTTCCCTTATGCTGACCTAATGAGTGACATCCTTCACAAATCCATCCACGTGCAATATGGGGTCAACGACTATGTATGCTCACCTAACTCTCAGCACTAGGTAGCTGATATCTTTGGGAATGCCTTCAAGGCATATTACTCCCTCCCAGACTTTAATTTCTCCTACAATGTTGCAATAATAATAGTCTAGATGGGGACCTACTAGATATATGATGTCCTCCATGACTGGGTTGAGAACTCAGATTCTAAATGGGTCAAAAAAGTATATACAATGCTTACATAATTCATACCTTCTGGGAGGAGGATTGGGTAGGCATGATTCTATTAAACTAGCTATTGGGGGCTAAGATTGACATCATGTTAATGAGTTTTGGGTGCCTTTATTGCACATGATCCTTACACTCTCAGACATCCTAGACATGAGAGGATTGATTAACTTCAAGTTGGTCCATGCCATAACAGATGCCTGAGCCAGAGGCAATTTTTACATGATTAAGATACCTACTAGATGTAGTTTGTAGGATGCTCTTTTTTAAACCTTTGGCCTTTCCTGCATGGGTTCTTAGGGGCTCGACAATCCACATGGTCTTTTATAAGCTATATGACAACCAATTCCACCATCACATCCAAGAAATTTATGACCATTTCTACCCAGTGGTCTACCAAGCCATCAACAAGGCTTTGATGCACTCACTCTTAAAGGCAATTAGAGATTCCATCATAGTCATCATAGACTACTTATTGTAGAAGGATGACATTGTGATCTGAATCATAGGTTTCCTTAAGGACCCACTTTGCCTACCATATTGCATTTATTTTATTATTTGAGTTTTCCTATATCAGTTTCATTGATACATTTATGTGTCAGTTGACATTCTTATGATTGTATTGGCTTAACCAATACTGTTGAATTAGAGTTAATAATATCTAGGTTTTCTTCTTGTCATTTGAGGTCTTCATCCTACAACATCTCTTGCAAAGTTCCACTTGAGCCAAAGGGATAGATTGATGTGCCGATGACCCCACCCTAAGGTGAGTATCTTTATCCCTATCCTCTTTCAATTATTTGCCTAGAATATAGATTTAATTTGATTATTGTGATAGTGGATGAATGTTTTTTATCCTTGCTTATGCTCCTCTTTATACATAGTAAGTTGGTATGGCTCTAGGGTTGTTTAGGCTTGCCATTATCACGTTAGGTTACATAGATTGCCCATTTATTAACCATAGCACCACTTACATTCTTATTATTTTATTATTTATAGATATCTTGGATCTAGATTACCTTTGTTCATCAATTTATTGCATGTGGTATCCTTATTATATCCTTGATATACCCCTTTGTTACCGATGTTACAACCATTTATCTATTTTGAAACCTAGTGAGATTCATACCCCATAACCTTATCATTTTGACATTTGAGTGTGGATTACTCTCTAATAGGTCTTGAATTATTATAGGTCCTTACCCACTCTTCTAAGTAACACATGTTCTATTGTTATGACATTATTTGTATCCTACTCTATTGAGAGGAAGAGGATTGTTATAGGTCATCCTAGCCCATGTATATATTTTGATGAACCTTACGTGAATCTTATTCCAACATTGGTTTACTTGTATTCAGGTTTCCATTTCTTTTCTAGACATGCAATATTTATAGATCCATAGGCTTCAAAATCTTTTCTAAACATGTCATTCCCTAGGTTTGTGTTCCATGAATAGAATTGCATTATCAAAGATCTAAATATTAATCTCACTTATATCATTACAATAGAAGGAAACCTTGAAAATATTCTGTTAGATCTTGATATTCCTGTCATGACCAAATCTCCCATAGAGGATCTTCTCATTTTTAGCTTAGATGAAGACACCATAGAGGATCTTTTCATTTCTAAAAACTATCTTTCTTCCATGCCCACCATTGATAGCAACTCCTCATGGTGTGATGTTTCTCAACAAACATCGATCATACCATTTCCCGTGGTCAAAGATATTTATAATGATTTCCCCATTTTTGATAACCCTCATGTTAAATCAAGTAGTGATGAGTATGATTTTTCTAATTTTTACCCACCCATAGATGAAGAACACCCACTTTACAAGCCTAGTGTGACCTAAATCATAGGGGATCTTGATCTTAGGACTTATAGGATTGATCAAAAATAACCTACGTGTCCCATTTTAGTCTTAACCTTCTCTGAAATATCAACATTTACAAAATCAGCTATAGTTTATTGCATCGGCCATGCCGATACAATTATGCCTGACCTCTATGTTACATATAACTACATCAGTTATGCCAATATAATTCTACCTTATTTTCTAGTCACCAAAAATTGCATCAATGATGTCGATATAATTATGCCCCACTTTTTAGTTATACACAATTACATCAATTATGTCGATGTTGTTCTTCATTATCTTATTGTTGATTACAACTACACAAACTTAACCAAGATTGTGTCAATATAATTACATATTTGTTTTCTATATAAACCAAGTACATTGACCATGATCCAAAATGTGCCAATATAGTTTTACAATCTTGACCTATTTCATATCACCATATTGGCCATGCCAATATAATTATATTTAGTTCAGATCATCCTCACTTTTTCAGCCGAGTTGATTCAGTCATCTCCGGTGTAATTTCTCCCAATTGTATTAGTAGTGCTTATATAGTCATTTTCAACACATATCAGTTAAACTATATATCAAATAGATTGATACTATTGATCATAATTAATTGTCACCATCTAGAGATCCTGATCTGACCTGTAACATAGATTTTCATTGCATTTGACATCATTACTAGGTAGGTTGATCTTGAGGTTCCATACAACTATCATATATCTCATAAATTGGGGCATTTGTTGATGTCCATCCCTTTATTCCATCGCATGTTGGGGCATCTTATGATGCCCATCCTTCACTTATTTAAACATTTAGTGCATCTTTCGATGTTGATAATGCTTTTGGGTAATATTTCGATGCCCATCCCCATTCATCATCTACTTTGACCACATATTACAAAATTTTATTTCAAGTTCTACTAAAAAATATTGCACACCTTGAAGATAAGCAGATTTAATTTCCAAAAACTTTCTGACACAGTTACACTTGCATATGAAGGATGTTATTGATGATATCAATAGAGATATTTCATGTTATTTTATAGTAGATTCTTCATTCATTTCATATCATTTAATTCACATTTGTCACATGCTATTATTCTTAGCATATTTGATTCTCACTCTTTATATCTTACTTGCACCATGATCTTTACTTTTCAACACTTATTTTTCAACATGATCTTTACAACTTTATTTTATCACACCTTATAGTCAGCGATTTTTGTCTTTTAGGCTATTCAGTATCTTTTTATTCCCACTCTTTTGGGATGACTTATTTTTCACTTACAATCGACCGTAGGTTTTCTTGAGGATCTTTGGTAGTACCTTCATGTTTTTATATTTTTACAACTTTTTATTCCACTTACAATTGGTCTTAGTTTCTCTCAGGGATCTTTGGTCTCTCCTTTGGGTTTTTAATTTTTTAGCATTTTATTTCACTTACAATCGGCCTTAGTTTCCCTAGTGTATATTTGGTAGAATTTTTGAGTTTTATTTTTTTTAGTATTTTATTTCACTTTACAATCGACCTCAGTTTCCCTCGTGGATATTTGGTAGCACCTTCAAGTTTTACTTTTACAACTTTATATTTTTTGCACTTTACAGTCGGCCTTATTTTTGGTATATTTTTGCATTCCCCATGTTTTGGGACAATTTCTCATATCAGTGCTTATCCTAGACCTTTTGTAAGTTAGTATGACTTCACTAGTGACATGACTACCATCTTTCATAATGTTTCCTTTCTTTGGGTTTCCTTTTCACGATTTGAATTACATTTTCATGTACTTTCAAATCTCTCTTTTGTTTAATCACTTCTAAAGCAAAAAATCTCTCTTATTGTGGTTAACTACAATCATGTCTTCATTATATCACCATTTTTACATGGATGGATCTTCCATAATCCCTATCTCTCCCTTTCCTTTCAATTGAGAAATAGCTGGGTTGGTTTTGAGATTGCACTCTTTTCTAAAGTGTAATTCAAAAGTCTAAGTATCTTAATCTCCAGGTTCTCTTCTCTAACGACTAGGTGTAGGCTATCTTGTGTTAGTCATCTTTAGCACTCATGTTTAGTTTTTATGAATCCATATAAAAGAGAAAAATATAAAAATATAAGAGTTAAAAACCATATCATAGGAAAAGACAATGTTAGAAGGTAAAATATATCTTTGAAAGTCATATCACACCAAAAGATATGATATTTTTGGCTTAGTATCTCTTTTTCTAGTCAAAGATCAAACTCCACAATTGGTTTCATGATAGATCTGAGATCCATTAGGGGTTGGTAGGATAGTATATTAGATTAGGAGGTTTCATTAAATCATTATTTATCTATATTTTATTATATTCTAGTGCCATCTACTTTCTCACACAAGTACCCAATCTTCACAGTAGACCGATGATTCTATAAGGCGTCCTGAGGAGTAGAGATCACATTGATGGAAAGTAGGATCATTTTTACTTTTCATGTATCTATCCTTCATGGGATGATATTTATCCTTCACTTGTTAGCTCAAGTTTATGCTTGCTAGATGGGTTATTTAGGTCCTTGATGTCAATAGCTCTTCACTTTGCCCATTTGATTAGAGAGTCTCATCCTGCTAAGGATTTATACATCACCCTTGTGATGCCCTGCGTCTTTGTATCTCCATCTTCTATGTTCCAATATCCCCTTGATGGATATTATTGTTATTTGATCACATCCCTCTTTTTTACATTCTCATTTTCTATCTATTTTCTTCATATTTGACTCTTAACTTTTATTTACAATGCTTCTTGGCTTTTTAATTTTTTATTTGCATTGTTTTACTTTAGGGAATACAACCAGGCCTTCTTCACAAATTCACATAATCTTTTCATTTCTGCACTATCTCCATTATCATATTTGTCCTTAGATGGTTATATTTTTCCACATCTTGCTTTACCACAAGCATTGATTTCGAGTTTCCACTCATTTGCCTCATTGCTTCACTTAGTCGCACGTCCTTGTTTGATTTGAGTTCACACCTGTCTTACACTGGATGTATTTGACACTTATTTTATCTTCCTCTTTTCCTGACTTAAGTTCTTACTTGTTTTACATTGGATGACATTTTTCTTTATTCTCATATCCTTATTTAATTATCTTTCATGCTTCTTTAGATTAGATATTTGTATTTCACAATTATTTTTCACATCTTATGTTTTATTTTGTTTTAAATTTTTTATGTGATTTATCACTTATTTTCCATAATATCTTACATATCTTTATATTTTGCTGTAAAATTTTCTTATTATTTACATTTAATATGTTTTACAATCAATTAATTCATATTTTACAATTTTTATTTGATATTTTTTTATTTGCCTACTTAAAAAGTCAATGTTATGCTTTACTTTTTGTTATCTTTGACCATGCATTTTGTTAAAAAAAAAACATAAATAACAGGATAACATCCTCATAACTTGATATTAGAATTATAGTACATGCTAGAATGAAAAATCATAAATATAAGTCTATGTAGAAAACAATAAAATGTGTGTGTGTCAAATTTTCCTACATTAAAATATATATCAAAATGAGTACATATATCTTTGTGGTTTGCCTTCATCCTCCATGTGGTGGATGAGGACCACGCTACCTAAGGAGCTCATGGATCTAGCCACCTGTAGAGACCTCTTCAATGTATGGGTATGAGATCGCAATCCTGCGACTTCCCCTACGTTCTAGCTAGCGCCATCTTTTGTTGCTGTACTTGTGCTACAGTAACTCTATACACAGTAATATCTATAGTTAAAGCATCCTATGTTTCAGCCACCTGCTACCATGATGAAACATTTCCTCCTATCGAGACTATCAATGGAGCAATTGGAGTATCCTAATATCACTGCCATATGTCGCATATAGCCCTCTGTTGCATGATGTAGTGTCTCCTCCTACCGATACTATTGACGGATCAGTTGGAGTAGCCTGATCTCACCGCCATATGTGTCGTGCAACTATTTCAACCAATTGTAACTAGCTTTCATGCTTTCTTGGTAGATGGTCGAATAAGATCCACCATCTAGGTGGTGTCATGCTCTGGGAGTACATCATCTAGGATCTCATGGTGGGCAGCATCAACCAAAGTCCTCCACCATGCCATCTCCATTATTGCGTCTGAAAAAACAAACCAAATTCGACATTAGATATTCATATATATAAAATATCACTAGTACCTAGCTAGAAAAGGAGAGTGATAGTAATAATTTAACGCATATTTTACTAGTTATGGTGTTGCTCAATGATGGTTTCTATGTATGTCCTACTTTCAAGGACAAATTTTCTTTTCTAACTCAATTTGGGTCAATTATTTATCTATTTTTCATGTTGAACCACCAAGATCCAACTCTTTGATGGTTGTAATTATCTTCAGATCACCCATCTGTCCTATTTGGGTGGCTCCACACCAGCGATAAGAGCATCAGGGCTAGCACCCTCTTGTTCTACCACTCTCTCTTTTCGCTGCCACTGACATCCTCTCCCACCACGTGGGGTACAATGATGTCTCAAAATTAGGACATTGGCTGATATGCCTTGTCCCCCTACTCCCCATGGCTCCTGCAAATGTCTCAGCGAATGGGATGGGACTACTATGATGTTTTCAGGTGTGCCTATCCACATTGTTTAGGTGCTCAGTCTCGTGATTGAGGCTCTAACCATCAAGTGTAATTTCCCATGATTTTCACACTTTCTCATGTTTGTATTGTGTAGGGCCACGATGCCCAAGAGTCCATCATGCTTTGGTATAATTTTCATATAATGTAGTCCTTATGAATGGTCTCTAGTGATGACTATAGAGGGATCTATCTCACCACTTGATCATGCTCCCTCCTCATCCAAGGTAGGTGGTCCTAGATCTAGTGTGGTAGCCTTACTATCTAATTCATCATAAATCACTCATATATATAGTAGATGAATAGTGTGACCATTCCCATGCTCTGATGTCCCCTACTCAACATCTCATATAAGTCTTATACTAGGTGCACCCAGATCATAACTCCCATGTCATACATAATACCCTACTTTAAGGTAGACCAACACAAAGTAATGATACATATTGGCATGTTCCCATCTAGCTTGTGACTCAACATTTTCATGTTCACAATCCAAATGATGGCCTTTTAGATGTTTGAATGCTAAATATATATACATCAAAGATTATGATGATCAGCTTACACTAATCATATTGGTCAAACCTTGTGGACCAACGGGCTAGCTCCTGATGCTCTACCACAAACAATGTTGCATCACATATCAATGTGCCCTCGATGAGCAACCTCAATATCACATATATATCCTCAAGGTCGATGGTGACCTCCACTATGTCCAACTCCACCTCCCACTTAAATTTATCAGTAATCCTCGCCAAACGCTTGAGAAACATAATAATAAGCTCAGTGCTAAGAGGAAAATAACACATCTCAATAATATCATAGAGGCCCAAACTATTCAAGGATGGTTTGTCCACATATGTCAGCTTGGCTAGTATATTTGACAAGCAAATAACATCTATTGTTCTCAAGAGGCTCTTTTGACTTTGCAAAATATTAAACAACAATGCCTAGTTAAATATTTTATGAAAAATATAAAATCAAAATTAAAATATAATTAAAAATTTGAATCAAAATAAAAAATGGTATTTATTTTTACTATATCATCTTTTTTTCTCTTTTCTTATTGCATCAACTAGTTACAGTTTATACTATACTGGCCATGTATTTTTCAATTCAACTCTATCATCCATGCTTGTACTGTATCAAACATCCAATCCTCTTTTACGACATGAGTCACATACATACTACATCAATCATGCTATTTTTATTCCTTTCTATATAAGTCATACTTATGATGTATTGGCCTCTTAGTTTTTCCCTACGATATCAGCCTCATGCATACTACAATCGCATTCTTATCAAATGTATACTGTATCATCCTTACTTTACAGTATCAACCATGCAACTTTTTTTTGTTATAGTATCAAACATGTTTGTATTGTATCGGTCAGTTATTCTCCTCAATTTATTGTATTAGCCATCTAGTATGGTATCAAACTTTTTAGTATTTTTTCCTACTTAGCTTATTAACCTCACAGGACAATATCAACCATTTTTGTGATTTTATCCCACTCAATTATATTGGTCGGGCTCATATAGTTGTTTATCAGTAGTGATTTATTCTTTTCACACTAATAAATACTCCCAGCCATAAATTTGACACTTTGATTTCTACCTATCACTTGTCATAATTTTCTATAAATCTTGAAGCTTGTTAGGGCAAATTCTGCTATATGAATTTGTCCCAATGCATGTATTTTATAAATCTATTCTATCTACTCAAATTTAAAAAATGGAATAGTTAATGCATAACCTACATGCACGAATCCTATAATCTCATTCAGCGACATCCCATGTGTCTAATTTGTCATCTTTGATTCATCGTCTCTCACAACACCAAAAATGGTTGTCTAGAGCTTTGTCTTCTCAAAATGGAAAATGGACAAATAAAATTCTTATTACCTATTTATAGTAAAATTTTAGATTTTTGAAACGTTCAGTAATTTACCTTTATATTTCATGTTTTTCTCATATCTTTATTTCCGTAGGTCCTTTCACAAACTGAAAGAAGGGTTTTGCAAAATTATGAGGTATTTGGGAGTGTTTCTTTTTGTCCCCTTTCTTATCTCTTCTATTTT
Source organism: Torreya grandis (assembly GCA_037957365.1). Classification (NCBI taxonomy): domain Eukaryota; kingdom Viridiplantae; phylum Streptophyta; class Pinopsida; order Cupressales; family Taxaceae; genus Torreya; species Torreya grandis. The sequence continues at coordinate 1,160,793 of JARHVA010000231.1, read as the reverse complement.
TATAGTATTGCGTTGGTTCCTAAAAGATATCATTCAATATGTTTATGGTTTTGCACATAAATATTGGTAATATAATATGTATATATGTACATGTATATGTATGTAAACATATATGTATATATATATGTATGCAAATATATATATGTAGACACATAGTATTCAATTTGATTTCATTTGGAATTATTATGTACATTGCTAACCAATGATATATTTTCATTATGGGTGTAAAAAATATTATTTGTTACTTTGTGATTGGAGGAAACATTTAAGACATTATTCACACCCTGTCTTTATTTGAAGCAAGTATTGAATACAATTGGTAGTGTAGAGAATTGTAAGGTGTCAATATGTGTAGGCAAGTTAAATACAAGGATTTTATGCTATCCAATTTTAAAGGGAGTTAAATACCTATTATCAAACTTGGCTGGCAACAATACGAGAAAATAGGGATTATGATTTTGCTAGAGTTAATAGGAGAGTTGTTATGTTTAATATTTGGGTAATATTATTGAGTTTTATATGCTTATAGACTATATCTAGTCTTTTACTGGGTGAAAAATTTTCTATACGACTTTTGTTTTTTGCATAAAGATATTGGTAATACAAAAAAAATTAGAATAGACTACTAGTTTTTTGAGTAAGGCAAATAGTAACAACAATTTATAATGTTCTTGTTTTAATGTAGTGTTAAATCCTCACTAGAGTCCACTAAGTTTCTATTTTAAGAATTTTTGTATGTGACTTTTAAAATTTACCAAAGTTATGCACGTAAGCCAATCTAGAAATTATCAGATAGCTTTAAATTATCAAAGCAAACCACTATTTCAAGTAACAACTCATTTTTTTCAGTAATAGGGTTCATATCCACAACTTAATTTTCTTTCTATTTCGCTTAGGTGTAACATCTAATAATATTATTAGATTTTAAATGCTTGTACATCATTACTAGTTCTACTCACATGAAAATAAAAATCTATAGACATAACCACAAACCATTCCATTCACCTACCCCAACACTTCTAATCTTATAAAGCCTCTAAGTATTACAAAAGTGCAAATTACAAACAAACAATTCAAAGTCCCTAATTCAATATTGTTTTCATAAGCAACACAAATTATAACAAGACACTTTTTACCAATCCTATTGCCTAAAGTCAAAAAGGTTATCCATGATTTGAGACAATTACTGTAATCCTAGACTTCGCCCATATAGTCTCCATTAAATGTATAAAGACTTTTTTGTTCTTGTTTTGGGTTATTTGCAATCACATTTTTCCAAAACTGATCCATGCATTTTTTTCATAGGTTTTTTTATTAGCAAGATTTTTAAAGACTTTTTTTTTGCCATTGAAAATTACTTGCTTCAAGGTTTTTCTATAGCCTAGCCTTTTAAAATATAGTATAAAGTTATAAGGCATAGTTTAAAATCTCTATAATGCCTTACCTCAAAAAACAAAGCCAATATGCACCAACAACATCCAATACCAAAAGCATCTAGTATCTATGAATCATGCCCTAGTGGTCTCTCTCCTGTATACCCAAAAATAATCAAATTAAAAGCAATGTCAAAACCCTTGTTACTACTTGCCTTACTCACAAAACCAATAGCCTACTCTACCCCTTTTTATATTACCATATCTCTATGCAAAAAAACAAAATCAGATCACGGATACAAACTTGATACAATAATAGAACTGGGCCCCAATAGTCTCCTTTGTGTAAATATAGAAACAATGAAATTAAAATCAATGACACTAATTGCCTCAAATCCTAAATATAAAAAAAATCAATTACACTCTATAATATGTTTGATAAAAATAAGAAATAGTTTAATATATTAATGTAACAAAAAATAAAGATAAATAACATAATAGGCAAATTCAGTGAAATCATACACTGAGTTAACATATTTTTGAATATGTCCAATATCATGATATAAACAATGCTAAGAATAATGTTGATATTGTCATCAAATATATTATCTACTTATAGTAACAAAAATTAAAAAAACCATTATAGAAATGGATAAAAGGGTTTCTAGTCATAACTCTGATGTGGCCAACATATACTAGGTACACTCCATCTTTTTTTGTATCACCATCATCTTACATGGAAAAATTCTTACTGAGTAAAAGACCGAACCTAGTCTACAAGCATATAAAACTTAACAATATTACTCATAAATTAAACATAATCCAAATACAAATATAAGTAGGAACCCTAAAATCCCTTGTTACATTACTCAGTCAGGAAAAAAACTTGATTACTACCAAAAACCATACAATCTTTGCTAAGCCTTCATTCACGACACAAATTAACTCAAATCCTAAATAGCCTACATCAAAATCTTTTGTTACTATTTACCTTATTTTTCTTACATTTGTGGAAAAAAAATAAAGTCCCATGGTAAAATTCTTACCCAGTAAAAGAATAGACCTAAACTATGAGCATACAAAACTTACCAATACTACCTAAATATTACAGATAAATCGAATAAAAATAAAAATAAATCACGGATATGAACCCGATTACTATGAAGAAATACATTTAGATAACTTTAGCAAGGATTTAACACTGCATTAAAATAATAACACTAAAAATCTTTACTATTACTATGTTCCTTACTCACAAAACCATATGTTTGCTCTACCCCTTTTTATATTATCGATATCTTTGTGAAAAAAACTAGAGCCACACAACAAAAATTTTACCCAGTAAAAGACCCCACTTAGTTATAAGCATATAAAAGTCAATAATATTACCCAAATATTAAACATAAGTCGGATATAAAGAAAAGTAGGTCACAAATACGAACCCAATACAGTGATAGGAACCGTGCCCAAATAGTCTCCTCCTTACATACCTAAAAATAATAAAATTAAAATCAACGACACTATTTGCCTTAAACCATAAATAGCCTACTTCACTCTAGCCAAAATATTAAACCTTTCATTGAACAATAACTCTAAAACAAAAAAAAACAAAGCCCCACACTAAAATTCTTACCAAGCAAAATAACAAACCTAATCTACGAACATATAAAACTGAACAACACTATTGAGATATTACAATAACATTAGTTGCATTAAAATAATAACAATGCATTAAAATAATAACACTAAAAACCCTTCTTACTATTGTCCTTACTCACAAAACCACATGTTTACTCCATCCCTTTTTGTATTACCACATGTTAGCTCTATGTATGATTTCACTAAATTTGCCTACTATGTTATTTATCTTTTATTCTTTATTACATGAATATATTAGCTCTATGTATGCTTTCACTAAATGATCACTAAAAATATGTTAGCTATGTGTATGATTTCACTGAATTTGAGTATAATTTTTTTTTTAATATTTAGGGTTTGAGGTAATTAGTGTCATTGATTTTAATTTCATTATTTTTGAACTTGCACATAAGTAACTATTGGGGCCCACTTCTGTTATTGTATCGGGTTCGCACATGTGACATTATTTTGTTTCTATCTAGCATTTGACTTTGTCTTTTTTTCATAGAGATATTGGTAATACAAAAAGGAGTAGAGTAGGCTACTAGTTTTGTAAGGCAAGTAGTAACAAGGGTTTTGACATTGCTTTTAATTTGATTGTATCTGGGTATATAGGTAGGAGACCACTATGCCATGCTTCATAGTTGTTAGGTGCTTGTGGTATTGGACATTATGGTAGATTATGCATATTGGATTTATTTTTTGAGGTAAGGCATTCTAGAGATTTTAAGCTATGCCTTATAACTTTATATTCTATTTTGATAGGCTAGTTTATAGACAAAGCCTTGAAGTAAGTAATGAAAATCTTGTTGATAAAAAAATGTCTATAAAAAAATACATGGATCATTTTTGAATAAATGTGATTGTAAATAACCCAAAAAATAAAAAAAATCAAATTCTATATACATTCAATGGAGACTGTATCGGCGAGGTCTAAGATTACAGTAATTGTCTCAAATTGTGGACAACCTTTTTGACTTTAGGTAACAAGATCGATAAAAAGCATCTTATTATAATTTGTGTTGCATATGAAAACAATATTGAATTAGAGACTTTGAATTGTTTGGTTTCAATTTGCACTTTTGTAATACTTACAGGTTTTATAAGATTAGAAGCGTTGGGGCAAGTGAATGGAATGGTTTGTGGTTATGTCTATAGCTTTTTATTTTCATGTGAGTAGAGCTAGAAATGTTGTATGAGCATATAAAATCTAATAATATTACTTAAATGTTAAACATAATTGAAATATAAAGAAAAACAAGTTGTGTATATGAACCCTATTAAAATGAGTTATTTCTTGAAATAGTGATTTACTTTGATAATCTAAAATTGTTTAAAAGTATTTAGATTGGCTTATATGCATAACTTTGGTAAATATTAAAAATCACATATAAAAATTCTTAAAATAATCACTTAGAGGAATTTAGTGAGGATTTAACACTACATTAAAACAAGAACATTAAAAACCATTGTTACTATTTGCCTTGCTAAAAAAACCAGTAGTATATTTTACATTTTTTTGTATTACCAATATCTTTGTGCAAAAAAATAAAAATCCTATGGAAAAATTATCACCTAGTAAAATACTAGATATAGTCTTAGGCATATAAAATTCAATAATATTATCTAGATGCTAAACAAAATAACTCTCCTACTAACTCTGGCAAAATCATAAACCCTATTTTCCTGAGGTGTTGCCAACCAAGTTTGATATGCATTTAACTCCCTTCAAAATTGCATAGCATAAAATCCTCGCATTTAACTTGCCTACACATCTTGACACATTGTAATTTTCTTCTCTTCCAATTGAATTCAATACTTGCCTCAAACAAAGAGAGGGCATTAATAATGTCTTAAATGTTTCATCTAATCACAGAGTAGCAAATAATATTTCTTGCACCTATAATGAAGACATTTCATTGGCCAACAACACACACAATAATTCCAAGTGAAATCAAATTGAATGTTATATGTATGCATATGTATACATATACATATATACATATCATATTACCAATATATATGTGCAAAAAAACAAAGGCACATGATCAAATTCTTATGCAGTAAAGGACAAGATGTAATCTACAAGCATATAATATTCAATAATATCACCCAGATATTAAATATAAGACATGTATAAAGAAAAATAGGTCGTGGATATGAACTCGATGCAATAATAAAACTGTGCTCCAATAGTCTCATCTTTGCATATCTAAAAATAAGAAACAAAATCAATGGCAATAATTATCTCAAATCCTAAATAACCTATTTCATTGTAGCCAATAAATTAAACCATCCACTGAACAAAAGCCCTAAAAGCCTTTGTTGTTATTTGTCGTACTGAACCAAAATTTAACTCCAACTTATTTTGTATTATCAATTCCTCTATACACAAAAACACAAAGTTCTATGGTAAAATTCTTATCCAGTAAAAGAGTAGATCTAATCTAGGCCACAACATAAATGAAAAATAATAAAAGAATTGACACACTATAAATCTCTAATAGTTTCTTCTCTAAATGGCCAGAAATAACAAAATAAAAATGAGTGTTGCTAATTATCTATATCACAATCCTGCATTGCATCAAACCAACATTGAATGCTAGCTAATTTAGCAGCTTTCTAACTATTCTACTAGTTTTGGCAAAATCATAGACCCTATTTTGTCATCCTGCCTCCAAACAATTTTCATGGCCTATATTCAACTCATCCTCAAAACCATACAACCTAAAATCTTCATGTTTAAATTGTCTGCATAGTTAGATAACTTATAATCCCTTGCCCTGTAAGCTGAATTAAATACTTGTCTTAAACAAAGCAAGAGCATTAATAGTTTCCCAAATATTTCCTTGAATGATAGTGCAACAATTAATATTTTTTAATCGACATGTTAAAGGTGTCACAACTTGCACATATACAAACTAGAGTTTTAGCAATTTTGCTAGTAAATTGGTAAAAGATCTTATGTCTAAACTGAATCAGTTTTGTGTCATCTATTTGAATGGTCATTGGTTCAATGTCATTGCATCCAAAATCTTTTTAGGTGTTTGAAACATAGTCTTTTTGACATGAAATAGTACTTTATTATGAATTTGTCTAATGATTTGTATTTTGTTTCTATACTTTATAAATAAGACATGTTACTTTAGTGAGTATGAACATCAAAAAATGTTATCAGTTTTTATATTGCCATAGACATAGTATTCACAAAACTAGATGTTTACTCTACTCCTTTTTGTATTACCAATATCTCTATGCAAAAAGCCGAAGCCACATAGTAAAATTCTTACCCAGTAAAAGACTCCATGTAGTCTACAAGTATATAAAACATAATAATATTACTCGGCAAAAGAACAGACTTAATCTATGAGCATATAAAACCTAATAGTACTACTATGATATTACAATAACACTATTTGATTTAAAACCATAACATTGCATTAAAATAATAACACTGAAAGCCCTTGTTACTATTTTCCTTACTCATAAAACCATATGTTTACTCTATCCCTTTTTGTATTAACAATATCTTTGTGTGAAAAAAACAAAGCCAAACAGTAAAATTAAAACTAGGTTATGAATACGAACTTGATACAATGACAAAACCATGCCCCATAGTTTCCTCTCTACATACCCAGAAAAAATAAAATTAAAATCATTGACACTAACTGCCTGAAACTCTAAAAAACTTACTCCACTCCAACTAAAATATTAAACTGTTCATTGAACAAGAAGCCTAAAATAAATAAAACCTTACAATAAAATTCTTACCCAACAAAAGAATAGACCTAATCTATGAGCATATAAAACCTAACAACACTACCAAGATATTACACACAAGACAAATAGAAAGAAAAGCAGATCATGGATATAAACTCGATTAGTATGAAAAACCCTAACTTATTTGTAAATGTTTTACCCACAATGCAAATGAAAAATAGTAAAATAATCCACGAACTGAAAGTCTCCAATAGTCTTTCCTCTGAATGCCCACAAACAATGAAGCTAAATTGAATGTTAGTAATTACCTCCATCTCAATCAAGCATCACATCAAGACAACATTCAATGCCAAATACTCTAGTAGCTCTCCAAATTTAGGAGGATAAAGCAAAATTTTCATTGCATAGATTGTCTACAACATATAGTTTCAAAGGGAAACTAAAAAATCTTCCAAAAAATATTTTTTCATCAATTAAGAAAATATGCTAATGAGCAAGTTAATTGATTAAGACATGAACATTTATTTTGCACTGCTAAGAATAAATTTCAAAATCCAGTGGCTACACCTACAACATATACTATGTTGGTCTAAATATGGTGCTCAAACCATTGATTGAACATATTTATTATAAAATAGCTGATGCAGGAGCATCAACAACATTATGTAAACTTTGTATAAAGTAGTCTAAATGAGTGTGATGAGTCATATGGTGAGTAATAAGAGGTTGAGTTATATCTCATCATAAATTGTATAAGATCTTGATAGGTTTTAGGATGAATAAAAAGTCTGTCTTAGTTATATAAAGGTGTTCAAGTGACTAAATTCTCATAATTGGCACTTTCTTGCCAAAAAGCTTCATGTTTAAAAATTCAAATTATCAAGAATGCTTGTAAGCCTTTGTGGGTAATTCTAAAGGATATAAATCCTTTTAGAAGGTTCCTATAGGTTTTTGATTATGTATTAAACACCCATTTTACCTCATACTAGTGTAAAACCACCTCATCATCATCTAGAAGGATGATTATACATTGGGGGAAGGCATAAAAAGCATACACTATGTTGAAGAGCAAGTAGTTGAGTAAACCTTGGTCTTATTCCTATTTGAAATCTATGTTTAGTGAAGATAGACTTCGACCCCGTAAATAAGGACCAATTCAATCGTAGATAACTTTAAAAAATCCATTCTCACGTACAAGCATGTGGTTTCTAAAGAAAAGAAGAATAAGGCCTTTTCGACCTGTATGTATGTGACAATCTATAAGACTGTACACACACACACACACACACACGTGTGTGTGTGTGTGTGTGTGTGTGTGTGTGTGTGTGTGTGTGTGTGTGTGTGTGTGTGTGTGTGTGTGTGTGTGTGTGTGTGTGTGTGTGTGTGTGTGTGTGTGTGTGTGTGTGTGTGTGTGTGTGTGACAATCTACAAGACTGTACACACACACACACACACACACACACACACACACATGAAGACTGATCAATAAAAGGGAGAATTTTGTGATTCAAATAAGCTCTTTAGACCTTTTAAGTAAGTAATATCATGTCTTTATTGATTATAAATTTTATTTGATAACTTTAGTATGAATTCTGACTAGCAAATGAGAACATAGTCTGCCAATTCAAACAGGGGTACGTGTATATGGAAACATAGTTTTATTGAAAAATAAATGTAAATGTTGGTTTGAATCATAAAATTCATTTGGTTATTACATGGATTAATAGGAACCAATTCAATTTGAAGTGAATTTTTATTTTATTTGAAGTTTATGTAGTTGAAACCTACAAAAATCCTAATTTTGTGCACTTATAGTCATTTGTAGTTGAAAGAGTGTGCCAAGATCTCTGAATAGCATTCAAGAAATCAATGTCAATTCTTGTAGAGAGAGATCCAAAATTCCAAGAGAGGAAAAATATGCATGTTGATGCTGTGGATTACACCCTTGACAGGAGGCTGAGCTCCTGTCTTCCACGCATCACAATGGAAACTCCCCTCTTGCCTATGGGTCTGGCAAAACTGAGGGGAGAGTCTCTAGATAAGGGCTAGCTCCCTTTGATGTATCTATGAGCTCCTAGATTTCCTACTACTAACAATGGAGGGGGGGGTGAAAAGGGAGAAGGATGCTGAAAATAGAACCTAAACTAAATGGTGATACACCAAAAAAGTTTGATCTACTTAGCTTGAACCTACACTTTCCACCAAGAACAAGCTGGCATACAATTCATTTGATATGAGGGAATCTTCTACATAAGTGAGCTAGGGGTCCATGAAGATACAGGGAGGAATAACTACCAGAGGTGTTCAAAGACACAATATGGTAGCCTGTTCACATACGCCTATACTCTGTTGTAGACACTTTTGGCAGACCTACAAAAGAAGAAACTTCACAATACACTACACATGCTGGAATCATTCTATGAAAGCATAAAGGAAAATTACTTAACACAAAATGAAAACATAGACATATACGAAAGTGTAAGCTCAAATAGAGGTAAAAATTCTATGTCTTTGATTCAAGGTAAAATCTAGCAGAGCTCCACCTTACAAGCCAAGAGATTCTTTTTAAATGAGAGATTACAATACATATAGATAAAAGAAAGAAAAAGGTGCCCCCTTTGGAAAAGACTTTGGCACCTTTTTACAAGTTGGCCCATCTACGTTGAGAGCGTTGGGAAGAGGAAGTCGTTGTTGCTAATATCATCTTTCTAGAAGAGGCCTGCTAGAACCATGTTGTGTAATCATTGGTCTTGACTTTGGCATTCAAACATTAATGTGAAAGCATGGGCCATGCCTCTTTTTCTACAAACAAGATTGCTCCTTCAAGATATTCATGTGGTTTATCTGCTTATTAATGTAAAGTGAAGAAAATGGGTCACACCGTTCATTGTTTGCACCCCTTGATGACCACTTGGCAGATATTGTGTCAACTGTTGGAGTAAATCCTTGAGTCGACACCTTCCTTTTCCACTTGGAATATTTTGTCCATTTTTGCACTTTGTCTCTTCCTGGCTTTGTCTTTTCTGGTCCTTCAGCCCTCGAGGGCTATCTTCCCAGCCTTGCTGGCTCCTTGGGCTCTTCTCTCAGCAGTTCTTCCTTTTGGCCTTAAGGCCTTTGAATGCATTTGGGTCCGCACTCAAGCCTTTAAAGATCAACGGCTATTTCATTGCCATAAATTTGACATTCATGGGGCCATTGTCATTTGAAAGCCAACGGCTGGTTCATGGTGCCCAACTTTGATGTCCACGGGCCCGTCACCCTCCTTGGCAATTCCTTTAGCTTTCTTGTTTAATCCTTCCCAAAGGGGAGGTGTCCCTTTGGATTTAGAGAAGTGTCCCTTCATTTTTTGGCCAAGAGTCCCCTGTAAGGGTACCTACCCTTTGGGGTCCTTCGGGCTCCTTGGTCCTAAAATCCTTTGGACAAAATGTTTGAAGGAATTCCTTCAAACATTTTGTTCGAAGGATTTCTTCCTTTGTCTTTCCCGCTTATTCATTTTTTGATTAGATTTTTTCCTGGGTGAATTCCTTCAGACAAAATGTCTGAATGAATTACTTCAGACTTTTTGTCTGAAGAATTTGCTTCATTCACTTTGCCGTGGGAACTTTTCTGAAAGAATTCCCTATTCTTTACCTTGTGAATTTCTTCGGATAAAATATCTGAAGGAATTCCTTTGAGCATTTTGTCCGAATAAATTCTTCATCTCTTGCCTTGAACAAATCTGAAGGAATTCTAAAGTTTATGCCTTGTTCACTTTTTTGAAGAAAATCTTACCCTTTCAGCCTTCTCTTTGATCTCTTTGCAAGTGTTCCCTGTCCTCCGCAAGGGCACTTGGGTCTGGAACTACCCTCCGCAAGGGCACTAGATGGTCCCTTTTATGCTTGATTGCCCTCCACAAGGGCACTTGTCCTTCGGGAGACTCTCTTGAACCTTCTAATTGAACCGTTCAATTGAACCAACTAGTTGAATCGACTAATTGAACCAACAATGCTTCAATGGTTCAACGCTTCAATGGTTCAATACTGTATTTTGCTCATTCAATTCACTGCTTGAACCAACCACTTTGAACCATTCGATTGAACCCTTTGATTGAACCAATCGATTGAACCGTTCGATCGAACCAAGTCATTGAATGAACTCTTTGAACTAACTGATTAAACCAAAGATTGAACCAAATGATTGAACCATCCCATTGAACCGACTGCTTGAACCAACTCATTGAACCAAACCAATTGAACCAAGCTGACTGAACCAAGTCGTTGAACCAAACCGACTAAACCAAAAATGGTTCAAAGTTTAAGTTCAAAGTTCTTGGAAAGCTCATGGCATTGGACCCCAACATTGAACCACTTTTCCAACCTTAAGGAAAGGTGTCTTGAATAATTTTTCACTCTCTTTCCTTGTGAATTTCCTCATACAAGAGTCCAAAGAAGCTTTGTAAAAGCCCTTGAATTCTTTGAACTGGTTCATCTTCTACCGAAAGACTTGTGAAACTGAAATTGAACTAGCTTAGAACAACAAGGGAAGAAGGAGACCGATTTTGGCCTGTTGAACCAAAAATGGTCAACAATGCATTAACCTATCTATTGCAAAATGTGAATGAGTTGATTTACCTTCCAAAAAGGAAAAGTGGGGTACATATAGAGAAAATTAGGGTAACATGAGGAAGCCTCTAATTTTATTAATTAACTAATTAAAATTAAATAAAATTATCCTATTGACCCTTTATAACTAACCTAAGGAATCTTAAATACATAGAAAGGCCATACGGTCGTATAGGCAAAACCTAGTGGGAAAAAACACTACACTAACAATAGTCATTGGAAACATGTGATAAAGTGTGTGTGGACTTGGTTAGATAATTAAAAAATTTGGATAAGGTTATTAATACCGTTATATAGGTGTTAGAAGAGAAATAAAGTCCCTATGCTTTATGAAATATTGTTAATAAGCTCTTGGGCTCTATATTTTCTAAGAAATCCTATAATAAGGTTTTTAAACACAAAAAGACCCATAATTTAAGATTTAATTTGTGAAATATTTCAAAAATTAATATAAAGTTTCTATAATGTATTCATCAAATTATCCACATGTTTTTATGATAAAATGAGTCCTGTAGAATGAGAAACAACTGACTATGTTTTGGACTGCCTGTAGGGAGTCATTAAGAAAGGATATAAAAGAAGATAACTTGATTATTTTGCTTGGTTTTATCATTATAGACTTCATAATAAGGTTTATCAATAGTGTGAGGTCACTATCCAATATTTTTTATATCATTTGTTGATTATTTTAATCCAAATTCCTTCAAGAAGACATAATTAGGCTTATAAAGACCTAAAGAACAAAGTTGTCGTTGAATTACTCTTTTGATAAACCAATAGAATCAAGATTGGATTCTCACCATATTATAAAATTTATAATCACTAAAGAGGTCATTAAATGGGTTATATATAAGAAAAAATAGAACAAAGATATATTTCTTCAGATCAAATAGGCCTGCCTACATATAGTATTATAGTAGAGCTAGAACAAAGTGAAGTTTCTTGGTCAATTTAGTGATCCAATTGGGGTTTTTTTAACTTGCATAAGATTTATACCATTTTCATGAGTCTCCTAGAGAGTTTTTTAAGTGATTAATTCAAGAGAATAGGATGGTTGTTGATCTTTTGTATCAAGTCCTTAAGAGATAGAATTAGGCCTAATAGGCTTATAAGAACTAAATTATTGTTATTTGAGTTTTTGAGTTGAATTTATTCATGAACCAATAATTTTGAGAGAAAATTATATATAATATCCTCAGAGTAATATTCAATAAGTTATAATGTATATTTGAGTGATTTAATAGTTGAATAAGGTTTTATTTGAAGGTAGATTACAGTCTTAGGATTGAGTACCCTGTTTTAAGTCATTAAGAGTGTGTTTGATCATAATATAAATATTCTTGTACTAAATCAGAGATAAAACTAAAGAGATAGAGATAAAAAATAATTTCATTGGTATTAAAAGATAAATATAAGAAGATATTATTTTGTGACAATAAGTAAGAGACCTAAAAGTAGTCCATATCAGTTCAAATTGGTCATATACAAAACAGAGGTAGAATATGCACAATATAAGTTAGATAAAGGATAAATTATGTGCGTAAAGTGGGTAATGGACTATATATCAATAGGATAGGTCTAATGGTTTGAAAATTAGTCTTGAAAGGTATGAGATTTTCATCAATAGCAACCAAAGTAATGAGTTGAGAAGCTAACACAATAGATTTTTTGACATCTATAATGTGGAAGTTTACTATTTATGTTTGTAGAATGGGAAATGAGTTACCTTGTCATTGTACCATTTCCTTCATAAAAGTTTAGGGTAAATGTAAACATGAACATAGAAGCATGTTATTCCAATATCAATAATAATTATAGTATAACTTAGATTTTTTTAAAATTTTGAAGCAAAGTACATTCATAAAACCATGATTCTTTTTCATAGTTATACAATTTGTAAAAAAAATACAAATCATCAATTAAATTTACATTCAAATGGTGTTTTATGGTATTAAAAATATGTTTTAGACAACTAATAACCTTTGCAATGCAATGACATTTTATCAGCGCCACTTTAACACTTTAAATAACATTCATTGGGATGAGACATGAGATCTTTTATTAGTTTCGCATCCAAATTACTTGGATATTTGTTAAGTATCTTTTTGTCTCACTATCTACATATATGTATGTATGTATGTATGTATGCATTCATGCATGTATGTATGTATGATTTTAAACATGCATATAATATGTTTCTATATTTATATTTATATACATATGTATACAATATCTTTCTGTCACTACATACATATGGGAATAGGAAACATGATTTATCATGTTTTCAAAGTTAATAGGAAATTTTGAAAGGTGATAAATGATTTATCAATGAATATGGGCTTAACGTAAGTGTTAAATGTGTATGAAGCCAACACAATGGTTCTAATGGAATTGATAATGAATGCAATGGTCATGGTATATTTACCTTGTTTCTACCATGTTTTAAATGTTTTGTGTCATAGAATAAATAACTTGAGGAATAAAAAATAGCACTTAGATAGACTTACAATGAAATGCATGTGGAAGCAGCACGATCTTTCCAATGTAATCAAACAATGAATGCAACAGTCATGTTATCTTGAACTTAATGTTGATGAAAAGTAAGTCTTATGCAAATTTTGTTTTTCGTGCTAGGAACTATTTGTTATATAGGAAAACCAATGCATTTACAATTCAGAAACACATTAATGAAAAACCATATGAGACAGACTAATAAAGATATCAGAATCATGTACTGGGATTTAATCATGAATAACTATTGAAGTATTTCAAAGGCTAAATGCCCTTTCTACATCCTTGCTTCACGAGGCAATTTTTTTTTCTTTTGTTCATTGTTATTTTTTGGATAAAATATTGTAGGTAGTTTCTTTTTAGCTTCAAAGGAAAAGACTTGATCATGTGTCTGAACACCAATGGACACCCCTGTAGCATATGCTCTATTACTGTAAAGATGAATTTGAAACCATTAATTGAATTTCATTAGTTATTAAATAAATGGTAGGAACATAATTGATAGTAATAAATATATTGTACAACTGAACAACTTCTACGTTGAAGAATTGCTAATTTAAGGATCTAAAAAAATGGTCAAAAGGAACATAACCATTTCTTTGTCCAATATTGATGGAGCAAATAGAATTTTTTATTGAGGTTGTACAAAGAAACATGCTGTAAAATTTAAAGTTATTGATTGAAAAGATTCATATAGAAATAAGCTTATATTTTTATTTTGAGTCATTTGCAATTATATTTGTCTATAGTTGATCCATTATTTTTTTTGGATGTATAGGTTGAGAGTTTGGCAACATCTATTGAAATTTATACAATTTTCCACTATTATAGATGCAAATTTTGAAAGATGTCTTAAGAATAGTACAACATATGCTACACCTATGACCACTGGTGTTTTGACATAGAGTCAAGTTTTTTCCATTAAAACTAGAAACAAACAATCTACAATAATTTATCAAAATGATAATGATAAGCAAAGGAAGAAACCATGTGGCTTGTGATGCAAGGCTATAGAAATAATATTTGGTGTTTTAAATGTCTCTTTCTAATGTTACTTTTCAAAAGTTAATAAAATTAACTTGCATTTTGAAACTTCCTCTTAGGAGTGCAAAATAAATGTTTATGTCTTAATCAGTTAACTTGGTCATAAGCATATGTTTTTGATTGATAAAAAAAAATTATAAACAAGTTATAGTAACTAAAAAAAGTCTTCACATTACTAATTCTATTTAAAATTCCATAATTTATAATATTAAAGAGTCATCACAGGCATATAGTAGGACCTTTTGAATTCAAAGTTATATTTATCATAAATTATGTTCCTACCATTTCCTTAATAGCTTATGCAATTCAATTAATGATTTGACAGTCATCTTTAGAATGATACAACATCCACTACAGGTCTGGCCTCTGGTGTTGGGACACATAATCAAGTCTTTTCCTCTAAAACTAGAAAGAAAAAATCTACAATATTTTATCCAAATAATGATGATGAGCAAAACAAGGAACCATATGGATTATCATGCAAGGCTATAAAAATATCATTGTACATTGTAAATATTTACTTCTAATGTTACTTTTCAAAAGCTAATAAAATTACTTTGCATTTTGAAACTTCTTCTTAGGAATGCAGGATAAATGTTAATGTCATGATCAGTTAACTTCCTCATAAGCATATGATGTTGATTCATGAGATAACTTTTTTTTAGAACCAAGTTATAGACAATTTAGAAAACCTTTACTGCTCATATAGCATGAGCAACTAAAAAAAGGATTTACAATATTGTTTCTATTCATTGTCTAAAAGTCCATAATATATAATATTAAAGAGTCATCATAGGCCTAGAGGAAGATATTTTGAGCTAAACAATGTATTTATCATCAATTATGTTCCTACCATTTTATTAGTAGCTTATGGAGTTAAATAAATGATTTGAAAGCCATATTTACAACACTACATCATCTGCTACAGGCATGGCCACTAGTGTTTAGACACATAATCTATTCTTCTCCAGTAAAGCTACAAAGAAACAATTTATAGTATTTTATCCAAATAATAACAATGGCCAATGGAAGAAACCGTATGGATTGTGATTCAAAATAAATGTTAATGTCTTGATCAATTAATTTTTGCTTCCTACAGGGACTTGGCGTTCTGTGCCCTTGTTAGTTAACTATAGGAATAAAAAATCCAAACACACTTTTGAAATAAAAATAAATTTTAAGTTCTTATATATTAATTTAAGTTAAGATGAGATATACTTGAACTTAACATAAAAAATTATCACTTAAATTCATGAAAAATTTAGAGTCATATTTAATCTAATTTCTTTCATCTAATTCCACAATGGCCTCAATTATGTTTAATGAACATGAATTTGATGAGAAGACATTCCACCTCTTAAGGAATTGCTCAATGGGAATAAAATGAATGGACTCAAATTAAAATTCCTTAATGTGAACATGTTTTTGCACTATAGGTCAATTTTACCGAAAGGTGCTGATATTGAGATACTTGATGTGATATTTCAATCCAACTAGACTAGAAGAGAGGTTGCATGCTTCCTTGATGTAAAATTTTTTAATGATCACATCAGGTGGAGTAGCCACAAACATCTCCAATTTTTCATCCACCTACACCAACATAACCTTTCTTTGGGAATTTGAGATAAAATCATCCTGCATCTCATTTCTACATATGCTCATTCCATGGGATTGGTAGAACAATAAAACATCATGAAGGTGACGATGATTCCCTTATATGAAAGAGATGATGGTTTGGCATGATTTCTTGAGGATTTTGCATTTTTGCTCTAGAATGAAGAACCATTCTAACATAATATGAAATTTATATCCCATTTGATTTTCTTTGAAAAATGGTATGGACAAGTCTATCATCACCTTGAGCTCATCTCAAATCTTGAACCCTAACTCAAGCATTGTAGAATGTTTCTTTGCAATAAAATCGTCTTGATTACATTTTCTTCTATAAATATGGTTGCATCCCAAAGGTATTATAATAACTCTAGTGAGTTTTAGATACTATCTATGATAAAAGTCTTGAATGTTTCCCCAAAAGGATTCCATTCATTGACTTGAGAGAATTTATCTCATTTTTATTTTGATAACAAAGGTAATCCAATGGAAATAGGGGATTTTACACATATATGTGAAACACATACTTAATTTAATTGACTATAGTCTCTTTCTCAGCTTTTAGGTGAACATTTTCTTTAAATAGACTTTTAAAGTGAGATTTTTGAGTTCCATTGCTTGCCTAATTATATTAGGAATGTCATGAAAATTGATTTGCATGAAGGCATGTTTTTTAAGTTTAAAATATTTAATCTTCATAACTTCCATGTTCACTTTTCTTATGGAAATAGTAGTATCAATGACCAATCTATACATCGAGGCACCTAGCCTCAACTATGTTATTGGTGTAACTTTCTATGACTATGAGGTGACATTCATTAGATCTGAGAGATTATAAGAGAAAATTTTAAAAATCATTTTCTCCTTTGTAGGGATACTTGAATAAAGTATTTATCAATATATGGTATAATTTATGCCTAGGATTTCTTGTCATAAGTAGAAACACTGGGGTATTAGTGGGTTTAAGGGCACATGTGTATGAACTTTTGGATGATGATTCACATGACTTGTCTTCATTTTCCTTTTCATCTCTCTACCTTTATTTATTTTTCTTGGTGGAATAAGAGGTGGAAATATCTTATATTTATTTCTCTTTTCTAGTTTAACATCATCAACATCACCACCACCACCTTTGCCACCCCTGGTTGGGAATTTATTCATAAGAATGTGTTTGAGGTGGGAAGACCCTCTTTTATTTTTGTGAGATACTTGGTATATAAAAAAATCTTGATATATAGTTACTGCTATTCCAATTTGTTGCATTTGACATATAAACACCTCAAGATGCCACATTAAGCAATGTATTAGGAGATTCGAAGATGTAGAAATAATTTATATCTATAGTAACCATCTTTGAATTTATCAAGAACTTTGAATCTACTTGATGACTAAGATTTGAAGATCTCATATCCTCTTTGGGTGGGTGTTGGGTAATTGAGGACAAAATGGGGGTTTTAAATTACCACTTTTTTCCTTCTAAAATAGTAATATCTAAAGTTGGAGAGACTTTAAGAGCCACTTAGATAAATAATTTTATGTTAATATAAAAAGATGAATTGTGTAACTTTGAATCTAGTTTCTAATTATTATTTTTTAAATATGCAGATGATAAAAGTTTGTAAAATTGATGTATTTATGACAATAACATACTAATTTATTTTTGAAAAATAAATAAATATCATGTGTATAGACACCCTTTTTGAATTAAAAAATGAATTATTATATGAAATCACATATACAATAGACAAAATGTTAAAGACTGATAATAATATTTTTTATTAATATATAATTATTTTTAAAAGTCAAGAAAGTTGGGAAAATTGAACTACAAGTGTACGAACACAGATTTTTGACCTTAACCTCATAAAAATCAAATTTGTTTAAAGCATAGCCAATGATGTGTAGATTGGTGAGATATAGGCTTTACAAAAAGTGGATTAACAACCAAAATTTATTAATCTATTTGTGACGATTATGTATGGATCATGATAAGGTATGTTATGTATACATTATATAATAATTAAAAATAATAATTTAACATTAAAAATATTATATATTTAGAAACTATGTTCTCCCATCTATAAATCCATATGTGTGTGTGTGTGTTAAAAATAAATAATTTTACTTATAAAAACATGTCCATGAAGGTGGAAAAAACTCATACATTTAGAAAATGACATGTTGGCTGGTCTAGTGCATGTTGGTGGATCCTAAAAGCCTAAAACCATGGCTATTTTGGATGGAAACGAACAATAGTTGAAAAAAATCAAAATAAAGCGTGCATGCCCTTTAAAAAGGGTGTGCATCCTATGCAGCTCTTTGAGTCAAGTATTCTAAGGACATTGGTACCATTTCTTCATCATGATTTTGTTGAGTGTGTGATAGTCTATGCATAGATGCTAGGACCCATCCTTCTTGGGTATAAGGATTATCAGACTCCTTCAAGGATAATATCTAGGCATGATCTTACCATGATAGAGGAACTCTTGAATTTTTTTGATAGAATTCATTATGCTTCTAAACTAATCGATGATATAGTAAATCTATGTGATGTTTTACTAAACAGTGTGTTAGATTACCTTTAGGATATGTGAATACTTTATTGTGTTGCTTTAGTAACTTGTCGAACTACTACTACTGTGATGTTAAATATTGTGTACATATTGCCAATGATAATTTAATTTCCTGTGCATTTGTCTCAGGATGGACCATGAGAAACATGACTCTTACATATATGATACAAGTTTATGACATTATTTGGTAGAAACCAAGGTGACTTTGATCCTTGGAGTTGACTCTAATAGGTTAAATAAGTGATATTTTGCACATATATTCCACTTCTAAGGTTTGGATTGATATTTGGCATATTAGTCTTAAAAATTCAATCTCTCAAATAATATGTCACATACCTCTAAAGGTAAAATATAATAAGTGATGGTGTCCCACATAGGCTTGATTTTATACTAGATGGTGCATTGTCACTAGACTTATATACCCGTCCCCTACTAAAGCCACCCTAATGAGTATGGATTGGGATACACAGTAGTGGAAAGGCTTAAGTTTTTGGTTGTGCCTTATACAATGATGTTATTTTGACTTACACTATTAGCGATTACATGAAGAGGCTAACCATTCACCCAAAACATAGTGTGGAAGAGGTGGTCTTGATTTTCAAAGGTGTTTATGACAGTGATACTCTAATGCTCAGATAAGTGGCATTTGGATCAGTGTAATATGTATACATGGGATCAAATGTAGACTATGTAAGGATTATTTTAAGTAGCATTTAGATTCATCATAGGTATTTGAGTGATATTTATGGCACCACTTTTTATCATTTTTTTTTTGCCTTTTTATTAATAGAAGGTATAAGAGCCTTCAATTTTTTTAGCCTTCTTAGCCTGCTCCCCTTTGTGAAAATCATTCTACTTGTGCGTAGGAGGCTGAGATGAGGAGTAGTACATGGGTTGGATATTGTACATAACATTGGATGAAAAGGTGAGATTTTGATTCATATTTTTTATAGCTTTAATCTTGGTTAGTGAGATAATTTTTCCACATAGTATCATAATTTAAAAACTTTAAATTCATAAGGATATAAGGTGAAAGTTCGTTGATGTACTTCAACACCTTATGTTGTTCAATAAAGTTCTCACATAGGCGTGTAGTTTAGTCATGGAACTCATTGGTGTAATATTCCAATGATTGCTCCTTGTGTTAAAATGATTAGTGGAACTTGATGCATTCATCCTCAAAATGGTAGAGAGGATAATACTCTTATTTTAGTGCATTAAAAAAATCCTTCTAAGACTCGATTAGAACGTAAACTTGTGTGTGTTGCATGATGAAAGTCTCCTAGCTATGAACCATTGTAATGGAGATCTTCAACATAGTGAAGGTGGTCTTCTCAGTATCAGTGAATCGATTGAATGATATGTATGCCCTAAGTTATTCCAATGTTGTGGTGTTGATTTTTCCCTTGAACATGGGAATGTCAAGGTTGAATTGTGCTTTGAATGGGATATACTATTGAAACTTTTGTTGAGCA
The DNA here is from genome assembly GCA_037957365.1 of Torreya grandis. Taxonomy (NCBI): domain Eukaryota; kingdom Viridiplantae; phylum Streptophyta; class Pinopsida; order Cupressales; family Taxaceae; genus Torreya; species Torreya grandis. Next base: position 1,140,247 of record JARHVA010000231.1, on the reverse strand, counting down.
TGTTGTGAGAGAGTGTTCAAAGGTGTTAGGTTGAGCTACATCATGAACTTGTATAATTGGTCGAATATTTTGGTATGTTGTACATCCAAAGCATCCATTACAATATTTTATATGTCTATTGTTGCCTCAAGTTAATTTTGGGCCTACTTTTGTTAAGACATTATTCTAGGTAGGATGAAATAAACCAACTAGTAATACTTCATTTTTTTTTGTTTGCATATATACAAGCATAGAAAAGAGATATGCTTTGATAGCAATGATTTGTGCCATGGGGCCCATGACCTTGTGCATGGGGGTCAGCCTTGCACTTAAAGATAAATTTTGAGGTTATGAAGAGTGTGTGTTGTGTTATATTCTAGATTAAATTAATACTCATTAAAGTAAGTACACATGTGATACTAGCATGGACTGCATTTTTTATTCAATGGGAATGAATAGGGGGAAGTATAGAGATGAATAATACTACAACAATCATAGGAATACAGGTTCCTATGATTAGAGAGAGAAACACTTCTTCTGGTTTTCCTAGATTGAAGGTGTGAATAAACTATGTATGAGAAAGGTTAGATACTTAGGGCGTGCTATCTATCACTATGATTATGTATATAAATAACCTTAGGCCAAATACCTATATTACCAATTTATACATTGAATACAAGAAGATAAATGCAACTCTTGATGGTTATAAAGACAATGGTTACAAGTCATTTAATATTCTTCATGTGCAACAATTGAACTTATATCATGTGTGTGGTGGTTTTCTTTCTAAATCACATGGTTACTCTAAGTGATTTCTTGACATGTCATAGAAATAATAAGTGTTATCTATCAAGCCACATGGATGTGATACAACAAGCTCTATGTATGATGCATAATATGTGGTAAGGGTTCTACTAGCACAAGAGGATCTACAAAAAATTTCCACGAGACTTGTGTGCATGTGCATAGAATGAAATGTAAATGAATACAAATTGAGTTGTGGGTGATCCATACAAGTGCAAAAATGAGAAGTGTATACAGTTATGCATTTGTGCATGAAACACCAACAACTTCTTCTAAAAATACTCAATCTTTCCTATAAATTGATCCTAACATCACTGCTTAATACATACAAACATCATTTACTAATTACACCTTAATGTCACATCCTAAGTAATCCTAAAGTCACATGCAAATTCATTTTAATGTTTCCTAATAAATTTGAGTGTACTAAAGACACCCTAATGTCACCCTCTAGAGACACCTCCCTCATGCAACTTTAAATCAGATCTACGAGTTCTACTTTTGATAAATAAAATCATATTCTACTTTAAGATGACTTAAAGGTGACTTTATAGGGTGACTTCAAATGGTATAAATGTTTTAGTGTGTATGTAAATCTATGTGTCAGTATCCCCTTAGCCCTCACTATCTCTGAAAGATGTGAGGTTTGTAATAAAAAAATGGCACACCTAAAAGTCCTACAAACATCATAAATATATCTAAAAGACCCAAAAAACCTATAAAATGATAATTGGTTTTCCCAAAATAGATGCCATGATTAAAATTTACACCCAAATAATCTTATGTTCTATATTGAAATTCTAAAACTATCTTCTAAATGCTAACTACTATAGCTCTAAAATCAATTTCAAAAGATCTAAAGTGGCCCTAATTTATTATATTTAGTAACACGAATTTAAATTTATTTTATGAAATATACAAAAAAATAAAAATATAACAAATAATTTCATATGAAATACAAAGGGCATGAACCCTTTACATTCCATATGGTGTACATTCTTTAAAATGGCATGCACCCTTTGTTCTGCAGTTTTTTTGATTTCCATCCAAAATAGAATCATAAAGTGTGTATTCCCTTTGTATTATATAGAGTGCAAACCCTTTAGGATTGATAAGTCAATCCAATTCAAATTTAGGCTTAGGAGCATCATTCAAAGTTTATGCACCCTTTTTTAATGAGGGTTCACCCTTTTTAAGTCATGGACATTTTTTTTCAAGAATGACCCATTTTTTTCATCCATCTCTTTGCATCCACCCCTTTAGTAATTGTGTATTTCACTGTGTGAGGTTGGCCATGGAAACACTACAATTTGATCATGTTGGGGTTGACAACACTAGGTTTTCTAACTTCTTCCATCCTTTCCATTGATCTCACAACTATATTTCTTTACAATTCTCCCAAAAATATTCATCAATGAGAACTTATTTGAAACTACCTCATGGATATTGAGAAACTGCTTCAATCATTTTCCTTCTTGGATAATAATAATTTCTATTGTCTTCAATAAGGGATTTATACCTTTTTAAACCCAAGGCAAGATCAATGACCATGGCTTTATCTTTGTGAGAATAATACTCAATTCGAATCAAGTATTTGATGGATGAAGGCTTGTTACACTATTCATTGAAAATCTTGTGTACCTTGGTGCACAAGATCTATCTCAAGAACTCCATTAATAAGAAGTCAAATACATATTTGGGTATTTTATAAGGTTTTCTATGGAAGCAAGATGCATAATTTTAAATATAAGAATCAATTTTCAAATGAACCAACTAATCCATCACTTGATTGTTTTCATACTTTCTTGTAAGATGAAGAATTATGAAACTCCACACAATTATGAAATCACTTATCAAACCATCGTTAATAATTTTAGAATCTTTTTCATAATTATCCTTGTACAATTTTGGATAATACTCACTTATATGTGCATTTCATTTCAATAAATCTTTTATTTCAAGAA